>OU898282.1:2271879-2884379 GCA_918026665.1 Diabrotica balteata | reverse complement strand
GTTAAGAGAAAAGTTCTCTTAGTACCGTTTCAAAAATGATCCCCCTAACTCTTCAAAACAAAACTTGAAAAGGCAGATAACAAATGTCAACTGAGAAGTGATGCCCGAAATAAGCCACGAATAAATAGAAAGAGCAGTAACAGAAATAAAAACGAATAAAGCTCCTGGAAGCGATGGAATTCTAGCAGAAATACTGAAGGAAGGCGGAGAAGAAGCCATCACATACCTAAAAATATTATTTAATAAATGTCTATTCCAAGGAATATTAGACCTGTAGGCCTAACTATGTAAGTAATGAAATCCCTCAAAATCGCCGAGAAATGATGGCAATTAAACATATTCTGAAGTTAAGATTAAATAATAATAATCTACTTAGCCAACTGTATGAGTATCTATTGAAAAGCTCTGAAATAAATACTGGCGCATAAAAAATTCTCCTCCACTTGCTGATGCTTTCTTAGTAAATATTGAGTATTCTACTATCTATGGTAAAGATAAAAGGTTAACAATATATAAAGCTGATTTTCAGGTAACATTAAATAAACCAAAAGTCATTATACCAATATACACAGAAGCAATGTACTAAATGAATGTACACATGGTTCCAAAAAAAAAGAAGGTCCCACAGGTTGTGCAGTTTAAATTCCACATAAAAACAAATCTTTGAAAATTTAACTTCCATCACATTGTTCAATATACACTGCTGAAGCGGTAGCAATCGAAAAAGCATTAGATGGACTAAATTTACAGAATTTAAATAAAGCAGTGATATTATCAGATTCATTATCGGTCATTAAAGAATTAAACTCAGATATGACTCAACATAAAAGAAATAGTATTCTTTGTGTTATTAAAAATAAAACATAAAGTAAGGATATTACAGTTATTTGGGTAAAAAGTCACACTGGTATTGAGGGAAATGAACTGGTTGACCAGCTTGCTAAAGATGCGACCCATGTTGTACTATATACTCCTATATGCACATTGGATGACTCACAGCATTATTATTATAAAAAACTTTTAATAAGTTGGAAAGGAAAATAAAAAAAACATAGCAACGAATTCAAATAACCAGTATTATACTATCCACCCTACCTTATCACAAGATGTTGCCTATATTTTCAAATACGCAATGCCAAAGAATTCCCATACTCTCATAAACATCACCCATTTACTCTTCTTAGATACTAGAGAAGTATACGAACTAATATGTAACTTTCTTTTTAAAGTTGGATACATTATTTAAAATCTACACAAACACACTAACTGACATCCATTTTTGGTTTGTTTGCCATTTATATAATTAATATATTTATATCAAAGTTTGCAAATCTTATTAAAAATTATGCATAATGTATGTGCAAAAATGTGTGCATATATATATATATATATATATATATATATATATATATATATATATATATATATATATGTAGATACCTATTTTGCAAAATTTTAGTGATCGGTTTCCACTTATAACATATAAGAAAGTATTTTTCCTATAAATTCGACTATATTCAAATATAATGAAATTTAATTTAGTAACAACTGTTTCCAAATTTGCCAGGGTGCACCGTTAATTTAACTCGGAAACACTAACGCAGATCCCACAAGGGGAGCCGTAATTTAGGACGTTCATGATATACAATTTAATTAAAGCTACTTCCTAGTTAACTTATGTGTATTTATGGACTATGGATTTATGGATTAAAGTCAAATAATACGTCCGTTATGACACGTATTTGAATAGGGTTTTAAAGCGTTATTAATTTAATTAGTATTGGTGTTTTCCCAGAAGGCGCTGTTAAATAAATTAAATTATGTAAAATTAGAGAGAAATATGTAAACAAAGAAAAAAATTCCATATTGCAGAAGATCAAGAAGCCTTAGCAATGGTGATCGCCAACGTCGGATAGTTCCGATATGGCACGCGAAGAAGAAGAAAGAAAAATAAAATTATTTTATTGTTATTTTTTTACAATAAATATAATCTACAGTATCCTTTGTACAGATTGTAATTGTAATAAACAATATACAGGGTGTTTCAAAAAAGGTAACCCCGTCTCTAGGATAGGTAAAAAACTTAAAAATAATTGGGGTTTGCTTAGTAAAAAATTTTTGTAACGCCATCCGTTTTCAAGATACAGGGCGTTGAAGAAAAAAAAATTTTACGCATTTTTTACGATTTTGCCGAAACTACTGGCAACATTGTAATGCAATTTTATACGAATATGTTTTGGAAGCTGATACATACCATGAATTTGTTTTTATATCTGATTCTCAAAGAGGGCGCTAGTTACACGGATCGTACTAAATATTAGTCAATATAACTTTTTTAAGAGTATAATTATTAATCAAAATTTCAAGAAAACTTTAACATCATTTAATTTTACACGAAAAAGGTACTCTTGGTAAAACTCGATACTGTGTACCGTTCTCGGAATATTTTGATTTGAAAATTTTGAAGTAATAATTGATGCTGGTAGTAATGATAAAGTTCTAATAGGTATACCTCTATTTTCTCCAAGTGCGCCATGAAAATCTGACATTTATAGATTGTTATGACGATAAATCAACAATAATTAGAGTTTTGAAACCTTGTTATTTGTAAAATCAAATCAAAATTTACTCAAGTGTTGAATACACTGACATGTTATTAACCTTAGGCGAATGTTTAGGATGTTCTAGTGCAGCTGTGACACGTTATGCAGAAAAGTTTCCAAGAAAAAACTTACCAAGTAAAAAAACATTTAGAGACGTTGAAGGACGTTGTCGAGAAACTGGGAATGTGAGACCAAATAAAATAAATTCTGGTAGACCAAGAACAAAAAGAAAAATAATTAATTAAGAAAATAATATTTTAAATTTACTTGATCAAGATCCAACAGATAGCGTAAGGCATATAGCAAGATAAACAAATACTTCTTCTTCAGGTACTTGGCGGATACTGAAAGAACAGCAATTGCATCCTTATAATTACAGACAAGTCCAAGAGCTTTTGCCAGATGATCTACCGGTTAAAGTGGATTTTTGTGAAACATTGCAACAAAGGACAGCCCACAATCCAAATTTTTTAAAATGCATTCTTTTTACGCACGAGGCCACCTTTACGCGACAAGGTATGTTTAACTGCCATAATGCACAGTACTGGTGTGATGAGAATCCACGAGTCAAAAGGGTATCACATTACCAACACTCATTTAAAGTTAATGTTTGGGCAGCAACTTTAGGTAACAAATTAATGGGTTATCATATTCTACCTGGAAATTTAAATGGTGATTTAAATTTAAACAATTCCTTATTCGAGATATTATAAGAAGATTTAACGCTAAACGAGCGAATATCTTTATTTTTTATGCACGATGGAGCTTCACCACACTTTGATAAAAGATTTGTCGTAATTGGTTAAGTAATCATTTTCCGAATCGATGGATTGGTAGAGGTGCAGAAGCTCCGATTCATAGACCTCCTCGGTCATGCGATTGGTCATCCCTTTGGACTACGCAGTTTGGTCGTATAGTAAGGAAAAAGTCTATGCTACAGAGGTAAATTCATGCCAAGAATTGGAAGAAAGAATTTAAAGTCAATTTAATGACATCATAGCTGATCCCCTACCGTTTAGAAGGTTAATGGAATCTTTAGAAAAAAGAATAGACTTGTGTATTCGCGAAAACGGAGGGCATTTTGAATAATTACTGTAATTGAATTTTATTTTATGTTCTTATTCATTAATTTAATTTTCTTCTTGTGAGTTTTGTTTAATTACTAACTATTTTATACCAGCATCAATTATTACTTCATAATTTTCTAATCAAAATATTCCGAAGACGGTACACAGTATCGAGTTTTACCAAGAGTACCTTTTTCATGTAAAATTGAATGATGTTTAAGTTTACTTGAAATTTTGATTAATAATTATACCCTTAAAAAAGTTATATTGACTAATACTTAGTACGATCCGTGTAACTATGGCCTCATGTCCCTCATGCTCCGTAGGCCTAAATGGCCCCCAAATGGGTAGCTTTTGGGATCAAGCCAGGAGGGCAGAGGCTGCTAAGAATCTTAGGAGTCTAAACCGCTACAAAAATAAAATAATGTTATATATAGCGATATTATAATTGTCGCTCTTTATCAAATCAATCCAGACTTGAGAACTGGAAAAAGAAACAGAAAACATAAACTGGGACGTCATAAAAATCAGCGAAGTAAAATGGAAAAAAGGAAGAGCTATTGGAATTAGCATCAGGAAACACATTCTACTACCGAGGCACGTCAACAGGCAGAACAGGCGGTATTGGATTTCTAATCAACAAGAAATGGAATCAAAAAATAGTAGAAATAATATGAAATAATAAATAATATAAAATAATATAAATAGTATCTCAAATAGAGTAGCTAGTTTAACCTTACAACTATCAAAGAGATATACTATACTAATTATATAAATATACGCCCCAACGATTACTCACACTGCCAAAGAAATAGAGGAACTCTACAGTAACATAAATGAAGCCTTAAATACCAATAAAAGTCATTTCAAGTATTTAATTGGTGACTTTAATGCCAAAGTGGAAAAGAAAGACAAAGAACAATTCGTAGGAAAGTATGGAGTCGGTGATAGAAATGAGAGAGAGGAGAAAGACTGGTTTAGTTTGAACAATACATGCCAATTGCAAATATATTTTTTGAGAAAAAATCGAACAGAAAATGGACTTAGGTAGCACCAAATGGAGTCACTAAGAACAAAATTGACTTCAAATGGGTAAAGAAATAATAGATAAGACTTACTCGCAACCAATTTAATTTAACTATCAGACGACCGTTTCGCTTTCTACAATATGCAAAGCATCTTCAGGTCTCGATACAAAGTTAAATAAATGCTGAAATGATAAAAACTCATATTAGGGTGTTGTCTAATAAAGATAAACAAATTAGATGTTATAAATTACAATAATTATGCCAATATTACATGTGTGTGGTTTTTTTTTAAAATGAGTAAATTGAATAAAAAGGTATAAACAGTTTTAAAAGTTTAAACAGACAAGGTAAGACCCACAATTGTTATAAAACAATTTTATAACAATTGTGGGTCTTACCTTGTCTGTATAAACTTGTTAAACTTTAAAAAAAATTTTAGACTGTTTAAACTGAAACTTTTAAAACTTTTTATACCTTTTTATTCAATTTACTCATTTTGAAAAAAAAAACACAGACATGTAATATTAGCATAATTATTGTAATTTATAACATCTAATTTGTTTTTCTTTATTAGACAAACACCCTAATATGCGTTTTATCATTTCAGCATTTATTTAACTTTATATCGAGACCTGAAGATGCTTTGCATATTGTAGAAAGCGAAACCGGTCGTCTGATAGTTAAATTAAATTCCTTGTGAGTAAGTCTTATTTATTATTTCTTTACCCATTTGAAATGGACTCACACAAGCAACATATTCATGATTTGAAATTGACTTCATTTTAACTAACAAGATTGCTACAATAAAAAAATGTCAGTGTAATAAATAAATTTTAAACAGGCAGTGACCATAGACTAATCAGAGCAAAAAATGTTCTAGAACTAAAATTAGACAGAATAAAATTAATCACAAAACCAAGAGTAACCGATATAAATATTAGCAATCTAAAAGAAAACTCAGATCACTACCAAAGGACAATTAATGAAAGATTACATGACCAAATCGACAGCTCTTAAATAATGGAAATCATTCTTGATAGCGCCAAAAAAAATCGGAAGCCCGCAAAAACAAAATGAACATAACAAACTGTCGTATTAAACTAAAAATATATTACAAAAAAAATATTCTTAGTTTTGATACATCGACAACATGAAACTAGACTAGCTTCTACGAAATAATAAAAAAAATTTAATTTAATTCACAACAGGTATGAGTTTTATCCACTGGGTTCACCCGTACTAATAGACAAAGAATGTAATATTTACTACTGGAGAATAGTGTTGCCTAAATGCAAGAACAAGACGAGACTTGGACAGTCTTGGTCTTGGTCTTGCACCAAGACATCTGGTCTTGCAAGTTTTGCAGTTACCCATAAGCCTATTTATATTTACTAAAACGTTACTTTAAATCTTAGAACAACGTAACATGGCAAGTACATTTTAAGCTTGAATTAACTAGCCATAATACCAACCAAATTAATAAGTGTCTAAACAACTAACACCGCATAGAGTTTGATGCCACGATCTAAGCGATCCGTCCCTATGTTCTAACTAACTCAGCTATCTACCATTCCCCACGGAAGTCAATCTATTTATTAATAATTGTTTGTTAATTAACATTTAATAAACTTACATGTGCTGAAACATGGATAAAAAACAAAAAAAAAACAAATTAATGACATAAACTTATGTACTAATGACTGTATTTTAAAGAACATCATCTGCCTAGAAACGGATTGGTGGACCCCCCCCATATATGAAATTGAAATCCTAAACAAGATTGGTAAGTTTCAAAAAATCCACATACTGGTATTAAGGGCGCAGATTCTATAGGTAACAAGATAACAAACTATAATCCACTTATTAAACCAACATAAATGTTGTTAACAATATTAGCTCAACTTTTATATAAAAAACTAACTTGGAAAAATAAAGAATAGGTCAAAAAGCAATAATAATCAAAATAATTTATTTTAAATTGAGGAAATAAATCTATAAGTCTACCGTTACAAGTCTACTACCAATTGTATACAAGATATTCACAAAGATCATCAACAGATTAACAAACGCATTAGATGCTGCACAGCCAAGAGAACTAGCTGGCTTCAGACGTGGATTCAGTACCATAGATCATATTCATACACTTCAAGAACTAATAAGTAGAACTAAAGAATATGAAATAGTGCTAGCATTAACCTTCATAGATTTCAAGAAGACTTTAGATTCTATATATTCCAAGGCAGTAATAGAAGCTTTGAACAACCAGGGCATTGACAAACCGTAAAATTTAGCAAATATGATATATACTAACAACCAGAAGCTATTAAAAAAGTTTATAAAAACACTCCAGAATGTTCCACTACCAGAGGTGTCCCGACAAGGAGACGCAATATCACCAAAGCTGTTCACTGCAACTCTAGAAAATATATTCAGCAAAATGAACTGACAGAACAAATAAATATCCATTGATGTAGAATACCTCAGCCATCTCAGATTTTTAGACGATATTGTTCTGATTGCTAATAATCCTGCAGAACTACAAGAACTTATAACCAACCTAAATGCAGCTAGCAATGAAGTTGGCTTACAAATGAACTTGACAAAAACAAAAACCATGTACAAAAAGCTAGTGGAAGTCCAAGATGTAATAATAAATAACACTGCACTTGAGACAGTAGACGAGGATGTATACCTGGGACAATTAATACATAAATTTTACTCATTACTTTCAGAAATCAACAGAAGAATGAAACTATCTTGGATATCTTTTGGTAAAAATTCAGTTATACTCAAATCGAAGATGCCAATCCACCTGAAGAAAAAATTCGATTAGTGTATACTATCAATCATGACATACGGCTGCGAAACTGCGAAACTGCGAAGAAAGAGAATATCGAAACTCAAACAAAGTCACTCAAATGTCAATGGACCGATTAGTGGCTGCTAGATATAAGAATTTGGTGTGGAATTTGAAATAAAGCTATAAATCTAAAAGTTTTTAGAGAAGTAAACAGTGAATAAATGGCATATTAAGATTTACACAAGAAAAACAAGAATCAAAACACTAGAACCTGTTATTATTAAATTAATATCTACATTTGTGTCGCTAATAATCATAGCGATTGAAGCCACAAAGTTAAAATAAAAAAAAATTAAAGAAAAAATAGGGATTATCAAAAGAAAGAGGTTTCTGAAGGTATATTTTGATGAACATAATTACCTTTGCTTATTTACAATTAAGGAAAGATATGCCGGAATGCAATACAAAAAAATAGTTTATATAAAAATTACATTTTCAAATTTGATTATATAAACACCGAATTTTATTTAAATAATTTTGAAACATTTTAAGACTATACCTTGATGGGTAGCACAAATATTTCTTAATTTATATAATTTTCAATAAAAACTCGCACCATAATTTAATCAAATCCGATGGACCGTCACGACATAAACAGAGAGTTTTATCGAACGATGGGCCTCGGACCCATGTATATCACGAAAAGACCGGTAGACAAGTTTTATCCGCAAAAAATACTGTGATACTGGTAAACAGTCGTCAGAGTTTGTGGATGTAGTAGAGTAGAAAAAAGAGCCTGTGGGATTATTCCTCTCTTCATTGATTTAATCGCTCGGCTGGAAACTAATGCTGTACAGCAGGCTGACTATGGGTATGTCCATTGGTATCGTGCAAGGCTGGTGATGAAGGTGGAATGGAAGCTGGAGGAATGGAGGTAGGAGTCGGGCATGCGGTGGTTGTAAAACTGCGTGCTCGATTACACAAGGACGGAACACTGGGGTATTTATATAATAGGGTGTCACTATATTTATTTCAAAGACAAAATGACTTTAAAATGCAAATTTTTAAGTACAAATTTTAAATAAATTATATCCACTTCTCAACATGAAGTGGATATTATGAAAATGTGTATTTTATTTTTTGTTCATAAGGTTAAATAGAAAAATGGAGTGATATAAATAAAGATTCAATTTTTCTTCGTATTTTTATACAGATGAACCGAAAGAAAGAAATTCTTCAAGAAAAAATTAGAAAATAAACAAAAATTGTAAAATTAACAACCTAAAATTTCTATTCCTGCTCAATTTCTACTATTTCGAAAAGAAAAATCCCGACTCTATTTGGAAGACCTCTTATTAAATTATTGATGAACTGCTGCGGTATACATTCCCATATAAATCGCGCGTAATGTATTGGCCAACTGATCTAAGGTTTGAGACGGTTGAAGGAGCCTGTTTTGTTGCCTAGACATTTCGGCCCAAACATGTTCAATGCAATTCATATCAGGTGAAAATTGTGGTCGCTCCGTTCTAGTAATGTCATGAGCTTCTATACACTCGTTGACAATTCTCTCACGGTGAGGGCAAGCATTATTATCAATCAGAACAAATTGTTCGCCTATTGCACCAAAAAATGGAACAACTACTAGTACTATGCCTTTGTCTCGTGTAGCAGTCATTGTCTCATTAATTAAGACGACTAAGTCCGTGGAACCGACAAAACATAGGCCTCCCCACACGCACACGGATCCACCTCTTAAAAGAGTGGTTGGGACTCTCAGACTTTCATTATAATGCTGTCCTCTTTCTCTCCACGCCAATATTCGGTCATCATTCGTATACAAACGAAATCTGGACTCAGTAAAGGGACTGAACTCCTCCAATTTTCTGAATTCCACTGATAGCGTTCCATCGCCCAGCGATATCTGCGTACCCACTGCTACCTAGTTAGTCGTGGATGGGTAGCGCGCCCATGCGCGCCCAAATTGGATGCATGTAACCATGTTCTGACAGTTTGACTGGAAATCTGGTAGTCCAGACCATACTGGACTGGAAGTCCAGTAGCATGCCTGAAGATACTGTTAATTCTGGAAGCCGTGAATGTTGAGTTTCTTCTTGCCGTCAGAACTACAAAACGGTCTTGCCGACGAGTTATAGATCGTTTTTTCCTCCTCCATGCCTGTATGTTACAGATCCTGTTGCTACATACCGATTTAATCATTGATCATTTTTTATAACTTTTAAATGTTTTAATTGGTATTCTTGGCCGAATTTGGTTAGCCCATTTTTGCGTTTGAAAAAATTCGGGCAAAAAGGAACGAAAACATCTACACAAGTGTTGATTTTTATCGTTTGCAGACGTTTTTATTGGTATCACTGTTTTTTTTTTGTGGATATATTTTTAATTCGAATTTTTGGATAATTCGAATTTTGTTAACGGTCCCCTGAGATTCGAATTATCCAAGTTTCACTGTATTAGCAACTAGATACAGAAAATAAGCTACATAAAGTTAAAGCCCACTCATTTTATAACAGAAAACAAGCTGCGAGAATAGCTACAACAAAAAATCTGCAAATACCCAATATTAGTACAAATAATGTTTACCATAAAAGACAATTGATTTAATACACGTCTTGTCTACAGTTGAGTCAATATTTTATATGTACCCCGAGACTGTTGCCAAAAAAGTAACGATGATGTTTGTTCACTGCTTTATCACTATATCTACAACTATCTTGATCGAAAAGTACAAAACTTGAATATTTTCTGCAACTCGTACTTTTCCTGCAGGAACATTCCTACCTGGAAGGTTACAAAGAATAATTACCAATGGTTCCAAACCATAAGACATGTATTTTAAATATAAATTTTGAATGATATTTTACGGATATGCAAATTACCTACCCTTCAATTTGAATGGTGAGATTTATTTACATTTTTTATAAAATGATTTTATTGATTTATTGGAAGAATTGTCATCAAACTTAAGGCGAAATATCTGGTTTCTACAAAATGTTACACCATTACATTATAAAAAAGCGGAGTAAGACAGTATTTAAATATAACTTTTCTGGACGTTGGATTTTTCGTGGTAGTTATATTCTTGTGGTGAGATAATAATAAAAATATTTATTCATAAAAATTTTAAAAAATTACTTATTATTATACTTAAAATAACTAAAATAAATACTGCAGCAGTTTATTTAGAACCAATGATGCTATTTAATATGAGACGATATTTTATGAAATGTATTGACAAATGAATTAAAGAAAATGGTGGACATATCGAACACTTACTTTGACAAACGGGTTAATGTTATTTAGTTTAACTACTTTATTAATTTGGTTTGTAAATAAAATGTTTTGATTATGACTTTAATTTAATACAAAACGTAAAATGTCTGATGTAAAATCCAATTATTGTGTTGTTTTATCAAATCTTATTATTAATTATCCTGCTGATATATTTATTTTATTTAATATTTCGTTACCTACTGACTTTATTAAAGGTATTTTATAACAAAATTCAGAAGTATTGATGGTTTTATCTATTTTTCTTTCATTGCCTGGAGTAATTACGTTACATCAGAATTATGCAGTTGATTTGTAAAATACGATTATCTCGAAAACTGTTGAGTTTTGAAGTTATTAACAAGTAGGTATACCTTTTTTTGTTAAAATAATGTATCTTTAATATTTTTTATCAAAAATACCGGTAACTTAAAGAACAAAAAACTTAAGTGCAAATGTATGACACGTATGTGGCATACTTGGCGCCCTCTATTAGCTATATCAAAGTATGCATCAAATTATAATTCATGATATTCAATAGTACATAGTTGTAAATTTTTATACATAAATGTTAAGAAACATGAAAGTTATAGCGAAAAATAAAATGTTAAATTTCCACTTTAACACCCTGTATCTTTTTTAATATGAACATTTTATTAAAGAAAGTTGGTTAAAATCGTAATATTTTAAAGTGTAGAATCTGCAGTTTCTTTTTGTACAATTACTTAAGGATCACCCTATATAGACACAGTCTTTGACATCCTGATGACTCTTATCTGCAAACTAAATGTTTAAGAATTTAAACATTGGAGTGTGGAACGCCAATGGCTTGACAAACCATAGTCAAGAAGCAAAAGCGTTTATTTCTTAACACAACATTGATATCATGCTGATTTCTGAGGCATATTCATTCTCTTGTTTATTTTTTTATTTAGTTTTGTATATTTGTTTTTGAGTCCCTTTCCTTCCTCGCTTACGCTTCGTCGTATTTCCCTTCGATCTGTTGTATCTTTGCTAATCTTTGCGCTTTTAAAGCCTTTTGTCTAGAAAAATTTGAGGTGTATATTTTTGTTTTTGTACATTTAAAAAGGACTTACATATCAAGAAGTAAAAAAGATATCTGGCCACTTGTAGATATAATTTTAAATTATATAGTACCTAATAGGATTCACACAAAAATGGAATACAGATTAAAATAAGCAAACAAATGGCAGTAGCATATAAAACAAGGAACCATAGAACCAGAGCTGAGATATTATTAACAAATGGAACAAGATATAGCAATTTTAAAAATAGAAAACTTGAAAAGCAAAGAAACAGATCAAAACAGAAAACCCAGAAAATTTACTATGTTTTTCAGTGTCAGTTATATATTTGAACAATTATTATTCCTGCAAAAATAAAAGTTTGAGTGACACGCCATTGAGTTTCTCCATATAAGTGATATAAAAAAAAGAACGTTAAAGCGTAAAGTGCTTGCCAACATGGTATCAATGTACATACTTTTATAGAAATGTACAATAAGAAAAACGACTGCTTTTATTATAGTACAACGACCGAACACTAATAGAAATGCATAAAGGAAAAGCTTCGTAATGTTTTTATGAGTGTACGGACTGTTTGTGCTTTTTTATGGAGTGTAAAGCAACTATGTTCACTCTAGATGCTATGATGAATATACAACTAAATAAAAACTGGACGAAACAGCAACTAACTTATTTATAAAACTATTTGAAAGACATTTATTACGTCATTGTTATTGAGTCTATTCTCCCAGAAATTCAAGATGCGGATTCCAGTAATATTCTATTATGTAAATCTAAATTTCTGAAGTGAAAAGCCACAAGACTGTTAAAATATTTATACGACTATTATTACCTCTTCTTTCTATAAAAATTAGTTTAGTTACAAAATGTTGCTAGCTAAAAGCTATGCGTGATAAGAGCAGTCTAGTATTACTAAAAATGAAGATCTAAACGAAAATGTCAAATAATAAAAACACACTTTGAGATTTACCATCCAAACATCCAATGTACAAAACTACTGGATAATTTCCAATTAGATTATGTCTTTATATAATACTAGGTAATTCTATTTACTTGAAAAATACCAGACGTTCTTCCGATCTTATTTTCCACTGTATTTCCGGAATTATGAGAATTATTTTTCTTGAAATTAAACTGCTGTAAATTTAATTTTATACTTGATATTAAATATTCTAGAGCTGCGTTTTTATACTGGGAAGGTATTTATCTTTTTATAGAACTAGGATCTATGTGATATACAGTACGATGCAAATGTATGGAATAAATTCATTTTTTCAGAAACAAACTACTTTAAAAAAAATCTTAAAACACGCTAATTGTAGTTTTTAAATGACAATCAACTAATATATTAATGTGATATTAAGCATTATAATTTTAAAACTTTACAAAAATTATATATAAAAAATTATTTAAATTTTTGATTTATGATCACACTCTTTCAATTTTGTTATCTTAGGTTTTACACGTGCTTTAATATCTATACTTTACAGCTGATGGGTTAGGTCCAAAGAATAACGGAATAAAACAACATAATAATTATGATATGAAAATAATGTAATAAAATAAACTGATTAAAATACCTCCAAAAATAATTAGCATACAATGTTTATCAAACAAAAATCGTTCTACGTACGTGAACCTTCAATAATGCATGGATAATATAATACAATTACAATTTAAAATCGAGCTTATTAGTCTACATAAACAAATCAAGTAATATTCAGTGTCCTTTCTAATGCAATTTTGGTATATCGATTGTACCAAAAAAAAATTTGTATGAATTATCCAATTCTCTCCACAGCTCCGTCCTCTCTCAGAACAAATTTGATTTCCTTCGACTATCGACAACTTATTCACACGTTACTAATATGATATAATATTATTTGACAAAAAATTCTCAAATTGAAATTATTTATGAATGTTTCTCCCGTTGAAACGCTTCCTCTGCCTTGAGTTGTCCAATTCCTCGTTCTATGCAAAATAAACTATCAGTTCTCAGCAGCCTCCTATGTAATTGGCAATATTAAACAAAATATTGCAATTTAGTGTCTTCAATGCTCTCCTTCGCATGCACGTACCTTTCCAATGATACCAGCCTCTTTTCCCCTCGCCAAACTTAATCTCTTGTTCCGAAATATCGAGATATCCGAAATACGTAGAATACAAGTAGGAAAAGTTTACTTACAAATTTGTACCAGATCAGCTACCATCGGACACATTTACTTCACCAACTCACAACTTATTCTTTATCGCGTAGTACCCCTGGAGACCACTTGGAAAACCAACTCGAATTAACTAACTATCTCATCTCATCTATCCATCCATCCAACCTCTCATTATACACACCCATCTCACCACTTTCCAAATTCTCGGATAATGAGAAATTTGCATACCACTTCCCACATAAAATCAAAAATACCTACAAACTTTCCTAATTCATATTATTTCTACAAGGACACTTAATTTCTACTGGGTATTTACAGATTCCGAAAAACCATTTACTTAATGACTATTTTTATTGTCCTGTTCATTGCGCAAACCCGGATTACGGAACACTTTATGACTTACGGGAAAAAATCATCGTTAACTTCTATTCATTGTACCCGCACTATCCACTTGTTATATTTGTACAAAATATTATTTATGACTAAGATTACCTTTGGTTAATTCCAGGCAGTTCGGAGTATTTTTACTTTCTATAATCTCTAAAATCAAATTCTATAATCACTTGAATATTTATTTCTACAGGGTTAACCAAAATTATGAACTTTATTAAGTAAATGGAATTACAACAAATATTCATTCACTAAACTAAAATACACTGAGGAACGCCAAAACAAAATAGTGTTTTTTGCTAGTTCCCAAGCTGGTTTGCTACATTATAATCTGAAATAATTAATAATTGTGGTAGATATAGTTAATGAAGATATGGACGCAGAGATTAACGAAGGATTGGCAGTAACAATCGAACCAACATCGGTGAGTCTTATTGAATTGATTCCCCGTTACAGCGAAATATATATTCCCCGTTATAATCATGAAACTACGAAAAGTTGTTAAAACGTTCAAAAAATTACCTACAAAAGACGACATGTTCTTGAAAAATTATTATAATTTTTATTTTAAATTTTTATTTTATTGGTTTGTATATAAGTTATAGATGCTTATAAGTGATAAATGAACAAAAAAAAATCGTGTTTTTATTGTAATTCTACATTCAGGCCAATCATGCAAAAATCCAGCAGGACTGAAAATGCTGCTGAATTGCAATCCCTAAATGATATGTTGTATAAATATATTTTTGCCTAAAGTTAATAATAATTTTAATTCACTTTGTATGATAAATAATCAGGTATTTGTATATATTGCCTATATGCTCAGATTTCTGCACTTTTTAATAAAAAGCTTTACATGTATACCGGGTGGTGAATCGTCAAACGGGCCATAGAAAACTCAATGGGAAATTTTAAATTGTTAAATTGCTGCTTCCCTAATGATTTTAGATCAAAAATCATAAAAAAACTATTTGTAGAGGACTAAATTCTAAATTAAAAACAAATGTTAAAACCGTTCTACGAATCAAATGTACTTTAAAATTTTGCAAAAATATAATAGATTTTTCAGACCACCCCTAAAAGTTAGGCCACACGTAATACAAGGATATATTATAACGTATGTGTTTTATCATATTGATGTCAGACGTTTGACAATTTGAATTGTCAATTTTTTTTTATTTTATCATTAAATTATAAACAATGAATTTTACTAAATACTACTACTACTGAAAAATATTACTTCGTGAACAATAAATTATATTGTTTACAAATCGATCAATATAATGAAATGTACTCAGTTGACGAAAAATCGCATAATGTTGTATACAGGCAATAGCGCGAACCTTTTCCTGTCACTACCGGATCTTTATTTAAAGTAAGATATTCTAATACACTAAAATTTAATTCCATGTTAAGTTAAGTTATACAATAATTCAATGAATTCCAATATACTGTTACTGTGATCTTTATCCCTAATAATAATATACGATAATTTCTAAACATAAAACTATAACAAATAATAAAACATGAATAAAACTTTGTTAGTATTGCTCTTTTCTCCTTAACTGAGTACATTTTTTAATCAACTTAATTTTCTTTTAAATAATAAATCACAAAATTTTGGCCATTTAAATCATAGATAAATATAATATAGTTGATTTAAATATTGTCAAATATTAGAAACGTCAATATGACAAAACGCAACACGTAATACACATTCTTTTCACCGGCGTCTGGCCTGACTTTTAGGGGTGGCCTGCAAAATGTATTATATTTTAGCAAAATTTTGGAATACGTTTAAGTCGTAGAACAATTTTAACAATTGTTTTCAATACATATTTGAGTCCTCTACAAATAGTTTCCCATGACTTTTGGTGTAAAATAATTAGGGAAGCAGGAATTCAACAATTTAGAATTTCTCATGAGTTTCCTATGGCCCGTTTGACGATTCACCACCCTATATTTACTTCGTAATTTGTGTTGCCTATAAATTCGAGCTCCGGTTATTTAAAGTTTATAATATTTAAGTTTGATAGTCAATAAATTCAAATATATAATTGTAAATATTTTTCATGCAGTTGTATCAAAAGTAGATATCAGCATCTTATAACAATTTGAAAACTGCGAATAACTGCAGTTGAAACAAAAATGCTGTAAATAAGTAAGAAGAAGTAAATGGAATTACAACAAATATTCATTCACTAAACTAAAATACACTGAGGAACGCCAAAACAAAATAGTGTTTTTTGCTGGTTCCCAAGCTGGTTTGCTTCATTATAATCTGAAATTCATAATTGTGGTAAGTATTCCACAAGTAAGAAAAAGTTATTTTTCAAAAATATTTAAATCATTATTGCTATTGACTTGTCTTTATTTGTCATTGATCTGTGAATCTGTCAAATAATAGACGTCAAATTTTTACTCTTCCAGTTTTTTGCCGACATTAATAACAGCATTTACAAAAATAAAAATAATAAAAAAAATGCGAATCGAAATTTTTAATCATGATTGGTTAGGGAGATATAGTAAGGACTCAAGCAGAAGTTCGTAATTTATTTAATGCTAAATATCCCAATCACGAATCAATTACTCAATCAACAGTAAGTAAAATTGAAAAAAAAAATTAGAGAAACGGGCCATGTAAAAGATCTTTCCAGAAGTGGTAGAAAATCATTATCCGAAGCCAAAAATCTGGACGTTGTAATGGCGTTTCAAGAAAATTTCTTATACCAGTTCCAGGCAGGGTTCCCCAGACTACGGCGTTGAGGTACGAAATTACCTTTTCCCAGGCAGATGGATACGTAGAAGGGAGCCCGTCGAATGGGCACTAAGGTTTTCAGATTTGACTCTGTGAGACATTTTTTGGTGGGGATATTTAAAGCACAAATTACACCTAAAGTCATCGAAAACGGTAAAATAAAAAAACGGTATTGTAAGGTAATTGTATTATGTAACACTAAAACACTGAAAAATTAAAGGGAGGGGAGAACGGTTTGTCTAAAGTTGGTCATTTAGAATTATATCTGTGTTTTTTAATTTGTTGATTTCCAGAGATTCTAACAAAGATAGCTTAAGGCCTTTATTTTGAATGTGAAGAATTTTAAATTTGTCATTAAAAGAATGATTATGATCTAGAAGGTAAAGTGCGTATGTAGAATCTGTTTTTCTATTATTGAAAGCCCTTTTATGTTCTGCTATTAGTTTATTAAAATTTCTACCCGTTTGACCGATGTAAGTTTTGGGCAGTTATCACATTTAAGTTTGTACACACCACTGTGTAAGCGTTTTTTATTTTGGCTCTTGTGTTTTTTAATAAATTTGCCCAAGTTGTTTTTTATTCTGAAAATTGGTATTATTCCTTTCTTTTTTATGTGTTTGGCTGTTTTTGATGATATTTTACCTGTAAATGTAATCTAACAGAAGGTACTGGGTTTTTTCTCTGGTGGTAGAAATACTAATTTCAGGGCTTAGTTTAGTTAGTTATATAGTATATAGTATATAGTTTTTGATTTAACATTTTATTAATTGTTTGTTCGTTGTATCCATTATCTACTACTATTTGCTTAATGATATTTAATTCTGTCTCAAAGTTGTATTTTGATATCGGAATTTCTGTTCGTCTATGTAACATACTATGATAGGCTGCCAGTTTATGTTGTGTTGGATGTGATAATGAATTTTGTATAGTCGTGTCAGTATTGGTAGGTTTATGAAATATAAAGAAGTCATGTTTAATTTTGTTCTGTTTCTATTATACTTGTACTTAATAAGTTTACAAAAACATACAAAGGTAACACTATTATTGCTATAGATAAATTAGAATATATATAAAAAACAATAGAATTTTTAAATAATCAAAATATTGAAACGTTACAGAAAGATCCGACAGAAAATATCAAAAACAAATTAAGCTAGCGTTAGAAAATTCAAAATGAATAGTAAATCCAACAGAACAGAAATACCTAAATATCATGAACCCACAGCCTCCTAAATTATACTCTTTCATTAAACTACACAAACCGTATCACCCAATAATACCTATAGTTTCTTTTTATACAGCACCCTCATATTAACTTTCAAAATAACTGATTATTTTGGAACACACTAAATTTTCATCTTCATTTACCATAGAAAATACAATAAAACTAGTTAATAAAATACAAAATTTTCAATTACCTAGTAACTCAGATTAATTTCATTTGACGGAAAAAATCTTTTTCCTAGTATTTCTCCTACAGAAACTGTTATTCTAGTAAAAAACCGTTTAGACCAAAATAGTACAAATCCAATCAATACATCTGAAATTTTACATCTTCTTGCAGTTTGCATAAACCAGGACTACTTTGAATTTAATAATAAAATATACACAAATACCAGTGCAGGACTTATAATGAAAAATCCTATCTCTAAGCCCATTGCTATCAGATATTTTTATAGATCATCTACTAGAGACAAAGATTTCAAAACATCCCATATTCGAATAGTTTTTATATTGGTGGATATAAGTAGACGACGTGCTAGTATATTTCACAGGAACTAACAGGCAACTCGACCAATTTTTATCGTATACTAATTCACTTCATAGTCATATTGAATTTACAATGAAAATAGAACAAAATCAATCCATAAATTTTTTATATATAAAAATTATCAGACTTAAAAACAAAAATGACTTCTCCATATTTCATAAAACTACCCATACTGCCACGACTGTACACAATTCATCCTCCCATCCCACACCACATAAACTGGTAGCATATCATAGTATGTTGCATAGATTAACAGAAATTCCGATGTCAAAATACAACTTTGAGACAGCATTAAATATCATTAAGCAAATAGCAGTAAATAATAGATACAACGAACAAACAATTAATAAAATGCTAAATCAAAAACTACACAAGAAAGCTCTGAAATTAGTATGTCCACCACCAGAGAAAAAACCCAGTACCTTCTGCTCGATTCCATACACAGGCAAAATATTAACAAAAATAGATTCTACATACGCACTTCACCTTCTAGATCATAGACATTCTTTTAATGACGAATTTAAAATAACATAATTCACATTCAAAATAAAGGCCTTAAACTATCTTTGTTAGAAACTATGGAACTTAACAAATTAAAAAACATAGATATAATTCTGAATGATTAACTTGATACAAACAGTTCTCTCCTCCGCATGCCACGCAAACGCATGCCAAAAATAGATCACTTGAGAAAGGCAATCAGCCGAAACGTCTGTAGTGATAAGAATTTAAAATAAATTTTGTGGAAGTTTGAAAACAAAGTTTTTAGTGTTTCATTGTTACATAAAATGAATTTCCACCATGTAACGGTCGAATCCATCAATTATTTAATTGTATTGATAAACCAATAGTTTTGGATAACCCTGTAGAAATAAATATTCAAATGATTATATTGTTACAAAGGCGATAAAAAGACCTTTAAAATGAGCTGTCGCGTGACCTCGGCTTGTATTTAAAAAAAAATCGTCAAATACGTCATTCCGCCGACAATGATGACGTAATGTCTAACACATATATCAGCTGATGGTCATTCAAAAATTAAATTGACGTGTTTTAAGATGTTTTTTAAAGTCGTAGTGAATTTATTCCATACATTTGCATCATACTGTATATGAAAAGATACAGTTCTTTTATATACATATTTTTAGTTTATTAATTCTTTCTATACTTCCCTTTTTATTCAAATTTCTGTAAGGTATAATATTGATTTATACCTTACAGATCACCCCTCTTTACAAATCCAATAATTAATAAACAATAATAAAAATAATAGTTTCAAGGGATTATCTATTTAAATTTCCCTCCAATCCAACTAAAATATAAATCTAAGCTTCTGCAACCTAAATTTCCGTTCTATCGCTATTTCTATTATAAAATAGGAATTCGGAATATGCGATGAGGATTAGAGACTAAAGTTATTTTGGTTGCCTGAATATTTGATAGCGTATTTAATATACCGGAAAGGTGCAACTATCGATCGCCGTACCCCACGTAATAAAATTACAGACGCAACGTCAATGTTTGTGGAATATATAAAAATAGTATGTATACCACATAATTAGTTACTTTAATGCTCTAGCGTTTAAAAATATTAAAATAGTGCAAAGATAACACGAAGATCAAACCCAAAGTATCAATGCTTATGCATATCTCATTAGCCAAAAATTCATCTATGGTTATTGCCATGCATTTTACTGCTTTTGTTATTGTAGAGTTAGTATACGCTTGGTACACTTCTACATTAGCTCGTTTTCTCCATTCTTAATCTACTACTTTTCCACCAAACAATCTGCTAACTATCTTTCTTTCCCATGGTTCCAATCTGTTCTGTATGGATTTTTTAAAGTCACATATCTCTTGGTCAGTCTGATTGCCAAATTGATTGCAGTTTCTTCGTTATATGTACATATACATATATTCGTCTACCTTCTCGAATTCTACAACTGATCCATCCTCCAACTTTAATTTAAAGGAACCCTTGTTTTTATCCCAACTAAATTCATTGCACTTAAATTTTGGTGAATGATTTTATAAATTTTATGAAAGAGTTTTCGTAAAGACTCTGTTGATGATGCAGATAAAGAAAACTTTTCCGGTGTCCCTTTGTCATCCAAACAAATAATTACAAGGTAATTACAAAAAAATAATATAGGTTCATTGACATCTGTCATAGCAGTTCAGAAACGCGCATGCGATGCTTGCGGTATCTCACAGAGGACATTCCGAAGAACTAATAACATGAGTGAGGATTAAACAAATAATCGTTACAAAACAAGTAAGTAAGAGAAATCGTTGACATCCAAAAACTTTAGATTTGCAACAGTCAATTAAACTTGAAATTAAAAATATTATATATAATATGTATAAAGCCAAGGAATATGTAACAATTAGTGCTGTGTTACAAAAAATAAAAGACAAGGAACTATGTGATATTAGTGTAGCAAGTTTGTGGATAGTGCTGAAACATTTAGTTTTTCAATATAAAAAGACAAATAATAGACAAGTATTGTGTGAACTCTCTAATATTTCAAAACGGTGACATTTTTTAAGAAAACACATCAACAATAAAATCATCCTGGCAAGATGGTACCACAAAACGTTATTCTTCTAGTCGTTCCGGTAATGGTAAACGCTACATTATACTTCATGCTGGAAATAATGAGGTTTTTATTCCTGTCGCTAGTTTAATTTTTTCGTCCCCAATATGGATATAAATGTTTTTGAAGAATGGTTTGAAGAAAATTTGTTAAACAAATTGGAGTTACTTTCCATAATAGTGTTACCACTCAATAGTAGAAGAGTGATTTCCTTCAAGAAGCTGCACAAACGAAGAAATACAGTTGTGGTTAACAAAAAAGAAAATTTATTACAGTGACATATTTTTAAGAGTAGATTTACTTCAAAGGTGTGCAGAGCACAAAATTCAAACGAAATTTGTTACTCACCAAATGGCTCTTAAATATGGTCATGAAGTTATTCGACTTTCGCCCTACCATTGCCACTATAATGCAATTGAGTTAGTATGGGATACAGCCAAAAATGTTTATGCTAAAAAGTTCTTAGTTTATGGAATGAATCGCTAAAACAAATAAAGGCAGAACAATGGCAACATTGTATTAGACATACGGAAGACATAATCGTTCAGTCTTTTCATACCGAGCGAGTAATAGATGAGGTCCTCTAATTATTCGGATAGACAATTTAGATAGTGACGACTTTGATAGTGAAATATCAAACAGTGAATATGACAAATCGTTTGCCAAAGAGAAGTAACGAAAAAGTATTTCAGGAATTCAATTCGGACCTTGTGATGTGTTTTAGTTAAACGATAAAATACCTTCGGTCTAATTACTGGACTGCATACTCTCAATAGCTTTGGTACTAATTACTAGACTGCACGTGTTGTTTTAGTGTTAGAGTCACTCAACACGCGATGGAAAGAGCACTGCTAGGTATATCACTTAAGGACAAGAAAACAAACACATGGATAAGACAGAAAACCAAAGTCACCGATGTGGTGCAAAAAGCATTAAAGCTGAAATGGGAATACGCTGGACATGTAGCTAGGAGCGATCTAAACAAATGGCACAGATCAATTTTAACCTGGAGACCATATCAACACAAAAGACCCAGAGGCAGACCTCCTATGAGATGGACAGATGATCTGAAAAGGACTGCCGGGAAAAATTGGCTACAAGTAGCGTACAATAAAAACCAATGGAAAGGAAGACTTGAAAAGAGGCTTATGTTGAGATGTGGACGTGAATGGCTAGACGAAGAAGAAGAAGAAGAAGACGTGTTGTTTTGCTGAAAATTCGGAAGTGATTTAGAGCCAATTTTTTTCAAGGTTAAATTTAATACTGTCTGCAGAAAGTAAAGTCTTGGATGTATTTTATTCAAATTTAGACATACCAGCATCTTGGCCAGTATTTCACTACATGCAAAACCATTCGTATAATTTTCACTCTACGCAAAATATAGACTTATGAACATTTGATAAACATTTAATGTCGAAAAATAATTTCGAGTATTCGAAATGTTCCGTCCCACTTCTTTTAACATGTCATGTATATACATATTATACTAATAATAATCGAGGATAAAATTGAAGGCAAGAGAGGAATGGGACGCAAGAAAATGTCCTGGCTCCGAAGCATAAGGCAATGGACAGGGATTAACGACATACAATCTCTGATACATATTCCAAGAAATAGAGAATTAATGGAAAATGTGATCGCTAACATTCATTAGTGGATTTGCATCTGAAGAAGATCATATCTTAATAGCATATCGGCCGTCATAGGGTAAAAGGACTATATAAATGAATTTCAAGTGACCGAAGATATAGTTTCCGACCAAAATTATTAAAAAGCATTTAGTAGCTCTAAATAATAAACTTTTCAGTGTTATTAAAAATGTTCAATTTGTAACTAACAACTATTTATTTTTTAAATTATTATGTTACTAATGTTGTGTTGTTTAACTATATTTGTTGTTAAGTTCATATTAAATTAATTCACTTTGTATATTAAATAATAAGTTATTTGCCTATATGTTCAGATTTCGGTATTTTTTAATAAAAAGCTTTACCTTTATAACCGCTTTTTCCTTCTTCGTAATTTGTGTTGCCTATAAATCCGAACTGTGGTTGTTTAAAGTTTATATTTAAGTTTAATGTTTAATAAATTCATATGTATAATTTTAAATATTGTTCATGCAGTTGTAACAAAAGTATCCGCATCTTATAACGCTTTGAAAACTGCGAATAACTGCAGTTGAAACAAAAATGTTGTAAATAAGTAAGAAGCCAGCGAAGTCGGCAGCCGCTATACATATTTTAACAACTTTAAAAACTTTATATCGTTTGTCACTTTAGAAATGTAAATAATGGAAACAGAAAAAGATATTCTTGTACTTACCTTAATGATATTCCTCTTGAAACCTGCGAATATCTGCGGATTTAAGTGTGGCATTAACAGAAAAGGGTGTATATGGCATGTTATAAATAATTTTTAGTTTTATAAGTTTAAATACAGCTATTGAAGAGAAAATTGTTTGAGACAAATATTTTTTTTAATAATATTAAAGTAATATTTCATAGAAAGTACAGGTAATTAAAAATCCAAATGTAATGTTGATAAAAAGAATTAATACTGGCAGACATATTTTTGGAAATTTTGTCTAAAATACTTTTGTGATATTTTATTTATATTTTATTTATTTGATTTATTTATTTTAATTACATGATTAAATTTCAGTCTTTGTATTTAGTACGGTTTAATAAAAAGCTTTCAGTAAAAGTTTTTTCGAATAATTCAAGTCATATGTTGTTTTAGATTATTTTCAGTCTAATTTTTTCAATTTCCTCTGTCATCAGCCTGGAGATATTTTGTCATTTTTAACAAGCAAATACGACACAAATTTTTAAAAATTATTCTTTTGGCTGTTATACTTTATTCTCTGGTTAAATTACTTTACTTTACTGATTGATTCAGTTCAAATTTGACTTTGCTATATCTTCTCGATATCTTCGTCTTTATCTATTTAGATATTTTAGCTCATTTAAAATTAAAATATTTGTCTTGTGGTCAGTCCCCGGAATTCGTAACATTTTTCTTCAAAAGAACATTTTAGTGACATCTATCTTTTTTTCGCTTGTCGTAGTGTCCAAGATTCACATCCGTCTGTTTGCAATATGTAAAGCATATTCCTTCTGTACTTGGTCTTTCTCTGCTTTAGTGTTATGTAGATTACAAGTGAGACACTGATTTTTTTCAGAGCAAAAAACCAATATTAAACTTAGTATTGAATATATATGTCTGTACTGACTTTTGGTAGCTGGCTTATCGAATGGGTGACTCTCTAACATCCATGTATTGTACAGTAAATTTGATAAACGTTAAATACTCTTCAAAATAGATCTTAATTGTTCTTTTCTTGAGTAGTGGGAAATGGAATTTTTAATATTTTTATATACAGCATTTGCTCTGTTCTTATGGCGACCACGAATATCTTCAGGTATAAAGCTTCCACCTTCCTGACTATCAATTTGTTTGAATAGCGTAATTAGCATACCTATCTGTTGTGTTAAAGGTGCCCAAAAATGTTTTTACAAACTTAGAGTCGGTGTTTTGCTAACTATAAATTATGTTCTTATATCCAGTTTCTTCTGAACTCTTTGAAGTTGACAACTTTTCTCTCTTGTCTAAGAACAAAAATATATCTACATAAATATTCGCTCTGTTTTTCATGATTAGCCATTTTCCAAACTTTTTAAATAAATTCAGTCAATTATCATTTTAATTTACATTCTGTGTTACATTTATCGTTACATCCAGGTCCCAATTCTCTCATTTTAGTTATTTTTTAATTTTGCTAGTATATTCTTGACCACTGTTGACTACTAGAGTTCCACAGTCTCTTCAAGACATTCATTTTTCTAACACTCGGATCCCTTTATCTCGCTCTTCTCAGATTTTTCTTTAGAAGTTTCCGCTGTCGATATATCTTGACTATGTAATGCACTGTGAACATTTGTACCATATTTTTATTAGTAGAAGTTAGTTCGGCCGTAATGATATATGTCGGTGTTATTATTTTTTATTTGAAATTCTAAACTAGGATTTTGACGCAAGTTTTTAAGATGTAAGACTTGCCCACTATGCTCATCAGTTAATAATAAGGAATTTATTTCTTGTCTATCATCTTCTTGATTACAAGAGCCTGGTAAATTGACTTGAATATTATAGCATTTCAAATCACCTTTATATATTGAAACACCGAAATATTATTTCAATCCTTTTTGCGTCGCTGAGATTTATAATAAACACATTTTAAAGTTTGTTTATATATCACAGATGCGTATTTCTTCGGTATTCTTTGATTTAGAATCACTTTTGGATATTTTGCGTGTCAAATAAACAGTTGGGTAAACGATTTTTAAAGAGAATTACATGATTCGAAGTGGAGCCGCTGTCAAAGGCAGTTGGTTTCAGTGTTGGTCCGAATTTTCATCTGATTCGTAATGGTTTTTCCTTAATATTTTTTTGTTATCGAAAGTAGTGAACTTTGGTGGTATGTAGCAGTTGAAGTGAGGTTTGGAAAAGATTTTATAGAGAGCAGAAGTAGCGTGAGTAGTCTTAAGAAACCGAAAAATTATTGTAAAAAAGTGAACTCGAATGTAATGTGAGTTTTTGAAAAGAGTAATCACTGTTTTGTTTCGTGCCCTCTTTCATCTGAGAGATTTGTAAAACAGCGTTTCCAACAACTTAGAAGGATACCCCTATGGTTCCATTTTGTCTGAGTTTTTAAGAAGCTAAGTTTTGAAGATTGCGTCCGAGTTCCCAGCTTTCACTCTCACTTTGTTTGTTTCCGGTCTTCATTACAGAATATTTTTGCAGTTGTTTATGTGGCAGTGAATCTGAGTCCAGTTTCAAATGAAATCATAAATATTAGGTAGTGGCTAAGCTGTCGTATTAATTATTCTCAAAGTTTAGAATTTAATATTGACGTATGACTGTAAGCTTTATTTTTGACATTTGGTATATACCCATCCATAAATTTAAAACTTATTTTGCCTCGTTTGTTTTAGAAAAAGGATAACCTTTGTGCACAGTTCCATTTAAAAAGATATTTTCTATTTGTAATTATTTATTTCTGCTATAAAATATCGCGCATTAAAAATGTAAGTTCTTATAGTATCTCCAACGTGTAGAATTTGTAAGCCGATAGTAACATAGTAAGTTTGTTTTTTGTTATTTTGTATTACTATTTATATTTGTAACTGTTTATTGTCACACAACAATAAGTGTGTAATATTTTTTTCTCTAAAAAAGAGTGTTATTTAATTTAAAAACTTTCTAACCGTTTTTTATATTTTTTAGGAAGAAAAAGCTTTTCTTTCACCCAACAGGAAGATTTTTCTAAGCGGCGTCCTTATTTTAAATAGCTTAAGAACCTTCTTGTATTGTCTTTGTCAAGGAGATTCATGTAAGTACCCTTTTGTTTTATTTTTGTAATTACCCCATTTCAGTCCCCTTGTTATTCACTTATCTGCGGCCCAGCTCTTCAAAAAAAAAAACTGAGTAGCCGTTCGCAAACGTTTCGGTTTGTTTTGCTTACCTTACTTCGTAATTTCTGTCTCCATTTTTTAACCTCCTATAGTAACATCCTACGTAGTAGGCAAAATAATTGTTACAATATTTTTCATAGTAAAATTCTACTACCTTGCTTTATTGTATCACAACTGACAATGAAGTTGTTAAAACTTACTTAATAAATTTTTCAAGAAAAACATTTTATACAACATTACAGTGTTCTTATAATAAATATTCATCTATAATAAAATTTGCTGAGATGTATAGAGACGGTGGTGGCCAAATAAAATTCTAGAAAAAAACACAAAAAATTGCAGAAAACTTAAAATATTCGAAAAAGCCTTTAATTGAAAACCATTTTAACTTCGCCATAAATTCAGATGTGAGGAAATTACACAAATTTTTGTATACGTTTTAAATAATTCATAAAATCGTGAATCAATTCAATAAAAGTTTAAATTCCCTTGTGATTTTAAAATTAAACAAATACAAATTGAAAAATATCTCGACTCGTAAATTCCGATTAAACTTTTGATTGCACCAAAATCATGATAAATTTGATTTGAAATATATTATTAAATCGTCCAGTTGAATAAATATTTATTAACAGATGATATAAAAAAATATTCACTTACCTTTAGAAAACAACAACACCTAAATGGAATATTTATAAATATAATAAATTTTTAATAATTGCTGATGACCCCAAAAGTTAGAATAAGTAAAAGAAAGTAATTGAGAACATTTTAAATTTTTCTTTTTTTTTCGAAAATATGTGTCTCGACAGCTAATGGTCATTGACACAGATACAATTTACATTCATGTTTACATGGTTTATACTTTACATTAGGTACAGATTAGTTACAATACATTTTTTTATAATACATTTTTGTTTTAAATTAAATTATTGTATACCTTTGTGTTTTTTAAAAAGTTTAATACATTTTCGTAGTTGCTGCTTGAGATAAGTATGTCTTTTAGGTTGTTACCAAGCTTTTCTTGTGGCCGCTAGGTAGTGTTGACAGTCAAGAAGTTTATGTGTTAGGGAAGTCGTGGTGTTGCAGTACTGGCACAAAATCTAATTACTGGAATTCATTATGTGTCCATGTGTAAGGCGTGTGTGCCCTATTCTCAATGTTCGAATGATAGATTTGTTCTTTCTTTTCATTGGTGAGAGCTGGTGGTAGAGAATGTTTGGTTGTAGAATGCTTAACTTGGTATTGCTTCTTTTTCATTGATCATTCCAAAGGTCCATTATTTTATGTTTGATTGTTCTTTTTATATCTGATGATGTTTGAATGTCTATTGTAACGTTAAGAGAACATACTTGTTTTGCTTCTTGATCGGCTTTTTCGTTAGCTAGAATACCAATGTGTGATGGGACCCACAATACCGTTACTTTAATTCCATTAGTTTAAAGACGATTACATATACTCTGGATTTCTTGAACTATTGGGTGGATAGAATGTACGTTTCTTATGGAGTTCACGGAGGACAGAGAGTCCGTATAGATTGCTATAGTTTTATCATCATTGAGTGCAGTTTTCACCGCTTGTAGTATTCCATATAGTTCAGCAGTATAAATACTGCAATTTCTGGAGAGTCTAAACAAGCTGACGGTGTTTGTTGTCGTTGTAACAGCACAGCCAACACCTTCTTCAGTCTTAGATGCGTCTGAGTAAAGGATCTTATCGAAGTTGTATTGATGTAGTATATCATAGAATCTTTGTTTGATAATGGAAGGTGATATTTAATTCTTAATATATTTGGATAATTCGATATTAATGAGGTTTATTGTGGGATTTGTGGGATTTGCCGAAATAGAGCAGTATAGGTTATTGTCGTCTTAGATGAAGCGAAGTTTCGAAACATTCTACATGAATGCTTTTCACCGGACTGGATCGGAATACTCCTAAATAAAGTCGAAGGCAAGTATTTTTGACTACATTAAGTGAACGTAGTAGTGATTTACTGGATGACATGTAGAGAACACTACCATAGTCAAGTTTGGAGCGAATAAGAGCTCGATATATTTTTAGTAGTGTTTCCTCATCGGCTCCCCAACTATAATGAGCTAGTGATTTAAGGAGATTCATTCTTTGAAGGCAGCTATCCTTAAGTTCTCGAATGTGTGGTCTCCAGGAAAGTTTTTTATCGAAAATAATGCCGAGAATCTTTATTTGGTCTACTACTTGGAGAAAATTTCCATTCAGAGTAATGGTTGGAGATTGCTTGTTTTGTCTATTGGTAAAAATGAATAACTTTGGATATGGACGAGGAAAAGTTAAGGCCGGATTGACTGGCCCAGTTGTTTATTTTACTTAGCGTGTTTTGTAGTAAAGTATTTGTGCTGGATGTGACCTTTCCATCACAGAATAATATTATGTCGTCGGCATATATTATGTATTGCACAGGATCGATCGTTTATGAATGAACTAAAATGGTTAATACTAAGGAGAAATAGTGTACGGCTTATGACAGACCATTGTGGGACACCATTTGTGGTTGTGTGTTGTGAGAAAGTTTTGCCATTAGTAATTACTTTAAAGGATCGCTCTGTGAGAAATTTTTTTATAAACGAATATATATTACCAGATAGCTTGTTCTTGCTTAGTTTGTTTAGTATCACAGAAATCGGTATAGAGTTAAAAGGGCTTTCGATGTCAAGGGAGATTGCAATGACTTCATTTTTGTTAGATAGCGCAATCGCAATTGTTAATTGCAGAAGTATAACATTGTCCAAGGTGCATCGATTTGATCTGAAGCCTAATTGAAATTGGTCTATAATTTTATTTTGTTCGAGGTACCAAAGTAATCTTTTATTAACCATTTTTTTCTAGAAGTTTACATAATGTACAGGTGAGAGAGATTGGCCTGTATGAGTTTAGCGTGTCTAGAAATTGGTCGCCTTTTTTAATAGGAATGATTAGGGATTGTTTCCGTAGTGACGGGAATTTTCGGGATTTTTTCGTATGTATTTTGGTTATTAAATTTGTTTAACAGTTTATTTTACCGAAACTAAACTCAATTTTATATAAAATCAGATAAGTACATTTTTCTCTGAAAACGTTTTTGTAGCATCAGTCTTAAAAATAGAATTTTTTTAATATTAACTGTAATAAAATTCAATGTATTTTCAGTGCCTACTGTATGGTAAGTTTATAGGTTGTTTAAGATCTGAAATACTTAAAAATACTTAAAAAATTTTCCATGTTATTAGCTAGTTTACGGAAACATTACCTTCCAGTGAAGCTTAACACGATTTTAGTCACCACTAGTTCAGAAAGCGAAGATGTATACCTACCAATAGAATCTCTATTTGTTAAAATAATATTAGAGAATATCAGAGTATTTAGGAATGAATCCATACAAATTATCCGTTTTGTGTATTGGATATTTAAGAATAATGTAAAATAATACAAAAGGGATAATGACAGCCTAGCTTGAAAAAAAAAGTACAGCTGGTTCCTAAAAAAACTGGTACGACTTACAGCGTATTTTGTAGAAAATTGAGCAGTGTATTTTACATAAATACTTATTATTTACATACTGTCACCGTCATTGCCAAATCTTAACATTTGTTTGATAACGTTTTCTGTTCAACCTCAAAAAATGGCCAGCACGTGGTAAAAAAACTAAAAGCAAGAATTATAACGAAATTGAAGATAATTAGTCACTATCTGCCGTAGAGAACCATTTTAACGTTAGCAGAACAATAGATTTTAATATTAATAAAACATGGAGAGAACAAGAAACTCTTGAAAGAAAGCAAAGTTCTGAAAGACCAAAAATATCTACCGCTCATGAAGATCGTACGCTTTTGGAGAGATTAGAAGAGAATTCTTTTGAAGATGCGAAAACTGCAAGAATTATGTCACAGTTGTCGGAAAGAAAGACAACAACTTAACGTAGAATTAAAGCATCGCGGCTTGGGTACTGAACTGCAACAAAAAAAAATAAGCTCGTACACCACAACAAAAGCAACCAACACTTATATTTGCTTTAAACCATCAGCTACACAATCAAGATTTTTGGCACAGAGTAATATTTACAGATGAGAAAATGTTCCAATCTTCTAAAAAGCGCAAAATTGGGGTGTATAGACCAGATAATATTAGATTTAATCCTCTATATATTAATAGATATCGAGTAGCTGGTCATTTTAGCGCCAATGTATGGGTATGTATTTCATCTACAGGAATGGGAATGGTATGGCGTATTGATGACAGGTTTTTTGGGCAGACTTATCTAAATATTCCAGAAAACATCATATTTTACAGTGTAACAGTTGTATTCATAAAATAATCTTATTTTCCAACAAGATAATTGTCCTGGTCATACTGCAAAATATACCAAACCAGATGCTCCAGAATAACAACATCGAAACCTTACCATGGCTCAGATACAGTACAGATTTAAACCCAATCGAGAATGTGTGGAAGGATATTAAAAAACGGTTAATATCGCACCATCTTTTTCTTGGTCTGCCAATACTTTTTCGTCCATTTGGTGACTGATCTCGTGCTATTCATACTATTCTAACCTCTGCCACTCTACTTATGCGTTCGTTCCACTCATGTTTCCCTTTTGTCACACATCCATTTATGTCTTCTATATTGCACGCTCTTCTTATGTTTTTGCTTCTCTCTCTATCCAACAGACTTTTGCCTGATATTCGTCGAAGTATTTTCATCACTGTTGTTTCTAGTAGTGGTATCTTTTTAGATGTGTCAGGTCTTAATGTGTATGTTAATATAGGTCTCATTGCTGCTTTATAGATTCTTGTTTTTGTATCTTGTCCTAGGTGTTTACTCCCGCCGCTTTACTTGCTTTTAAGCTTTGTTGTCGTACTTCTTCTTCAACATTTCCGTAACTGGTTATATCTATTTCCAGATATCTAAACCTTGCTTCATGTTGTATTATTTTTTCATCAATTTTATAGATATTGGCATAAATTTGATTTTCTCTATTGATATTATCACATTGTATTTCTTGGCTATTGTATTGAAGATGTGTGTTAATCTTTGGAACTCGTCTTCTGTCTCGGCGATTAATGCAGCGTCGTCTGCATAACATATTATTCGGAATTCTTTGTTTCCTATTATGTAACCATGATCTTTACGTACTACTTTTATTATTTCGTCCATTGTTATATTAAAGGTAAGTGGGTTTAACGAGTCACCCCCGTCTGACTCCGCTTTGTACTGATACAATGTGTTAGTTTTCGATTTACCTTTGGCTACATTTGTTATGGAAGTAGACGTTTTCGATGGTTTGTATAATGTTATTTGGTATGTTTCTTTTATACAGTAGATGTAAGACGTCTTCGATTTGGATGCGATCGAAATCCCTTATCAGGACTATAAAACATAAATATTCTGTTTTATTGTACTCGATAGCCTCTTCTGTGATTTGTTTTAGTACAAATACGGCGACCACGCAGATTCTTCCGGATCTGAATCCTTCTTGTTCATCTAACAAAGTTGTTAGTTTATTGATTTTGGACTTTTGTAGTAAGCTTAAGTGCGGTGTTTAGTAGATGTATACCTTTATTATTGTTGGGGTCTTCCTTATCTCCTTTCTTAAACATTGGTATCATTATGCTGTTTCTCCATGAATCTGGTATTTTGCAGTGCAATATTATTTTTTGTATAAGTTTTGTCATCTCTAAGGTTATACTTTCTTCTCCGTGTTTTAGAAGCTCATTGGTAATTCCATCTGGTCCTGGTGACTTTCTATGTTTAGTGAATTTATGGCTATCTCTACTTCCTGAAAACTAATTTCTATTTCGTGATTTAATTTATGTACGTTATTGTATTGACTATTATTTTTCTTTCCTTTAAATAGTTCCGTCAGGTATATTTCCCATTCGTTTGCTGGTATGTTAATTCCTTCAATGCTGCCATTTATTTCCGTTGTCCAAATAAAGACAATAAAAACAATTCGTCTAAAATGTTAATTGATGGATATATTAAATGGATTACGTTGAAATAAGAAATAATAAAAATTTACTACGGAAATAGTTGTTTAAATATTAAAGTATTTAAAGATATTTTTTATCCATCGGTAACTATATACATGTTCATCCAATTAGCGACAGTAGCTTACTTAATTGTTTGAATAATCTATGGCTTTTAGAGTGTGTATGTTAGATTGCTAATATTAATGCTATTTAAACAACCAGCTAGCAGATGTGACATATGTTTTAGTATGTTTCATTGTCACAAGTGGGGTAGCCTCTTTTTCTAAGCTATATACTTGGGTATGCTATCGTCACAGGTTTTTGTTGTTATCTTTGGTTCTTCGCTCCCTCTTGTGCATTGCATTTCAGGTAAAATTAATTCGCAAATATACTATTTTATAAGCAGAAAAGAAGATACACGTTAATGTAAGCACTGCAAGATATTAGTCAGTAATATTATAACCCAACAAAACAGAAATTGTTAGTGAAGTAGTAAAGTAATAGGAAAAAACAACAGAGAAGCCAACAAAAAATCAAATTTTTGACATCAATAAGTTAGAAGTTATTCAGGGCAAGAAGAGTAAAAAAAATTAACTTAACATAAAAGGTATATGAAATAAAGTTTCAGTAAAAATATAGCTACTGCTATTCTAAACGCTATAATTGGAATGTAAATCGTAATTGTTGTTTGTATTATTTAAAATGTTCTCAAATAAATAAACAAAATTCTACTTACGTCCAGCTGCATGATAATTTTGTTGTAGGCCCATAACCACCTTTGCTGGGCAGTTATTTGGGGCCTCTGCTCTTTGAGTTCTTCTTCTTGGACTTCTGGAACCACCAGAGTCGTTTCCACGGGTATCTAATAAAATAATCATAAAATAGTTAATGCGGGATTGAAGTGCAGTTATAAAGAAATTAAAAAAAAAACTTGTTCGCGTTTTGACATCTCTCTCATCCTCAGCGATAAATGTAGAAGAAATTAGCTTCTTAGGAGTACAAATTTAAATACAAGGACGGGAAAAAATGAAAAAACTCACTGTATCAGCAAAAACACAAAACAAGTTATAAATAATAAAAAGGAACAATCCACTTCACCTAAGAATAATAATAATCCCCAGAGATTTTAACGCTTTGATGACGATGACAATATAAAAAATTCGACCAATTCAGGTATATATCGATATTACTTACAATTGGTACATCCTCGGCGAGATGGTTCTCTTCAAGTACGTCTTCAGGTTCTTCTTGAGTAGTCGGGGATCGTCTAACGGACAGACGACGTCCAGGGATTCCGGCGTCAGATCCATTTTTACGTTGGAAATTTAAATAAGGATCATCGTAACCCTTAAAATAAATTAAAAAATATTAGTAACAAATCTAATTATTTTATTATATGTGGTCGTTAACTAAGCATTTCCATCTTCAAAGTTAAATAACACAAAGTGGATTTATGTACTTAAAAGACTTCTAGATTCTATTATGTATAGAATACATCATCGTTCAAATGTACTCCGCGGCTTCATTCTGTGGTACGCATACAAAATATCTTATTTTCTAGGTTCTGAACGCTGCTGTGGTTTGTGAATTATTCGCATAGATCTGTCACTTAACAAATCCTCACAAGAAAGAGTCTCCTGGTAAAATCGTACGATCTCGTTGGCCAGTTCACATCGCCTCCACACGTATGACTTGAACTATTCAGACGCGTAACCAACAAAATTATAATTACCAAAATGATTTCCAATCTCCTATAGGAGTGAAACTTTAAGAAGAAGAAGACGTTGTTGAAAGTAAACTAATTATTTATGAACTTATCTGCAGCTAGATGTTTTTCAAGTTTTCTCGTTCTAAAACCTGTCAAAACTTTTCCAATTTAAATCATAATGTTTTTCTATCAATTTTGTAACATAAACTGCTTCTTCTTGTTTTACTTTTAAACTATAGGTACTTTGGTATTATACCAGGACAAAACTGGTCCATATTTTTATTCTTTTTTGTGACTGTTTATATTTATTTATATCGTGTCGATAAACAGGAAAACAGGTAAAAAACTGTTAATTTAAGTTATCTACATGAAAACAAGTTAATAAGTATGAAATAAAATAGAATCTATTAATGTCGATAAAAATTTGATAAGTATGTATTGATAGTTCATACCTGGTAAGATTGTTCCGCTGAAGATCTTCTGGAACCGCTACCGGCTTGTGCTCTCTGCATAGCAGCCACCGTTGCCGGATGATAGGGATCAGCAATGACGCTCGCTTGAGAAGGTTCTCTACTTCGCATTATTATTGGCTCACTACTGCCATTTTCTTCTCGGTTTTCTACGTGTATCACAGATAACGGGGAATCGTGTTTTATTGCTTGATTTACTGCGTTTTGACCTAAAATGTAACAATAAAAAGTTAAATATTATCGGACTTTATATACGACATGAAAAAACGCTTTTGGGGCTTGGTCTTAATTATTTTGTCAAAGTGACAATTATATTAGTTATATTTGCTAACCCATTTACGGACACATCGGTTCTGAGTCTCAGTTTTTCTGGCAGAGCTAAACACTGAAATTTAGAAGCACTTACATTCGATTATGGTGTCGATGTCGTCCTATGACAAATTTTCTATTTTTGTGGAATTTATTAACAGATATATGGCAATCTATGCCAAAATTTTAACTGCTACTCTAACTGCAATAAAATTTGTACAATATACTTAATAAAAAAATATAAAAAAATTAACTAAAATGTTTATCTTTACTATTAAAAATAACAATGGTTACAATGACAATACAATGATATGATGATACAAATTTACGAAGCCTACGGAATAAATATAGAAGGCGACGAAAATTAAAAAAAAAATAGCACTACCAAAAACATAAACAGCACAATTTGCACTACAAATATGAGCTCTCTTGGGATTACTTTCCTTTTTCAACTCTTGAGTATATCAAAAAATCCAAAAGTAAAACTCTACAGGAGATAAAATGAGCAAAAGAAGCATGGCTGACGGAGAAATGTACAGAAATTGAAACACTACAACGCAAACATGACGATTTCCATATGCACAAAAAAAATAAAGAGGTAGAGAACACCAGAAAACAATGCAATACAGGCATAGTTGTAGACATTGAAGGCCAGATTTTGACTACTATTGAAGATAAATTACAAAGATGAAAAGAATATATGTAAGAATTATTCAAAAATGCAGCACGCAGTTCGATTGAAATAAACAACCCCTACTGAGCAGAAATAACAAAAAAAGAAGTAACTGTGCCCATAAAGCGGATTAAAAATGGGAAATCACCAGGACCGACGAGATGCATGGTGATATTTTAAAGCAATTAGAGGCACACCATATCACAGCTCTTACGAAGTTATTCAATAATATCTACGAGAGTGGAGATTTACCAAAAGACTAGCTACTATCAATATTCATTCCACTTCCTAAAAAGTCAACGCTAGAAAATGTGAAGAACATAGATTAATTAATTTGATGATGCAAGTACTTAAAGTATCCCTTACTATTATATACTCGCGTATATACACTAAATTAGAAGAACACTTAAGTGAAGTTCAATTTGGATTCAGAGCAGAACCCGGAACGAGGGAAGTACTTTTTAGTTTGCAAGTTCTAATACAGAGACCCAGGGATGTTAACTGCGATGTGTATGCAGATATCTAACTAATCGATATCCTTAAAACATCAGGACTCGATGGTAAGGATATAAGATTGATCTTAAACTTATATCTCCAACAAAAAGCAATAGTACGATAAGAAATGAACTGTCCGATTTTTCACAGTCACCGGCATTATTTAACATTTACTCTGAAAACATCTTCAGAGAGGCCTTGGATGAATCAAGATGGATTGCTGTAAATGGGCAACTTATAAACAATATTAGATATGCAGATGATACAGTGTTGCTGGCAGATAGTGTGCAGGGCTTCAAAGAATGATGACTAACGTTGTAGAAAACATATAAAAAATACGGCCTAAAACTTTTGAAAGAAGACAAAAATAATGATAATTAGTAAGAACACCAACATAAACGCCCAAATTACAATAGGCGATACACCGTTAGAAACAGTGAAAAAGATATGCAATTTGGGCTGCAATATTAAGGATACTTGTGATTACAGCTACGAAATAAAAACTCGTATTGAAAAAGTCAGAAGATCTTCTAACAGCTTAGAAAGATTCTCTGCAACCTATTTTTAAGTATCAATATACGCATAAGAATTCTTAGATGTTTCGTCTTTAGTGTCCTCCTCTAAGGACTAGAAGCTTACAGAAGATGCCATAAAAAAATTTGAGGCATAATGTGGTGTTACCGATGTATGTTAAGGGTCTTATATATACATCACACAAGTAGTATAACTATTATCCATAAGCTTAGATCAGACAAAGAAATTATCAACACCGTAAAGAACAGAAAATTGGCTTACTTTGGCCACGTCAAGCGTAATAATAAATACCGACTTTTACAGTTGAATCTAAAATGCAATCTTAGGAAATGGACTAATCCAAAGTCAACTTATTTATTTCGAGCTGCTGTAAATAGAACTTATCATGGAAGGGAAAGTGGAAGAAAGAAGTATTCAATTTAATATTTTTTCTTTTATGTATGGTAACACTGTAACAAATAAAGTTTGCCTGTCATTTTTATGTCAACTGTCGGAAGACATATCTTTTCCACATTTGTTTCTTTTGTACACAATGTAATATAACATTTTTAGCAAGAGAATACACACGCTAATTTTGTGTATATCGATGTCTATTTTTTTCCACCCTAATTTCCAATAAAAACAATTCAAATTTAAACATCGGTCCTTCGATCCAGATGTGAACCAGCGACCTATGGATAATTTGTAACAATTGCATGACATTTGCCTCTTATCCAATGTCAAGTTTACCTGACAATAGAGTAACGCTATCTCTACCTTTCAATATACTGGTATTGAATATGCTGGACCATTCTCACTGAAGGACAAAAATGGTAGAGGATGTAAACTTATTAAAATGTATATCTGTGTTTTTGTTGCTTTTGCACAAAAGCTATTCATTTAGAGCTAGTATCTTATTTAACAACAGATAGTTTTCTATCTTGTCTTAGGAGATTTATTTCAGGTAGAGGAGTACCATCCGATATTTATTCTGATAATGGAAGTACTTTCATAGGGGCTAGAAATGAGTTAAATGAATTAGGTCAATTTTTTATATGCTAATCAAACTCAAATAAACAACTATTCCTCTTATAAAAACATTAGGTGGCATTTTATACATTCTTACACACCTAACTTTGGAGGTCTTTGGGAGGCTGCGGTAAAAAGTACAAAGCATCACCTAAAAACGATTATGTTAAATAAACAATTTATTTTATGAAGATTTCAATTCTCTAATTGTTCAAATTGAGGGTATCTTAAACTCACGCCCACTATATGCCCTATCTAATGATCTCAATAATATTGAACCCATAACTCCTTCCCATTTTCTTATTGGTCGACCTGTAACTACCCTTCCGGATCCTTAACCTATCAGAAGTTTTATTGAATCGATTAACTAAACCACAAGAGCTTCAGCATATGTACCAGCAGTTTTGGACAAGATTTAAACAGGAGTATATTTCTCAACTACATGTACAATACAAATGGAAGAATCCACCTACATCAGTCAAGGTTGTAACATTAGTTTTAATCAAAAATGATCAGCAGCCGCCATGTAAATGGCCTATGGGGCGAATTCTCCAATTAATTCCTGGAAAGGACGGCATCTCTAGAGTAGCAGAGTGAAAACCGCCACTCGTGTAGTGACCCGTTCTGTTAGACATTTGTGTCCACTACCATTGGAAAATGAAAAACTATAGTGACGTTGACAATATTGTATTAGTTTTATAAATTAGTTTAACTTTGAAAATTCTCTTCAAAGGGGGGAATTTATGTTCAATTTAATATTTTAACTTTTATGTATGGCAACATTGTAACAAATAAAGTTTGCCTGTCATTTTTATGTCAACTGTCGGAAGACATAATATCTCCTTCACATTTGTTTCTTTTGTACACAATGTAATATAACATTTTTAGCAAGAGAATACACACGCTAATTTTGTGTCTATCGATGTCTTTTTTTTTCCACCCTAATTTACAATAAAAACAATTCAAATTTAAACAAAGAAGAGATGCAGGAAGAAGAAAATGCTTCTGGTTGAAGAATGTAAGATACTGAACAGGTATGGACACATATTCGATACTAAGAACAGCTGAAAATAGAGAGCAATTTGCTGTAGTTATGACCAACCTTCAGTAATGGAGAAGGTACCTTAAGAAGAAGTGAATAGAATAAGATGGGTCAATATGGTCGCTAATATCTCTAAAAAATAGGCACATTTAGAAGAAGGAAACTCTACAAAACAATAATCTAGTCCTAACCGTATGTTAGGTTAGGTTTGAGAAAAATAAATCGTGCCTGAGAGGCGCTAGAGAGAAAGTACGTCAAGAATCTAAGAGTTACTCTTCATCATAGGAGTAAGATTATCTGCGAGGTAGCGCAGAGAGAGACACTGGAGTCTAGTGTGGAGCAGTAGAAATACTGACCTGCGAGGGTCTCATAATGCGCGTGGACAGAACAAGTCTATAGGTAGCATGTGCTTACATGTGTTAGCATGCGAGATGACCAAGTTGTACTATCGTAGAGATTAAACACTGATGAGGAGGAAAGTAAGAGATACTGATAAGGATTGATGTTTGCTGTGAGGTCAACCGAGAGATAATTCTCGATATACTAGTGCTAGAAATTATTAATCAATAATATCAATAAATTCATTAATAATACAAACAAACAAGAGGCCATAGGGTATAGGAAAATGTGCGAAACAAGGATCCGAAGTGGTAGTTATAAGAAATAAGAGAGTTGGTAGATACCAAACACAAAACTCAGAATACTGGAGAACATACACTTACTGGTTTAGGGAAGTTATGAAAAATGTGACCAAATGAAAAAAACAAAAAGTAGAACGAAAAATGTAAAGAAATGTAAAAATATATGGATATAATTCGAGTATCTGAGTCATGGAAGTTTATAGAAAAATCTCAGAAAAGATCACAATTAATAAGTAGATTAAAAGCCATAAGTATGCCAGGGTGTAAAGAATATTACAAATGCCTACTGACAAAAGAAAGACCATATTGTGAAATGAATTCCAGAGACTTTAGAAAAAATCCAATAGACGAAGACAAAGTACAACCAATCAAAGTGGTCAAGATAAGATTAACCTTAAGGAAATCAAAATGGGAAAAGCCACAAGACCTGGAAATATTCCCATTGAATTAGGAAAGCTCGGATCATCAATACTAATAGAATTGTAAAAGAAGATATTTAATATATTAAATTATCTTTTCATACTATTAAAAACACACCAGTAGACCAAATAAAACTGTTTACAGTACTTGGAACAATAATAAACGAAAAATGGGATCACTCACAAGAAGTAAAATGTAGAATAGAGAAGGCTAGAAGTGCATTCAGCAACATGGTCCAACACTTAACAGCCACAACTTTAATCTGCAAATAAAAGTAAGGCTTCTACGATGTTATATCTACTCGATATTATAGTACGGGGTGAATCCTGGACACTCACTGAAGCAATGGAGAAAAAACTTGAAACCTTCTAGACGTGGCTATAAAGACGAATCCTAAGGATATCATGGACGTATAAGATAACCAAACGAGACGATACTACGAAGATTGGGAAAAGAAAGAGAAGTGATGTATACTGTTAAAAGGAGAAAGTTAGAACATTTCGGACATATAATAAGAGACGGCACTAAATACAAAAAACTGAAAATAATCCTTCAAGACAAAGTATTCAAAAAGCGAGGAATTGGGAGAAGAAGAATATCATATTAAAAAAAAGACTCAAATAAAAACAATATTCCAAGATTGAAGCTGGCTTGTATAAGCTCTATTCACAAAAAAAGGAGAAAAAAATAAATGTAAGAGGTATAAGTGTTATTAGCTCATTGGGGAAGTTATAAGGTCGATTGATAAAAAACGAATCGAAAACCAATACCAAAAATAGAAGATTAGAGTGGATTACGTGATGGCAGATCTTGTGTTATAATATATCTGTTCTTTAACAAATTATAGAGAGGATAACAGCCAGAACTTCACCGATTCAGTTAGTGGTCGTTCAGTAAGAAAAGGCCTATGCTACAAGCTCCATACCTGTTCCATAAAAATGTTTTAAATATTGGCAACGGAAGGCTTGAGTAATGCATACATCAATACTATAGCGAACATGTACACAAATGAGAAAAGTGCCACTAAAGTGGTTATATTAAGACCTGTATTAACCCCAATATAAGGAAAAAACTACAACACCTACCGTAACTAATGCTATCTTCAGTCTCTTCCTCAATGTATTCATCTATGACTTCCTCTGTTTCTAAAAACTGCTCCTCCTGCAAACCTTTGTCGCTCTCTTGTTGATTCAACTGGTTTATCTGAGCAGTACCGTAGTACCCAGCGTCCACGCAGTTCTGTTGCTTTAACATGCCCTTTCCGTTGGTTGTGCCGTTACCCAGTCCGCTGTGATTGTGCACTTGAGCTGCTACGGTTAGACTAGGAAGCGCCGTCGTGGTTTCTATTGCTCGGAATGGTGTTTGGTGTTGCTGTTGAAGCTAAAACACACAACAAGTTTAATATTTTGAAAAGAGCAAATGCAGCTGAGGATAAATACTATCCTCGTCTAATTGAATGTAAAATTTTAAAACAAAGATTTCACTCTATAGTGAAATGCTAAAGGGAGAGTCGAGGGACTACCGTCACAATATGGCGTCGTCACGGTGTCACAAAATAGGAGTTCTTCACATTGATTCACTATAATCTATCAATTCGTTGCTAGTCATTATATATTTACTCTAAGCAGACTTAAATTAAAATAAGAAAGATAATTTTAATATCTGTCAATAAAAGATAGTAAAAAAATAGAAAAATTAATGATCGATACTAAAATATGATTCGTAATGGTTTTCAAAGGTTGATATTTCTGATAAGACCCACACTGCGAATTTTAAATTTGTTTATCTTTTACCATTAATGTTTAGCCTTTCTTTTCTCAGTTAAGGTTTTTACAAGAATAAACAGTTTAGGCGATAAGGTATCACACTGTCAGACTCCTCTGCCAATTTGGATATATTCCGTGTTTTTACGTAGTTTCACAAAGTTGCGTTCTTGTATATATTGTAAATTAACCTTATATATCGGTAGTCAGTGCGGCATGCTTTTACTGCTTTCTCAAGACGATTCTTTACTATTCTTGTAAACGAGTTTGTATAGGTGACTAAGAAGACTTATAGGTCTGTAGTTTTCTAATTCATGGCGATTTCGTTTTTTTTTACAATGGAATTACTTAAGCATTGTGCCATTTGTCAGGTGTATTACTGTCCAAAAGGCACATGTTTAAAAGGTTTTTATTTTCTTAAGTAGGCAAGTGCCTTCGATTTTGATTGCATTATTAACTACACAATCTTCGCCTATATTTATTTATCGTATGGCAATTACAACACATTTAGAACAAAATTACAAACACTAGTAATATAGGTATATGACAAACTTTAAATAGTTACAAACAAACATCAAGAGTATTAACATAATCAATTGACTCTGAAGTTGCAAACAGGAAGTCTTCAGGGCTAGGATCTTGAGGAACACTCTTCAATAATGTGATCGATCGTTTGGTTCTTTTCACAGTCACATTGAGGAGACGGATTCTTTCCCCATTTATGTAGCATATATGCACATCTGCCATGTCTGGTTCGGCTCCTGTTTAGAGTGGACCATGTTTTACGTGAAAGATCAAACCTGGTGGCTTGTGGGTAATGCAGGGCATGTTACTTTGCATGCATTCCCTCTTGGGACCATGCATTCATGATGTTGAACTCCTCATGTATCATTCTTGTCGTTTTTCATTGGTGGTTTTCTAGAACGTAGACGGGTATTTCGTGGATTCTCGATATCTTGGTGGATAGGCAGGTTTATATTGTTCATGATCTTTTTGTATTCACGTGTAGGGCGTCAACTCGTCGTAAATGTGGAGGTCGAATGTGACTTAGTACTGGAAGCCTTTGGGTGGGAGTTGATTTAATTGTACCAGCTATATCCTCATAGTGCTGTGCAGCTGAGTGTTAACTTTTTTTACATGTAGAATGTGTAGCCAAACTGGGGCACAATATTCAGCCGTCAAAAAAAAAAAGGGCTAAAGCAGTAGAGCGGAGAGTGAAAGCCGATGCTTCCAGGTGTTACCGCAGAGCTTCTGTATAATGTTATTCTTGTACTCAACTTTTGGCAGTTTTTTGTTAAATGCTCTTTAAATGATAGCGTTCTGTCTAGTGTTACGCCCAGGTACTCAACTTTTGGGCAGTTTTTGTTAAATGCTCTTTAAATGATAGCGTTCTGTCTAGTGTTACGCCCAGGTACTTCGGTGTTTTGTTGTGGGAAAGTGTGGTATTTTCAAACCGTATGTTGAGTTTCTTTCCAGCAAGTTTATTTTTCAGGTGAAAGCAACTTACTTCTGTTTTGGATGCATTTGGTGAAGCCGCCACTTGCGAAAATATTTGCTCAATATATATATATAAGTCTGCCGTCAGAACTTCTTCAGATGTTTCTAGTGTTTCTGCATTGTGTAGTGAGGGCCAGTCATCGGCGTATCCGAACTTTCTTGATTGTATTTCTGGCATATCTGCTAAATATAAGCTAAATAGTAATGGAGAGAGCACTGACCCCTGTGGTAGGCCCATTTTTAGTTTCTTTGGTGGGCTAATATCTGTGCCCATCACTACTTGAAACATTCGGTCGTTGAGCATGCTATCTATTAAACATGCTATTTGTTTACAGGGTATTGCACGGAGAATTTTGTTATATAAGGCCCTCTCTCCATACTGTATCGTAAGCTGCCGAGAGATCAATAAATGCCGCTGAAGTTTTAAGTCTTTCTTGGAAACCCGCTTCGATGTAGGTGGTGAGTGACATTACCTGGTCCGCGCAGCTTCGTTCTGGTCGAAAAGCCGCTTGTTCGACTAAAATTACCTGGAACAGTTCTGTACTGATTCTATTATATATAAGCCTCTCTAATAGTTTGTAGATGCAAAAAGAAGCGCAATTGGTCTGTAGTTTTTTGGGTTGTCAGCGGGTTTGCCTGGCTTTGGTATGGCTATTATCTTAGAGCGCTTTAGTTGTTGTGAGATATTTCCAGTTTCCATGATGAATGTGAAAATCGAGCCAACCAAATTTTTGTTACTTGCCACAATTTAGTAGAAATTCAGGGTGAATATTATCAAATCCTAGTGCTTTTGCTGGCTTAACGTATTTAAGAGCCTCTGATATGTCTTCGCTGGTGAATGGGAGGGAATGCTCCGTTTCTGTGGCTACATGTTTTAAAGTTTTAAGTTCTCTCTTTACATAAATGGTGTGTGCTTTATCCTTTGGTGTCCTGGATGTTTTTACTATATGTGATGCCTACGGCATCTAGCTTTACGGCTGCCTCTCGGTGTTTCGTACGGACACCACTCCCTAATTTTCTTAGTAATGACCATGCCTGTCTGCTTGATTTCTGGAAGTTTTAGACTTTCTACTGTTTCGGTCCACTTTTGGCTTCTAGCGGCGTCTAGATGTACAGTAGTTCATCCGCTATTTCTTGGTCGCCAGTTTCAAGAAAGCTGTGATATTTCCTCGCTATTTTCCGACCAGCCAGGAACATATTCTTTAACGATATCCTCTTGGTATGTTTTTTTTGACTACACTTACCACTGCACCAACAAATCTGTGGTAGTTTTTGATATTCGGTGTAATCCACCCTAGACATATCTAGATTCACAGAGAAGTCAATCCAGTTGGCCTTTTTAAAATTCATCTTGGACGTGCGATAGAACTAATTAAAGGGAGATTGTTCGCCTGGAGATTTGTTATTCTTAGCTTTTCTTAGGGCTAGTTTAATTTCATCTGTTGTGATTTCCGGTAGTAGTTGATCCGTGATCCTTGATTTTAAACCAATTACACGTCCATATGTAATCCATAACACAAAGCTATTTGCTTTGTGTTATGTACAGCAATTTGTAGAAATCTTCAAATATTTTAAGGGTTTCCTCTCTGTTGGTTGTAGGATGACCATTTATATCTTAAATCTTTATTATCTGCCTTTTCCCGTTCTAAGTCCTTTTTTCAATACTTTTATACTTCGATTTTTTCTCAATATTATTTTCGATTTATTCTTGGTTGTATTTTAGAGGGACTTTTTTTTAACAACCTTGGATATATCTTTGTTTAATTTTTGTAGTTCGTCGGCTTTAGTTTCCCTCTCGCTTCTCATTTCTCTTCTTTTCTGCATTAGTTAGCTGATATTTTCGCTAATTTTCTCTTCTTTTAAGTTTAAGGACAGAATTTGTCTTGACTTTTTAGTAAGACATTTGTTAATTTATTATTTAAGACGTTTATAATATTTTCCGTTTTAGGACTACTAAGCATGTCGGAAATAAATTGCTGAAAACTATCTACATCTGGTGGTTTCATCCATGGTTTTAATTTGTTCTTCTTTTTAATTATCTTATACATCTTCTTCTTTAAGCTTATTTCTATTTTCTTCTTCTCTTCAGCCTTCATTTATTCAATGTTGGACATAGGCCTTCTCCAATTGCTTCCACGCTTCCTATCTTTTGCAATTCTCATCCACTGCTTTCCAGCTACAGCAGTTATTTCGTATGTTCATCTCTTTTTAGGTCTTCTCACGCTTCTTTTTGTTTCTCGAGGTCTCCAGAATGTCACTTTCTTGTGTCTTGTCTTGCTACATGTGCTACCCATTGCCAATCTCAATGTCATATTTTTCCCATGATGTCGGTTACTTTAGTTCTTCGAGAGAACTAGAAAGTTATATTCCTATTTTACCTGGTACCATTCTATGATGGCTACTGGTAACAAATCTGTTTAGAACCGTAATGTCTTTAACGGTGTGTTTTTTGTCTACAATAATAAAATCTATTTTGTTTTGGACTTTACCATGTCCATCTTTTCTGTAGTTTGTTTTTGAAAAAACTATTAATTCGGAATAGTTAATTTTACATCATCATCAGCCTTAACAGTATTTCGCCACGTTCATTTCTACCATACAAGCCAAAAGTTCTCAGTGGTGTTTCTGTAGAGTTGGATTTTATTCCTGTTTTGGCGTTAAAATCACCACATATAAAAGTAAAATGTCCTTGACGGTCTTTAAGAGCAGCTTTGATATTATCGTAGAATAGATCCACTTCTTCTTCATCATGGTATGTTGTTGGTGCATGAACCTGTATTATTTTCATATTATACCTTGTATTCAATTGAATATGACTTATTATGTCTTACCTGAGAGTAAGACAAATCACTCTTGTGGAAAATTTATTTAATGATACTATACTTGTTTGATACTACATTGTATTATACTTTAATAATACAGTGGAGACCGAGACAAGAAGCACATCGAAGTAGAGGTCGTCCACCAACAAGATGGTCTGATGACATGGTCGTGATGGACGGATCGACAAAAATTGGATGCAAACAGTACAAAACAGAAATACATAAAAAAGACTAAGGGAAACCTATATCCAGCAGTGGATAGATCCGGGTTAAATGATGATGATGATACTTGTTTGGAGACGCTTGTGTATAATGGCCGGTTCCTTCCAAGGAACTATTGTCGTCACCTAAGTGGTAATAACTATGCCCTGATTTTAGTTTAATTAAGTGTTTACCAGGTCTTCTGACTTGGCTGAGACCGACTGTGTCCCACTTTGTGTTTTCTAGTTCTCACTCAAATTTAGTAAGTATTCGGGTAATTTTTTGCTTTATCAATTTTTTGTCCCCCCAGAGTCATGAGACAGACCTCAAATTTATCGGTGCAAGACTCCGGAAATAATTTTCTACTTGCCTGGGATATTTGCGTATTAATGTAAAAAAATCTTAAAAAAGTAAATGTTACTTTTAATAATGAAAATATTTGTAGGTATTATGAAACCTGATGTGGTGTGTGGCACTAAAGGGTATTTTAGTAAACATTAGTTTAGGTTGTCATTATGAAATCGGGCTTTAATTTTTATTCTATATTACTTCTCGTTTTAAAATCATTTAATGTAAATATAATGTCGGGTTTTTACAATAATTATCAGTTCCAAAATTGTATTAAAGTGCGATAAAAAGGGCTATTAGTAAAATATTTTAAGTTGAACTTTTATATTTTACTTTGGAAGAGATTTCTAAATCAGCACATATTAAATATAGCTTTTTACGAAATAGTAGTCACAGCGAACAAATGGAAGAGTCCATTTAGGTGACAAGTGGTGTCCGTTATACAACATGTAACTGTTATTATGTTAAATTAAAATCTGTAAAACTATTAAGTAAATAATAAAATTACTTTATTCAATTTTAAAAATACAGAAAACATAGTATGAAGTTTGTAGCATTTCTAAATTTCTTGATATATATTGAAATCTCCTCATATATGTATTAGAACATCGAAGAATATGTTCCATGTGTCTCTGTTCCTATCGTACAAGTTAAATATCCGAAATATGTTTAGATTCCATTTGCGTCGCTAAAGTTAATGTAAACCACTTTAAAGTTGTTTACATTTCACAGATGCGTATTTTCCTTGATATTTCTTTGATCGAAGCCGCTTAATATTCTGTGTTTCAAATGAACATTGATTTAGATCGCTGAGAAGGTTTTGCCGGCAAGATTAATTGCGACATTTTTGCTGAGGTCTCTGCCAGAGGTAGTTGATATCAGTGTTAGTCTAAATTTTTCATCAAATTTGTAATGTCCTTTTGTTTTTCGTCTTACGTTATGGAACATAAGTTAAGTGGCAGTTAATTGTTCATTTAATAGTTACAGTTAAAGTGAGCATTTGAAATATACTCACATTGTTCCAGTCTTTTTAAGAAGCAGAGCTCCAAAGTTTGTGTTCCAGTGCCCCAATTTTCAATCTCAATTTTGTCTTATCCTATCACAGTGGAGATGAATTTGTTCGAGTGGTACAGAATTTGAGTTCCAGTGAAGTCTAGTTTCTACCACCAAAATTTTTGTGTAAAACCCCAGGCAATCCAGGTTATTTTTTGTGTTAAGGTTAAAAATAAACATAGATTTTTTTAAATAATATTTTGCTTTCATAACAAAAAGAATGTGTAATAATTAATATTTTACTATCTAATTATATTTGACATTAGTTTGCTTTGTTTTTTTTTTAAGAAGGTTAACCTCCATACAGTAATAATTTTTTGTAAGTTTTGTGGCATCTCTCACTTGTAAACAGTAAGTTTTTCTTTTTTGTTATTTTGGTAATAATCCTTGTAACTATTTATATCGTAAGTATTTTTGTATTGTCTATTTTTGTAACTGTTTGTGGTGACACAACAATAAATGTTTAGTTTTTTCCTAAACCATTTTGTTTATTTTTCTTACCAACTCTCTAACTCCTTTTTTGAGTTTCATTTAAAAAGATATATTTTTCATTTCTAAAAATTATTTGAATAGTTATAACTAGTTGTTGTAATCATTATAATTTGGCACCTAAAAGCGGCATCCATTTTAAATTGCTAGAGATCTTTCTTGTATTTTGTTTTGTCCATTTGTCACTTACATAAGGAGACTTACGTAAGTATCCCTTTGTTTTATTTTTTGTAGTTGTCCCAATCCAACCCCCTTGCCATTCACTTATCCCCAATTTTCAACCCTCATAATAATACTCTGTGGGGTAGGCAAAATATTTCGTTACACGCTTCGCTCTAGTCTACACTACCTCGTACTGTATTATATATATATAATGGCTATACACCCCAGCGTGGGGTTAAACCGCAAATGCTTTCTAGATCCTATTTCTTAAGTGGATCAGTCTTTTTTTTTGTTTATCTTATCTTTTTGACAATATCTCTCCATTTTTTCCTGTCTCTAGTTTTTCCTCTCCATTCGCTGACTCCTGCCCTTTGGAGGTCTTCTTCAACTTCTTGCAGCCACTTTGATCTCGGTCTTCCCCTTCTCTTTCTTCCTCCTGGATTCCATTCTATCATTGCGTATGTCACTGCCTCATCGCCTGCTCGCCAAATGTGACCTAACCATCTAACTCTGCATTGCTTTATTTTAGTTACGATGTCTTCCTTAAGTTCTTCCTTAATTTCTGCATTTGTTCTGCTTCTATATTCATTTTGCTCTGTTCTGATTGGTCCTAGTATGGTTCTCATAATCTTTCTCTCTGCAATTCTTACGTCTTCTTCATCTTTTTTAACCATCGTCATTGTTTCCCCTGCATATAATAATATTGGTCTAATTATGGTGTTTATAAATGCTCATCTTGCTTTTTTTAGTCAGTGTTTTGCTTTTAAGTAATCTTTTGTTTGCAAAATAAGCTTTATTCGCTGCTAATATTTTTTCTTTTATTTCGGATTTCCTTTCTCCGGATTTACTTATTGTAACTCCTAGGTATTTGAAGTATTCTACTTCTTCAAACTCGGAACATCCTATTTTGATCTTTTCCTTTATTGGTTTTTTCCCTAATCTTAATATTTTTGTCTTTTCTTGATTTAATCTTAGCCCCATTACCTCCCCTTTCTCTCTTATTTCTTCAAGCATTTCTTTCATTATTCTTCTGTTCTTTGCAATAATAGCAATATCATCTGCATATGCAATTATTTGACCACCTCTTGTTCTGAGATTTCCTTTATTTATATTTCGCAGTATATATTCTAATGCTAGATTAAATAGCATTGTTGATAAGGCATCTCCTTGTTTCATCCCTTTATTTATACTGAATTCCTCTGTCTCTCCTCTTTGTGTCTTTATGCTTATTTTTGTAGTTCTCATTGTCATTTCTATTAATTTTCTGATTTTATGTGGAATTTTTAATTTTTTAAGTGCTGTCATTAATACGCTCCTTTTAATAGAATCAAATGCCTGTTTGAAGTCTATGAATAACATTTCCAGTTCTAATTTATACTCGTTTGCTTTTTCCATTATTTGTTTTATTGTGTGTATTGCATCTATTGTAGATCTTCCTTCTGTGAATCCACATTGGTACTGTCCTACTGTCTTCTTTGTGATCTTTGATAACCTCTTTTTTATTATTGATGTCAATATTTTATACGTTGTATTTAGTAATGTTATTCCTCTATAATTTTCACAGATTTGTTGGTCTCCCTTTTTATGTACTGTTATGATCTGTCCTACCTCCCAGTCACCTGGCATTTTCTCTTCTTTCCATATATTTTTCAATAGTGCCAGTATTTTTCCTCTTAGTTCCCTTCCCCCGTATTTTATTAGTTCCATATTAATTCCATCTTTACCTGGGGCTTTTCCATTTTTGCTTCTCTGTATAACTTTATCCAATTCCTCTAATGTTGGTTCTTTTGAAATTTCGATGTCTACTTCATTTGCTTCTTCTTCGTGTACTGTTTCCTCCTCGTCATGCATTTCTTCTTCTGTTGTTTCTTTCGTCAAGAGCTCTCTGTAGTAATCTTTCCATACTCGCTTGTATTCTTGGTCCTCTATTATCACTATTCCTCTCTATTTTTTATTCCGTTTGTTTTGCCCTTGTATTTTTTGTTTTGTTCTTTAATCTTTTTGTAAAAACTTTTCGTATTTCTGTTTGTTCTTTCCTGCTCTATTTCCTGCATTTTTTTGTCTACCCATCTTCTTTTATTTTGCCTTATCACTTTCTTAGCATCCCTTCTTAATTTTTCATATTCTTCTCTGTCTTCCTCTTTATCTGTTCTTAGCCATTTATTTCTGGCTTGCACTTTTTTTCCTGTTATTTCTCTACATTCTTGGTTATACCATTCGTTTTTTGTTTTAGCCTGACTTTTACCTATCTGCATATTTGCACCTTCTTCTATTGATTTTTTGATCGTCTCCCATTCTGTGCTTATATCTTCTGCTTTATATTTCTCTTTTATTTGAACTGTTACTGCCTCTTCATATTTTTTTCTTACTTCTTCATTACTCAATTTATTGACATTCCACTTTTTATGTTGGTTTTTTTGTTTTGTTTCAATTTTAACTTTTTGTCTTATAATGGCTGTGACCATGTAGTGGTCTGAATCTGCACACGCACCTCTGAACGTTCTTACATCTTTTATTGACGATTGTTTTCGCTTATTAATCATTATGTGATCAATTTGACTATATGTTTTCTGATCCGGTGACCTCCATGTTACCTTATGTATTTTAGGGTGTTCAAATTTTGTCGAACTTATTAACAAATTTGCTCTTGTTGCTAGGTTACATAGTCTTTGCCCATTGTCATTCGTGTTTTCGTGTATTGTATGCTTTCCTGCAATTTTCTGTAAAAAGTCCTCTTTTCCAATCTGGGCGTTGAGGTCTCCCAGTACAAATATGACATCTTCTTTGGGTATTTTTTCTATCTCCTCTTCGACCTTATCATAAAAGATTTCTTTTTCGTCTGCATTGCTTGTTTCTGTGGGGGCGTATAAATTCAAGACTGATATATTAAATGCTGTTGACTCTAACATAGGCCATCCTTTCGCATATTGGCTTGAAATTTATAATTTTCTCTTTAGGTGACTAAGCAAAATATTTCGTTACACGCTTCGCTCTAGTCTACACTACCTCGTACTGTATTACTTTTTTTAATTATTAAGTAATTATTATTTAAAAGTAAACTCTGTGTGTACTAGACTTACCTGATGGTCCCCAAGATGCGGCAAACTATTAATAATATTCTTTTGTGCGATGTCCAAATTGTGTGTTAGCGAATTGGTAAGTGCGGTGTCCAAGATCGGTTCGGCGTAAATAGACTTGATGTGGTGCATCGAGCTGTTCATCGAAGAAACTGCTGTGTCGAAGGAGTCTTTTAATTCGTCGTCGCGCGATTCTAAACTATCCGTGTTTTGTTGAATTAATTGGTTTGTGTTAACGTCACCTAAAACATACAAAAATGTATAGTTCTGCTCCCAGTCTGTCTTTAATTGTGGCTGTGTCTGATGAGTTTTAACAATGACGAAACATATTATGCAGTGAGAACAAAAGCAGATATTTAAATAGAAGAGACAGACATTTATGCTTTCTAGTGCATAATATGTGGCCTTTTTCCCATATATGGTACTATAATCTGAGACTAAGGGTACAATAATGTACCAAGAGTGACTATTTAGATTTTTTTTAAAAAGATTAGTATGAATTAGGATGAAAATAATCTCTCCATGGATTATAAAATACTTAATTAGGTCAGAATTATGGATTATACAAATATGAGCATAAGGAGTCTTCATCAAATAGAGAAGAACTACTACACATAGTTGAAGACTTCTATCAAAAACTATACACATTTAGAAGACCAAACGAACTTGGAAGCCGCATCACGCAAAATTATTAACTAGGGTTCAGAACGCATGCCAGAGATCACACTAAGCCAAATACAAGACGCAATGAAAAAGATGAAAAACAACAAAACACCAGGAGAAGATGGAGTCGTAATAAAAGCTATAAAGATGAGCGGACGTGACCTTCTCGACCCAATAAAAATTTTGTTTAACCTTTGTCTAACAGATTGTTGCATACGGGAAACATGGAACAATGCAGTAACAGTTTTACTACATAACAAAAGAGACTAGAAAACTATAGACCAATCAGCTTATTCATCCATATCCATAAAAGGTTTACCCAAATAATTACAAGACTAGAAAAAAAATTGGATTTCTATCAGCCTTGAGAATAAGCTGGCTTGCGCTCAAAATTTGGAACAAACGATCACCTTCTTCTTCTTAAAGTTCCATCTCCTATCGGAGGTTGGATATCATAACGGCTATGGTCACTTGGTTGGCTGCTGCTCTAAAAAGTTGTAGTAAACTACAGTTAAATCATTCTCTAAGGTTCCTCAGCCAGGAGATGCGTCTTTTTCCTATGCTTCTTCTTCCTTGGATCCTTCCTTGCATAATAATTCTTAGCAGCTCATATTTTTCTCCTCTAGTTATGTGACCCAAATACTCTAGTTTTCTTCTTTTTATGCTGTTCATAATTTCTCCTTATTAAACTCCTTATTTAGACGTCGTAGTACCTCAGCATTGGTAATCCTTTGAACCCACTGAATTTTTAATATTCTTCGAACGCTTATGTTTTTCTTATGTGTTGTTTCTTTAATATCCAAGCTTCCATTCCGTATAGTAAGATAGAAAATATGTAACATCTTAGAGCCCTCAATCTGAGATGCAACTGAAGGTCTCTGTTGATAAGCATTGTCTTCATTTTCACAAATGCTTGCCTTGCAGTTTTAATTCGGACTTTGATTTCTCTGCATTGGTGATTTTTGTCATCAACCCAGGTTCGCAGATATTTGTATGTGATGACAGACAATTGAGACACATAAATTTAGTTTTTCTCTTATTTATTTTTAGTTCGTATCTAATGCAATAATCGTTAATTTTATTTACCAATTCTTGTAGCAATTCCAGGGTGTCTGCCATTATAACGGTGTCATCAGCGAATCTTATGTTATATACTATTCATCCGTTTACAGAGATTCCATCACCCAGATCCGCTATCGCTTCCTGGAATATGGCTTCACTGTACACGTTAAACAGTAATGGTGACAGAACACAGCCCTGTCCTACTCCTCTCTCTATATCTATATTTTCGGACTTTTGTTCTTCTATCTTTATATTGGCCTTTTGATTCCAATACAGATTGATAATGATTCGTAAGTCTCGTCAGTCTATATCTTTGTTTCTCAGTACTTCTATTAGTTTTTCATGTCGGACCCTGTCGAATGCCTTCTTGAATTCGACGAAACAGGAATAAATATCTAGGTTCATATCTAAGCATCTTTAAGCTTCAAGCATCTTAAGAGAGGACATTAAAAGCAAACAATGCCTCTCTCGTTCCCAGTCCCTTGCGGAACCCAAACTGAGTATTATCCATATCATCTTCTAGTTTTCTATATAATCTTTCATGAATCACCTTTAGAAATATTTTGAGGGTATGGCTTATTAGTGATATTGTCCTATAGTCTGAACAATCTTTGGCATATACTGTTTTTGGTATTGCTACAAAGGTGGACACCAACCATCCTGTGGGATTTTTTTTTAGTTTTATATACTTCATTAAATAGATCCAGAAGTACAGGTAGAGTTCCATCGTCTAGACATTTCAGTAGTTCCGCAAGTATTTTGTCTGGACCTACAGTTTTTCCGTTTTTTTGCGTTTCGTATTGCTTGTTCGATTTACTCCATTATGATCTCTGGCCCGTTTCGCTGTCGATTTCTTCCGGTTGTTGTCGATTATCCTCAAACAGATCTGTTTTGTATATCTTCCATTTTTTTAATTTCTCTTTAATTTCTATAATGATTTTTCCATTTGCGTCTTCCAGAAGGGCATCTTTTTTTTTCTCAGTGTATTTGTCATTTTCTTTATTTTCTTATGCATGTTAAAGCTATCATACTGTTTTAGCATATGCCTCTATTTCACTGCATTGATTAGCTAGCCAGGTGGATTTGGCCTCTTTTATTTTCTTTCCCATCAATCTCTGTAGTTCCTTATAGCCTTACTCTTGCCTTTATGTTTCCTTCTTTCCTCCATTAGATCTAAGATTTCTAAAGTCATCCATATCTGTTTTTTTTTATTTTTGTGTGCAGTAGCTTTACTCCTTCCTTTATTAAAGTTTCCTGTACCATGTTCCATTTGTCATTAACATCTGTTGTTTTTATCACGTCTTGTTTGATTTTCTTTAAACGATCACCTATAAACAGTAAAAATCTTAATCGAAAAATCAATAGAATATAACAAATCACTGGTATTTATCTTCGTAGACTTTCACAAAGTCTTCAATACCATGAAATTAGACAGCATTATGACTGCTCTGAATAATAGGAGAATAGACTACCGGCTAACAAAGTTAGTACAAATATTGTACTAAAACGCCACAATGCATCTAAAACTACATGATAGCATCAAAGAAATTCATATAAAGCGAGGAGTGAAACAGAGCGACACTTTTTCACCTAAATTATTTATAACGGTCCTCGAATACGCCTTTAAAATGCTAAAATGGGTAAATTAAGGAATAAAAATAGACGGAGAAATGCTCAATTAGCTGCGTTTTGCTGACAATATAGTACTTATTACTGAAGATCTGCGTGAAGCACAACAAATGCTACAAGAGTTAGAAAACATATCTTCAACAATATGTCCAAAAATGAACATCAGTAAGACCAAATTTATGACAAATTTGGTTCCCAGCAAACACCTAACCATCCAAAATTAAGTGATGGAATTGACAGAAAAGTACATATATCTCGGTCATGAAACCAGAATAAGCAAATATAATCATCAGAAATGCGTTCTTCCTATTATGACATACGGGGCAGAAACTCCCACTTCCACAAAAACAACGGTACTAAAAATGCGAATGGCACAAAGGCGCATGGAGAGATCGATTCTTGGAGTGACAAAAAAAGATAAAATAAGAAACCAAGACCTAGAGAAACGAACAAGTATCACTGGTAACACATCAACAGGTATAACATTTCGTATAATTTCTGGTATGTCTTTCCCTATATAGAACGTATTCAGCAATATCTATTTGTATACTATATACTGTTTGTTGTATGAAATTTTCTGCCTAGGTCTAGACTACGTTCACCGCTTCTTGCTCATTAAACTATATGCAGGTAATATAGTTGATATGAGTCGGCTTCAGTCTGTCATTGACAAACCCTATAATATCGAAACAAGATAGTATAGGGAGACAAACGTAGCAAATGCGTACTGCATATATACCGATGGCTCCAGAATGGAAGAAGGCTCAGGGTGCGGGATATACTCCAGATCACTAAACCTAAGAATAAAGTGGGGTATTGTCAAAAATAGTAGACACTAGACATCAGAACACTAGTAGAAAAAACCACAGAATATAATGTACCTTACATATGGCATTTATCGACTTTCACAAGGCTTTCGATAGTATTGAGACTTGGTCCTTTTTGTCAGCCCTGAAGGATGCTCGAATAGACTCACGGTACACTACACTCATTAAAAACATTTATGAACAGGCCACATTCCACATCAAAATCAATGAAGACGAAAAAACTGAAAAAATGCGCCTTGATAAAGGTATTAGACAAGGTGATACTATTTCACCAAAGCTTTTTACCTTAGCATTGGAAAATGTATTCAAACAGCTTGACTGGGAGGAAAAAGGTCTAAACATTGATGGTGTACGTTTGAGTCATTTGAGGTTTGCGGATGACATAGTATTATTTAGTACAGATATCAAGGAACTGGAGCAAATGTTGAAGGAATTAAACCAGCAGTCAAATAAAATAGGTCTCAAAATGAACCTTCAGAAAACAAAAATAATGAGTAATTTACAAACTAATCTTGTTATTGACAACGTCAGTCTTGAAAATGTAGACCACTATATATATCTTGGACATACCATTAAAATCGGCAAAGAAAATCAAACAGCCGAAATAAAAAGACGCATACAACTGTCTTGGGGAGCTTTCGGCAAATTAAGCTTTATTGTGAAGAATAAAGATATACCAATGTGTCTAAAACGTAGAGTTTGTGACAAATGTATCTTGCCTGTAACTACATATGGACTGGAGACCATGGCCTTCACAAAGAAAACCTTAGAGCAGCTCAGTACAACTCAAAGAGCAATGGAGAGGGCCATGCTAGGGATTAGTTTGAGAGACAGGATTCGAAATAACGTCATTCGTGAAAGAACAAAAATTACTGATGTCTCAGAACGTATTGCACGGCTCAAGTGGCAATGGGTTGGACACGTTGCCCGCGATAATCCCGAAAAATGGACACAAATATTAACAAACTGGAGACCAAGAGACAACAGGCGAGGAGTAGGCAGACCGCAGAAGAGGTGGACAGACGATATCAAACAAGTCGCGGGCAAGCAGTGGATGAGAATTGCCAAAAGTAGAAATCGATGAAGCAAATGGAAGAGGCCTATGTCCAGCAGTGAACGAACACAGGCTGAAGAAGAAGAAGAAGAAGAAGATTGTCAAAAATGCCAGCGTAGTTCAGACAGAATTGACTGGTATCTCCATTGCCGTAAAAAAGATAACCCAAAAAGATAAAGCCGGGAAACCTATAATAACCTGCACAGATATCAGACAAGTACTACTAACCTTGAAAAGACCACGTAGTAATGGAGTATCACGAGTCACTAACTCAATCTTCGGATGGTAATAACATCATCCTGAGCTGGCTTAAAGAACACAATTATTGGAATAAAGGAAACCGCATTGCTGACCAATTGGCTCGGAAGGCGGCAGGCCTAAGACTTTTAGGACCTGGGGATATTTTTGGGTGGGTTAACTACAACAATCACGAAAATTCTCAAATGACATTCCCATACACAAACCGTGAAAAGTGTGAAGAATGGCAACGATGTAGACTTGGCAGGGTAACACTAAGTAACCTTGAAAAGTCAACATCAAAGAAGTACTTGAAAATTACCAGGAAAAACCTACGCTTGACAGTTTTTTAACTGATCATTGTGAAGTAAGCTAACACCTCCATATAATGGGCTAGTAGGACACACCTCACCACAGGAAGTGTAAACGAAACGGTAGAGCATGCCCGGAGTTATTGTTAACACCAGAGTACGCGTTCGGCGTGTCCTGCCCCACAACTGCCGACATAAGGGAGATGTTGTCTCTTGGTGACTTGTCCACCTTCCTAGAAATGGTAGGATGGACAATGAGCTAAGGACGACAGCTCCCTGGGAAGATGCACAATGGGTCAATTGTAGCATAATTGCTGTGAAACTTAACTCGCTCTCCTTACTTATAGAATATATAAAATACTTACCTAAACCTTTTTTCCTATACATTTCGTCATTGTAATACGTTTGATTGTATTCGCAGTTTTGAGCACTTCTACTGTAGTAATCGTTTTGGTAAGTTGTACTCGTCGGAACTTGTGGGTACGCGATGTTCTTCTCGTTAGCTACTACGTTAGGTACTGAATATACATCTACGTCCGGTACTACTGGCAAGTTATCCGTACTTTGATATGCATAATTGTAGTCTTCATTATAATTTTCTGTGGCACTGATAGCACCTAAAAACAGTATAAATAAGTTAAGCAGAGTAAAATACTAAGTTAGGCAGAGCTATAGAAAATGTTTATTATACTCTGTTTGGAAATTACAAAAATTTCTATACGGGATAGTGTCCTCGGACGTGACTAGTACGCGCTCGAGACGCATCGTCCCGCCCCTCATTTGTCGTATTGGTTCCTGACCTGGAAATCCCTATTTATCGCTACTTCAGCGTGTATAAAAATAGGCGATTTTCAGGTCAACCAGGTCAGTCCCTCACGGGCTCTCCGAGAGCTTAGTCTTCTCGGGGCTCTGCTTTTTCTTTTAGCCTACCCTATACTCTGTGGCTTATATATTATTCAACTTTAAACTTGGTGTTTTATTTTTAGACTATTTAGTCATGTAAGAAATAACTTGCCTTTGTCAAGGCAAGTCACCAAAGAAGACAACCTGATGGTTTATTTCAACGGAGAATTTTCGTCATGTAAGAAATAACTAGTCCCTTTCAAGACGAGTTCATCAGAAAAAAACTTTCCACAAGTTCATATCCTGAAAATGGACTTAGGTAGAGGTGCTTTCGTTGACGTCTCAGAAGCCCTCTACAGAGCACCCGAAGGCAATAGAAGGATGATAGACCGCTATTTGTTCCCCGCGGTGACATGGCGCCCGACAACGTGGATTATTCCGATCCCACGACCCAGCTCAATTCGCATCAGAAGGCAACACAACATGGGTTGAAGTCAAGAGAAAAATGGGGAGAACCACGGAGTGTTAGAATGCTATCTAACACTCCGACATCGAGGCATTCTGCAGACCGGATGCTTTGACGTGCAGGCACCTTTGACGAGCCAGCCTGAGGCGATGACCCAGTCGTCGCCCCCCTACCGAAAAGGCCGCGACAACCCTGGTACTCTAGAGAAGAAGACGAACCCGTCGAAGGAGTTGGCACACTGATCGAGAATGAACCTGCAGGAGCCGGAGATGCCGTCAACACCACCGACCTCCCTATTAGTGCTGTCTTGTGCTAATCCCTATTTTTACTTATTCTTGTGTGACTTTTTTATGGCATTTTATTGTAATTTTTGATATTCAATAAATTTCTTTCCCAGCCACAGAGTCTTCAGAGGAAGGGGGATGTCCTCGGACGCGACTAGTAGGCACGGGATGATAGGAAGGATGATAGACCGCTATTTGTTCTTTCGCGGTGACAATAGAGACTTGGACTCTTCGCGACGCAAGCGCCAAAAAATTAATGCCTTTGAGATGGGTTGCTGGAGAATGCTGCGCATACCTTGGAGAGCTCAAAGGACAAACGTTTCCATTCTAAACCAACTCGAGATAAAAAAAAGCTGTTCACAATATATATGTCTGTAACGTATTCTGCAAATTTTTGGTCACGTGGTTCGCAGTGAACTACAACAAAGTAGTAGTTCTCGCCAGATAAATAATCCAGATCGAACTTAATTCTTATTTTTTTTACGGTATTTTATATTTTCGGCCAGTGTTCCATCTCCAACGCGCAACGGTGCAATTGGCCAGCGATAACAGCGTTATCGTTTCAAAGTTAATATGTTGTTTTACTACCTTCGATTCTTCAAAACTATACGATTACTACCTTTTTCTTTTTCCAAAGAAATTATAATTGATTATTTTATTTCTGCTAGAAACTCTTCAGAACAATGTTCTTGCCACTTCTTGCAGATAGCGCGATTGTTGTCATGTCCCTCTCGCTTCCGTAAGATGGCGTGGTTGCTACTACAGAGCTGGTAGCTAAGGAAAGCTGTTTTCCCGCTTTAATAAGTATTAATAACGTTAAAATATAGATACAAAACAATTTTTGACACGGACTATATTTGATAGAGTCTGTCTATATTTGAACTTAATCGGTGAACTTTTTTAGCTTTTGAAGCATATATAAACCAATTTAACGTCTACATTAAATGGACGTAAAAAATAAATTTAATTAAATTAGTTTGTATAACCTATATATCATATTTTTTATACATTCGGAGATATTTTAATAGTAATATTTTTAAATGACAAATTGGTGCAAGTTTTGATTATAATGTAAGTTTGAATAACTTTTCTTTTTAATAGGGTACATTTTTTGTAGAGCAATATGTAAAAAACTGAATTAGTTTCTTAACTTGTCAAAAATATTTGTAGAATCATAAGAAAACAAATAATTTGTTACTTACCAAACCGCATATAACCGTTATCTAACTGATTTTCCGCATAGTCGTCTGCAGAACTAGTTCTTTTCAATAGCCTATTTCTCTTTCCTTTAAGATTTGGATTGGGCGTGGGAAGTTTCCTTCCAGGAGTCATCGCTCTCGTCGGTTCCAAAGTCTGCGCGAGTCTCGCGATGATCCTGGAATTTTTGGTAGGCGTAGGAGGAAGACTGGCCCCACGATGGGACAAGGATTCTGGGGTTTTGTATCCGTCCTCCTGGCTCTGCTGAGAGAACTGCCTCCAGGAAGTCTTTCTGTTGGGTACCTGGGGCATTCTTCTGCGACCAGTGGACATTGGTCTCATGGGTTCGTCGTACAAGGAAAAGGAGTCTAAAAAATATGAAATAGTATTTATAATTGACAATTTAAATATGTGAAATACAATTTTTAGTTGTACGTTTGCATTGACATTCCCATAAAATTTTAATCTTGCACTCCGTTCTGAAATAATCTCTTTAAAATATAGTCTATCTATTGCAATTTGACATAATTTTATATTCCTAGATGTGTGGCTAAATTAAAACTTATAGTAGGACTAGAGATACAAAATATCACACCGATGTATAATCAATCAATCCCAACTTTATGATGGAACATTATGTTATCCAAGCAAGGCATACCAACATGGAATCCTACAGACCGATGTCTCTTATACTCACTATAAAGAGAGAGAAAGGGAGACTCACTAAATTTCTTAGAGTCCACGATATGATCTTAAACTATCATTATTGGTATCCATTATATGAATACCAATCTGGTAAATCTACCTCCCGTGCAATAATGGATCTTACAATACAGGTTACAGAATCCATAAAGGACATCGCAATAGTCACATTTCTAGATGTACGAGACATCCTCGAAGCTAATCCACTAGCTTATAGAACCCACCTTTAACTTCCAATTTTTTTTTCCTTACCCCGGACAGGAGCAGATTGACTTTTTGCGGTTTTCCAATCTCATTACCCAACTATACATGCCCGTTCCGGAGAAAATAGTCGCAACTATTTTATCAGCTGAGTCGGAAGTTGCTAGAACCATCTATCGAACTCCGACGAGGCCTGGCCGTTAGCGAAAGCGATAAATAACAGAATTATAGCGCAATACACTAGTTCTGAAGTTGATCGCAATTGCAAAAACGGCTTGCAGGAACAATGGTCACCAGAGAACACGGATTTAGCCTCCGCCGGCTCAGATTCGCACACATTCAATACTAATAATACATTTACACAAATCACACTCACACTAATCCAACACTGAAAGGAATTCTTTGTCTCTTTCCACCGACTGCAGCCCCCGTTACTTAACATGGTGCCTGTGGTCGGACGGGGAAAATCTAGGTGACTTGATGGAGCTAAGTAACAGCGAAATGGTAGCGTCCGTCTTTGTTGGGTTAAATACACACACATTCACACTGGACAAAATGCGACAAGTCGACTCTCAAAAGCTGAGGACCTCAATTTGCGAGCACGCTCGACCACAAAATTACAGTGCAATACACTGGTTTTGGGGTCGAGTACAAACTCGAAAATGATTACAGGAACAATAGCCACTAAAAACCCGACTCTGTCGCATCTAGCTCAAAAAACACACACAATCACTCTGGAAAGAACCTCTCTCACCTCTAATTCAAATAGTGACAGCATCTCGACAGCCTTCAAGATGCTTCACCAGAAGACGAAAGCTGACGCCCCAGTGGTTTCTAGGACCGTTTACTTTTGCTTTGCTTTTTTCAAAAACATTCAACTCAAGCCTGACGAAAACGGGTACAAATATGTTCACTCCTTTCGGAAAAAATAAATCTTTACCCTATCCCGCCTATAAACATTGGATGATGTTGCATATATAAAGTAATACCTATTTTTATCATTCCTTTCTATATACATTGAATGTATAAATCATTTAAACTATGAGTCGGGACAAGTCAATTGTAAAAAAATTACTATACAAACTGGATATTTACCTGAATTTTGTACAGTCGGTACGGTAGGTAACTGTTTATTGGTAATGTTCTGTAGAGCCGGTATGGAGGGTAGTTTTTTGGAAGATCTTGGTTTAGGGGGAAGGTACGGATCGTACCCTCCGCTATCCCATTGGCGATCCTCATCTTCCTGCCCAAAGCGTCCATCTTGCGAAGAATATGGCACCGTATCATAAAACTCGTCGACGCTTTTGTTCTGCTGGAGAGATTGATACCTAAAAATAATTTACAGAACATTAAGTTAAGAATATATATATATATATTAAAACCTGGAGCTAAGATTAATACTATTACAAGAATTCATATTAAACTCAAGTCTTCCGGGTTGAATAGCGTCGATTATCATTGCGCTGAGATTTCGACATCTTCTTTATTGTCTTCCGAGATCTACGTTTCCCAAAACCACAGACACTACTACAGTGATCGCTAACCAATTCTTTATATTAACGCATTTATCTTCCTTTCTAGTGAGTTGCGACTTTCGCCAATGATTTTTTCGTTATCTATGTTATCCTTCTTTTTCTTGAGGTGCCTATCCGTTCCGGATATTAACAATCAGCACAGCTATCCTAACTTTACTTGCAGCTATTCGAAATAGTCTGGTTGTAAAAGAATTGAACACCTTCCTTAGATTTTAAATCCAAGATATTTTTCTTCTTCCTGATCCTCTCTTTCCAAATACCTTGCACTGAAGAGTGAGTTGCAATAAGCCATGCCATATCTGTGTTCATGTCTCATAACATGGCCAAGATATTCTAATTTGCGCTTTTTAATTGTGTTAGTGATCTCACATTCCTTGACCATTCTACATAGGACCTCAATATTAGTCACATGATCCACCCATGTAACCCTTTAACAGCACATCTGGAAGACCTTGAGCTTTCCTAAAGAAGTGTAAAGTTTCCTAAAGTAAAGGTGGTATATAGAAAATACATACCACCTGATGATAGAGAGAGGAAGTGGTAAATCGTGACTTTTTATCTATATAAACGCTGATCTTGCTTTTCCTATGCGTTGTTTATTTGTAGTAGAGTTGTGTCATTGACTATTAATGTTAGTACCAAGATATGTGTAGCTGTTTACCCTGTGAATTGGCTGTTGGTTTACCGAAAAATGTGTATTTAATATTTCGCGCTTAATAACTACCATGTATTTTTTTTTGTTTGTATTAAGATTCAGCCCCAATTCTCGACTTATATCTGATAGGCGCGACATTATTGCTTGTAAACCATCTAGACTATCTGCAAAAAGCACTGCGTCTCAGCATATCTAATGTTGTTTAGACGCACTTCGTTAACTAAGACGCGCTTTCCTGTAGTTGTCCCAGTGCTTTCTCGAAGATACGCTCCGAGAACATGTTAAATAGCACTGGAGACAGAATGCATCCTTGTCTCACTCCTTTATCGATGGAAATTTTTTCTATCAGCTTATCATCCATTTTAATGTTGGCAGTTTGGTTGTAAAATACATTATATATATTTCGCAAGTGTCTATTATCCAAAACTGCTTCTTTTAAGATGGATATGAGCTTGTCGTTTTTTACTTTATTAAATGGCTTTTTGTTGTCGATAAAACAAATATATACATCACATTTGACATCCCTACACCTCTCGATAAGCACGTTTATAGCGAATAGCTTTTCAGGTGCCTAAGGTATCGCGGATTCCAAATTGTGTCCATGATACTTGTTCTTAACATTGTTTATGTACTCTGTTATGTATCACTTTTAAAAACGTTTTAAGCAAGTGGCTCATTAGGCTAATTATTCTGTAGTCTTTGCATGTTTTTGCATTTAATCTTGTAACGTTATAAACGTCACATAACTATTAATTTATATTTAAATAATTATTTCATTTTAATTTCTTTATTAATTTAATAATTTGTTTATCTTCAGTTGCTTTTTGTGTGTTTTGGCTTGGACAATTGTCATTCAGCCAGTCCCAATCAAGATAAGTTTATTAATGTAGTGTGTGTGTGTGTGTGTGTGTGTGTGTGTGTGTGTGTGTGTGTGTGTGTGTGTGTGTTTGTGTGTGTAGAGAATTGTCTTGATACTTAGCAAAGTCGACGTCATTGTCTTTGCTAAGAGACGCTAATTGTATCCGAACGTCTGCGGTCCTCCGGTGAGTACCGATCACACAAGGATAGAAATTATTTTCATTTATTAATATTTTTTTAATAAACGAAAATTTCCACCCAGGTGAGATAATTTTTACTCTTTTTTATTTAAAAAGTAGTTGGCGCCCTCTCTGTCCCTCTATATTGATTGCTTCCTCTGTCATTATTTACTCTCTCTTTCTGTCACATAGAATAAATATTCGCCCTCTCTCTTTGTGTTCTGTGTTGACAGACAAGTTAGTTTCGTGAAATAGCAACATCCTATGACATCTGTGCTAACCTCAAGTAGTTTTCCACTTTCTGTCAAAACAACTTCTAACGTGGTGGGATTATTTTTTTTTTACTGATTTTGACTTTATAAAAGAAGACAAAAATTATAATTAGACTTATAATTGTCATATTTATTCTATAATTCTGACCGCATTTCCGACACTTCTAACCTTACTTTATTTATAAAGCACATTGGTTTTTTTTTATATATGCATTAGGACTCTAAAAGACTTTAACTAACAATCATAGTAACAATCATATTTCATTTTATCCTTGCCATACGCTATTTGTGTAATTGTAACTTTGTAAGATGGCAAGGAAGTTAAACCTTTTTCCCTAATGTGTGTCTAATGGAAAACTACTATTTTGTTTTAGTTTATTGGAAATATCGAGAATATACCATTTTATTGGAAATATCGAGAATATACCATTTTATTGGAAATATCGGGAATATACCCTTTCATTAGGAGTGTTTAAAACAATTCAATATATAATACCAAGCAATATCTCCATTTTACTGGAATTATTGACCACATAGGACCACGTGTAACTGCAGTTCTCCAACCAACAAATTCCATTGGAGGACCTAGCAGCTAGGACACACAAGTAGCCATCGAACAAAGCAATAAGTATTGCATTAATTGTTAAGCTTTGGCAGGTTCTATTATTGTGCTTTTTTTTAATAAATATGTTTGGTTAAAATTTGTTTTATTTGCTATCAACTGAGAACTCAGGTTCAATCCCTATTTTAAGACAAAACGAACTCACCCTTGAGATACTGAGCTAGGCAAGGTGTAGACGATAAGCTCCGTGGTTGATCGAAGTATTATTTTCACAATATTACTTCAATTCTTTTTGGTAGTCTTATCATTACAATCACTTTGGCATAGTTACTAAGATTGACTTTAACCAGTTTTGGGGAACATTTCCAGTTATATATATATATATATATATATATTTTGTTAAATATAGTCGTTATCCATTTTATTCCTTGTTCGTCCATAAGTTTCGGGAGTTCTGTATAAAATTTGTCAGATTCTATAGTATAAGTGGTTTTCATTTTTCTAATAGCTGCCGTGACTTCTTCAATGATAATCGGGGTCCTGTTTGGCATTCTATGTCTTCAATGGCAATCTACCTTTCATCTGCAAATGTTACTTTCACATATTTCTTTCAAGTGTCTCTCTTCCACACTTAGCAGTGGATTGTCTACCTTGGTTATCTGCCAAACTTCCTACTCCTCTAGCTACTCCTCTTGTATAAGCCTTAGTTTCTTTAAATTTTTTGTGCATATGGAATGAATCGTGTTTCTGTTGTAATAGCTGTATTTTTGCACATTTTTCACTAAGCTGTGTGTCCTTAGACATTCTGATTGCTTTTTTAATCTTTTGGTCTCTCATTATTCTTGTCTCGCATTCATCATCAGTAGCATTACAGCTCGTTATGAGCCAAAGCCTTATTCAGAAAAATCTTCCATTCGCCTATGTCTCTGACAACTCTTCTCCATGCTTTAACTCTGTTCTTGGACTCCTCCATATATTTTCCTTAGAATTTTTCTCTCAAAATGTTTAAGCAATTCTTGGTCATTCTGTATAAGTGACCATGTTTCTGACCCGTACTTTAACACTGGACTTATTAGTGTTTTATATATGGTGACCTTACTGTTTCTGGGTGGTTTTGGGGCCATATGTTTCCTTAAGTCGTAATAGCACTTATTGGCAAGCACTAATCTTCTTTTAATTTCTTCACTTACATTGTTGTCTTGCTGGTCAGCAGCGAGCCCAGGTAGACGAAGGTGTCTACACCTTTCAGTTCTAGATCATCAATTAATAGTCTAGGTATCTGGTTGCCTGATCTAGTACAATACATATACTTGGTTTTCTGTGAGTTTGTTTTTATTCCCATTCTCACTGCAGACGCCCTTAATGATCGAAATGCTTCGATCAGAGATTCTTGTCTCACATTACTTAACATTTTTTTTTGTTTTTGAAAAGGTTTTGGCTTTCCTTTCCTCAGGTAGCGCAATCCTCCGTGGCTATGTTAGTTGTAGCTCTAGAACTGTAGGGTCTTCCGATATTATTGCTGCAATTGGTAACGTTGCGCTCCTGAGTGATTCTTTTCTCAGGTAGCTATAGCTTCCTCTGTGGCTTTGTTGCAGAGCCACCAGGCCGGAATGCAGACACTTCTGACTACTGCCACAATTATACTAGTATTGTATTAATTAATACTATTTATTGTTATATATATCTTAAAAACAGGATTTTTCAGTCTGTGTTTGAATTGGTAAACAACACCGCATTATGATGCAATTTCGACCTCCCAGTCTCATCAGATGCGGAGGCTAAATACAAAATCAAATACAAAGAACCAACAAATGTCTCCTGAATTGTCCGATTATCACTTCAGTGAAAAACATTCAGGGGTCATCCATATGTACATATATTAGCGGAAAGTGTGGGTGTTTATGTATTTAATTTTTTAATAGTGAAAGTACGTATTAAATAATATTTTATTACCTTTTTGATAAGTGAACTTACCCTGGTACAGTGGTTGCAGTATAGACTGAATAATCATAGTTCGGATCATCGTATAGGGTAGTTTGTCTCTCTAAACTGGGTCTTCGAGCTACAAAACAAATGATAAATACAGTAAAATTTTAAACTATCCTAATTTAACTTAACAACTACAAACAAAAACTGTAGATATAGAGGATAGAATATTTTTCCAAATAGAAATGTGTATCTAGGAATATAAATTTACAAAAGGGTGATAAAAACGACAGAGTCTATTTATATATGAATTCAAAAAGTTTGAATTAAAACGGGCGAAGAAGAAAAGTTGTGATAGAAGAATAATATGATCGATATATGAAGGAGTAAACACCGAGGAGAGTTGGAAATGAAGCAACGAACACATCAACAGTTAAATGGTTAAAAAAAATTGAGGAAAATCTTATTAGGTAGGGAGAGACAGATATTAAAAGCAATTTACGGAAAAAAGAGGATTGAAAATGGGAAAGAAGAATCAATAATGAATAAGAATTATTATTGGAAGGGAACCACATTATAAATTTCGTAGGAGCACAAAGAATTCAATGGTTTAGGTACGTGCAAATGATAGATAGGTATAAAATGCCTAAAATTGTCTTCAGCAGGCGGCCAATAGAAAAAAGAAAGACGGCCAATAAAAAGATGGTATAAGGGTGTTGCAGAGGATATAAGAGGTATTGGAGCACTTGACTTGAAATAAATAGCAAACACCAGAGATATATTAAGAAGAATAGTAAACATTTATATCGAAACCAGAATATAAAAATGGTTTTTGTAAAAAAAAATGTAAAAATGTAAAGAACTATTATACAACAGCACTCAAAATACTATTTTCAAGTTTGATTAAATTTTAAAGCTTATACTTATATAAATACATATTCATTTAGTTTAACTTACCTTTGGAGTATTGTGAAACCAGAGCATCATTGGCATCTACGTAATAGCCGGCGTCAAAACTATCACCGCTGGGATTGTAAACTGCGCTTTCACAACTCAACCAAGTTTCATTACTGTAACATTAAAACAAATTAATTTAACAGGCAAGATAAAACAAATGTTTATTTATAAACCAAGATACAACAATTTTTGTTGTTTTGATTTTAGTTTTACTGTTTTGTTTGACTTAAGTCAAACTCTCCCTTTGTCATTGTGCCTTAATTTGCCTTTATCCAACCTCCTCCTCTATCGTTTATTCTTCGTAAGGATGTGGTGACGTTATGGTATTTGACGAATGGTTGCTATCCATTATTCTCTCTCGTGTGCGCGGTGTGCTGACTCAGACAGAGAGTAACCGGTAGCGCACTTTATTTGGTCTGACCATCGGAGTGGAGATCTACCTTGCCTTTAACCACCAACCTCTCCAAGCCTTCCATTCGTCTGGTTATGTGTCCAAAGTACCTCAATATATTTTGGTTACTGATTGTGGTAAGCCTAGTATTGATATCGAGTTCTATCAATATTGAGACATTTGTGCGATGTGGTGTCCAGGGTATGCGCATCATTTTACGATATACCCACATTTCAAAGGCCATTCATTATAGCGATAGTAAAGGTAAGCGTCCGTACTAGGCACAGTTTCGTGTTCCTGGTTAAGTCCGTATCTTTTTAGATTTTAGTAAGTTTGACCTTTGCTGATCTGGCCATTGTAAGGCAATGACGTATCTCTTCTTGGCATCCACCATTGTTTGTGATAATAGAACCTAAGTAATTGAAACGGCTTACCACTTGAAACCTCGCTACGTTTCGTATTTCCGGCTGGTTATTTCTAATTCGATCGATTATCATTACCTTGGTCTTCTGTACAATAATTTTAAGTCCATATTCACGACTAATACTATCCAGTCTGTTCATGATGTATTCAAGGTTATTTGTCAATGATGCTAGTATTAGAGTATCGTCAGCATAGCGAAGATTGCTGTTTTTTCGTCCTCCGACTGATATTCCTACTTGCCATCCGTATACATCCTTGACGAACTATCTAATCTATCTAATTAGCCTTCTTTGGTCCATCTTTGGACATAGGCCTCCCCAATCCTTTTCCATTCTTCTCTGTCTGTCGCTACGGTCATCCATCTAGAGCCCACGTGCTTCTTGATATCATCTGCCCATCTCATTTGGGGCCTTCCTCTGCTTCGTTTATATTCCCACAGTCTCCAACTATAAGTTGGAGACCTTGACGAACACCGGCTCTTATTTTTAAAATTATCGAAATATATGTTGTTGACTCTTACTTTTGCTGTGTTGTTGATAAACAGTTGTTTCAGTAGGTATATTAGATGTTCGGGGGTGCCCATTTCTCTCGGTATTCCCCACATTTTATGCCACTTTACATTATCGAACACTTTCGAGTAGTCGACGAAGCAAAAATATGTTTCTAGATTGATTTTTCTATAATTTGTTTGAGATTTGACATTTGTTCTCGTATGTCTCTTCCAGGAACAAATTTACATTCTTGTGGGACAATTCTTGTGGGATCTGTGGTAGAAGTATTGATTTTAATCTCTGTTAATTATAATTTGCCGAACTTTACTTGCGTGGGAGATCAGGGCTATAGTGCGGTAGTCATTACAGTCAGTTGTGAGCCTTTCTTATAAATGGGTATGAAAGTGAGCTTACACTAATCATCTGACCATTGTCCTGTGTTCCAGATTTCATTACACAGTTTGAACATTACTTCAATTCCTATGTCTGCTATTTCTTTAAGTGCTTCTGCCGTGATTCTGTCTTCTTCTTAAGATTTTGCAGTTTTTAATTTTTTTATTGCGGTTTTTATCTTCAAATTTAAAATATATGGTTCCTTTTCGTTATTCATTTCTTCTTGATTCACGTCTTCATGGTCACTATGAAACAACATTTCACAATATTGTTTCCATGTCGCTGCTATGCTCTCTGGATTGGTGATGATTGTTTTCAAGTTATTTTTAATTATCTGCGTTTGTGGTTTAAACTCTTTAGTATTTTACTTTGACAAACAGTTCTTTAGATTCTTAACTGTCGGCGTGTTCATGTAGTTATTTGAATATTTCTTTAATATGATTATTTGTGTCTCTTCTACTTGATGATTTTATGCGTCTGTTTACATTTGATTTTTTTTTCAGTTTCTGTTTGACTTGATTAGAAATATATCCTCATTGCCAATTATGTTTTCTGCAATTTTTCTTCTGCTAAATGTGCTGTTTGATCCTCACATGGTGTTGGGAGCATTAAAATCTCTTACGAGGATAAATGGGGATAGGAGTTCTGCTATTAAGTTTGTGTATTATTAAGCCCCTTATTAGGTGGTAAATAGATATTGCAAATGGTGATTTTTTGAGGACACCAGAAGGAAACAGTCAAGACTTCTAAATTAGAAGTGATGTTAATTTTTTCGGAGTATATATCTGACGATACAAAAATAGAAGTATCACCACTTGCACGTTTGGGTGTGAATCTAATCTGATGATAGCCTATGTAATTTTTTAAACTTATGGTAACTTTGTATAATGTTTGTAATTTTTTTTTTCTGAAAACTTTAAAACTTAAATTTGGCTAAACTTTGGATAGAAATCATTGTATAATTATAATAAAAAAAGCATAGATCCACTAACTTTGATCCAGGATCAAAAAATATTTGTAAATATGTAAATAAAAAAGAAGAAACTACAACAAATAAGCAAGATATTTTAAAAATTGCTCAAGATTTTTACTCAGAATTGTATAAGCAAGAAGAACTTCCAGATCCTGATCAAAATCAAATACCAAAAATTCAAAATGTAGGCTCAGAAGATATCCCAGATATCACAACAGAGGAAATAAAATGAGCTCACTCGGAGATGAAAAACAATAAATCACCTGGAGAAGATGGGATAGTCATTAAACAAATCAAAGAAGGAGGAGGAACGTTACTAAATGTATTGAAAAATATGTTTAATGCTTGTTTGACAAGATGCATAACCCCCTCTTAGTGACATAATGCAATAATAACCATAATGCACAAGAAAGGTGACATTTTAGACCTAAAGAACTACAGACCTATTAGTTTGCTCTTCCATACATATAAAATATTCATGAAGATAATAACAAAACGGCTTGTGAACAAACTGGATAGTTACCAACCTTGTGAACAGGATGGGTTCCGCTCCAGATACGGAACAAATGATCATCTGCACGTTGTAAAAACGCTAATAGAAAAGTGTACAGAGTATAACAAGCCTATCTTTCTTATATTCATAGATTATGAAAAGGCGTTTGATACTATAGATCATCATGAAATGCTTCGAGCATTGGCTGACTGTCACATTGACTACCAATATATTAATTACTATTTATAACTGGGAATAAGCCACAATTAAAGATAAAAAATACGTTTATTGACGTTTCAATTTCCAATTCGGAAATCGTTCTCAAAATACAAACAGTAAATTAAACAAATTTTGTTTTTTGTTACATAGTGAAAAAATTCTTCTAATAATTTAATTTTATCTGACTCATTTATATTGACAATTCAGATATACATTATGCATTTTAAAGTAGACGACTTTAAAATGATATTGCAATATTGTTGAGTTGCGCTCCTGGGACGACTTTACTTATAAGATAGTTCATTCGATTACATGAAATCAACTTTAACTTGAGAATATCCGTCAGAAAAAATCATAGCATGTAATTCGTCTTTAAAAAGACAAACACATGACATGATGACAGTAAAAATTCTCCTGTTAGTGATTCCATAGTAAATTATGAGGGAAAAACCAGGAAAAAAAACCTCATAATACTATCCCGACATTGTAAGTATTTGTTCGTGAATTTAGTTTACCTTCAACAAACATCAAAATTCTGATTTTGTATGTTACGTTATTTAAAAACATAAATGATGTATCCTCTATATGTTACTGACTTACTAATACTGGTATTTTCTTATAATAACTTCCTCTTTCAATATTGGTAACAAAGGACAAAGAATTGCATTTATAAAATACCTTGTGAATGCGATCAGTTTTATTTAGGTGAATCATCAAGGCCATTAAATGTTAGATAAGTGAACATCAATCTTATATTAAAAATAGAGAATTTGATAGATCTCAAATATGTAAAACACGCATGGGATAATGAACATAGGGTTCAATGGAATAATTCAAATATAGTCCTAAAAGAAACGGATGGTAAAAAAAGAAAAATCAAAGAAGCGGCTCTAATTATGCTAAATGAGGCCAATTGTGTCGCAAATTCCTCGGCAGAATGTAGTAGGATCTGGTTACCAATATTGAAAGAGGAAGTTATTAATAAGAAAATACCAGTATTAGTAAGTCAGTAACATATAGAGGATACATCATTTATGTTTTTTAAATAACGTAACATACAAAATCAGAATTTTGATGTTTGTTGAAGGTAAACTAAATTCACGAACAAATACTTACAATGTCGGGATAGTATTATGAGGTTTTTTTCCTGGTTTTTCCTCATAATTTACTATGGAATCACTAACAGGAGAATTTTACTGTCATCATGTCATGGATATTCTCAAGTTAAAGTTGATTTCATGTAATCGAATGAACTATCTTATAAGTAAAGTCGTCCCAGGAGCGCAACTCAACAATATTGGCAATATCATTTTAAAGTCGTCTACTTTAAAATGCATAATGTATGTCTGAATTGTCAATATAAATGAGTCAGATAAAATTAAATTATTAGAAGAATTTTTTCACTATGTAACAAAAAACAAAATTTGTTTAATTTACTGTTTGTATTTTGAGAACGATTTCCGAATTGGAAATTTGAAACGTCAATAAACGTATTTTTTATCTTTAATTGTGGCTTATTCCCAGTTATAAATTAGTAATTAATTTACAATGCCACAAGAAAATAGCTTCAGAACAATATACCAATATATTGCCTTGATTAAAAGTATTTACGAAACTGGTACAGCTTGTGTCCGCCTTCATGAAGATACCAAGAAGTTTCGAATAGAACGTGAAATTAGACAGGCTGATACTATCTCCCCTAAATTGTTTACAGCTGTTCTTGAATATATGTTCAAACAAATGGAACGAGGCGATAATATGGGAATTAATATAAATGGTGAAGATTTGAACCACCTAAGATATGCCGATGACATCGTTTTAATATCTGATAGAGTTGATAAAGCTATAAAAATGCTGCACACGCTCTATAAAGTGTCAAAAACAATTGGACTTAAAATTAACACCTCAAAAACAAAATTTATGACCAACCTTGTAGTCAGCGGTAAAAATCTGATTGAGAGCCATAGCATCGACCAAGCAATAGCTTACAAATATCTAGGGCATGAGATTCGCCTAGGCCGAGATAATCAGACAACTGAAATACAAAAAAGGATAGGTCTCACATGGGCTGCCTTTGGTAGATTGAATAACATTTTCAAGTCTAGTATCCCAGTTTGTTTAAAAAGAAAGGTTTTTAACCAGTGCATTTTGCCGGTTAAAAAATAGCCAGGACTAAATGGGCTTAGGCCGAACATGTTGCCAGATTAACGGATGACAGACAGACCAAAAATATTCTGGAATGGCGACCAAGGCAAGATGCATATCGAAGCAGACTAGATGGACGAATGATATCATGCGCATTACCACAAACTGGATGCAAGAAGCTCAAGACAAAAATAGGTGAAAAATTTTACGGGAGGCCTACGTTCAGCAGTGGACAAACATAGTCTAATTGATGATGATGATGAGATCCACTAAAAGTTATAAAGCCAAAAGAAAAACTTATGATGATAATTTGAATAAGAGATTTCTAACGCTAGAATATGATTCTAAAATTGTTCACCAAGCAAAAACTAGTTGTATTTTTTAAGCCCATGTATTTTCACTGAACATTATTGCTTTTGAGTTTAAGCGTGACACTCTCGGAAAAAAGCTTACGAAATAGCGAGCAATGACCTGTTTAAAACTCGCTGCTGATTATAGGAAATTACGCTGAAACTTTTTAAATAATTACCAAAGTGTAATATTCATTTCACCGCAGGGTGATATTAGTGGTGAAAATTAACTCCGGCGCATAATTTAAGATTGCGATACACAACTTGGTAATTTAGTAGTCGTAGATTTCACTGTAAAATATTTTTGTGCACGAAGATACTTTTAAACTATTTTTATTTTAAGTGTATGCAGAAATATTCTTAATGATATATTTTAGCGATACAAAAATTTGTTAATAAGTGAAAAAAAAATAACTATAATCTAATTGTATAAAACACATCAAACATTTTTGAGGTACCCCATTAATATTCCAGGTTTTTCAATAAAAACTTAATTCTTTGTTAATATAATACATACTATTCGATGAAAAAAGGCAGCAAATATTTGATTTCACGCAAACAAATCCTATGTATCTGTTGATACGTATTTCGACATAATAGGTGTCGTCAGAACAGCTATTCATAGGAGTTCTCAACGTGAAAAATCAATATTTTCTGCCTTTTAAGAAGCAACAATAACATGGCTTCAATACGGACGCGCTAGTGACATCTAATTACAAAAATCGTAAAATAGTTTCGAAACACAATTCAGATTTCTGCTTTATAATCTGAACCTTCTAAAAATTTCAAGGCAAACAGACGTTGATAAAAGATGTTAAAAGAGACATGGGGAATCTAAAATTTGCATTCCACGACATGTCTTTTACAACTAAGCAGAAATCCTTAGCGAATTGTGCTTCTAGTACTCACACAGAGTAAATCCGAATAAAATGAAAAAGGTAGCAAGTATTTGATTTCGCTCAAACAAATCCTATGTATCTGTTGAAACGTATTTCGACCTAATAGGTCTCGTCAGAACAGCTATTCATAGGAGTTCTCAACGTGAAAAATCAATATTTTCTGCCTTTTAATTCTGCCTGAATTGTGTTTCGAAACTTTTTTACGATTTTTGAAATTAGATGTCGCTAGCGCGTCCGTATTGAAGTCATGTTATTGTTGCTTCTTAAAAGGCAGAAAATATTGATTTTTCACGTTGAGAACTCCTATGAATAGCTGTTCTGACGAGACCTATTAGGTCGAAATACGTATCAACAGATACATAGGATGTGTTTGCGTGAAATCAAATATTTGCTGCCTTTTTTCATTTTATTCGGATTTACTCTGTGTGAGTACTAGAAGCACAATTCGCTTAGGATTTCTGCTTAGTTGTAAAAGACATGTCGTGGAATGCAAATTTTAGATTCCTAATGTCTCTTTTAACATCTTTTATCAACGAATGTTTGCCTTGCAATTTTTAGAAGGCTCAGATTATAAAGCAGAAATTTGAATTGTGTTTCGAAACTATTTTACGATACATACTATTCGATTTGAAAACTTGTTCTCTAAAAAATAATGATATATATTACAAATTAATCTGTCAATTGCAGTTGGAGTTGGCTAGGAGACCGGTGGGAGTCAATAACGGTCAATTGTAAAGTCAATCGGAAGCTTTCGAGTTCCTCCGGCTCTGTGCCTTCTTTTGATAGGTACATTTATTGACTGTAATGTTGACGCTCAAACTGTAAGTTTGTAATTTGTAAAACCGGTGCAATAGACCGTGTGCTTCTAGAGAATTAATAGGATTTTGTGACTTATTAGTGATTATTCTATAATAAAACTTTATTTTTTAGTTATTAGGGATTACGAAAAAAAGCAAAAAGATTGTATGCACTTTTTAAAAAATTTCAAAATTTCGACGGGTGATGAGTATATTAACGAAGAGGAATTGGGAGAAGAAGATCGTGTAGAAAAAAACTTGGAGAAAAGCGATACGAAGCAGGAAAATGAAGAATTAGATGATGAGAAAGATTTTGCCATTGGTCCATACTTTTCAGGCAAAGATAATGAGACAAAATGGGCTGAGCATAATAATCATAAGAACGTCAGAGCTCGAAGTGATAATATCCGATATTTTAGATATCTGGAACAATCAAATCAATGTTGCAAATAATTATTAATGGGACCAATACAAAAATGAAAGCAGAAAAGCAGTTCAGTCGCGATCGAGATATATACCCAATAAACATTAATGAAAATCGTGCCCTTTTGGATCTTGCAAGTGTAATAATAACAAACATCACGATATTAGGAAATTAACTAAGGTACATGCGAACTGATGATATCGATACAAGGCATGATAGAGTTAGTTAGGATAAATTAGCGGCAATAAGAGATCTTATTACCAAGTGGAACGAAAATAAGAAAAAATGTTTCTCTCAGGCTGATCTTTCCAAGCTGATGTTGCACGTTAGTTTGACGTGTTTCATGATTTCGTATGAAATCGTAAATGTATCGAATGACGTAGCATGATTTCGCGACTGTTGCATCAATGTAAACAACTTGGTAATAATCATACACCACTAATAACTAGACGTTTCACGTAGGTAGCTCAAGGTCAAACTCGTCAAACTAAACTAAATGTCATTTGTAGTACCGATACAAATCTTTTGATGTCGCTATACTCCACATATAGTCTATACTCTGCAATTTAGTTTTAGAACCAAACTAAAACTTATAATTATCAATCACTTACTCCGGTTTCAGTAATATAATTGATTAGCGTCTATTAATGGTTATTATTCGTCTAAATTGTTTGATTTGATGGTTATTATTGCCAAAAAATCAAACTAAACTTGGTTAAATATCTCTGGATTATTGTTAGCAATAACATGTGGCTTAGTGTTATAAAAAATCCTAGTTTAGATATGATGAATTCCACTACAGTTTTTAAAACAAATCGAATATGAAGATATGTTTGCTTCTACATGGAGTCATAGCTTGTACCAAAATGCAATTTCCGTGAACAAATAGCTAATTGATTTTGGATTCTTCTTCTAATCTACATCCCAGAAGTATTTCAATGTTGTGGAAGCAAAATGTAATATAAAGTAGGTAAGCCTAATATGACATTACATTGTAATTAATGAAAATTATTTTACTTAAAGTGAATCATGGAATAAATTATTATATCAACTTTTTGTTTTAGTTGAAAGTTCTTCAACAAGTAAAGATGTACAATCTACACACACGCTTTAATCATTTGAGTACAATTTTCAGTGGTAATAAACCATATTTCTATTGTATTTTAAATTAATATACAAGGTTGTTTGACATGTACTAAATAAATAAATTATATTTTGTTTTATTTTTTCGTAAATGGTATTGTGTTTATTTGGATTTAAAAAGAATTTGCACCTTTTAAAAATTAAAATGCATTTTTTTTCAATTATATACCAAATTGTATTTAAATATTTTAAGCTTTTTTTAAAATTTTCCCAAAAAAAAAAAATTTGGAAATTCCCCCGTAATTTTCCGCTTGATTTAGTTCCGATACAAATCTCTTGAAGCGTTGAATTTCATATCTTAATAAAGTATTGTCGTGAAGTATCTAGAGGTAGGTGATTTGTGGTAATATTGCTGAAAGCCACGAGAGTAGTCAACGTGAAACTACCTTCGATATGATCGGTATGTGGCAGGATTAGCTTGTAGAAATGTTATAACTGTGTGGGGCCTTAGAACATACTCACAGCATACCATACCGTATATGACTAAACTTAAAGGAATAATTTTCATGAAACTAACTTGCACGCTAGACTTTCATTGAGACTCATATTAAGGTGGACACAAGTACATGTGCTGTGAGGCTTAAGTCTCAATATTTTGATCAATTTATTAGTGTAAGAAAGATTTCCGATCCAAGTGAAAATTGAAATGTAATTAAACCACCAGTGACAGTTTTCTGCAATTTCGTATTATTTTGGCAACCCAAATGTCATTCTATTCGCGGCTTTAAATTTTTTTCTCAAAATATTACATAAAATAACGTATTTTAACATGATTTTCCGCAATTAATTAGATGCCTTGAGTAATTGAAAAAACTAATTGCGTTGTAATTTTTACAATTTATTAGTTACAGCTGCAAAATAATTCATTGAAATTTTGTATTTATTTAATTACTTCTCTGAAATTTTAATTTACACCTAATAATATTGTGTCCTGGAAAAAAGCTAAAAATTCTAAGAAAGCGTTATTAATATTTATCTTAATATAAGAATCAGTCATAATTTTCCAAATTTTAATTTATTATTTTCAGAAATTGCTAATTAATATATATGACTCATAATCCTTTTAATTTTTGCTTGAAACATAAGTAAATAATAGCTAATAAATTATGAAATAATTCATATATTTAAATTAAATATATGAATAAAATAAAATATTTGGAAACAAAAATTTTAGAAGAAATGATAAGGACAACATCATAAATGAAAATTTAGAATAAAATCAGATAAAAAGTGTTTAACTACTTTAGTTTGCGCTTACCTCGAATAATTAGATCTATTTAACTTCCTGTTGTGCGGTCTACTATTGTAAAAGAGTGGTTCGGCGTCGGTACTGTTTTCCTGGAACTGGTTATTGGAATTTTGACCATGTTGATTACTTTTGTAGGTACCGTAGGGATCTGTAGTGGAAGGATGCTGCTAAAACAAAAAATATGCAATTTTTGAAAGATGTATTAAGAATGATTATACAATTAATTAAAATTAAAATTATAGAATAGAAACCATTTAACACTTTATTTGTCAAATAAAAAAATATTGCAACTATATAATTTGAAGAATAAACTTTTTTGTGAACTAAAGTGCAAAAAATGTGCTTAAATCTCAAAATACTGAAATACATACTTCCTAAAATAGCAACAACTATATAAAAACTAGCGGAAACAACTTATTTAGTAGTATTGTTAGTATAATTTTCGAGAAGAAACTTATCCTGTGCTGTCAAAACACCAGCAAAGATACTGCAAAAGTTCGAGCACATTGAATGCTTCTCATGTTATTTCTTATGGGAAAGTTTCAGAAAAAGAAGCTAAGGTTTACTCTACTTATTTTTTACTCCATTTTTTGGTGGAGGTACAACAGTTCACTTAATCGTGACGTATAGGCCCCATTGAAAATGTGTGACCTAAAGAAATTAAAATTTAAATGATACAGACGAGAAGATATATATGTAGTCCCACAAAATATTATACATGGAGGTTGGAAACGGTACATTAAAACGGTTGGAAAGTTTACATACAAGATGGAGAAATACGGAAGAAAATAAAGCAGGCAAACAGAGCTTATTTTGGCCTCTTCCATATATGTAGGTCTAAAAATGTCCACCGAAATACAAAGATGAGAATCTATAAAACCTTAATTCGACCAGCAGCATGATATGGCAGTGAAGCATGGGTCCTGAAAAAAACATCCAAAAGCAACGGAATCTTCAGAAACCGATACAACAAAGAGCTTTATCAAATTTATAAGGAAGCACTACATAAGAAGACCAATTGGAGAGCCAAGAAAGTGCTGGGAAGACACAGTAAACAGCGACGCACAAGCCGTTTTAGGAGTCCATGTACGGAGAAGATCAGCCACAGATAAGCAAGGATGGAGGCAAAAAATAAAAGAGGCCAAGGCTCAATTTGGGCTGTAGTGCCGGAGAAGAAGAAAGAATGAAATTAAAAGGGTCCAAGAAAATAAAAGTTCAAGATAAGTAACTTAACAAGATATTTTTAAAAAAGGCGGCAAAAGACTGAAACAAAGAATATTCCGCTGAACATTCGCAGTTTGACAAAAAAAAAAGAAATGAAAAATTTATTATTCGGATCTACAAAAAGAGACTGTAACGTTGTACACTTTACATCTTTATTAATTTATATTTAAATAATTAAATAATAATTATTTAAATTTCTTTAATAATTTTTTAATTCCTTATACTTCAGGTTCTAGTTTACTATTTTTTTCTTCAGAAAATAGTTGGCGCACTCTTTCTCTTTCTTTCGGTAGAATAAATATCCGTCCTCTCTCTTTCTGTGCGGTAGACTAAATATTCTGTTCTATGTTGACAGAAGAGCTAATTCCATCATAGGCATACGTCCTATGGCATCTGTACTTTACTTCATTGTAGTCACTCCCCACTATTTGTCAATCAGCTCTCAAACGTGGTGGAGTATATTTTTTGTCTGTAATTAAAATTTATAAAAGAAGGTAAAAATTATTGTAAGGTTTATTTTATCGTTTGCAGAAAAATTTTGGGTTTATTGGATAATTTCTTAAATATTCTATTGAATGTTTTATGAAATAGTTTGAATGATTTATGAAATAATGTAGAACTGAATAACTGCAGTTGTCTGTAAGACCTACCCACATAATCTGAAGATGGCCACAGGACCTACCCACATAATCTGGAGGCAACATGTTAACAGGAGCAAGTAATCAAATATATGCCATAAGTGCCAACTAAATTTTCATTGTTTAATTCATAGATTAAGACAAGACGGATTCACACTTGAGAGACTGAGCTAGGCAAGGCATAGACGATAAGCTCCCATAGTTGATTAAGGTATTATTTTATAATAATATTTCAATTCTATTTAGTAGTCTTATCGTTACAAAACTATAGAGATATAGCACCATTAGAAGTAATCTACAAAATCGTCATCATCATCATCATACAGCTTTCATTTATCACTTTCACTGCTGGACATAGGCCTCCCTTAAACTCTTCCATTCTTTACGACTTTGTGCTCTTTGTTGCCAATTGATGGTGATGCCTGATGCCCAACGTGTAAGTGGTCTTCCTCTACTACGTTTGTCTGTTCTTGGCCTCCAAATGGCCGCCAAAGGCCAAAAACCATGGAACGGTTGAACGATTGAAAAGCCGAGTGACTGCTTAGGTACACGGCATGCAGTTTTGTAAGTTATACTGAGTACCATATACGGCCCTCAATATTTGAACTTAGCTTCTGGACTGAGTACTATAAATGTAGTCCTCGAATGACTCTTTGGCAATGCAGGGAAAAGAGGCTGGCAGTCAACCTGTTAAATATATGTATACTATCTAAATATCTATAAAATCCAAGTTCTCGTACAAAATTAAAATGGAACTTAACAGAATTTAAACCAGGTACGGAAATGTAAAAAAGCAGCCTCACGAATGAAACATCTTACATAAATCCTTGACTGACCGCACTACATTTAGCTCCACTGTAAACCAGTGCGCTAATAAATGCGAATTTCCTGCTGACCACGGCAAGCGAATTGACTTTCTGAAAGCTCTAAAAATGTACTCTGCAGCTAGTTATTGGCGATTTGTAAATATCGCCTGGTTTTTCGTGTTTGCGAAATTTATGACGATAAAGTTAGCAAGCAGTGGAGAATAATATTAAACAATAGTTTCTGAAATGTCGCAATTTTATTCAGTAATTTTAGTCGCAAAATAAATAAAAGTGTTATTTTATGTTTAGTGTTGTGGAAATTCAGGAAAGTTTCACTGTAGATTAAATGGCAAATAAACTGTTGAGATATAATAAGAAATTTGCTGATAAGAGTAAGTTGACACATAGTTAAATGTATATGGATTGGAAACGGAAGAATAAATAATTTTCCGCCACCATCAATGCTTGTTTATTTTATTATTTCGATATATAAAAATTAATTCTCCTCTTTTAACATTTAATTTTACCTGTATTATAATCGGATGCAAAAAGATCGAGATAAAATTGCAGCAGTTTTCCGCAGATGGTCAAATTTCATTAGTCAGAAGGACATCTTGTAAATTTAACATTATGTAGGTAGGAAAGATAAAACTGATTACATAACCTAAAAAACAATTACCATTACCATTGATATGGAAAAGCGATAAACTATATTAGTCCAGTTGTCAGAGATTTGACCCCTAAAAATCATACGAACAAGCTAAATTTTGCCCAGAATATTAATTTTGTTGACCAAAAAGATGCAAAAAATTTACCACATTTACCTCTGGGTTTCCCCCTTAGCAGCCCCTTCCAACGGAGTGTAAAAACGCAAAAAATCGATTTACCAAGAATACTAAGGCACCATAAGAAGATACATGGATCGAAAATGAGTTTCATAAAGAATCCAGTGGGGTAAGTTTTGCTTTATTTCATCGACTTAATGAAACAAATTTGGAAGGCACTAAAACTTTGAGATTGATCTCTGATGGATGCGGTGGTCAAAATAAAAATTGCATTATAGTCGCCACATTTGCTAGATGGTTTTTGGATGCCCCACAAAATTTACATTCTATTGAACTTATATACCCAGTCACAGGTCCCTCATTTCTTTCTTTTTACTGTTGAAGAAAATAGAAGTTATCACGAGGTCAGAGTAATAGAATGACCAATGACGTATTCAGCCAATTTGGCAAAGTAATTCGTATGGGAACAGATTTTGAAGTTGCTAATTGGAAAGGAGAAGCTATAGGGTGTTAAAAGGCACTGCTTCTTGGCACTTAAGTTGTCAAATATTAAACGTATTATTCTTACCAAGACTAAAAATGGATTAAACGTTTTGGTACGGGGAGAGCCGCAATATCCGAATGCGAAGCAAAAAGTGTTTGTAAGGGTGAAAAAGGTATTAGGATGATTGATACTAATATTATTGAATTTAAAAAAACATATAAAATCTTATCAAATCAAAAAATTGAAAAAACTTATAAAATCTTGAGTTTTACCCTAATGCTTTAAACATGAATAATGATATGCTAGAAAACATTATTGATTCTGAAGAAAATAAATGAGATATTGAACATATTGAAGGGAAAGCTGATGCTTGTGATGAAATTTCAGATTTGGTTGTTCCATAAAAATTTTTTCTTTAAGATTTTTTTGATAAAAATTTTGTTTCAAGGAAGATATGTGTTTTTTTGCATTCATATATTATTTTTTCTGTTGCAAAATCGGCATTCTCCAAGTTTTTGAAGCAAAAACCAGAAATCTGCAAACTTAAATTCTTAATTACTTAAAAATTAATGAAATAATTAGGTTAGTTGTGTAAATAACTAAAGCAAATGTAGAAATAAATATAAATAATAAAAAACTTAAACTTCTATTTTCTGAAAAATTTGTCGAAGTGTAGATTGCTGGTTTTGCTTCTAGACCCCACATATATTATATTTAACAAAATTATTTATTACGCTTACCTGGTGGTGGCGTCTGTGGACATCAGGACTGAGATGCTGCTGGTTCTGTGACGGTCCCAGCACGTGCTGCTGGTTATAGGCGTTCGGCGTATCGGCCCTTTCCGACGAATTCTCTCTAGACGTTTCCAGAGAGCGTTGAGGAGTGTTGATCTGGTATGCAGCAGATCTAAACTGGGACGCGGACGAATTGGGGTGTTGTCCCACGGGGTAGTTTAGGTCGGAGGTGTAGTCGCTGTCCTCGCTGTACCCCGCTGAAATGTCATTTTCAAAGTGATTATCATGAGCTGGAAAAAATAAGGGGCACTATAAAGAAGCATGCTGGCAAGGTGAGTGAAAGGGGTTAGTTGTAGTGTGCTTTGGGTAGATTATTAATGAAGAATGTTAGTAATAAATTTAGATTTCATATAAAATAAATAAATAGGAATTAAAAAATTACATAAAAACAATATAAAATACACTTATTGTCCATCAGTTTACCGAAGCCGAAGTTTACTTCGACTAATAACAATAACTTCCATTATTGTTTTAGGAATCTTATTGAGGCGCAGGTCTTTATGTTTGTTTTATGTTTAATTTAATAAAACAACAGAGTGTTTTTCAGGGGCGAAGTGTAGATACATGTCGGAGTAAAAGGTTATTGCTAGAGTCGTTCAACAGCTTCCAGTAAGAGGTTTTGAATTTGCGGTTCAGCTATTTTGCTATCGCGACTTCTTGTTACTTCGTATAGATGCCACTGCTAGTGTACCAGGCTGTTATTTTAATTACAACGGCCAAATACTAGACTCCATTTTATTTCGGTTTGAACTCCATAAGTATTCCTGATGAGGAGTTTAATAATAAGGATTGCTCCTTCATACTTCATCACAATCACATCTGTAGCTCCCTGATGAAGGAGGAATTTACACTGAATGCGTGAAAACCATACTCAAAGACCACAGAAATTAAATGTATGGTCAGTTATAGTAGGTACTTATTTAATTGGGCCATTTTTTATCGAAAGAAATTTACCGTCAGATAGTTGGTGTAAATGTTCGGCGTTATTTAGATGAGATATTTCCCGGACGATAAATTGGTAGACAAGGTAGAATTGAATGGCCTCCACGTTCACCCGATCTCAATCCTAAAGATTCTTTTTTTTTAGAGATACTGGAAAAATTCAGTTTACAAAACTTAACCAGCAAGTATTGCATAGCTAAGGCAATGAATTATCGATGAATCTCGAATAATTTCTAGACAATCATGGAGAAATGTGGTAGACGCATTCTACTATCGATTAGAGTGCTGTCAACTCACAAATGGAGCACATTTTGAACACTTAATAATGTAACTATTATGTTAAAAAATATTCTAAACTATCAATTGTTACGTTTTAATGTATTTGAAAATAGTTAGTATTAAAAAATATATTGAAACAATTTAGGCGTTGCCAGACTTCTGTTTTATGTATTTAAGACCTTCCAGACTACATAAAATCAAAAGTGTTACATCTGGTTGAACTCGTATTTAATAGAAGATTCCAATAATGACTGAATATACAGGGTGATGTATTTGAAAAACTAAAGTTACTAGTAATATAAGAGAAACTAAAAATCTGGCAACAGTGCAAATACCAAATATGGAATCTCCGTATCCCAAAATAGGCGTTTCTCAAATTTTGTATAATAATGTCTAGTAATTTATGAGATAATTAGCTGTTTCCAGACTTTTGGGCCACTGTGTATATTTCTCTGAACTACAAGCCTATGATCGTACCAGTATTGCATGTATGCCCAATATAATTATCAGTCCCGATACAAGTATCCCGATATCCTGATATTAACCAACTAAAGACACGTATATATGTTAATTTGGAACACAAATGTGTAGCAGTTGTGCATAATAATTACATACGCAAGCTGCATTCGTCAGGGTCCCGTAGCTCCTCCCCTATGTTGTTCAGTTTAATTGCCGTAATTTTAATTAAATTGAGAGAAGCGAGTGGATTGTTACTAACAATTGTAGATGTTTATTGAATTATATGATAATTGTATGTTGTTTGTTCTGCCGCTATTTATAAAAATAATTGTAATAATCATTACTTTTTTTTCTCACTGCTAAGAAAAATTAAATTAAAAAACCTTTATAATGAAGTAAATAAAGTTAAAATTTTAAATTGATTAAAAATGTTCCAATTGTCCAGAACAAAAGGTCTTTGATAAGACCATCATCAGTCAACTTTAAAGTACTTGCTAAATAATCTCATCACCAAGCAGTGAATGTGTTAAAATTATATATTAAATACCTCCTTAAAAGTATAAATTGTAACATTATTATTAAACCATAATTCATTTGTACTGCGGTTGGTTAGATCACTGTTTTCCTTTCGGACATCCCCTTCTAATTTCAACCGTACAAATTGGTCACATTTTACGTATCTAACAACACTGTGCTCTAAACAAGATCATAGAGCCTTTACAAAACGGATGCAAAGGATACTGCAAATCACCGAATTTTCATTTCTACCCATGCATACACCCTTTACCGCTATTGGCTGCTTTTATTGCCTACAAGAAAGCCTTTGATTTAGTACCACATTAATGGATTATTAAGGCTTATTAAGAATATATAAAGTTGATGAGAACATTAGATTAGATCTTTTGTGGTTTATCAGGTATCAGGTAAACAGTATCGAAAATATCGCCATCAACTTGGACCCGCTGGGAGACTCGTTGAGGGGACTCGTTGAGTGCACTGTGGTTCTGGCCATGTACACCCTATTCTAGCTATTGAACTCCACATACTCAGATTTAAGCATAAATAAAAACAATACTGTGATCTGCTTCGTTAAGTTCCTTCTTTACGAGGTTGGAAAACATAATCATTCAAACCATTTCTTCAAGTTCTTAAGCCATGATATTCTTTGTCTTCCTACATTTCGCTTTCCTTGTATTTTGCCGTGCATAATAATTTGAAATCATGAGTATTTTGTCCTTTCATCACATGTCCTAAGTAGTCAAGCTTTCTTCTTTTGATACTCCATATTATTTTCGCGCTTCATCTTCTATTCATATACGAGGTAATTCAATGAAACGGTGCAATTTCAAACAAACAAAAAAATTATACTACACAAATAAAAATTTTTGTGTAAGAAAAAAAAGATTCTGTTTTAGAAGATAATATTAGAAAGGTGGCCTTCATGTTGTCGAAAAAAATCTTACAGAGCCGTGCTACAAAGCTGTTTACGACATTGAGTAACATTGTTTGAGGTATTGCTTTCACTTCTTCGCGTATCCGTTATTTCAAAGCCTCGATACTTTTAACTTTAGATACCCCCAAAGAAATTTGTCTCATAGGAAGAGGTCCGAATTACAAGGTAGCTCAAACATATCGCTGTTTTTATGCATAAGACCACCGAGGAACAATATTTTTAGTAAATTCATTGATACTCGTAATACTCGTTACACTATTGTGTTGAAAGCTCGTGTGTTTATTTCTGCAATTTTTGATTGCTAAAAGAAAAAAATATTTAATATGTGCACGTAGCGATCAGAGTTTACCGTTACTGCTTGCCTATCTTCGTCTTTGAAAAAATAAGGTTCGATGATCCCTTACGAAGAAATTGCACAACACAAGGTTACCTTTTCTGAGTATAGGGGTCTTTCCTGTAATTGCCGCTGATTATTGTCAGACCTTTAGCAAAAACTTTGTTTACAAACCGACTTAGATGAAAGTGAGCATCATCACTCATCTAAAGATTATGCATCAAGTTGTCATTTTCATTAACACGCTCCAACATTTGTTCACAAAACCTTAGTCGGGTAAGATTATCTCAAAATTCTCCTTGTAGTTGTATAGCTTAATCTCAAGTTTAAGCTTTGACATCGTAGAGATCTTCGAGGACTCACCTGTAATGGCTCTACACCATAACCGTAGAATACTCGCACGGTTTAGTATTCTGTGGTGTGCGAGCAGTTCTGATACTGCCATGTCTTTTCTACGATTTCAAACCACTACTTTTAAAGTTTCTCACCCAGGTTTGAATAGCCTTGTTAGACGGAACTGGAGCGCTGGGCATCAACGGCAATTGGTAGTGTAAATGAAACGCCCATGACACACGCACAAAACTTTCACCATTTTTGTAATAAGCTTTCACAGCAAATGCTCGTTGTTTACCTAACCTCTTCTTTATAATAACTAAACATTTCACTCTCTAGATTCACAATGTTTACATCGAAAACCCACGGCTTCTCTATTTTTTGCTGCCAAATCGTATTGTTTCACCTAATTATCTATTAGTTACGTCTTCGTTTGATATTCCTTTGAGTCCATGGTACTTGTAGGATTTTTTTGTAAAAACCAAAATTCAGAAGCGGTCAACTTATTCAAATTCAGTTGTTTTAATACTATGCTTTCGATTCATAAAGAAGAGTAGAGAACACGTAACACCGAAGCATCCTTAGATGTAGTTCTAACCTTATATCCGGATAACAAAGAAACTTTTTTAATTTAACGAATGATGCACGTGCTATTTCAATACGTGTCTTAATTTATTTGATTTGGTCTATATTTGGCGTTTCCAAGTATTTGTAGGTATCCACACTTTCAGTCACAGTATATTCAACAATTAATTGGATCTTTGCATCTGGAACTGTACTGGCCAAAGTTAAGCATATGTTGTATGTAGATGATTTGAAATTCATTTAAAACTACATAGATCAAATACTAAAATCTGTAGAACCCTGCTTAAATATTATTATTATGCACTTTGAAGTGGACAGTACAGTATATCTAGCAAGACCACTGTGAAATAATCCTCCTAGATGAATCCTTATTTCACAGCAGATGGGAAGTGAATGAAGAGGTCTGCCAAAACTTAGATTGAAAGAATAATGTTAACAAAGATGTTAGCAAAAATAGGCAGCAATCAGCAAAAATATTGAGGACCTATATATCAACATAAGGAAACTCCCACTCTATAAACATGTTTAAAAAGAAGAGATTTTTTGAGATTTTCTTTGAAACTGAATAAATTGTACAGTAATATCATAGTGTCTATTTTATTTACCGATCCAATTATTTTGTAATATGCTTTTATATTTTTCTTGCAAATGAATTTATGTTATTTAAATAACAATAAATAAAGTAAGAATATTTCATTTCTCTAAACAATTAATTAAAATAAACCAGTACATTTGTTACATTTCGTTTTATATCGTATACATTAATAACACAAAAAAATATTTTTGCATCGCTGAGATTGATAATACAAACATTTTTAGTATGTTTTAAATAACACAAATCGCTATTTCGTTTGATCTTAATTTCGCGTAGAGATTTGTATAGCAAATAAACATAAATATTTCCACTTAGTTTGCTGATGTGCGGACGAGAATGATTTGGGAGAATATCACTATTCGATGAACCACGATAGCAATCAGGTTCCATTGTTGTAGTCATGAAGAATTTGGTAACTTCAGAAATTCAGTAATGTAAAGTGCCCAGTAATTGTTGAGTTCCCCCTTCAACCCCCTATAAGCAATTATATATTCTTACAACTTTCTTCCAGCAACGTGGTAAGCTATATGTATTGTTACAAATGGTAGGCAAATTAAATTGTTACATATTAAACGTTAATTCAAAAAGAAAAAATTATAAATATACTCACAGTGTCCAAGGTATACCATCTGCCGCCGAAAATTATCCAGCCTACCTTCTTGGTCTATGCTCATGCTGTTGTTGAGCATTTCCAGTTTCCTTTGGAGATCCATTGCTTCTATATTTTCTGCGTCTGACAAAACAAAAAACATAAACGATATACAGTGCTGTACATTGTTGACAATTGATAAGGATCAAAGTAATATTTTACGTCATAAATAGTCGGATTTTGTAAAACTTTAATATTAATACAACTAATTTGATATCAACTTTAAACGAAATAAAATAAATTTTGTTTTTGTGCCCATCCGTTTTTTTTTCATTTTTTTTTTACCATCGTCAGCAAGGAGTTGAATATTAAAGTAGCATAATTTCATTTCATATTACTACAGTTTGGGTTCAGTTCAGTTATTTTCAATAGCCTCGAAGATGTTTAGATATTTTCAAACTGTGGCTCAACATTTAGAGTTTTTACAGATTGTAAATAGAGCTTGTAATTGTTATGTCACAAATAATGTAGGTCATATGTACTCATATGTTCATGGTGAAGGGCGAAAACGGACTACCAACCTGTTGATGACAGATATATATGCGAATTATTGTTAGACGGAACCTAACATATACTGCTTCTTGCATCAACTAACCAGGGAACATCGCGGACTGAGAAGACTAAGGGCTGAAGAACAGAACAACTAAACAATCATCGAATGGAGAAAGTTTTTATTTACAGATGAGTCTAGATTTCGTATAAACAATTCGATGGTCGTATTTTGTATTTATATAATAAACAATATACGGGTGGATACAACTGCTTTTGGGTGAAGCTTTATTTGCGTTTGGGATAGTATTTGTTTTGATTGCGGCATAGACTCGGTTGTTTTGAAAAATCCAACGATAATGGCTTAAAGATATAGAGATATGACTGTAGAACCAATTATTGTATCATTTATGGGGGCAATCAGAAAAAGGGTGCAAGAATTGTAAACAAATATGAACAGTATTGAGCATTTCAGGGCTGCTATTACACGACAACTATATCTGTTGCGATAATCCTGTAAATATCTTTGAACAGTTAAGTGAAGATGTAAAGCAGATATGGACAACTTTGGATCCAAATGTATTAATGGAGTTAGAAGTTAAATTCGTTCACTAGGAGGTCCAAGAAAATATTAGTATAAATATTTTTATTTAAGTTTTGTAAGCCAGTTATCTCGTTATATTGGATTTTGTAGAATAGAGTTTTATGTTACTTTATTTTAATAAATTCTTTTTCTTGCTGATTATTGATATTTCAAAAAATGTATGTATTTTCTAACTATAACCAACGAGAAAATATTGCGACTTGAACAAATTTAAAATATTTGAAATTATAATTATGATCCTTATCAATAGTTAAACTATATATATTTAGCCCAGTCAAAAGAAAAAACGTTATTTTTTATTCAATTTAAAATCGGGATTATTTCCAAATAAAAGTTTAGGTAAAAACAAATGAGTTTTTTATGAAAGTATCTGTTTAACTTTACTTTCGGTGAAAAATGTATAAAAAAATAGTAAAAAAGTAGAAGTTACTTTATACTATTTTTAAAATATGCTATGATTAGCTTATTTTTGAAAGTTATAATTTCATGAGAAAACTATTTCATCTAAATTTTGATTTGGATAAGGTCCTAATGGGCTATAAGGGTAATAGGATATAATTTGACTGGGCTATAAGGGTAATATTTACTCTTGCTAGGGAACTGCCCCTTAAAGAATTTATATATTTACGAAACGTATCTCCCTCAAACACCGACTTTTCATATTATTTATGGAAATGATGATATTACCGAAAGTTTTAAAATTGTTGTGTGCTGTATATACTCACCGAAAGGTAGTTCAAATCGGCAATCTAGTAAAAGAGAATGACCAGTGGGCATTTTTGTACCGATGACCTCACCATCTCTCATCACCAATTCTGCTTCCAAAGACCGCCATTGACCAATTCCTTCCTGTAAATCAAAAAGCATTTTTCCTATTGAGAAGCAATTATTGCTGTGTCATATCAGTTGGAGAGTAGGTATGTTAATGTGTTTTAAGTTTTAAGAAAACAGAATAAGTACTGGCTTAATGATTTCAATAGACTTGTGAAAATAAAACAAAATACGTCTGCGATAACTATTTTTCATTATTAAATAATAAAGGCAAAAATGCACTCAATCTTTTATTGAACATGATGGCACCACAAACAGAGAAAAGAAAAACAATTGGAAATCCACATTTTTATGATTTGTCCAGTTTTACTTTCAGTTATTATTATTATAATATATCGAAAAACATTGTATTTAAAATGTTAAAGTTGGCCTTTATTTTTAAAAGAATCTTAAATAAGCCATTCTATAGTTACCTCGTTTGAATACTGTATAGTTTGTAGTGGTATCCAGTGGTATCCTATAGCTCGGTCCCAGATCATTCCTTTACTCCACACCTCTATTAGTAGACCAGTGTCTAAGTTGTTGGTTTCACTGAAAAGAAAAAGAAAGATAATAATAAAAATATATAAATATTGCAGTTTGTAGATTGCTATAACTATAAAATACAAAAGGCCAACTTTATTCGTAAGGTAAAGAATATAAAAAAAGCATCATATCAAAGTTATTTACATAATCAAAATAATAATAAAAGAAGGAAGGAGATATGGAAAAACTGTGAATCGTCAAACTGGTAAAAATAAAAACAATTTTGAGTGGAGCATTACTGATAATAATAAATTTATTGATACATCCAGAACACATAGCAAACAAATTTGGTGAGTATTTTTGTACATCAGTCAAAACACACATTATTAAAACATTTCAATAACTATACCTTTAACGATTTCTCAACTATGACAATTAACAACACATTCTTTTTTTCTGAAGTCTCACCATTTGATATTGAGAATGCTATATCTTCCTTAAACTATACCAGCTCAGTAGTTCTGAGGAAATACCTTTTAGTGATACAACATTATTTCTTGGTAGCATTCTAGAAAGTAATATGACATGGGATGAAAATGTCACTAAAGTCTGCAAAACAATGAATAAGGGTTACTATGCGATCCTTCGGTTGAAAACTCTATTTAATGCCAATCAATTGATAAGTGTGTATTATGCATTGGTTTATTCATATATAGCCTATAATGTTATCTTGTGGGGAAACTCTAGAAACTCTTCTAGAGTTTTTATAACTCAAAAGAGAATTCTTAGATTGATATTCAATATTAATAATAGACAATCATGTCGTAAATATTTTATTGAACACAGGCTGTTGACTTTTCATGCTTTATATATTTATAAGTGTATTATTCATGTCAAAACTAAATTTCAAAATTTTACCCTCAACTCTGACTTTCATAATTACCCGACAAGACACGGGAGGTTGATAAGCGTGTGTAAACACTCCACAACTCTCCTTGAAACTAGTCCTGATTTTGCAGGATCTAAATTTTATAATTGTTTGCCACTTAATATAAGAAATTAAAACAATATTCAAAAATTCAAAAATAAATTAAAAGTATGCTTGATCCAATTATGCGTTTACAACCTTAATGAATATTTTGACTTAATAAAAGACTACAGAGAATAAGGATCGACGGGTTCAGAGATGCTCTATATTGCATATCTTTGTTTTTTATTTTTATATTAATCTATATTTTATTGATTTTGTTTTATGTAATTGTCCTATATAACTTGTTGATCATGCTTTACGTACTATATGACTTGTCCTATATCACAATGTGATCTGATGGGATTAATAAAGAATATTCTATTCTATTCTTTTATCTCCCTTATTTTTGTAAACAGGAACCAACATACTATTTCTACATTTGTCTGGCATTTGTCCCATTTCCACTCTGCTAATTAATTATGTTTCAAGATTTAAAACTGTAAAAATTACCAGTTATAGTAGAAGTAAGTAGAGGGGCTTGACTTTTTCCAAATTATTACTTACTCTAATTAAACTGTTACAAAAACTAGAAATATATAGGCCAAACCTTCCAAAACGCATTATACCCAATAAACTCTTGGTGAATCATAAAGTTGGGCATTTCTTATACTTTGCGACAAATCATAAAATAAAAAGGAGGTTCTTAAGGTAATTAGTAAGTAAACTTGTTACAAAAACTAGAAATATACAGGCCAAACCTTCAAAAACGCATTATACCAATAAACTGTTTAATGAATCATAAAGTTAGACATTTCTTATACTTTATGACAAATCATAAAATAAAAAGGAGGTTCTTAAGTTAATTAGTAAGTAAACTTGTTACAAAAACTAGAAATATACAAACCAAACCTTTCAAAACGCATTATACCCAATAATGTCTTAGTGAATCATAAAGTTGGGCATTTCTTATACTTTATGACGAATCATAAAATGAAAGGGAGGTTCTTAAGTCAATTAGTAAGCAAACTTGTTTATAATACTAACGAATTAACATCCTAGCATCGCTAGAATAAAACAGGCGATTAGTACCGCCCTCAAGAATCGACGACTTATTGCACCCATTGCACAAAGTAGAACCAAAATAATTTAGAAAACTATTAAACAGTATATAAATTTACAGTTTTTATCTTATCATCTGGAAAAATAGGTTCAACATTTTCATCTAACTCCTGCGCTCTATGTAGTATTACAGCCAGGTTGATTTTCTCTTTAAGGCAATACTTAAAACTTTCATAATTTGTTAATTTCTTTATTGTTATGTAATATTTCTAAACTTATCTGTAAAAATTAATAGATTAATAGAAAAAAAGTGCACCGAACAAAGAAAATTGCTACGGTCCGAAAACGTAGAAAAATTGAATTTGAAAACAAAAAAAAAACGAAGGATGAAACAAATTTATAAAAAAATTGGATATATCTATATGTAGATAAAAAGTTATATTCACATGTTCTTTTTTTGTGAGTCTTAAAAGTGATATGGCCTTATTATAGACTTAATATGGTGAATGGTTAAATTTAAAATAATATTCGATTCTATTAGATAGTATTAGATTTAATATAGGTATGTAAAATACAAAAAAAACTGTAAAAATTTTCTATTTAGTTATCATCCACCTACATTATATATTAGGGTTAATCCATATACTTAGGCAAATGTTTCCGTACACCTCATCCACTTTGTATTCTCGAGATGTCCGCTACAGAATCTTTAAACTTAAATCAAAAGCTATATGTCAAAAACGTGACCGAACTTTCAATATTATCTGCATGTGCTAGTTTTAAACTGATATCTGCTTAGACTACGTATAGATAAAAATGAGAGGAATTGATTTATACAATTAACACAGGTGGATATGTTATATAAATATTATACGTAAATAACATATTTTTATAATAATTTTTTTTATAAACGAAGTATAATATAAAATGAGACTTAGATCAACAGACCAATTTAAATCAAAGTAAATACTTACAACAAAAAGTCCTGTTCCCAACATGGTGTCGCTCCTTTAACAGTTACTGTTGTCGATTTAACGTTTTGAAGTTTGAGAGTGACGTACGTGTTAAATTGTTGTGCTGCAAAAAAAGAAAAATTATTAATAAATATCTCTTTAAGTTAATAATGTTTAATAGGTTTTTAAAGAAGATGATGATGACGTGATTTAAAAAAATAATAATTCTGCAAATGAGGGCTTTATAAAGCGAAAGTCTCTTTTTTTGCTTAAAAAAAAATTTAGCTTCTTTTCCGAAATTTCTTTCGGAGTAGCATTGTTTATTTTAACATTTGTTACTTATGTATTTCTTCATGTTGTTTCTTCATCCATTGCTCTTAAACTTTTTCGACCATATTTTTTCCCGTTATTCATTCAATTTTGTTTGTTGTACCTATCCATTTCTTTCTTGATCTACCGTTTTTCGTTTCTTTGATGTATTTGCTTCTATTACTATTCTTTTTCTTCTTGGTGTGTCTCATCCTTTAAGGATATTGGGGAGCATCACCACCCATTTTACTCTGTCTACACCAGTTCTGAAGAGGTCTATTATTGTTCTTCTACTCCACTACTTTACAATTTTTAACCAAGCCATGTGTCGTTCCCTTCCTTTTGTGCCTTCCACTTTTACTTTTATAACCAATCGCATTAACCCAATCGTTTCCTAGGCTCTATACCCACTACAGTGGAAAATCGAAATTGATGGAAAAATACTAAAGCAGGAAGCAATGTTTAGATACCTGGGAATAGATATAACTAGTTACGGAGATGTTAGAGAAGAAGTACGACAACAAAGCTTAAAAGCAAGTAAAGCGGCGGAATCTATTAATGAAACAATCTGGAAAAACAAACACCTAAGACAAGACACAAAAACAATAATCTATAAAGCAGAAATTAGACCTATATTAACATACACGGCGGAGACAAGACCTGACACATATAAAACAAGACGACTATTAGAAACAACAGATATAAAAATACTCCAAGAAATATTAAGGAAAGGTCTGTTGGATAGGGAAAAAAGCGAAAACATAAGAAGAGCATGTAATATAGAAGAAATAAATGGATGGGCGACAAAGCGGAAACAGGAATGGAGAGAACATATTAGAAGAATGGCAGAGGATAGGAGAGTACGAATAGCACGAGATAAGACACAAAATAGACGAAGAAGTATTGGCAGACCAAGACAACGATGGTGCCACAATTTAGGAGGCTAATATTAAAAAAGAAACAGACTTTAAAGCCTACATACAAGAAGAAAGAAGGAGAAGAAGCAGAACTATCAGTAAAAGAGTTACGTAAACAACTAGAAGAACAAGACGAAGCGGATCAGCACTTCAATTAGCAGAAGAAGAAGTTTTACGAAGAGCAAAGAAACTTCTAAAAAGAATGATGAACGATTTGAAAATTTTTCTCAAATAATCGAATAAACTTTTAAAAAGAACAATGAAAAATTTGAAGTAGTTTCTAGAACATTCGATAAGGTAGAAAAGAAGATCAAACAGTTAGAGAGTATGATAACCATTACAAAAGTGCTACCATCAGTTAATGCAGTAATAAAAAAAATCCTGTAGTGAAAGAAGAATCACCATCACCAATTTCCACCTTCTGATGGGAAGTCGTCTTAGGTTATATACCTAAGACTTTAAAGCTACTGCGACAGCCAATCATTGGACATAACAAGAAAAGACTGTTTCCTGGACTGCTGCGTTACGAAGTAATGCTGCGAATATCATAAGATTGATTCCTAAAGTCAAGAAAATGTTTCCAGACCTTGTTTACTCGACTATACAAACGTTACGGAGATGTCCATTTACAACAATTTTAAAAAAGAAATAGAATTCAATAAGTAAGTGAGATTTTGCAAGAATTTAGAGCAGATGATTTAGAGCAAGAACACCTAAACAAGTTACAGTCCTTTGAAATGTGGTGTAACAGAAGGATGCTTAGAATAGCATGGACACAGAAGAAAACTAACACGGAAGTATTGCGAGAAATGGGCAAAGAATACGAAATAATAAACATAATAAAAATAAGAAAGTTATAATATCTAGGACACGTAATGAGGGGACAATGATATGAACTGCTAAGGCTGATAATACAGGGAAAGATAAGAGGAAGAAGGAGTATAGGAAAAAGGAGAGTGTCGTGGTTGAGGAATTTAAGAGACTGGTTTAAATGCAGTTCTATAGAACTCTTTAGAGCAGCAGAAGATAAAGTGAAGATAGTAATGATGATATCCAACCTCCGATTGGGAGACGGCTCTTAAAGAAGAAGAAGAGCAGATGTTGCTTGTTTAGCGCAGTTGGCTTATCCGATAACATATAAGCAAAAATTGCTGTAGATATATTCTTCGATAGGTTGAGATACAGTGAACTACAGAAAGCTTTACGACCAGCAAAGCCGAACGTTTCAAATGAAGCGCTCGACATTGCCCTGGAACACGAGACAGCTAGTCAAGCTTCATGAAGCTAGCGAGTCCGATGATGGTACAGAATCTAAGCTTCAGCTGATTGTACCAAAAAGTATTGATAAAAGAATAAACGGAAAAACATATAATATAATAAATTCAACATTTCTCGGGAAAAGAGACATACCAAAGAAGATAAAAGAGGTAGTCTTTAAAACAGTAGTAAGACCTACAACTATGTACAGTCACAAGACGTAGATACTAACAGAGAAACTAATATCAAGAAGAAAGAGTTCGGAAGATCAACCAAATCACCTTAAACTTAAAGATAGAACTGCTTTAGTAAAAAGCTAGTTGGTTGTACTAAGTAAGTAAGTTTTTTATCAGTAATATTTTGACAGTTAAGAAAAAGAAACCACCAAATAGTAATTCTGATTTGAGATTAAATATCTTATTTCAGAAACAGCAACTGTAACTGAAAAAAAAGTAAGGCCAAACCTGATTTTTATCGAAAAGCAAATATTTACGCAAAAAGTTTAATAACTAATGCTATCAGTGACAACGTTTATCAAAAAAATATGGACAAAGAATCAGCTTTTGATGCTTAGCTCGCTCTTAAGCAACAGTTTAAAGCCTCATCCAAAGAACAGTTGTGTAAACTTTGCTTAAATGTCTTTTCTTTATCGTGAAATGTTGTAGATCGTGTTTCAACACACATTGAAAAGTTAAAACAAATTTTCAATTAGCTAAATAACGGACTTGAAATGAAGCAATTAAGTAAGGTACCAGATATAATAAAGTATTTGACCACAAAAAGTAGTGTAGCAAAATTATTAATTATTTTTAAAAATAGACTACAATCCCTTTAATTTAAAAGTTTTTGTTTGTCAAGAATATTGTTTCAGATTATTAAGTTCAAGTTGATTTAAAATAAAGTAAGTAGCTTTTGTGAAAGCAGGAAGGCTGGCGCGATTGAGTCTGCATCCCACATAAAAACATTAGCAAGTAGAACGAAAAAGCCCTAAAGTGAACGTAATCTTCGTGAGAGAATTTACAGTGGCGATGCTGGTGGAATGAGTTCGACATTGCGTAGGGGTAGCTTTTGCATTTGCAAAGAAAAATAAACGAACTTAACATAAAAAAGTATTAAACCTTTAAAAGAATATGGCAAGTTTGGGTGTAAAGTGGGATAACAAATCTAAGGTAAACTTTAAAATTTTTAGCGAGTTTATCTTAGCACGGTTTTGAGATAAGTATAGACCAGGAAATAATAATTTATTAAGTTGCTTTAAGTAAAGTTATGATAGTTATGATCCCAGGATCAAGTATTCCACTTTGTGTTTCTTTTAATCTCGTGTATAATGTAATTAATTTTATTCATTTTTATTTTTCAGATGCCACGTAAGTACTCAACTAAAATACTGCAGCAATGAAAAGAGTTCCACTTGATGCAGAAAATTTTAAAGCGGCAGTAAATGCGGTAAAAAATTAAGGAAGCTACAAAGCATCCGCTAGGCAGTTCGGAATAAATGTTATGACATTGAAGAGATTGTGCAGAAAAAACATGATATCTCTCCCAGGCTACAAGGTGCGCCAGGTTGTTTCACTTGACCAGAAAAAAGAAGTTGGTATGTTTTCGAAAGATATGTCCAAGATATATTACGGTCTTACGGTGGTGCAATTGAGCAAATTGTCATACTATTATGCTGCAACAAATAGGATATCATATGTCCTGCTTGGGATAAAACAAAGTAAGCTGGCCGCGACTGGTACCGAAATTTTCTTGATAGAAACCCTACGCTGTCATTAAGGACACCAGAAGCCACAAGCTTAGCACGAAGCTCAGCTTTTAATCGTCACACAGTTGGTACATTCTTTAATCAATTAATAAATGTTTATACACGGTACCAGTTTCCTCCTGAAACGTATTTGAAATATTGACAAAACTGGCCTCACTACAGTACACAAACCTGCTAAAATAATTGCTGTAAAAGGGTTGAAGCAGGTGGGCAAACTTACATCTGCAGAACGAGACAAACTGATTATGGTGTGTGTTGGCATTAATTCTGCGGGGATCACATGCCTCGTTACATGATATTTACCAGAAAAAACTGGCAGGACAGGTTTAGGGCCGTGGACCTCCTTGGGGCAGCAATGCAACCAGATGTCCCAGTGGATGGATGACTTGCTTTGGTTTTCTGAAGTTTTTGGAACACTTTGTTCGTTTCGCTCAGCCAAGCTCAGATCGGTATCTACAACCATGAGAGCCACTGCTCATTGGAGGCTGTAAATTATGCGAGAGACAACAGCATGGTATTTCTTACAACTCCGTCGCACACTTCTCATAAGTTGCAGCCATTGGATTGCGCGATTTTTGATCCACTAAAGACTTACCGTTTACGACAGTGCAGAACTGCTTGGAGATGCGTTCCCCTGAGCCATGGCTCCTTCAAATATCAGAAGAGGGTTCAAAGTATCTGGAATATGACCGATAAATCCAAACATATTTACTGACGACTAATTTATGACCAGCGCTGTGACGGACCGTCCAGACCCAACTTTGATTCAGGAATCCGTTCTGGATCCAATACAGCCAACGTTTAGTGTTAGTACATCAATTTCTATAGAACCAACGTTGTCTAGGGCCCTAACCTTGCATTTCAATATCGGATATAATGTATGTGAAACATTTTTCTACATAGAAAGACATCATGTCCTATCCCAAGGCAGCACCTTGGTGCCCAATCTTCTCGAGGTAGAAAACGGGAGCACTCTCGCATCCTAACCGATACCCCTGAAAAAGCGGAAATTGAAGAACTTGCTCTTAAGAAAGCCGCAATCAATAAGAAAATAGTAGAAAAGCTTCCAACACTTAGAAACACTGAACTTTTCAATTCATATTGAAATACATTGAAAGTTAAATACTTAAGGCAAAAAGGACTAGGAGGAAGTTGTTTCACTTTTTCAACAGTAGAGGACGTCAGCGAAGTGGACAGGACTGCTGACATTATAAAATTTAACCATAAATTTGATGCTAATTTTTTCTAAATAACTGTTCTTTTTTATATATAATAATTACTTATGCTATACATCATAGGTGGGATACTTTATCCCAAGGATCAAGTAAACCCCTCACGGGGATCAAGTATCCCTCATGGACAGGGGTTCTTAAAACGCTCTAGTGTTTTACAATAACTAATATACCTTAATTGTTCTACAAGAAAGAGATTCTAGGTGAACACCCAGTAGAAGGGGATAAGCACATCAACCATACCACCTTTCCCGATAGATGCAAATGGGCTTAACATTCCTCCAATGATGATCTCCTCAAGAAAATTTTTTACAGCAGAATTTATGCATGGAGCAGCTTCTGGATTGTAAAATTGTAGAATTGTAAAATATCATTTTTCTGGGTGGATTAAATGATACTTATCTACGCAGTAGATGGATCCTTTTATTTCCTATAATAAACCATCTGCCGAAGATACTATTCGCACACAAAAAACTTGGATATCATTAATAAGTATTGAGAAAATATTATCATTGTAATATGTCTACCTCCACAGTCAACTCCTAAGATACAATCTTTAGATGTAGCCTTTATGGGACATTTAAAGACATATCATTGCCAACAAATCGAAAACTGGTTAAGAAATAATTCCTGGAAGAACAATTTCCCCGTACCAGATTGCAGGTTTGTTTGAAATAGCATATTCAAGAATAGCATCAATGAAAATTTTTTTCATAATTTTCGAAAATGTGGCATTATGCCATTTGAAAGAGATTTGTTTCGCGAAACTTTTGCGATCCATGACAATTTATAAACTTCCCTTGTTGATGACAGTGATAACAATAAAAATAAATATCCAAATAGTACTGAAAAATAAAAACAAATTATGATTCTACAAGACTTTTTTGTACATTATCATCATTATCTCCCAGCCCTTTGGGTCCACTGCTGGAGATAGGCCTCCCTCATTTCTATCCATTGTGCTCAATTTTGAGCACTTTTCATTTAATTTCTTGACATTTTTTAAATATTGCTAAAAATCCCAAAGAACAGCCTCGGAACTCGGATGGCTTCAACGGAAAACGACATAGGCAAAGAAAAAGGCTAACGAATTTTGGATGTTGGAACATACAAGGACTAAACACAAAAGAAGACCAAGTATTTAAGGAACTCAGTACATATCGAATTGACATCGCAGTACTCAGCGAAACAAAAAAGAAAGGACAGGGGAACCACTACAAAGACGATTATATATACTTATGGAGCAGAGTAGAAAAATCAAAAAGAGCCAAAGCTGGAGTAGCGGTAGTACAAAAAGGGAAACAGGAATGACTGCAGTAATTACCGAGGTATCACCATTACGTCATCCACTGGCAAACTGTATGAAAGAGTTCTGAAAGCCAGAATAGAAAAAGAAGCCACAGAGATCGAAGAACAAAGTGGATTCCGACCAGGGAGATCTTGTGTCGACAATGTATTTACTCTCAAACATCTAACGGAAAAGAGATTCGCAAGAGGACTAGAACTTCATGCCACTTTTATAGATCTCCGTAAAGCGTTTGACTCCGTACCACTGCAGAGACTATGGACAACATTGGAAAACGCAGGTATAAATGCAGTATATATAAATGCCGTGAAAAAGCTTTATCAAGATAACCAAGCTTATATTAAGGTTGGAAACCAAATTTCCAAGGGTTTCACCCAAGCAAAGGGTGTCAAATAGGGCTCTTGCCTCTCCCCAACCCTATTTAAAATATATCTTGGTAATGCTTTAATATATTGAATGAGAAAATGCAGCATAATGGGCATATGGGTAAATGACACTCTTATATACACAATCCTCTTCGCAGACGACCAGGTAGTTCTTGCCGAGGACCTACAAGATATGACGTACATGATAAACAAACTAATAGACGAGTTCAAAAAATTGGGATTAGAGGTTAATACCGAAAAGACACAATACATGAATATAGGAGGCATCGGTCAAGACATGGAAACAGAAAGCGGATTAATTAAAAACGTTGATCAGTACGAATATCTCGGAGTTACACTAAGCGAAGACGGGAGAGACGACAAATATATAACAAGAAAAATAGGAAAGGGAAAAAACATGATAAAAACACTACATCCGATCCTGTGGAATAAAAGTTTAACTAAGAAAACAAAGAAAAATATATATCAGGCTATGATACAGCCGGTGCTGACGTATGGGTCAGAAGTGTGGGTCTTTAACAAGAATATGTCACAAAAACTCCTCTCAACGGAAATGATGTACTGGAGAAGATGTTCCGGGTTAACTTTGTTTGACCACATAAGAAATGAAAACATAAGAGAGAGAATGAAAGTAATGAACACAATAATGGATACGATAGCCGAAAAAACAATTAAAATGGTTTGGACACCTGAGACGGATGAACGAAGAAAGGATACCACGAAAGGTTTGGAACTGGAGACCTACACAGAGAAATAAAAGGGGAAGGCAAGAAAGAAATGGATATCCAATATTCATATAGAGATGGAAAATAGAGGTCTTCAAGAAGGAGACTGGGCCGATAAGAAATTATGGCGATTGGGATGCGAGAAGCGACAAAATTAAAGTTGCAAACACTCGCTATATATATATATATATATATATATATATATATATATATATATATATATATATATATATATATATATATATATATAGATATATATAGCGAGTGTTTGCAACTTTAATTTTGTATATATATATATATATATATATATATATATACATTTTTTAAAGATTTTCAGTCCAACGAGATCTTCTTCTACTTCTTTTGTCTAACCTCGGCCACCACTCAAGTAATCTCTTGGCCCACCTTTCATTACGCCCAGCTACTTACAGCGTTTTAGAAGTTGTAAATGTCAAAGTCTCGGCACCATAGGTTATCACAGGCAACACACATTAGTCAAATGTTGTACGTTTTAAATAAATTGGTATATCGCTTTTAAATATGTCTTTGAGTTTTGTCTCTTGTGATCTTTATTTGGTGTCCAACGTAAGTATATGTATTTTTCCACCAGATCTACTTCGTTATCTCCAATATTAATATTTCCGCTAGGTACTAGGTTGAGGTCTTTCTACCGTCAATGTTTAGGCCTTTCTCTTCCCAGTTAAGTTTTTTTACAAGCATATTCTAGTACTGCGGTAAACTGTTTAGGCGATAAGGTATCACCCTGTCGGACTCCTCTACCGATTAAGATATGATCCGTGTTTTTATGTAGTTTCACCGGCATTGTTACGTTCTTGTATAAAAAGTAAATTAATCTTGCATATCGGTAGTCAACCAATGCCGATATCGATTTTTGTACAACCTGATGGAATAAACGCCACGGTTTATAAAATAAACAACTTGTAAAACCGACTGATCTAAAGCCTTTGTCTGTTTTACTTAGTCCATCAAGAATAAAACGAATGAACTGTGGTGAAGCTGCTTTAATTACTGGATCGACTTACAAAAAAGCTGCAAGTGGGGTTAAGAAAATGGTAAACTTTGATCCTAATGCGTGCAGAGAATTAAAAAAAAAACAATGAAATATAAACGTTGACATTAATTTACTCAAATAACCTAAGTAAAAAATTAAAATCCAAAACTAAAAGGAAAACAGGAGTCATTTTTTCTGATTCATAAGAGGCTAAGCAAGACATACCCTGTGTTGATTTGGAAAATGATGTGCATTAAGAAGAAGAGGCGGATGTGAAATGTATCTACTGCTTTGAATTTTTTTCTTCCAACGAAACTGGGCACCAACGGTTGCGCTGCTGTAAATGCTACAGATGTTATTATTTTCTGTATCCTGTTCCGTATCCTCTTCTTTTATTGACATTCCTAACAAAGTCAGCGTCGTAGCATAATACCTATCAGTGAAAATCAACACATATCTCAATAGCAGCAACCAACACAACCAACACAATTTCATCATAACTATAGACCCATAAAAAATTTTTGTTAACGCATTTATTGATGTATATAAATCTGGGCAAACTTCGTTAAGTAGTAAGAAGCTTTTTAACGACACCGGATTATATATCAAATTACAAAAAGTGTACAGCTTACAGAATTTTCTTATATAGTATCATATTTAGGGTAACAATATTATAAGAGAGGTCGTATTTAAGCGATCTCAGTTCGCTAATAACACAAAAACTCAATTATGGTATCTCATTTCAAGGACAGCTTAATATCGGAAAAAATCTCAGGGTTGTCTGGATGATGGATACTTTATAAATGTTGAAATTTTCGATAGAGTGATGACTATTTCCATGTCTATTAACAATGTTTTACAGTTTTTTGGAAAGGACAGTTTACTTTTAAAAATTGTTGTTATGTTCTGCCTTTAAGAAAGATTGTATAGAATTTTGAGTATTTATTTTCCAAAACCAAAAAACGTTCATCAGTAAATTCTCATAACTTACAAAATGTATAAAAAGAGCTGTCTTATTATACTTTTTTAAATAAAGAAATTTTTTGTGTCTTGTAATAAAGAGCTAAGATAATTTTTATAATGTATATAGTTGTGTCTTGATATTGTCTTATTTTGTTTCTCTTTACCATATTTTGAATGCCTACTGAACTGATTTATGTAGGTGTCACCTACAGTTCATCAAAAGATCCACCTATTTAATTTAAATGAATCAACTTATTGGAGGTAGTTGGTTATTTACTTGACCAATCACTTTCGTATATATCCTATAGTGCTTTCTATTTGCTTTATTGTCAAATAATGAAATCCAAGTATGTGGTTCATTGAAACTATTTCGTTCAAGGAAAATTTTTAAGCTTGCACGTCTAAAATTACTACTATTTGTGATTAGTCGATAACGAACCTGACTTTAAAATGTAAACAAGGTAAAAAATAAAAATAGAAACAGTTGTTTTATATACTTAGAAGTGTTCACCCAGAAGGAATAATTTCTTGAACTTAAATTTTGAATGGCTATTATTTAAAATATGGTATAATAACAATACCAATGTTTTATTGTTTCTACTTTTTGCAAAAATAGAGTTTTATCTTTAAATGTTTTTGTGAAGGGACTGATTTGTGAAGCCGGTTCTTTAGTTATTATTTATCAGTTTAATTGTATTTTGTGTAAGAAAATGGTTCAAGGTCTAAGACACCAAAATTAACCATATTAGAGATTTTGACAGGTGTAGAAATATTGTGTATAGAGATCTGAGTTTGTCGTAGGGCAAAATTGGTCGTCGCGTTTTTTTTGTACGGCAATGACGGTTATGCGTGTAAAATGTAGGTATGTGGACAAACGAAGGTAAAGAAACAAGAAGAAGACCAACTGGTCAACCGAGGCGTACCACAGAGCCTCAAGATAGGCGCTTTAGATTAGTGGCTTTGCGAGATCGTTTTGCTACTACGCGTCAAATCGCTGACCGATTGGTTTGGAGTAGTAGGTAGACCTGCTAGTATACGTACACTATACCGTCGTAATTGGACTGGTTTCATTCTGCCCACGACTAGTGCTTCGTTTGACTGCGGACCACTGCCATCAACGTTTGAATTGGTGCAGAGAACGACAGCATTGGGTGATAGAATAGCGTAATGTAGCATTCAGCTTTGAATCACTGTTTATGAATGTATTATGGTCGTAGGATGGTGAAACACTGCCATGAAGAGTGATGAGATATCGGGTTTGCTGTTGAGAGCCATATACACAGGACATTTGGGGTAATGATTTGGGGGGCTATTGCCTACGGTAGCCAATCACCACTTATGTTTATTCGAGGCAATATGACAGCTGCGCGTTATGTTGATGACATCTTACAAACTACTTTACTGTCTTATCTCGACGACCGTCGAGACGTCCTTTTCAGCAAGACAACGCATGTCCCCATATTGTTCGTCAAACTATGGACTTTCTTCAAGTAGCTTGTGATAATGTTTTGACGTGGCCGCCCCTCGCTCCGGATTTAAATCCTATCGAACATTTATGGGATATGATGAGACTGTCCACTTCGCACCATTCTCCACAAACTCCGGCACAGTTAATACATAAAGTTCAAGTTGCTTAGAATGAGGCGCTACAAGCAAACATCCATCATATCATTTTCCAATGCTCAGACGTATACAGGAGTGTATGCAGCTATGGGCTTGCCAAACACATTAATAATTTTTCTTGATTACTTGTTAATAAAAATTCTTGACAACGTTATTGTTTTACTCGTGATGTAAATCTACCTGATGTTGCCTAATATTAAGTTCAAGAAATTATTCCTTCTGGGAGTAACACTTCTGTAGGTATTATATTATTAAAGTATAAGGTATAAGTATTAAAATATCTGTATAGTTTTCTTGTGTATTCTAATCTTATGTGCGTTTCGTTATTAATACTTTTTGTTCTATTGTAAAATATTCATAACCGTTAGAATACGGTCGGTAATAATGTAGTAGATTGTTCGTACAATTGTCTTAGATATTTTAGCCATGATGATCTTCGTCTATCCGGACCACACTTACCTTAAATCTTTCCCTGAATGATCAGATGTAAAATGTACATATTTTTCAGGGTGTCTCATAATATCACCGAAGTATTCCAGCTTGCGTCTTTATTATATTGACCAGTCATGTTGTTTTGTTCAGGCACCTAAGGACCTCCTCATTTCTAACTTTGTGTACTCTCTGCGTTTCTCATCTTATTCGTAGTAGTCGCAATTTCATGCCTGTGGTAATGATCTTTATAGTACACGGTAAAGTTGTCTTTGTGAAAAATATCTGAGCCAGACCATCTTATTTCACTTACACCCATTGCTTTCACTTCTAGGCGTCGCATTTCATTGGGCAGTTTATGTAACTTTTCTGGGATGCACAATCTGACGTTTCATGAATAGCATTGTGAATACCATCTTGAAGTCTAACCAGAAGGATTCTTAGCATTGTTGAACCATCTCCCAATATCTGAAGGCCTTTAATTTAGTGGTTCTAAAGTGATTCTAAATCCTTATGCCGTTAGCCAAACTTTAGTTCATCCGGCTTCGAGGTCTATTTCTCAACCCCAGGACAAAAGAGTGCTTAACAACTCATCCACCCAAAAAATATATATATATATATCTTTGAAAATTGGTCTTTATTTGGCCGATCTGACACTACATTTTTAGTACCATTATAATATTTTTTCAGTTATTTTATTTCCTATACTAGAGTACGTGACTTTCAGTAAATACTTTTAATTAAAGAGGAATAAAAAGTGACTCACCTTGTATTCCAACGTATCGAGCTTTCTTTACTGTAAAAAAAAATAAAAATTAGTATAATAAACAAATAAACTTTAAATATAGTATAGAGTGTGTCCTTTGTGTTAATAATACCAAATGTGATGCAATAAATAAATTTTCCACAACTTTTTGTTTAAATCTCAGTAACTTAAATTGTGTTATTATGACCCAATTAAAATAAACTGTAATAATTTTTGTCAAAAATAGTTATGATATTTCCATGCGAATGTGAGAAAAAATAAGATCTTTTTCAGATCTCCAACAGATAATAGTATAGAAAAGATATAAGATCGTAGTAACCAGATTTTTATGAATACTGATAAATCATGGCATTCGAATAGCTTAGCCATTTTTTGAAATGCAGATATTACTTTTTCTATCCTACATTTTATTTCTAGGAAATGGTCCCAATTTTCATTGACGTTCATACCAAGGTGGATGTATGTTTTGACTGTTTCTATTGGTTGACCATTTAAACAGATTCTTTTAATTTGCTGTTCCTTCTTAGATATCATCATACATTTTGTTTTCTTAATGTTTAGGGAAATAGGGAAAGTTCCTGCAGATATGCAGGACAGGTACGAATAAGGCATTGCCAAATAAGTACCCGCGGATCAACTGAGGATATGACATTAGGCAGCAGTAATGTCATTACTGTATTAAGGCTATGGGAAGTAAAAATCCTGTAGGCTTAATTCCAGATACTCACAGGCGTCACTCACATTATGAGTTAAGCGGCTGTGACACTGCGATGAGGAAGGCAACGGGAAACCACCCCATTATGGTCCCCAGTAAAATTAACATGGCTCAATACAATCGTAACGGAAGTATTACTGATCATGGATCACGGAAACCAAGATCCGGCAGGGAAGGGCGCGCATCAGACTGTAGGGCCTCCCCGGTCGTCATCACACGAAATTCCTACAATTTTAGAAGTACGACAACTTTAAAAATGTCTAGCAGTACAATCAGATTAGGTACCTGGAATGTTAAAAGCCTCTATGCAGCAGATAAGCTCAGTAACTTAGTTTAAGAGGTTGAACGTTTAAAAATTGATATAGTGGGCATCAGTGAGCTCCGGTGGCCTGGAACGGGAATATATGAACAAGATGAAGGCACACTATACTATTCTGGAAGTGTAGAAGATGAAACACATCATGAGAATGGAGTTGGCATATTTATAACGTCTAATTTTAAGAAATATGTGAAAAATTTTATACCAGTGAACGACAGACTAGCAATACTAAAATTAAATCGCAAACCATTTAATGTCAATGTTATCCAGATATATGCCCCTACTGCAGAAAAGAACTACAAAATGATGTCAAATCATTATATAGCCAATTAAAACAGACACTTATAAATCTAAAAAGAAGTCACATATATCATTGGAGATTTTAACGCAAAAATTGGCCAAGGCCGAAGATCTGACCTGGTAGGTGAATATGGACTAGGGGAGATCAATGAAAGAGGCGATAGATTATACCAATTCTGTCAAGAACATGACATGATAATCGCAAATACATGGTTCAAATTACACAAAAGAAGGTTATACACATGGAGGGGACCAAGAGATAATTCACTACATATGATTAGAAATCAGATGGACTATATTCTGGTAAAAAAGAGATTTAAGAATGGCGTCACTAGAGTAACGACCTATCCTGGTGCAGATATCGGTTCAGACCATAACCCTGTAATAACTGACGTCAAAGTGAAGCTCAAAAAAGTCCAAGAAAGCCCCAAAACACCAAAATTAAATATCTCAATATCCAACAAAACGTTAATAGAAAATGAAAACAATGAGCTAAAGAAACCAATAAATAAAAACAACACAGAAATATAGAACACATTTAAATATCTTACCTTAAAAGTAATAGAAAAATATTCAACAACGTTACACAGGCACAAAAAACAACAATGGATGACTGATGAAATCCTGGAATTAATGGAGCAGAGAAGGAAACTGAAAGGTAACATGACAGAATATAATGAAAAATAGAAACTTATTAAATAAAAAATAAAGGTGGCTTAAGAAAAATGGATGGAGGATAACTGCAAGGAAGTAGAAAAGTTGAATGAAAAACATGATACGTTTAATATGTTTAAAAAAGTTAGAGAAGTAGCTGGTCTTTATCATAAGAAAACTCCACATACTATAACCGGTTCGAATTATTTAAAATATTTTTTTAGTATATGGAATAAGTACAAAGACTGTTCCTTTTATAGAAAAGAATTTGTATATCAAAAATGCCCAGCGATTCTTTTCATACCTTTTCTAATCCACAATCTATAGAATATTTGACCTTGCTCGGTATTATATAAACGGATTATATTTAAATGACTCTCGAAATAGCCAAAATAAAATTAACCTGCTCGTATTGATCGCACCTCTCGCTGTTTACTCTTTTAAAAGAAATGTTTTATTTATTGCGGTTATTAGAAAAATGGATTTTTAAGGAATCGATATGTTTAAGTTCAGAACTTTGTTTGAACTTGATGGTAATTCATTGTACACAATGAGAAAAGTTTATCAATGTAGCCTAATCCTTTAAGCGCTGTGAAATTTTAGTAAAATGGCATATCTTTTAATTATATCAAACTAGAAAGGAAAACGAATCGTGGGAAAGAAATTGAACTAAAACAAATTCATATATTGGGGGACGACAATGTTGGAAAATAATAGAATCAATGCATTAAGTCGTAAAAATGTAATAATCTGACACAACTTAAGTGGAAAAGTTACTTTAGGACCCTAATTGACCCAACTTTTTGACCCAACGAAGATGTATAGTAGGATAATATAGCATCAAAATACTATTACGCTTCATTCTAAATTACATACTAGGATGAAACTTAGCCTGGATTTTTCCAGTTTTGATTTAAATATTGAGGGCACGCGTAAGCACCCTTTGCGCATAACAGCATCAGTGACGATTGATGGCCATCGCGACATCAACCGTCGGTCAGTTTGTCAGTTACATCTGAACTGAAATTGTAATCACGTGTAATAGCTTTTTGTAACTGTGATGTGGTGTATGTTACATAAATAAGAACTAAAAATATTTGTTTGTTGCTCATAAGGGAATATTTAAAGTGATCTAAAGATGAGTTTCTCTTAAGTCAACTTTTTTGTTTCAAAATTATCTGTCTAGCTTGAAATTCGTTTTTTTTTTATCACAGTCAATATGAGTCAACCAAGTACTTCTGGAACGTCGTTGACCTAGAGCCAGAAGCGACCATTCGAACCTTTGACTGCACAGGAGATGTATGATGTATGAACAACAATTCAACAATATAAAGTAGTTTCAACCATGTTCTACCATCCATCTATTAATAGAGTACCGGCATGTAAGTAATGTTTATTTTATTTATTTATTTGATCATTTATTAATTTATTACAATCGAAGAGACTATTTTATAACAATTTGAGGGCCTTACCTTGTCTGTTTAAACTTTTAAAACTTTTATACCTTTTATTCAACTTACTCATTTAAATAAAACCACAGACATGTAATATTGGCATAATTATTGTAATTTACAACACCTACTTTGTTTATAGTTATTAGACAACACCCTAATATGGGTTTTTATTATTTCAGCATTTGTTTAACTTTGTATCGAGACCTGAGGATGCTTTGCATATTGTAGAAAGCGAAACCGGTCGTCTGATAGTTAAATTAAATTGATTGTGAGTAAGTCTTATTTATTATTTCTTTACCTATTTTAATATTTTTTTATTCTTTTTTAATAAATTATTTAATAGTTTAATATCACAAAATTATTTGGTTTAATTTATTTTCTTATTGCCATCCTTTCCTCAAAGGCAACTAATTAAAGATTACTTCGAAGCCACTTATTATAACTAAGGATAAAAGAAGCTCCGAGATCAAATTCTAATTCAAATGAATTTATTTGTTTTTGCAAAATTAAGAACAAGCAACACGATTGTAGTAGAAGTACACTAGATGCAGATATTGGCCGAAAACGGTGCAAGCTAATCTAGTGGTTGCCATTCCTGCCTTTATAGGAAAATAAACATTTACCAAACACAACATATCGTGAAAATCAGTCGATCAAACACCATCAATTGCATCCAGCATCCTATATACATACAAAATATCGTTTTGTTTATTAACACCCCGTAAATTATCACCATCTGTCAGTTCTAAATAGGAAAATCGTATAATACGAAACAACACCGTTTATCGATTGGCAGTTCATTGTTCATTCTGATTTATTGCAAAAGTTTGTGGGTCTGCCACGGCCCGTTGTTTGTATATGTCCCCGCCGCATCGTATCGCGAAATTTGAGACATCCACCACGTTATATTCTTATCTAATAATCAATCTTCATTATCCTGTGCATTGTTTTATTTACGGATTTCTTACCGAGGGACTACCATTAATACAATGCGGAACCACCGCAGGACTTTTTAAGCGGTTTTTAAAGGGAAAGTAGGTAGCGAAAGATTTTAAAAAGTAATAAGTAACAAACGTTTTTAGAATGCGGATCTAAACAAAGCGATTGATTTTCTTATATTGTTGTGTGTCCTTGTATCCTTAGAAAGGAGATGGGATATATGGATGGTGTTCTGCAATAATAGTCTAAGCCACATATATATGGTTCAGAGTAAATGAGCATATTGTGTTTACCTACTTTAAGAAATTCACTGATAGAAAATAAGGCTTTATTTTCACATTTTTATATTTTAATGATTATAGGGTACCTAAAAAATCGTACAAGAGCAAAATAAGTAAAACCAGTTTATTGCAAAAATAACTTAAAGCGGGTTAGACTGTTTTTGCAAAATTGTAAAAATATAAATGGCCATTTTGCAATAACCGTCTATCCCTCCGACATGGTAAATACACAAAAAAAAACTTTGAATTCAAGTCCATTAGTAATAGTAAGTAATTGTTATTTATTAAATTTCTACTCGATTTAATCTTGATCAATCTCGAAATCAGGATTTACCCAAATTCCTTCCAAATCATACCTATAATATTCTTATCATATTCCTACAATATTTTGCTGACCAGAATTTTGACTATGAAGCAACAGTTCCAATATTTTATATAATAAACAACTGGTTTCGTTATTTGATAATGCAATTTTTGTCGGCATTCATGGCACCAACATTTCAGTAATCGCAAAACATATTATGTTACCTTTTCCGTACACTATCTACGATAAAAGGAATTTAAAAATTTCTTTAATCCATTGCCGAGCTCACAACACAGAAAATTCACAGTTTTATATAATATACTTTCGTATTTTACCATTAAAGATAAAGCCTCTAGTTTGGTGCAATTTTATTTATTTAAATAAAATTGTAATAGTGTAATAATAAATTTCTCGTCTTTTAATAAGTCAAAATAAAGATTGGTTCAATTTAATATTTTGCATCTGGTGCACGCAATGAAAAGACCCTTACAAAGATTTGCAACAAGCGTCTGACCCACATATTTATAATAAAAACATGGGTTAGACTATTTTTACAAATTTCTGTTTTCATATTATTTGACGAATGTGGTTTAGAACCTAGTTCACAAACGCCTCCATAATTATGGATATGGCTTATATCATTTTTGCTTGATGTAGTATGCATTATGATCATAACACCGTCCATATATGTCCCATTAGTGTTGAATGGTGGGATAAATAAATCCCATCAGTAAAGAAACAAATTTAAATTCAAAATAAAAAAAGTACATTACACAAAAAAAATATTACTTCTTATGAATGTTGTGGTAAAAAACAATTTTTGCATAGAAGCACATTGCACGCTGTACAAAAGTCGTAGTTTGAGTTTCTCATTTATTCTGTGAACATCTAAAGCACCTACTCCTAGTAAGTATTTATTGTGGCAAATGGTCTCCAACGTTAATCAATGTTTCTGTCGTTTAGATAATTTTCCAGAACGTCCACTTATTCGTCATTTTACATTTGATTTCGATCTTTCTAATTCAATTAGCTATTCTGCTAGTAACATCATAAAATTCAAATTTTGTATTATATTGTTGTACACTTCTTTTATGCAAATCCTTGTAAATAATCCAAGAATTTACAATATCGTACATAACTAATCTATAAAAAACTTTTCTCCACCATTTCGCAGATTTTCAGTCAAGACAAGAATTCAGCTCTTTCTCCAGTTTTCAGCTTTCTGTTGATAATTTCAACAGTACTTATAATTTATTTTTAACAAAACTTATATTTACAACAAAACTTATATTTAAATCGATTTTTATAGAAAACGGTGTATCTTACAGACCTAAAGTAAAAGTATAGTTTGATACTAGAATATCTGAAAATTTAATTAAATACTAATTAAGTTAGTATCACAAATGCTTAAAAGTTACAGACAAAAAAGGTATGCGTTAAAATACCCGTTGACCTACCTAAAACGGACGCCTATGAACTGTACTAGAAAATTTCTTCAATGAGCTCTAGCTTCCTTAGAAAGCATTTTCAGACTAGGTAAATTGCGTTCATCATCATCAGTGGCATTACAGCTCGTTATGAGCAAAGCCTTCTTTAGGACAATCTTCCATTCGCCCCTGTCTCTGGCAACTCTTCTTCATGCTTTAACTCCGATGAATTTTAGATCATCCTCTATGTTATCTTGATACCTAAGTTTTGGTCTTCCTCTGGATCGTCTTTCCACTGGTGCTCTTTGGTCGAACATTTTTCTGATCGTTGCATCTTCATCTCGTCTAATTACATGTCCTATTCATCGAAGGCGTGCTAATTTAATACATTTTATAACGTCAGGTTCCCCAAAAGTTTTGCATAACTCAAATTTGTAGCGCCTATGCCACAAACCCTGTTCTTGGACTCCTGCATATATTTTCCTTAGAATTTTTCTCTCGAAACGTTTAAGCAATTCTTAGTGGTTCTGTGTAAGTGATCACGTTTCTGACACGTATGTTAACACTGACCTTATTAATGTTTAATATATGGTAACATTAATTTCTCCGGGTAATTTTGAGGCCATCTGTTTCCTCAAGCCATAATAGCAGTTTAATTAATTTTATTAATTAATTTCTTCGCTAATATTCTTGTCTTTGGTCAGCAGCGAGCACAGGTAGACGAATGTGTCCACACCTTTCAGTTTCCAGTTCCAGATCATCAATTAATAGTCTAGGTATCTGGTTACTGATCTAGTACAATACATATACTTGGTTTTCTGTGCGTTAATTTTTTTTATTTGGACATCTGCATATCCGACCATTTGTGCAGATTTAATAAAGATGATGCCATTCGTATGAATATGGCACTTTCGAATTACTTTTTCTAGTACAAAGTTAAATAAGATACATGACAGTCCATCTTCCTTTCTCAGTCAATTTTTACAATGGAAGGGTTTTGAAAAGTCGGTTTGGATTCTAACTACACTCTCTACCCCGTGAGTGTAAGTTTAGTTAGTTGAACAAGATGAAGCAGCATTTGAAATCCCACCATAGCCTGTAGAAGTTTTTGTCTGTTGACTCAGTCGTATGCGGCTTTAAAATCCCCGCATATATGGTGGATGTCGACTCCGAACTCAAGCGTTTTCTCAAGAATTTGCGTGACTGTGAAGATTTGATCTGTTGTTGATTTAATGGGTCGAAAACCGCACTGGTAGTTCCCAACTATTTATTCAGCATAGGGGATCAATCTTCTGTACAATACGTTGGACAATACTTTATGTGCCACGTTAAGTAGGGTGATGCCTCTATAATTATCACCATCACCATCATATCTCCCTTTTTGTGAAGAGGGTGCAGTACACCTAATTTCCAGTCTGCGGACGTTTCCTTCCGTTGCCAGATTTCGGTTTATAATTTCTGCATGTGTTTAAAAAGAGTGTCACCACTATTTTTAAAGATTTCGGCAGGAAGATTGTCCAAATTAGAGGCTTTGTTATTTTTCAGTTTTGAAATGGCTTCTCTAATTTCTTCTTCGGTAGGAGGCGAGCGTTTTCATCCATTTCAGGCAAAGTAATTTCTATTTGGTCTTCTTCATGACTGTCGCTAAGTAGTTTTTCAAAATGATTCGCCCACCTGTTTAGTATCTGTTCTTTGTCCTTAATTGTGGAACTATCTCTATCTTTACATGCTGTTATTCTGGGTTTGAATTCTTTTCTGCAGCTGTGTATCTTCTAGTAGAATTTTCGCGAGTCTTTTCTATTGTGGTGGTTATCAATCTCGCTTAGAGCGTTTTCGTATGGCTCTTTTTTTTCCTTCTAAACGTCCTTTTTCTTCTCGTCCAAGATTTTCATAGTCTTCAAGGTTTGATATCGTTCTGCGCTGCTAAAGTCTCTTATATGCTTCATTTTTCATGCTTCATAAGTCTCTTATATGCTTTATGTTAGTTAATGGATCTACAAGTAAAGGGCACAACTTTTATGGAAATTAACCTGGGAAATCGCTAAGGTTCATTCTGGTCATTTTTGTTTCTTTTTGTGATGGAAGCGCGACGGCTCGTAGAATCGTGACGTGTAAGGTATCGTTGGAAAGCGGAGAGGACGGGGAACACGTTGAGATAAAAATCAAACGCAAAGACTGTGGCAAAACGGCGCTATATCGTATCTCCGTTGTTATTGGTCCGATTGTTACGTACGAGGGCTCGTTGGAACGGGGAGAAGACGGGAAATACGTTAAAACAAAAAAAAACGCAGAACACAATGCCAAAAGGACACTAAGCTTGCAACATCCAAACGGCTCAACGTACAACAACGTGTGAGGTATCGCTGGAAAGGGGAGGTGGTAATAAATATGTTAGCACAAAAAAGCAAACGCAAAGACTGTGCCAAATAACGCTATATCGTATGTCTGTTGTTGTTAGTCAGATTACTACGTGTAACACGATAAATGAAAGGGGAGGTGATGGGAAATATGGTAAGACAAAAAAACAAATACAAAGTGTTCGTCAACTAATTTTCGTTTATTGTAGCCTGGTTAGGATTTAATAAGTGATATCCGCTGTATGGATAGCTTCCTTGCATTTGGTCCACTGTTTTTCTATACTTAAATTTTCGTCGATTCTTGTCAGCTCTTCATTTAAAATTTTCCTGTAGTTATCCATAGCGTCTTCAGATTTTAGCACATAAGTATTATATTTCGTAGTTTTTGTGCTCTGGCCCTTCTTAGCATTTGACATACGAGCCCTGAGTTTTGTTCTTACAAGGTAGTGGTCAGAGTCTATATTAGCACCTCTACATGCTCTTAAATCTAGTAGGTCCGAGAAATGTCAACTATCAATAAGTACATGATCAATTTGGTTTTTTGTTTGACCGTCTGGTGATTGCCATGTGGCTTTGTGGATATTTTTGTGAGGAAAACATGTACTTACTACCACCATTCCCGATGATGCTGCGAGTTCAATCAGGCGTAAACCATTTTGGTTGCTGACAGCATGAAGACAATACTCGCCGATCATGGGTCGGTAAATAGTCTCTAGGCTGACTTTAGCATTAAAATCACCAATAATAATGTTTATGTCATTGTTCTGACATTGTCTGTAAGTACTTTCCAGTTTCTCGTAAAATATGTTCTTCTCCTCGTCTTCTTTATCTTCAGTGGGAGCATTGATATTGATAATGCTGTAATTAAAGAACGTGCCTTTAATTCGGATTCTACATATCTTTGGACTTATTGGATCAAAAGCTATGATTCTGATTTCAATCGTTTATTCAGTATGAATCGCACGGCAAAAATATGATTATTTTCATCTCTGCTGTAGTAAATGTAGTAGGTAAATTGGGTTAGGTTGTCTTAAAATTATCTGAGGAATCTCCGGTTCTTGTTTGTCAGGAGAGTTTCTGGATACCCTGTATATAATGTGTATACTTTGAATATTATCTCAATCTAATTTAACCATTCACCGCACAACAATCCGAATCCCCCTCGTAGCAGCTGGAAACACGGTCGAATCACGCGTTGACGTTTTGTTTTAATTTAACTATTCATTCACATGGCGTGCTTTCGGTTTGATAGGAGCAGCTTTTATTGTTTGGGAGGTACAAGCTCGAACAAAGAAAACACTTGAATAAAACAGTTGCTTTCTCATATGCTACTTTGTGAAAGGGGAGACACACGAGTCGAATGTTTGAATATTTAGAATATGCCTTTTGAAGTTCGGCTCTTATGTGGACGCCGTCATTAGGAAAATGTAGAAAAATATTTAAGACGCCAGCTTTTTTCTCGGCTTTCTTTCGTTTTTATGAAAGTGTCTACAGATGGTACAAAAGCATTTGTAATAATATATTATAATATATAGAAAGCGCTGAACAGAGTACATAAAGAAAAGTGCCAATTGACTGACACCTTTTGAATTTTTTAAAGAGTTCAGCATAGAATAAAGGCTTTGTTATTTTTTAGATTTAAAATTACTTCTCTAATTTTTTTGACGGTGGAGAACTCTTGTACGTTTTCATTGATGATAATATTCTCGAAACCATTGTACAGTACACAAATATATTTTGACGCATATGTACAAACTCTTTATGAATATATTAACAAAATGACTAACACCTAAACTTGATTTCTATAAGCCCAAAGAACAGGCAGGCTTCAGGGCAGGATATGGCATAAATGACCGTTTGTATACCATAAAGTGCATCGAGTGCAACATACCACTGGCTCTTGCATTTGTCGATTACGAGAAGGCTTTTAATTTTTTAGTGCTTGAAACAGTAGTGGAAGCCCTAAATCAAAGCCGAATAGATTACAGGTACCCGACACTAATCAAAAACATCTACAAGAACGCTCCATCAAGTATACGACTACACGAAGACACAGAAAAATTCAATTTAGGTCGAGGAGACAATATTTCACCAAAATTGTTCGGGCCAGCTCTAGAGTCAACACTTAAGAACACTCAATGGTAAGATATGGGCAACAATATAGATGGAGAAAAATTAAATCATCTTTGGTTTGCAGATCATGTTATGATAATTGCAGATAAATTACAGGATACAGTTTCTATGATATATTCGCTTAAAAATCTGTCTATAAGAGCAGGATTAAAGATAAACTTTGAGAAAACTAAACTTATGACAAATCTCGTAATAAGTGGAAATATAACTAGTGACAATAATACCATATAACAAACAGACTCTTATAAATATCTGGGACACGAGATTAAAATAAGCAGAGACAATTAAACACATGAAATACACAAGCGAATTGGCCTGACATTGGCAGCATTGGGCAAATTAAAGGTCGATTCAGACACATCAGTCCCGTCACAGTCTCGGCGCCGAACCGGTCCTGTTTGGTCACAGAACTATCAACTATCTGACAGATGGGAAACTGTTCGTCAACTGATGAATGTGAATGCCGGCGCCATATTTCTATTAAAGAATATTTTGTATGACGGATTGTTCGGTTCGACGCCAGGACTGTGACGAGACGTGACTGATGTGTCTGAATCGACCTTAAGCCATATTGTAAAAAGTTCAGTTCCCATGTGTCTCAAGCGAAAGGTTTATAACCAATGTGTTTTGCCTGTACAAACTTATGGAGCAGAGACTTTAACACTCACGCAAAAATCTGCGAATAAACTCAGAGTTACACAACGAGCCATGGAACGTGCAATGCTGAACGTGAGCCTTCGAGACCACATAACAAACCAACAAATCAGGTAAAGATCAGGAGTTTAAGATGTCATCAAAAGAACCACGAAGCTTAAGTGTAACTGGGCAGAACACTTAACCACAACACAAGATGGACGGTGGACAAGACGTATTATAGAATGGAGGCCCAGAAACTATAAAAGAAGCCAAGGACGACCACCGACTAGATGGACTGATGATATAAAACGTGTAGCGGGAAATTGGCTACAAGCGGCCCAGTGTAGAGAACACTGGAAGGAACTGAGGAAGGCCTCTGTCTAGCAGTGGACGTGATTAGCTGATTTATGATGATGATGAACAAACAATTATGCAGATCCAAATAAAACTAGAATTACAGATACTGTGGAAATAAAGGCGTTAATTGGTCTATTATTCTTAGCTAGGAAGTTCAAAGCAAGCCGCCGAAATAACAAAAAAATTGGGGCTACTGATGGAACAAGCGAAGAGATGTTTCAAGTTACTATGGCTCATAGGCGATTTGTATTCTTGCTACGTTGCTTGTGTTTTGTTGACGTAAATTCTAGCGAAGAAAGAAGAACCATAGACAAACTTACACTAAAAAGAAACGTTTTTGACCAATCTAATCAGAAATGCGAACTTGATTACGTTCCTGGTTTTACCTAATTTTACAAGGTAAATATGGTAATACGTTGGAACTGATCTTCCAATGCCATATTGCGTTGGTAGTAAAACCAACGATTTAGTGGAAAGAATATGTGAGCCTGTATTTGGATCGTCTAGGAATATAACCATGGATAATTGCAGCACAAAATTACATTTCTTTGAACAATTCGAAAAAAATAAAAGAGATTCCAAAGGAACTTTTTGATCCCAGCATACCACAGTACTCGTCTATGTTTGCATTTTCCAAATATATTACTTTGGTGTCGTATATCCCAAAGAAAAAAGTCGTGACGCTGTTATCATCTTTTTACTACGATGACTCGATAGATGAAGATTCTGGAGATTCCTGTAAGCCTAATATTATTGCTTTTTATAATATTACAAAATCGAGCGTTGACTCAATCGATCAGAAATGTGCGACTGATACCGTAGGCAGAAACATCCGAAGATGGTCAATGGTCATTTTTTAGAATTTACTCAATATTGCAGACATAAACTCTCACACGTCATACATAAATGTAATGCAAATGAAAACGATCTAATTCCGTAACGAAGATTGTTTCTGAAATTAATTGGCTTAGCTTTGACAGAAGAGAACATTTAGAGCAAGAGACCTTCATTTACAAAAGGCTATCACAAATATTGCAAGAAAATTAAACGGAGTACATGTAGATCCATCGCTTCCGCGTCCAAATACACGAGGTCGTTGCGCCGATTGTCCAAATCGTAAAACACGATATTTTTTTGTCAAATGCCAAACATGGCTATGCTTCGAGCATGTTAAACCGATTTACGAAGAGCGCAATGAAAAATTTTTCTTATTAAATATAAGAGAAGTACAGGGTTTCTCATTATATTTTGACCGCCACTGATTTTCCTTAATTCTGGGAATACAAAAGAGAGTTTGTATTAGTTCATCTGTACCGATTAACAGTGTAGCAACAGACCACATTTTATATACAGGGAGTGCCCAATAAAATGCATCTTCAATATTTCAAATGGAACACACTGTATTTTTTTATAATTTTGAGTAGCCCTGGATTTCCTGATTACAAATATATAACATAGTGTAGTATTAGTTTTGTTCTATAATAACGTATAATACTACTATACTATATTAAGATAAGAAAAAAATATATTTAGAAAGTCAACAAAATTAATAACTTACAATACTACATTTAAGATTACAATAGATGCTTAAAGTGCCCTCAATTGTTATCAATGCATAAATAATATCTTCGTATCAAATTCTCCAATGCTTCAGATATTGTAATATTATGACCATTAAAATTTTCAATTTCCGCTCGAACTTTTGCCGTGATAGTGTTAATATTTTTATTTGAATCAAAATACACTTTTTCTTTTAAAAACACCCAGAAAAAGCTATCAGATGGTGTTAAGCCAGGACTATTTGATGGCCATGTAATGGTACCCTTATTGCTGATCCACGCATTAAATTGATTATTTAAATGGTCTTGAACCTCTACGACATTATGTGGCGGTGCTCCATCTTGTTGCCATATCATACTATTTAATTGATTTTGTGTATAATTTTGATTTAATAACTCATCCACTTCTGTAATGACTGTTTCCAAATATGATACCCCAGTTAATTTATAATCATAAAACAATGGTCCAACTATTTTGTTTTGAAATATTCCGCACCACGCATTTACTGATTGTCTTTCTGGCTTTTTTATTTGCTTCATTTTTCTTTTTCTATTATTTTTCTGTTCCCACGAATACCTATTTCTTTTATTAAAAATGTCTGAAGTTAAAAAATGTCATTCGTCTGTCCATAAAATGTTATAAAAATAATTAGGATCATTGTTTAAATTTGTAAGCATGTCTTGACAGAACTGTAATCGTTTTCTCTTATGAACATCGGTAAATTCTTGTACCGGTAATTTTTGTACGGCCTATAGTTGTGCTTTTTTAAGACTCTATTGCCTGGTTGCACCAACATACCTTAAGCTTAAGACGTGCCTTAGGTAGGCCTCAGCTCAGACTGATCGACCGACCACGACCAAACCGTCCGACGGCGATCAACCAAATTTTTGTATTTTTATTTTTAAGAATATAAAGAATATTTTAGAATCGAAAATTATGGTGCAACGTAAGTGAGAGTTAAGACAGCCCTAGCTATAAGCAGAGCTTGGCAAAGCTGGAGCTTAAGATCTATTGGTGCAACCAGGCATATGTATCGTCGCACGGCTTTTCTCTAATGCATTAGTAGCATGGTTTAGACTAGTTTGGGAATTTTCTAAAATAAAAATGTTATTATGGACTTAATCTATTATTTAAGTATTTAATTTTTACCTTCAAAGTAAAGCAAAGTATTAAGATCGTCATTTCCTACGACAGTACGTTTCTTCCGTTCAAACATTTTTTCATTTATGACATAACTATATTTATATAAAAATGTATTTGCATAAGGAGTCTGTCAATTTGACCTATGGTTAACTGAGTTAGCCCTAGACTCCAGCACAGATCAAAGGTAATGTAAGTCAATAAAACCTCACCAACTACAGGGGGTCATGTAAGATGCCCCCTTCAGTTTTTAGTAATCTACAAATTAACAGTCTATTGCATTTACCTTCATAAACACCATGAGGATTGTTTTTATTAAGGAGTTTGTTCCTATGTTTTCATGTGGCCATACAATGTTTTTTGACAACTTTTTATTAAACTGATAATGGAATGATTCAATTCCGAAAAGATCTTCTTTGAAATAAAAAGTTTAAGCTTTTAATAAGCATTTTTTTATACCTTAATACACACGACCACCACGTGCTTTGTATTCAACAGGTATACTAGCCACTCCTGGATATCTCCACTTCATGGTTTGTTCCAGTTTCACTTTTAACTCTTTACTAGATTCGTGACAATAAGATTGATGAAAAAATTACTACCAAACGAGAGAGCAGGCAGGATTCCGTTGAAATTATGTTACCAATGATCACCTTCCTCCATACAGTAAAGACACTCATTGAAAAATCTATAGAGTACAACAAACCTCTTGTCCTCACATTCATAGATTTTCATAGAGCTTTCGATACGATTGATATAGGCAGCTTTATATAAGCAATAGGTGACAGCAGGAGTGACCATAGGTATAGTGAACTTATTTAGAATATTTACACAAATGCCACTATGACTGTTAAGATACACGGTAAAACCCGACCAATGAAAATAAAACGTTGCAGAAGGCAAGGAGATACATTGTCACTGAAATTATTTATAACGGCATTAGAGTATGCCTTTGATGGTCAATTGAGACCACAGAGGAGTAACAATAGACAGCGAAAAGCTTAACCATCTCTGTTTCGCAGATGACATTGTCCTTATTACAGAGAATTTAGGAGAAGCCACAGATACGTTAAATGAATTGAACTTTGCATGTTCGAATGTGGGCCTCAGAATGAACTTGACCAAAACTAAGTTTATAACAAATATGGTCCCCAATATCCATTGACTATTTATGACAAAGCAGTACAATTGGTAGAGAAATATACGTATTTGGATCATGAAGTAAGAATCAGTAGGGATAACTAAACGTGCGAAATCCAAAGACGATCCAAATGGACATCCTTTGGAAAATTTCAAGACTCACTTAGGGCCAACATACCAATTAGCCCCAAAAAAAATTTTGACCAATGCGTGTTACCGGTCATGACCTATGGGACAAAAACTATCTTCTTCTTCTTCTTAGTCGTTAACCTGATGCAGGTATCGTGATATCATGAAGCTGTTAGGTAATTTTTCCAATGTTCCTCCACGTTTTTCTATCTTCTGCCAATCTAGCACATTCTGACAATGGAGCGCCAATGGTAGCAACAATATGGTCCGTGTATCGTGTAGGAGATCTACAAAAACTATAACTCTAACCAAAACTACGGCTTTGAATTGAAAGTGGCACAGAGACGAACGGTCTACGCTGGGAGTGAAGTTACGGAATCGAATAAAAAACGAAGATCTGTGAAGAAGAACCAGTATTGCTCATGTTGTGAAGCGCATAGCGAAACTGCAATGAAACTGGGCAGGTCATGTGGTGAGAATGCACGACTCACGTTGGAAGAGCAAAATTACAAATTGGAGTCCAAGAGCTGATAAACGTAGTAGAGGAAGACCACCTTCAGGTTGGGCTGACGACATCAGGCGTATCACCAAAAATTTGCAACAAAGAGCACAAAACCGTAAAGAATGTAGGAGTTTAAATAGGCCTATATTGAGCAGTGGACGTGATAAATAAACACTGGATGATGATAATGATGATGATGATGATGATGAACTGTTGCAATTAGCGGGGACGATCCAATCGCTAATTGTCGTCAGTCACACTCAAACATCGTTCAGGTTCAAACCCAAGAAGTTTACTTACGCTCACGATACATAGTGATTTTTTTTCAATTCAAGTCTCACTATTTCTCTATACGATGGTTTCGTAATCATCAGAAAAAACGTATGAACAGAGGTAATTCTAACATCATTTTGTAGCTTTTAGCAAGCTCCGATTTTGCAGTTTACTTAAACCGCCAAAGTCGTTATCATAATATAATAAAAAGAACTAAAATTATTTTAAAAGGGACAGTTTCTTTACTTTTATCTCTCGACCCTCATAAACTGGGACACGTCGAGGTAAAAATAACAATACCCTATACTTTAAAATGACTTGGGAAATGTAGCTTAGAACAATATTCATCGTTTATTATTTGTCATCTCGGGACCTAATAAATCTTGATTAGGTCGGCTGTCTGGAGCAACCAGAAAATATCGTATTTATTTCCCGCTGGATATCAATCATGAAAACATTTAATAAAGTTGTCTGGTCCAATTATTAGATGTACTTGTTGGGCTATACTTCGAAGTTGGTTCTGCAAAACACGAAGAAAAATTGTTCGACAGGAAATAAGAGATATGATTGAGTGAATAACAAACAAACATAACTCTTTTTTGGGTACACAGTAATGAAATAGAATTAAAGAAATATTAATTATATGTTTGTAAATAGCCTCGTGTATCTACAAAACTAACTTTGAACGTATTATAGTTCGGGTAGTGTTAATATTATAGTCATTGGAATGCGGTGAGTTTTATTAAACAAACAATAGGTAAGCCAATTAGACGATTAAGCCTGCAGTAACCTTCAAATAACCTTCAAATAACCTTATAGAAGAAATAAATATAGTGTACCAATTTTGTTTTGACGATTATATATTAATTTTTTTATTGTTTATATACTTTGAATAAACCGGGATCCTTAGTGGCATCTGCAATGTGTTTAATAAGAGAAAGATTAGTAATACTAAAGACCTTAATTCATTTGTAAACCATTGCACCGGTATTTTTTTAGCAGTTTGTCGTACTTTATTTAGTGGAAAATGCTTTAATATTAAGTTGTTATAAGTTTCGGTAAGAAAGAATGTCAAACAATTAGGATCATTTATTAATGTCATAGAAAAAGTCTATCTTTGTACTAGTTAGCGGACATTTAAGCTTTTATAAATCAGAAGAAGTTATAAACCATTGAAATGATTGATTTGTGTCAACAATTGAAAGAATTATGTGAAAGGGTACCCAGAAAGGGTATAGTACTAATGGTTGGTGACTTCAATACAAAAGTAGGTAAAGAAAACCAGTATAAGGAAGTAGCAAGAAAAAAAAACTATTCATGACGAGAGAAACGATAACGGAAGAAAATTATGCCAACTATCAGCAATAACAAACAGCTACATTATAAGCACAAACTTCATGCACAGAAGAGAACATATAGTAACATGGTTGATACCTGGCAAAACAGATGGCAATCAGATATATCACATACTAATATCCAATAAAAGGAAAGCAATAATACACGATGTAGGATCATATAGAGGAGCAAACGCGAATACAGACCATTTTCTAGTAATAGGAGAAATCAAAATTAAGATAATTAAAGCAGACAGAACAAAACAAAACAAGATGGAATCTGGAGAAGTTAAAAGCACAGGAACTAAGAGAACAATATGATATAACTCTAAAAGAAAATTTAACATAAGCAAATAACACAGAGGATATATAGAAAAATATAAATAATTCATTTTGAATTCAGCTGAAGAGGTGCTAGGACAGAGAGAAATAAGAAGAAGGAAAGAGTGGTTTGATGCATAATACGAAATCAAAATCAAACAGAAAAACCAAGCCAGAGATAAATAGATATCAACTAAACAAGAACATTATCGAAACGAATATAAAGAAAACAAGAAAGCAGCGGATAATTGTTGCAAGAACAAAAAAAACTGTGGATGGATGAGCTGTTTAAAGGACCTAGAAAAGAGTAGTAAAGACAGCACCAAACTATTTAGATACCTAAAAGCTCAACAACGAAAAGGCAGACCAGTTATTAAAATTGACAATAGATCATGGGAAACACACTTCACAGAACTATATAGACGCAAAAAAAGCCCGAAAGAGGAAGTATGCGCAAGGGAAGACATTAGAGATACTGAAATAGGGATACCAACATATGATGAATATTTAGGCATCATTCAAAAAATGAAACAGAAAAAAAGACCTGGCCCAGACGAAATTCCCAATGAGCTAATTAAAAACGGAAGGGAAAAGTTATTAACAAGCATCTATAACCTAATACATAGAATATGAGAAGCAGAAGATATGCCCGAGGATTGGATAGAAAGCTGAATTATACCAATATTTAAGAAAGGAGAAATAACAAACTGTAACAACTATAGAGAAATATCTCTACTGAGCACAACATATAAAATTCTAACAGCCCTCATCGAACAAAAACTCACTTAATTCACGGAGAAAAATATTGGGAACTACCAGCAAGGATTCAGAGAAGGCAGATCCACTACAGATGCGATCCACATAGTAACACAAACAATCGAAAAATGCCACGAACACTGTGAATCCTCTGTTCTCCTCTGTGAATTAATAGTAAAACATTTTTTAAATTGTTGTTTAGAAATTTCTTTATTGAAAATTATCTAAGTTTTAAAGATTTGTGGAAGAAAATCATTGGGCCGATAAAAATGGATCACGATTTATTATTTAAACTTAAACGCATACAAAATGTGAAACAGTATGGAAGATTGATACAAAAGTTCTTTTCTATTCATTATAAATGTCTGTATATTAATTATTAACTACTACACAACTAAATGCGACTTTATTAGAACATCATAGCGATATTTTATCGTCAGTAAAAGATAGTTTATTCGCGCATTATTTTATACCTGGTGCTCATTAATAATTAGGCACGATAATATGCGTTGCATAAAAACTTTCTGACCTTTTTCAATCGAGCAATCAATCACCAAGTCAATCAATATACATAAATATAAAGAATATTGTTTCTCTATAATGAGCTGATAATTCGAAATTCGGAAAGTAAGTTGTCACAGTGAGAACAAATTGTCAGTTGCAAATATATTTAGTGTGTCAAATTTTCAGTATATAAATATCGAAATTATTACTCACAAAATAGACGACTTCGCTATGAACTATATTTTGGAAATCCTCATCCATGGTTAGCAATAAAAAAATCAATCAAGGACGCACTTTAAAAAAATTGGAGTGAAGTTTAATTTTGAAACAAGCAATACTTATACTTAAAATTGATAATTCATCTACACCCTGGACGAAAAAGTTTATCATTACCTAGAAAATTTCCCCCAACCAGTCTGAGTTCACAAATGCTGTTGGTACTAGAGAAGCTTTGTTCTCAGTACAAGTCTTATTCCAGAGATGCAGAGACGTCAACTGCGACGATCGAGTACAGCACGCCAAGATGATGCAAATACTAAAAGAAGCAGGAATTAACAACCAAGATTTGAAAATAAATAGAAATCTTTACTGGAATCAGACAGCAAATCTCAGAGTTGAAGGTGAACACACTGACTATGTAAAAATCATGTGGGGCAAGGCTGTATTTTGTCTCCTCTAATCATTAATCTGTGTATATATGGAGGCATAAAAGAACAAGGTTTGTGGCGCAGGTGTTACAATTTTGAGTTGTATGGAAGATTTGCAGAACCTGACGTTGTAAAATTCATTAAGGTAGCACGCCTCAGATGGATAGGTCATGTAATCAGACGAGAGGAAGATGCCATAGTTACAAAAAGTTTTGGACCGAAGAGCGCCGATCGGACAACGAAGAAGAGGAAGACCGAGACTTAGGTACCAAGACAACCTAGAAAATGATTTGAAGTCTATCGAAATTAGAGCATGGAGAAGAGTTGCCAGAGACAGGGGCGAATGGAGGCTTGTTCTGAAGAAGGCTTTGGCTCATAAAGAGCTGTAACGCTACTGATGATGATGATGAATCTTTAATCTGTACTCTGAAAGAATATTTATCGAAGCTTTGCACGAAACTGAAAAAGGTATTCTACTAAATGGCTAAACCGGCTAAACAACATCAGATATGCAGATGACACGTATTACAGTCAACAATATGAACTTAATATAAACGTTAAGAAGACAAAGCTTATTATAATTAGCAAGAAAAGGATAACAGAAGGTCAACTCTACGTCAACCAATCTCCTTTAGAAATAGTGACGCACTACAACTACCTAGGCACTATAATAAATGAATAATGGACCAACAACCACTCTTCTGGTTAGAGTCCTATCTGGACCAAAAGGACAGTCTTCTCTGTCCTTTTTTATGATGTTGAATCGTGGACCTTGAACGAAGATATGTGCAAAAAACTGGAAGCATTTGAGATGTGGCTATATCGGAGAATACTTGAGATCCCAAATTTGTGACCGAGTCACAAATAAGGAGGTCCTCAGAAGAATGAATAAGAACCGAGAGGTACTGACCACCATTAAATCTCGAAAGTTACAATTCTTCGGACATATTACACGAACAAAATCCACATATGCTCTCCTTGAAGCCATCCTGCAAGGAAAAATATTTGGAAAGCGAGGTCCAGGAAGAAGAAGAATATCTTGGTTAAAGATTCTCAGAATCTGGTTCAATACAACATCTGTGCAGCTTTTTCGCGCTGCTGCAGATAAGATGAAGATTGCCATGATGATCGCCAACATTCGTAACGGATAAGTACATCAAGAAGAAGAAAATGCAGACATTTCAACCAGCAATGATACATTCTTTTGCTTTTGCCGATGACACGAGAATTTTGGCAGTGGATATCGACTTTAATGTAGCATCACAAAAAGTACAAAATTATTTAGTCCAATTACAAAACTGGCTTAAGCGATGGAAGATCAATTGTAACGCTAGCAAATTAGTACAAATTACTTTTACAACAAAAACATCTACATGTCCACAACTTTCTATTAATGATACTCTCATTTCCATAAAACCAGTTGTCAAACACTTGAGATTGGATCTGGATGACAAACTTACATGGACAACGCACATTAAAACTAAACGGAAACAATTAGATTTTAAACTAAAAAATGTGAAGTGGCTATTTAACAAAAGGTCTCAGTTATATCTTGAAACTAAACTGCTTCTGTACAAAGCTATACTCATACCAGTTAATTTTTTAAATACGAAGATACTTCAAACATTTCAATCCAAAATACAACGTATGATAAGTAAAGCTCGATGGTATGTATCTAACTAAACACTTAACAATGATCTGGACCTCCCACTACTTAAGGCCAGAATAAAGGAATCGCTCAATAAAATATAAAAATTGCACCACTCAGCACTGTTGCACTGACTGTTGCATCTATGAATCGGCTCGAAGCTTTCGAAATGAGGTGTTATAGGCGCATGTTACGTATATCCTGGGTTGGTAGAAGTTACTAATGTGGAGGTCCTGCGTAGAATGGGGAAAGAATGTGAAATTCTCATGACCGTTAAAACTAAAAAGTTGGAATATCTAGGACATGTAATGAGAAATCAAGAACGTTACGGCCTTCTCCAGCTGATTCTCCAAGGGAAGATAAATGGTAAGAGAGGACTGGGAAGAAGACGCATTTCCTGGCTTCAAAATTTACAAGTGTAAACACGACTCCATAAACTGTTCCGCGCTGCAGTAAACAAAGTAAAGATAGCCGTGATGATCGCCAACGTCCAACGGAACGGATAGGCACTTTAAGAAGAAGACCACTCAGCACAACAGGGAAATGATAAATAGTTTATTAACCAAACTATTTGGAACAATAAAAAAATTATCTAGAAAATGTCATTCATGACGTGCAATTGACAAAGAAAATATCGTATACCTTCATTTTCTATTACATCAAGAAACTACTTAGGATAAATACTTTTACATTTCGTCGTTGACAGGTTTCCATAAATACGATTAAGGAATTACCACTTAGCATTCAAGTGTATCCTTGTTTTCTAAAGTCGACTACAAACGATTATAAGAAAATGTACGCCGGAGAATGTGTTCTTAATTAAATATATTTTACAAGATCGACAAAAAGTAGGCTGGGAATTTAAACTCCGAAGATTGATGCTAGTATTTTAGAATATATATATATATATATATATATATAATATATATATATATATACATATATATATAATATATATACATGTAACAGATAAAATAGGGAGAGTGCTAAGAAAACACAAAATAGAGACGATATTTAATACCGACACACAAATCTCAACCATGTTACCATCCGCCAAAAACAAAAATAAGTAATAAACGAGGTTCCATGTGAGAACTGTGACAAATAGTACATCGGACAGACCAATTGAAGAATTAATATTAGACGAGAAGAACATCGAAATTCCATCAAAAGGAAAGAAAAAACGTCGTCCCTTGCCTAATATGTCTCAAACATAGGACATACAATAAACTTAAACCAAACTGCGATCCTAGCTAACATTATAATTAAAAGAAAACGCGAAATCAGAGAATCAATAGAAGTAGAAAAAAAATCTCAACTATCTAAACCAAAGAGAGAGGGCCGGTTGTTTTGGATTTTCAGCTATTGTGGTGTCCTTTTTTATTATCATCAAGGAGAATATAAACGGGGCTCATCTATACATTAATGGGACGCAGATAGAGCGAGTAAAACAGTATTGCTATCTGGGAACTATTATAAACGAACAGTGGAGCAATGTACAGGAAATAAAGTGCCGCATAGGAAAGGCAAGAACGGTCTTTAACAAAATGAGGCATCTCAAAGTCCAACATATCCCTAGATACAAAAATGAGGCATTTGAGATGAGTGCTATAGTTTTCTCTGTTTGTTGTACGAGGCGAAGGCATGGACGCTTACAGACACCAGTATTAAAAAACTTGAAGCATTTGAGATGTGGCTTTATAGAAGAATGCTGAAGAATATCATGGACAGCAAGGATCACGAACAAGGAAGTTCTAAGGAAAAACGAAGAAGGAACCAGAGATTGTGTTTACGATCAAACGCATAAAATTGCAATATCTGGGACACGTTATGAGAAATCAGCACCGTTACTCTCTGCTGCAGATCTATATTGCAAGGTAAAGTCAAAGGTAAGCAAGGACCCCGGTAGAAGGAGAATATCATGGCTGCGGAATTTCAGAACATGGTTTAAGAAAACCTCAACGGAGCTGTTTCGAGCCGCAGCGAGTAAGGTTATGATTGCCAATGTGATTTCCAACATCCGAAACGGATAGGAACCAGAAGAGAGAAGAAGAAGAAGTGGTGTCCTGGGGATATCCTTACGGATCTTTAATATAGTAGTCACCCCGTGGCTTTCCACATTTCAATGCCGTTGGCTAATTTAGCTCTTCCGCCTATAGAGTCAATTTCTCAGCTCCAGGACAATGATGTGTCCTACCACATATCAATTCTCCCACCCGTAGCTATTGACTAATAAATAATGGGGGATTACTTTTACCGGTAATCGTTGGGTTACTTCTCAGTATCACAACCATCGAGCAATAAGACAAAAGAGGGAAGGTAAAGGTAGTGGGGGTAAACATATTGATAGACAGGAAGTGCTATTTTGAGAGGCCACTTTAAACAAAGAAAGAGAATCTCTTTCCTTGTTTAAGAAATCAAATTTAGTTGGGTTATCTTATTGTTGATGTTATTGTTTGTCAAAACTGTCACATGAAAGCTTATTTATATTTTCTATTAAAGTTTTTTAACAATTGTTTAACATTTTAGACTATTATCGTTATTAATTAATTAAAACTTTATTGTGTTCTAGTGTTAAAAAAAGTATTTTAATAAATAATTTTATAAATAAATAGATAAATAGATAAATATATAATATAAAATATTATGTAATATAAAATAAATAAATAGATAAATTATAACCCCTACACCACTGTATGATTATTGTCAAGTGTCATGAAATTTTAATTTGGCGCATTTGCATTTCCGGATATGTCCGCCATCAGAGGCCACTTTTTTGGTCTCCTTTTCATAACGATTAGATTCCCTCTTTTGTCTTATTGCTCGATGATCACAACCGGTTAAAGCATAATTACCGCCTGTGATTATTCAGTATCAGACAGGTAAAGAGATTTTTCTTTACCGCTCCGATCCTGTAATAACATATCTGCTGCCCTATTCCATATTCTCAGTTGAATCGCGGGTGTTTATTTGGCAAAACCTTATTCAAACCTGTCCCACATATATGTAAGACGTTCCCTATCCCATTGAAACGCACCGTGTTGAGCTTGACAACTACCCCCTTCGAGAGAGTTTTCCAAGAAGTACTGAAGAGCTTCTACTCAATTCAGAACCCTTTCTTTTTGGAAACTACACCGACACTACATTATTATTGTTATATTGTAATATAACCTATATGTATATATGTATATATATATATATATATATATATATATATATATATATATATATATAAGATGGTGGTATTCTTGACTGTTGATTTAAATATAAATTATGATTTTTGAGTTGAGGATGCAGTCAGTTTATTTGGCCCACAAGACAAAGAAAACTCTTTGACTTACTGTCAAGCTTTCGAATTTTATTTAATTCTTTTTCAAGACATCTATAAAAAGAAATATAAATTAACTAGTTAAAATTGTTAATTGTCTTACTTACTAGTCGTGAGATTACAGTTGTTAATACTATTGTACTCCACAAAACAAACCATTATAAATATATTAAAAATTTTTTATTAAAAATAACTATATTGTCACTATATATGTCATTGTCATAATTTGATTAATGGACATATATGAATGAAAATACAGTTACTTTATGTGGAAAGCTTACTGACTGATTAATTTATTTTTTTTATAGACAATTAAATAAATTATAAAAAAAACTATTGTTACTGGTTTTGCTTTCCACTCCAATTTTCGCTCTGAGAGCCTACACATAGATATTTCGTTTTATTTACGTTAACTGTCAAGCCCCATTCTTCATACTCTTCTATCAGCTTTCTAATCATATATTCAGCATGTCGTCTTTGTCATTGGCCACTATGGCCTGATCATCTGCAAACTGAAGAGTAAACAGGTACCTGTCATCTATCTCTATACCCATTCCGTGTATTTTCCTTTTCCAGTTTTTAAGTGTCGCTGCTACATATATTTTGAATAGTGCAGGAGACATAGGACATCCCTGACGTAGTCCCTTATATTGTAAAATACCAAGAATATTTAAATGGATTGTTTCCAAATACGGACATTAGTTTAGTGTTTTTATGGATTTTACTTTGATTTAAAAAAAAATATGCAAAGTTTGCTCTGCATATTTGTCTGTTCATTATAAACAAATCGTCTGGTATACAACAAAGAAACAGTAATTTTACACACAACAAAAACCGTTAACTTTATTGTGTCACATGCGAACAAAAATTTCCCTGTTTAACATTCCATGCAATATGCTCACTACCATTTGTCACAAAATAATGGCTTTAATTTCTTTTGAAATATTAAATTCAGCTTTACAGTTCTCTGTAAGTAATCTCTGCTTGTTAACATTTTTCTGATGAATGAAAGCCATTTTTCTTGTTGTTATTCTGTGTACTCTGTTCTTTCTCTGTATCATAGCAAGAATACAGCAATATCACATTCGTTATTTTTATAGGAATATAAAATACGTTTTACTGCGGTATTTTTCTTAGTCATTTTTCTTTCTTCTTTTCTAGGGCATAGCTACTACATATTTTTGAAATGCAAATAGTATTATTGATTTATTATCTTTCATTTTTCAATATTTTTTATTAATTATCTCATTGAGAAATAAAACATAAGTTGTAAAATGTTTTCATATGTATAGTAAATTCACAAATGAATTACATATTTCAGAAATCCTATAATTCCATTTTTATAAAATGTTGAGAAATTAGAAAAAACCTTATTTCATGAAATATTTTTAAAAACCTGTTCTTTTATAATAAAATCATGAGATTAATGTGTTTTAATCAGTTTGCATAAAAAAGTGGTAAAGTTATATGTGCTTTATATATGTTTTTTTTTTCTTTTCTACTTTTGTGGATTTTTGGGGTTTTTGAAATATACACATTTTCCAAGGATGAAAAAAATAAGAAAATATGTTTTATATAAACATTTTTTATAGTATAACTACATATATAGTATGTAATTTACCAGTATATATTTTTTAAAACGACCCTGAGACAAAATTGTTTATTGTAGCATTTATTTTTATTCATCCGCTACATTTCGTTAATTAAATCATCAATAATTTTAGTTAAATTATAAAAACGTCAAAATATAACTACATTAACCCCCAAAAGACGAAACAGGAAATTGCTGATTAAAATCACTCGACAAAATGTTTTATGTCAAATTCACGTTTATACATGTTTCTGGTAATTTCTCGTACCCTTTTAATTTACACCGTATTATTGAGACTTATTAGAAGCCATTTAAAAAGAAACTCAATTTTCCATCTCGGCGATTGAAAAGAAGATGATAGAAAAGTGGAGAAAAATCGCAGAAAATTTAATTCTGTCTCTAGTAAATACTATTTTGACGAGGATAATTCGTTCTATCTCAAATTAAATTACGAAAGAAAAAAGTGTACAGGATGATTACCTTTTAGTCAGCAGTAGGACATTTTTATTGGCTGAAGTTTCAAATTTTATTGTTTTATTTTGCCTTTAGTTCCTATTATTCCTCCTAGAGATATTTAATTTTGCAAAAATGAAAATTGTCCCTTTTAAAAACAATTAATTAACATGGCGTTTCGTAAACTTTTATCCGTTTGTCAGAATCGAAGTTTCGATTTCAGAACAAATTTCGAAAAAAATCATTGCAAAATAGACATTCGGTTGATCCTTTTCAAGTATAACTCAGCTTTTATACGTGCAATTACTTTTCGAAACCAGTTAATTTTAAACGTAATTCTTTCAGTTTAAAAAAATCATAAAGGACAGAAAATACTCAATGCCCCATGGCTCCTAGACTATGACGTGTTGGTCTATTTGAATTTTTTGTCAGAAGTGACCTATAGCAAAAATATTTAATTCAGTTATACCATGTACGCCACAAGTCTAAACCTCCCCTCATATCTGATTACGTAAAAAAAATATACGGCAAGTCACATAGTGAAGTAAACAGTTTACTTCAAGGACCATCAAGAAGCGTTACTGCATGACAATGGCAAGTGTGACCTTGCCGAAACGTCGTTAAAATAATGGTTTTACTTAAAACCAAAATTATTTAATAGCGGAGTCAAATCCGGAAAACCGCAAAGACACATATAGTTCCCGCGGAAATTTCAATTGCTCTAAGTTTAAATGTATATATTTAAACTTAGAGCTAAGATTATTACTATTACAAGTGTACATTACTGTTACACAAGTAATGGAAATATAATAGCTATGAATTACACTGCCCAGCTATGGAGACCTGGATAAAGAAGTGAAAGATCAAGTATAAAAAGCACATAGACTGGCAGGTTTGCATGAATAACACTATAATCCGTTCACAAATTGTTGAGAGCACGAGATCCTCAAAGGAGATGAGAGCCTCAAAGTCATAAAACGGTCGTAATATTTGTATCATCATAAGCGTTCCTGAGGTGTTTATTCATTAAAATTAATGCATTTTACATTTATTTTCCTATAATATATATATATATATATATATATATATATATATATATTTATATATATTATTATACTTCTTCTTCCACAAACGCGGAAGGAACAAAAATAATTAAGGAATCCATCGGAAGTAAGTTTTTAAGAAATCTGAAGACAAAATATGTATTAATTTTAAGATAGAAAGTTTGTATATTTGTAAATAGATAGATTAGTACCGAAATTTTATGACTTATAAAGAACTAAGCCATTCTAAACGAGTTATTGACAAACCATTTGTACATTATAGAAAATAAGCTGTTACCTGAAGGATTAGTCCGGTATTGTGTTGTATAAATCTTCTATTATGACTAAGGCAAAAATCTTTGAAATGTATAAAAATTATTTGTTTACAAGGAAATGACCATTGTTAAAAGATTAAAGTTCCTTGCTTGAAAACGGTAATTAGCATTCCAACAAGTGTGGTAAACAAATTTGGATTTTGTGATGAGACGATCTTTTTGGAAGGGGAAATCGACAGACCGAGGGTTGATAGAGTTTTTGTTGGTTCGAGAAGACAGTGATGTTTGAGTGATCGAAAAGAAAGGTTGCGTCTCGACAGGCGGTGTGTTCGTGAGTTGGAGGCCGGCATTGTTAAGTGGATAAAGTTACCAGTCTTGTTAGCAGAATTGTGGAAGAAGTAGATTGCAAGTCGATGTAAAGAAATCCTTGAATCTAAAGTGTGCAGTTTCTGGAATACGTGTTAAATAGTTGTGGCACCAGGTGAGAAAAGAGATCCTTGGGTCACGAAGAAGTTATATGAATGTTTGAAGAAGTGATTTTCGTGTGTTAAGTGTTGGAGAATTGAGTCAGGAGGTTAAATTAAGTCAGTTAAATTGGCTGAAGGAGCAGATACTGAAACAAGAAGCCGAGGCGCAAGGTGGAAGAACACATTGCTGTGGAAGGTGGACAATTCTTTGTGTGGTCCTAAAACAATCCAGGGAAGAAAGGTCAGATATTTTCCTTTTTCAAGTTGAAAGGTGTGTAAATCTTAAATGCGATTTGTTTACCTCATTGTTGTTACCAGTTTAAAGCATGATTAGACCTTTTTACATTTATCAAATGTTTTAAAGTTTTGTTTCCATAATAAAATAGATTTTTTAAATATAAGGAAGATAAAAGTTTATAAAGGTATCCAAATTTAAATTAGTTTCAAATTGTTTTGTCTCAAGAAGAAAATAAGAATTAAAATTTTCTTTTTGTATTAATTTCATTACATGCATATTCGCTGATTGAAAAGATAACGGCAAATTTAATAATTGTTTTTTTTATAAAATAAAAAATATCTGTATTTTATGTATTATACTTTTTATTATTATCCTTTGTTTTTCCTATCCCGATAAATACAACTAGAAAACTTTGAACTCACTGAACATAAGAAATATCAGAAGTTTATTTTTTAAGACATTGATAACGAGAAAGTATATTTTTGTGATTGTTTCAAGTAAATAAATTAAAATCAAAAATACAAAATCATAACAATAATATATATATATAATATATATATATATATATATATATTATATATATATATATAAGAGTAAGAAAACAGAAGTACTTGTGGCTCGTTTGGAAAAAATATAACACTGTTTTTGATGGGTTGGAGTCAATAAAAGGGGCTATTTGTTGACTATTTTTTACTCGAGCTTTCAATTATATTGTGATTACAATTTTTATCAAGAGCTTCTAAAAAATACAAAATGTCTTACAAAGTTGAACTAGAAATAAAAAATTTTTTTGTTAACTCACCAAATAAAATTAGTTTTTTATATATAAAACTACTGCTTACATAATAAATACAAAAAATATTAATAAAAAAAATGTCTTATTCCAATAAATGTTTCTCTGAAAAATTTAGATGAAGTCATAAGAGCATGTAATAGACAAAGATCATATTATGGATTTTGATAATATTAAAATTTTATGTAATGAAAGTAATAAATTTAAAAGAACTTTTTTGGAAATGGTTTGTATTAGCAAAAGTGATAATAATTTAAACAAAAGGTCAGAAATTCAAAATTTAAGCAAAATTTATAATTATATAATTTCTATTTAATTTATGCAGTCAGTAAAATATCACATTTTGAATTTTCCATGTATTTGTTACATTATTTCGGGCATCTATCAATGGTGAATAAATCTTTTTTTTTTGTTACTAAACAAAGAAGAATTTTTTAAACAAAATTTTATTTTTGACAATATGTCAAAAATAAAAATTTTTAAGTTAGTATTTATGACATTTTAGGTTGGTTGTAGCTATTCTATTTATTGTTTATAAATTCAATTTTTTTTTCTTAAGAAACTTCATCTAAATTTTTCAGAGAAACATTTATTGGAATAAGACATTTTTTTTATTAATATTTTTTGTATTTATTATGTAAGCAGTAGTTTTATATAAAAAACTAATTTTATTTGGTGAGTTAACAAAAAATTTTTTATTTCTAGTTCAACTTTGTAAGACATTTTGTATTTTTTAGAAGCTCTTGATAAAAATTGTAATCACAATTGAAAGCTCGAGTAAAAAATAGTCAACAAATAGCCCCTTTTATTGACTCCAACCCATCAAAACAGTGTTATATATATATATATATATATATATATATATATATATATATATATATATATACATATAAATATATATAATATATATATATATATATATATATATATTTATATATATATATAAAAAACATGGTATAGCTAACCCAAACACAAACGAACACTTAAAGAGAGGGAAAAAGACTATTTAAATTAATGAATTTGCCAAAAATGGTATTCGAAGGAAAAATTCATGGATTTTTTTTTTTTTTCAAAAAAGAAATACCAAACCTAAACAAAATTTTACAAGAAGTTAGAGATGACCCGGATTTGCCTCATATCTTACGATTTAAATTGTGGCAAGTTTTAAAAGAATTAAATTTCCGTGGGAGAAATCAGACCGAAAATCACTTTTGATTGACCGGGAGGAGATAATATGTTGGAGAAGAAATTATCTAAGATCCATACAAAAATTCCGGCTGAAGGAAGGCAAATCTTCTAGCAGGATTCAAACGTGGGTAAACTCAGGTCATACTCTGAAAAAATTTGGTCAGATATAAATATATTAAGCTCCAGGCAAGCCTTTATGGAAGGTTCGTTTACTGATACTTCGTATCTCTCCACCTTGTGGTAATGGCTGTAGATTAATAATTTCTCACATTGGCAATGAAATAGGATTTGTTAAGCATGGTTTGTTGTCAGTCCAAAAATACAAAAGACTATCACGAGGAGATGACAGCTGATGTTTTCGAAGTGTATTTTAAGCAGATGATTGAACACATACCACCAAATTCAATTATAGTATTAGATAATGCACCTTATTATTCACGACTAGTAGAAAGACTTCCAACAACTGCGTGGAACAAACAGGATATTCTTGACTGGGTGTGGAATAAGTATCTGCCTTACGAAGATGGAATGGTAAAAGCAGAACTTTTAAAAATTGCCCGGCAACACAAATCTAAGCGCAAGAAATACGTAGTTGACGAAATGGCGAAACATCACAGTCCTTAGACTTCCACCCTACCACTGCGAAATAAATCCAATTGAACTCATTTGGGCACAAATGAAAAGTTATGTGGCTAGAAAAAATACGTCATACAAAATACAAGCTGTACGTGAATTGTTATACGAGTCTTTACAACATATTACAGAAAACAACTGGAAAGATGCAGTAAGACATGTAATAGAAGAAGAACAAAAATGTGGGATCTTGATAACATAATTGATGCGACCGTAGAGACACAACCGCTAACTACTAACCCTCAAGACGACTCGGATTCCGAAGTTGATCCTATTTATTTTGAATTTGAATAGTTTTCTAATCGTAATTATATAAGTTTATGTGTTTTAAATGTATCCATTTTTTTCAAATCCTGAGAAAACTAAAAAGCATTTTTGAAAAATTTAAAGGCAGAATGAAATATTTATTAGAATAAATAAAAAGTTTATTTTGCATGCAACATTTTTAATTAAAAATTATATTTTCTCTTTAATTTTCTCCCCTGTTATATAACATATTAAAATAAACATTGTAGAAGTTTTCAGGGACTTTCTGCCCTCAGTAATAATGTAATCTTTCATTCTGCGTTTAAATTTTTTAAAAATATTTATTAGTTTTCTCCGGATTCGGAAATAATGGATACATTTAAAACATATTGATAATTTTAGGCATTTGGCGCCTTTTCCCTTAATTAAATAAATGTATCTTTTACAAATGGCAAGAAGCTTTTTATTTTTGAATAAAAAAAAGTTTTATTAAAACAAAAATACAATTTACATCAGTCATCAGTTGTCATAACAAGTCATCATCAGTTGGCGCTACAGCCTTTCGTAAGCCTTGGTCTGCTTCAAAACATTCTTCCATCCTTCCCTATCGAGTGTCTGTCTTCTCCAGCCCCTCACTCCAATCCCCCTCAGATCTTCCTGTACATCGTCCAGATATCTGAGTTTAGGTCGCCCCCTTCTTCTTCTTCCGACCGGCCTGTTCAGCATAGTTATTTTAGTGGGTTCACTCTCATCCATCCGCATAACGTGTCCCACCCACCTTAGGCGGTTTATTTTGATGGTCTTCACAATATCTGCATTACCAAAAGTCTATAGAGTTCAAAGTTATATCGCTTTCTCCACATACCCTGTTCGTTTACTCCGCCATATATGGTCCTCAATACTTTTTTTTCAAAGACTCGTAGTAAACTCTTCATCTCGGGTCGTCATTGCCCATGTTTCCGATCCGTATGTGAGCACTGGGCGTATTATTGTTTTATAAAGTTTGCACTTGTTGCTATTGACATACTTCTCGCTCTTAGTTGAGGGCCCAGGCTAAAATAACAGCGGTTAGCCACGCATATTCTTTTTTTATCTCGTTGGATGTGTTATTTTTGCAGTCTACCAGTGATCCTAAGTAGCAGAATTCTTCTACAGTAGCAGAATTCTTCTATTTCTACCGTTTTGTGTTGCACCTCTAAGTTATTTTGTTGAATTCTTGATATGGCCGGCATATATTTAGTTTTGTTAATCAGAATGTTAATCAGAAGTCCGATGTTTTTCTGCGGCAGTTTTGATACGTGTTAAAAGCCTCCACTGCTTCATTTTGGGTTCTTTTAATTATGATGATATCATCAGCGTATGCCATTATTTGTATACTACGGGTATATATCATACCTTTTTAAGTTTATTCTCGAATCTCTCATAACTTTTTCTAACGCTAGGTTGAACAGCGTGCACGATAGCGCATCTCCCTGGCGCAGTTCTCTGTTGGTTTTAAATGGTTTTGAAACATCCCTTGTACGCGCACTTTACATTCGACTTTCATTATTGTCATTTTAATTAATTTTACCAAACCTTTTGGTATTCCTAATTCGATCATCGCCGAAATATAATTGGAACCTGTCAATAGTATCGTACACTGCCTTAAAGGTTATGAAGATGTAATGGCAGTCTATGTCATACTCCGCCGTTTTTTCTAATATTTGTCTGATGGATGATATGTGACCCACTGGTAGATTTGTTTTTCAAGAAGCCTCTTTGGTATGATCCTATTATATTGTCAGTATACCAGTCGTTCGTTTAAGTACCAGGGACACAATTTTGTATGCTGTATTAAGAAGGGAAATCCCTCTAAAGTTGGAACATTTAAGAACGTTTCCTTTTTTGTGTATGGGGTATATAATTCCAGTATTTCAATCTTCTGGTAACGCGCGTTTTTGCCATACCTGTATTAGTAGTTTGTGAAGGAGGGTTACAAATGTTTGACCTCCACATTTAAATATTTCTGCGGGTAGGTTGTCTGCTCCGGGTGACTTGTTTCTGGCTAGAGACTGAATTTCTTTGTTTATTTGTTCCAAAGTTAGTATCTTTGGTAGTTCAGTATCTTCCTGTTCTATTTCTATATCATATCTACCTTCAGCTGTACTTTCTCCATTAAGTAGCGTACTCAAATGGTCCTGCCATCTTTCTAGTACTTTCACTCTCTCGTTTAAAAGAATTCCGTTAAGGGCCTTGGCTTGGTTCGCTTGTGGCTTGAAAACTTTTCTTTGTGTGTTAACCTGTTTGTAAAATTTACAATTAAAAGTACAATTTAAAAAATAAATTTATTTAGTTTAAATAAATGTTTCAATCATATACTCTACGACACTGGTCGGTCATCTGTAACCAAAATACCTTCGTAATAGGATTATAAGGTTGACTGCTATATTGTATTCCTTCAGATACAAGGTGGATTAGTCGAAAACATCTTAAACCGTCAGTTTCAGGTTGGTTTTTACTATTATATCGTATTACCTATCGTCTCTGTATTTGAGTTCTCTAATTAGGGTTAAACTTGTAGTGAGCTATCGACAAATTGTGAACCGATTATATATGGCGAAACAGACACATTAACACTGAGATTAAGTCAAGAATTTATGAAGCAAGTGTAAGATCTATGTAAGAATTTATGATGTAAGAAGAGTGACAACCTTCCATAGAGATATTAATCCGTCAGTGAACAAGCAGAATTGCTTATAAAAAAGAAGAAGAGGAATATTATTAGGAAAAAGTGATACTTAGTTAATAAATAAACAACTTATTTTTTTAAAAACGTTAAAACTGACAGCCTGGCATTGTAGCTCGATTGGCAAGTGGTTTAAGAGCAACAGAAAGGACTTGAAGCCTAATATAAAATGAATATCAATCAATTGTTTCAAAAACACCAAGATATTTTCTTTCTGTGTCGTTGCAAGAGTTTAGTATTCCAAAAATAATCATATTTTGATACGCCTCTGAAATAAATTCACGTGATTGATTTATTCCTCCTCGTAATTTGTACAAATTTTACACGGCAACTTTGTTGTTTTTAAATTTACCGGAAATACAGGGGCGACCGGTACAGGAACCAAAGATAAGCTAGAACACCTGTAACCCAAATATTGATTAAAAAATAATCTTATTATTTTTTACGATAGAGAATTAAAGTAAACAATAAATATTTTTTTATAAAGCTACGACTGACACAGCTATAAAATTGATTTGAACAATTTTAAGCGATGCTAAGGAGAAATACAGGCAATGAAGCGGAATAATCACCTGACCAACTTTGGATGATTGTTGCTGTGCATTTCTTGTTGTACCTTTTTCTAATTTTTGCCAATTATAATCGGTCATACAAATACGATTCTAGCTGTTTTGCTGCTGCAAGAAAGTTTCACCTTTATACTAAAGTATTGCTGTTAAGAAGATTTTATAACCTCCAAAAAAATTTCATTAGTGGATTTCTTCATAATGAATTTGCCACCCAATTACTTGTATTATTTATTTTTGCGGTAATTAAAATGCACTTATTGAGACAATATAATACTGTTACGACAGTATTGTAACAGTTATTCTATATAAAAAAAACTTCCTTGATGAAAAAAAAAGAGATAGAAAAATCTAGATTTTGTAATATTTGTGCTTGACTTCTGGGTGCGACTTTTCTCTGTGGACATAGCCTATAATTTCAATGATTTTTTAGAAAGGCTTGTCTGCATTTTCAAAAAGGCCTTTTCTTTAATTACAATTAAGTCATAACATAACAAACTCTGGACTATCAAAGGTATTCGCATATCAGCCAAGAATATGCGTTCACTACTGTACATCAAGAAATTTACTACCAACGTCTTTGACACTGAATACATCCCAAGTACAGGAGAACCTATCTAAAACTTATCAAAATAGCTAAGCAAATGTACTATCAAAATTGTATGAAAAGCTCTAAAAATGTTGCAAAAGAAACTAATATAGCTCAAACATTTTCTTTTCCAAACCCTAAATGAATACTTCGTTAATCTGAGTAAAAATCTAACATTAACTACTACACTTGATAGTAGCAGCTTCCCAACTAAAAAAAAAGTAACAATAGCTCCTAACAGAGTAGCCTTCCACATTGTAGCAACCTCAAGAGCACCTAGAGATCATGATCACACTACCAAAGTCAAACAAGAACTAAAAATACTAGTCTGCATGCCCACCTACATCTGAATATTCTGATGAGTTTACTCCAGAAGAAATTATTTCAGCAGTATCAGAAATTAAGTCTGGAAAGACACCCGGCTCCGATAAAATTTATCCGGAATTTTTACTCTACTGTGTCAAATATGCTAGGAAATGGCTGGCTGATTTCTATACAGATATGTTAAAATTAGGAGAAATCCCCCATTCACTAAAAAAGGCCTCCATTATAGCCATATTAAAACCAGGAAAGGCAAATAATCAGCCTCAAAACTATCGACCGATTGTTTTGCTGAGCTGTGTCTATAAACTGTTGGAACGCTTAATCTACAACAGAAACCGCAGCTGCACAGGTCAGGTCCTATCCTTAACAACACATATTAAAGCTGGTTTTCAAAGAAAGCAAAAAACGTCCGTTGCTTTCATTGACCTATCAGCTGCATACGATACTGTCTGGAGACAAGGAGTAATCTGCAAACTAATCCGTGCCGTCCCGTGTCAAAAGGTAACTAAACTCATTGATAACATGCTCACCGACAGACCTTTTCAAGTCACAATGGGCAATTCTAAAAGTGTCCAAATAAAGCTCAGCAATGGACTGCCACAGGGATCTGTTTTGGCACCCTTCCTATTCAATTTATACATCGCGGACCTACCTAGCACAACTTCGCAGAAATTTGGCTACGCTGACGATTGGGCCATTGCAGCAAGACATAATAACATGGATATCACAGAAACAATATTAGCGGATGACCTTGCCATTATAGGAGAATACTTTCGCAAATGGAGGCTACCGCACAATGCAACGAAAACCGAAGTGTGTTGTTTCCATATGAATAATGCCCAAACCAACAAAAAACTCGTCGTCCACTTCGAAAACAGACGGCTCACTCATAACTCAACACCAAAATATCTTTGAGTGACTCTGGACAGAACATGAGGTTTTAAAGAACATCTGCAAAGAACGACAGCAAAACTGAAAATGAGAAATAATATAGTCCAAAAGCTATGTGGCACTACATGGGGGTCCTCCATCATCCGCTCTCGGACTTTGTATACTCGGTGGCTGAATATGCTTCCCCGGTATGGCTCAATAGAAAACACACGAAGATTACTGACACCCAATTAAACCAGACAATGCGAATGATCTCAGGTACAATTAGACCCACACCGAACTATTGGCTTCCCATTCTGAGTCACATTCCACCGCCGAAACTGCAAATAGGTCATTCCCTTCTCAGAGAATATCGAAAAATCGAGGCTAACCATCAACTACCCATCCACCAAGATAAGCTTGATATCAAAATAAACAGACTGTACTCCAGATATCCTCCATTGCTAAGAGCCAACTCCTTACATCAGGAACATTTTAACCTGACCAACGCTTGCAGAAGACAATGGGAGAGCGACTTACCACAGGAAGCACATCAAATGGCCTGTATCGACCAGAAACCGCCAGGCTTTGAACTGACCCGCAATACATGGAAAACGCTAAACAAAATAAGAACAAGGAGCGGTAGATGTGCTGACAGTTTATATACAGGGTGTTTCAAAAAAGGTAACCCCGTCTCTAGATAAGTTAAAAAACTGAAAAATAATTGGGGTTTGCTTAGTAAAAAATTTTTGTAACGCCATCCGTTTTCAAGATACAGGACGTTGAAGAAAAAAAATCAAAGTATCCATACTTGTATGCTAAAAAGTGCTTCTCTTGTACCAAAACCGCTGCGAAATCCAAATTATACATCAGCAATACCCTCCTCCAATTTCTTGTATATGCGAGCATGGATGATGTTTAAGAATATTTTGAGTGAGTGGTTCATGAGGCTAATGATTCGGTGTTTTTTACATTTCTTAGTACTTGCTTTTTTGGCAGTGGTGTAAATATGGACATGTACCAATCTTTTGGTAAAGTTCCTGTTTTATATGTACGGTTAAATAATTCTGTCATAATGTCAAGTTGATTGTCTTCTATCAATTTCATTACCTCAGCATACATTCGATCAGGTCCTGCCATCTGTCCAGATTATCTTGCATATTGAACAATATGTTTTCATCTTTATCAAACAGTGTTGGGCTTTGTTGTTCTATATGTTCCTGCCATTTCTTTGATCTTCCTTTGCATATTGAATATATCATGTTTTTTCTCTAGGATCTCTATTTCTAAGCATTTCTCTAACAGCCATTTTTCTTTTGCTAATTTTATTTCTTTAACTACCTTTTTGTGGTGTTCCTTGTACTTTTCTGCGTCTTTATTCTTAATCTCTCTTTAACGATATTATCGTTATTTATAGAACATAAAAAGTTGTACAAAAACATACACTGTAACTCAAAATTGCCAAAAATGTTAGTTACAACGTTTTTCTATACAGGGATCGATATTAAGATGGTTCGGACATATTCAGTATGCAGAATTGCTGATTTTTAAGTTTCTGGAAGAAGTAGAGGACGAAGACTAAAAAAGATGTGGGTAGAGATGCTTAAGCAGGACACGTCGATAAAAGATATTGATATTGATATGACTTAAGAAAGAAATTTATTGATCTTTTACAAGATACAAAATAATCTTTTAAATGTGGTAAGGATGTCCAGCTCATTTATCTTTGACATGTTTATGAAATTTAATGCATTATACTTTTTAGTACTGTATAATAGTATTATTTAATAATTTTTATTTTGAATTTTTATCGTAGCAACTTCAGACGATTCTGGTATTCTCGAATTACTCAAAACATATTAATTTTCAACAGAAATACATCCCAAGGGAAATATAAAAGGCACTTCCAAGAAGTTAAATTATATTTCTTAAGAAAAAGGTACAAAATCCATTGCACGAGCTCCCGTACATAAAACTTTTTAAGTAAATCATCAACATTATCATAATTCATACGTTTTTTTTTTTGGTATTTACGAAATAAAACTCCCTGCTGGCACGTGTTGGTTTCAAAGATGTTATTTGAACTTCCAATTCGTGTTTGTTTTGTAAGTTGAAATGCTCAGAGCGTCTTATCTTCGCCGATCAGATAAGAACTTGTTATCTTATTTATTTTAAGTACACGTACAATAGAAAAAATCTTTGTTGTATCAGTATTTAATTTTTAATTTTATTAAATATTGTTTATTCTAAACCTATAAGTTTAACGATACAAACGAAAAGAACTTACAAAATATTGTAATTGAAATAAGTATTATAAGTATTTGCCAAATAAGACAGACAAAAACATACCAGAACAAAAAGTAATATATAGGAAAGCATGAAACAAAGCAAAAATTATATCAACGCAAAGATATCAGCGCAAAGATATAAATAAAAAGTGGTATAATATAAAAAACACATTACTGAAACCAGCTCCAGAAAGTTTGATACAACATAGGTCAGATGCTAAAAAACAGTGGATGACAGAAGAAGTATTATTACAGATGGGAGAAAGAAGAAAACATGAAGAAAAAGATCTACAGAAATATAAAGAAATAAAACGAATAATTAGGGAAAAACTCAAAACGGCTAAGAAAATCTATTTGATGAAACAATGTAAAGAGATAGAAGAACTAGAAACAAAATATGATATGAGAAATATGCACAAAAAATAAGAGAAGTGACTGGAATGGGTCGAAATAGAGAGCAAGGACACATAAAAGACAAAAAAGGAGTACTACTAATAGATTAACCAGAAAAATTAAGAGAATGGGTGGAGTACGTTAGAGAACTTTTCCAAGATGAAAGAGGTGAAATGCAGAAAATACAAGAATTAAATCCTTAAGAGAGACAGAAGATCACGACAGATGCAATCAAACATGCTATCAAGTACGCTAAAGACAATAAGGCAGCTGGATTAGATGAAATACCAGTCGAACTGTTAAAACTAGTGGAAAAGGATAACTTGGAAGTATTTTCAGATTTATTCAGAATAGATGCAACTTTTGTCTATCTTTTGTCATCTCGTCTTTAGATGTCATCTTTAATAGAGGTTGCCGATGTCTTCTGCAAATTCGTCTCTATCCTGCGTTTTTTTTAGGTTTGGAGATCTAATCCTGTTCAATTCTTAATGTTTTTCTTCTTCTTCTGGTTCCTATCCGTTTCGGATGTTGGAAATCATATTGGCAATCATAACCTTGCTCGCTGCGGCTCGAAACAGCTCCGTTGAGGTTTTCTTAAACCATGTTCTTAAATTCCGCAGCCATGGTATTCTCCTTCTACCGGGTCCTCGCTTACCTTTGACTTTATCTTGCAATATAGTCTGTAGCAGGGAGTAACGGTGCTCATTTCTCATAACGTGTCCCAGATATTGCAATTTTATGCGTTTGATTGTAAATACAATCTCTGGTTTCTTCTTCATTTTTCCTAGAACTTCCTTGTTCGTGATCCTTGCTGTCCATGATATTCTCAGCATTCTTCTATAAAGCCACATCTCAAATGCTTCAAGTTTTTTAATAGTGGTGACTGTAAGCGTCCATGCCTCCGCCCCGTACAACAACACAGAAAAAACATAGCATCTCAAATGTCTCATTTTTGTATCAAGGGATATGTTGTGACTTTTGAAGATGGCGCTCATTTTGTTAAAGACCGTTCTTGCCTTTCCATGCGGCACTTTATTTCCTGTAAATTACTCCACTGTTCGTTAATAATAGTTCCCAGGTAACAATACTGTTTTACTCGCTCTATCTGCGTCCCATTAATGTATAGATGAGCCCCGTTTATATTCTCCTTGCTGATAATCATTTGTTTCGTTTTGTGGGTATTAATGTTTAGTCCATACTATTGACTGTACTCGTTTATTCTGTCCATTAGCCTCTGAAGTCGCTCTAAACTATCTGCTATCACCATGGTGTCGTCGGCATATCTAACATTGTTTACTCTTTCACCATAGAAGGATGCCTTCTTCTATTCCGTAAAGAGCCTCGTTAAAAATTTTCTCTGAGTATATATTAAATATCAACGGCGATAGGATACATCATTGTCTAACTCCACGTAGTATTTTTATGTGATCTGTTTCTTCTCCGTTAATTTTCATGTATGCGGTCTGATTCCAGTAGAGTTCTGAAATTATTCTGAGGTCTTTGTCATCCAGGTTTGCCTCTTTTAAAATGTTTATCATCTTTTGAACTCTGTCATCTATCTTCTATTTTGAACTCTATCATCATCGTTTGAACTCTGTCAAATGCCTTCTTAGTGTTAAGATACATGAAAATGAAAATAAGATGGTTTCCGTTTTATACTATTACCTACGATCTCTACATATCCGTCTTAAAACGGTTATTCTCCATTTCTAACATGGTTATCATTATCATTATAATTGGCTCGATAATCCATTGTGGATCTTGGTCTGCTTTTGTCGATTCCTGACAACTTGCTTCTTCCGAGATTGGTTCTTCTACCAAGAGTGATGCCCCCAATACCATTATACTGCTACCTTGATGTCTATGAACCTCCTGCACGGAGACCAATCGTTCAGCATTAACAGATCGTCTCAAAATTCCTGTCCGTCTTGTATCTAGTGCAAATCCAAATCTAGATTTATCTTTGAACAAAGTAGACGCTAACTCACGTCTAACCCAATTTTTTTGCCCACTGAAGTCGATGAGTACGATTTGATCTGGATAACATAGGTATTATCACAGGCATTTAGCCCTACTTCTATTGGTTTGGCCTATTTCTATTGCTTTGGCCACTTACAAACACCTAATAGGTCTCTTGCAGCCTTATTGTGATTATGATGAAGTTACAGTACGACCAACCTAATAAAATGGTCTTCAATCTGGTGGGTTATACTTGTATGGCCTGTATGACGTTCAACTACCTCACCAGGTTCTTGACACCTTAACCACAAACGATTAATGACAATTCTGTTTGTGTAGAGGACCTCAGCAACATCTTTTGACTTCAGCCAGCTTGAAGCATCCCGCTACAATGCCACTGCGTTTCGCGATTTAAATGGTGCCTTTCCATTATTAGAAATTGCAAAACTAAATAAAAATCCACATTTATTTTTGTGTTTGAAGCTAACATTGAATTAAAGCTATTAATACAGATGTCCTCTAGATTATCCCTATATGTTTACTAAAGTTTTTATTTTTATAATTAATATTTAACAAAATCTTCATGTTTTATTTTAACCTCGCATTTCTTTCTGTTTTTATTTATTTTTAGAAACATCCCAAATAAAGTGTATTTTACAAACGTTTCCCGTGTCAGTTTTAGTATCGATCAAGTCATTTGGGACCTACGACCATTTAACAGTTCGTGATATCGCGTTTGAGGTAAATTATGGTTAAATCTAGCTGTCAGCATGGCTATTATTAAGATTAGGGCTCTATTCGATCGTAAATACGTTTCAAAGTAAACATCAGAGTTTTTTTTGTGTAAGGTATTTTTAGAAGTTTCGGAGGAATGTCCCTTTAAATAGTATTTGGTATTATTAGTTTATGTATCCTATTAATACTTATTTTTATTAACATTTCAGCATAGGTCTCCTACTTAGTATCGCTATTCATTGACCTTACCTAAACTAAACCTTATCTACGGCCTCAACAAACTATATGAATATTTCACAAACTGACGCCTGATACCCAACTTAAATAAAACTGAGGTAAGCTGTTTTCACCTCAATAACAAACAGGCAAACCGAAAAATTAGAGGTCAAAATGAGAAATGTAGCACTACCCTACCAACCCTACCCAAAATATCTGAGGGTTACCTTGGACAGGACTCTCTCGTTTAAAAAACATCTACAAATAAGTGCACAAAAAATAAGTAGTAGAAATAACCTTATCCAGAATCTTTGTGGCACCAACTGGGGCGCATCTGCGGACACACTATGAACATCTGTGCTGAGTTTGGTCTATTCTGTGGTAAAGTACTATGAACCGGTCTGGCTAAATAGTCGATATGTGAAAATAGTTGATACGCAGCTTAATATAATAATTAGAATGATTAGCGGCTGCATCAAGACTACACTATATTGACTTCCGATCCTTAGCCATATTCCTCCGCCTATTCTACGAAGACAACAGGCCTTGATAACGGAGTATTCGAAAGTAAATAGCAACTTGCAACAACCAATCCATGAAGACATCCCGAGTTTAGCAGCAAACCGACTTCCATCCAGAAAACCACCCATAAGAACAACCCAACAGCTAACAGCAGATAATTTCAATGTTACCTCCAGATGGCGCACGCTGTGGACTGAGAAAGTCCCACCTGAAATATCCTGATGGCTTCGACCAGCCACGAAACATATGGAAGAGCCTAAACCGAATTAGAACGGGACATGCAGTATGCGCACACAACCTACATAAATGGGGAAAACAGCCTAACTTCAGCTGCGACTGTGGAGCTCCATCCAACACGTAGTGGAGACCTGTGAATTGAAGGCATATCCCAAACCAAAAGACTTTTGGGTTTGGGGGACCCAAAAGACTTTTCCAAAACTACGCCTGCAAGCCTTGAATGGATAGCTCAACTTGACTTAAAGATATAACCTTATCTGTTTGTGTTATCTTATATTTTATCTGTATTTTGTCTATGTTCGTTTTTATAATCTTTGTTTATAATGTTTGTATTTTTGAATTATGTACTTACGTTTTTTACAATTATTACTGTATTTACTCCATGTATTGAGCCATATTCTAAATAAATAAAATACTTATTTTTATTAACATTTCAGCATAGGTCTCCTACTTAGTATTGCTATCCATTGACCTTACCTATTTTATCATGTTTCCTCAATCCACCAATATATAAGATATTCCTCACCACCTTCTTTCAAAGGCTATTGATTATCACGATTCTTTGTATTTTGTTTACTGTTGCTACAAAAAACGAATTTCACCAGTAACATTGCAAGAGAGAAAATTTTGCCGCCAATATTTTCAACTGGTATGAAAGTTTGTTGTGTGGCAATTTTCGCGAATTAAATTTTGATAGTTAAATCACGAGACGTCAGTCGAGTGATTTTCATAAGCGAAAATTGCCAAAATGCAACAAACTTAAATAAAACCAGAAGAAAATTTTGCCGGTAAATAATTTTCTCTCGAATGATATTCGGCAAGACTATTTCACGAGACAATTGATGCATCATATCAACGAAACATAATCTGTATTTATTTGTTAATATTAAATGTTAATGAACTAAATGAATTGATAGCGACAAATACATTTTTTCAGTTACCACCACGTAGATTATATCCATGAAAATCACCTAAGGATAGCAAAGAAAAAATTATCAGAAACCACATAGACACAACAAATAAGCACTCTGCTAAAAACACCCGAATATAAAAGGAGAACTAACGTTGAAAATTAACGAGGATTTAAGCAAAACAAATTAATGATAATGAAGATTCCAACGAAAATGGGAAAAATTTAAGAACACATTAATGATGCCAATTAAAGATACGCTGAGTAGTCACAAAATCGATGAAGCTAAGACTCCATGGATGACAGATGAGATCCGGCCACTAATGGACGAAAGAAGATCATATAAAAACAAAAATGTAACCGAATACAAAGCCACACACAAGGAGATAGGATAAAAATACGGGCAGCTAAGGAGAAGTGATGCAACGACAAATGTTTAGAGATAGAAGAACTCCAGGGAAACCATGATAGTTTTGAAGTGCACAAAAAAATTAAAGAATTAGCAGGTACAAGACGGTTGAGACGAATGGTAAAATAAAATCCACAAGGAAAACAATTCCTGTAGCTGGCTGTATACCACGTATCACAAAAAAAGAGGTTAGTCTTTGTAAGTGGGGTATATTTATTTAAAAACCCTTAAAAGGGCTACATAAAAAAAACAAACGTTTTCGGACTAAACAGTGCATCATCAGGTTTAAAATCTGCTAGGTTAGAATGCCTGAGCCACCAAAAATACATGGGTAAAAACCCTTTAAATTACTTATAGTTATCAAAGATTATACATCTTGTTGTTAAAAAACTGTGATGTTCATTATTAAATTAAATATGACTTCAGGTAACATACATTGAAAAAAGTTTTGAGTTCCAGAGCCGGGGAGAAAACCTCTACGCACGGAGAACAGCTGGAAACTCTGAAAAAAAAAATGGTAAAAAGAATGGTAAAATAAATCTGATGTCAAAGGCAAACTAAACAGATGGAGAGAATACGTCCAAGAATTGTTTGAGGATGACAGGACACAACAAGATAACATGAACGATTGCGAGGATCGTGATATAGGTCCAAATATAACTAAGGATGAAATAATACATGCAATAAATCTGGCAAAATCTAATGAAATGTGCGGGGCCTGACACAATTCCAACTGAAATAATTAAATTAATATCAGAAGATCAGATCAATGTATTAGTAGATTTATATAAAACTATATATTATAATACGGATATTATTCCGAGAGATTGGCTCAAATCAACATTTATTACATTACCAAAGAAACCTAATGCAAGGGAATGTAATGACCACCGTATAATTAGTCTAATGGGTCACACACTAAAAATATTCTTAAAAATTATCCATTTAAGAATTTTCAGAAAAGTGGAACAAGACATCACTGAAACCCAATTTGGATTTAGGAATGCCATGGGTACACGAGAGGCATTATTTGGATTTAACGTCCTCATGCAAAGATGTATGGATGTAAACCAACCACTCTATGTTTGTTTTATTGATTACAATAAGACGTTCGATAAGGTCCGACACAACCGTCTTATACAGTTACTTAAAGATAAACACATTGACAAAAAACTTAAGAATAATAATTCATCTGTCTGATAAAATCTTTGGTCTACTTTTTTCCATTAATTTCAAAAATAATCTAACTGGGTATAAATTTTTGTTAGATGAATTTCTTACGAGCCATTTGCTGCTTGCCAAACTTTTCGAACCACCTTGACTTCTTTTGGAAAATGCTGTTTTTTTTATGTTAATAAAAAATTTAATTCGGTCCATTAATAAAAATTTATTTTTCCCATAAGATCAAATTACTTATGAAAAAAGTGAATCTTTCAGTTTTCGACCTCATTGCCTCTCCAAGCAAGTTCAAATGAGCAAAGGTGAAAAATACTCTTTTTGTGCTTCATCGGGGGTTTCCTCGTCATATATTTGGATGATTTTTAATAATAAAAAAGAGGTTATATCTATGTAAATGGGTATATTTAAAAAAACCCTTAAAAGGGTTACATCAACTAAACGAACGTTTTCGAAATAAAAATTCCATCATCAGGTTTAAATTGCCTAAAATAAGTATAAACCATTTAATTAAATAAACGTGGTTTAAATTTTGACTAAGGCTAAAAAAGAGCAAAAATGGTTATACTTACAAACTGACATGCCTGAGCCACCAAAATATCAGGGTAAAAACCCTTTAAATTACATATGTTTGCTAAAGATTGTACATACTGTTGTTAATCACATTTAATGTTTGATATTAATTTAAATTTGACTTCAGGTAACATACACCCATGTTTTTGGTGAGTTCCAGTGGCCGGAGAGTAAATCTCTTCAAACGGGCTCCAGCTGGTAACTGATTGACAAGATACTTATAAACGGTGTCGAAAACAAAATGTCAATGCACCATGAAACAATGTTAATTATACATAGTATTACTACAGCCAAAAGATTCAAAAACTTTTATGATGTTAAAAAATAACAGCAATCCAATTTTAAAAATTTTAATTATTTAATTTTGGATATAAAATATTTGAAATTACCGATGGTATTAAAGGGCATGTTTAAGAAAATGACGTGTGCATTAGGCAATCTATGTTACTCTTTGTCGTGTGGAGTGTGGTCTAAAAAGTGTAATTTGATAAGTGATAGATTAGCTAAGATATAAGAAAATTGTCCTGTTATGTTGATCACATCTAGGACAGGGTAAAATTGAATGTTATATATTTGTAGCTAATTTAAGACCTCGTGTTTAAATGAAATTGTTTAAGACTACTCATATGGTGGAAAAATTAATACAAGTAAGTCTAATGAATTGAAAAGAGAAGGGTTATAAATCATCTGGCTGAAGAATTAAATTTATAAATTATGGAGTTAAATTTAAAATTGAAAAGGCTGAGCTTCCCAGAGACTGGATAAGAATCAATGTAAAGAAAATGACTGAATAAGAAGGGGGGTGGGGTTTAAAGAAAGTAAATGAGTTAATCAACAATTAGAGGTAATAGAGGTCCTGCATGCTGAAAGCATCTAGCACCCTGAACAAAATCTATTTTCAACCATAATCCATAGTATAGTCCGGCTTCTATAATATAAAAATGTAGCTTCTCCAATTTAAATTTTAAAGTGTTTGTTTGTCTTTAGTGTATTTGTTATGTCCCAGTTTACATGTATGACATTCGGTTATTGCTGGATAGGCCACAATTGACGAAATGCCCCTGAGGATGATCTTGTGATCGAAAGTACTTGGGCAAGATTTAATTAAATACTGTGTTCGATATTTGTCTTGTGTACCATCAAAGTTAAAATCTATTTTGTTGTGTTAAATTCGGTTGATAAAAAAAACCTGAAATTTGATGTGTGTGTGTGTGTGTGTGTGTGTGTGTGTGTGTGTGTGTGTGTGTGTGTGTGTGTGTGTGTGTGTGTGTGTGTGTGTGTGTGCTACTAAGTTGTTGACCAAGAGAGGGAAGCAATGGTTGATTAGGATTTTCTTTTTAACGGGGGAAATGATGAATTCTGATATATTGTTAAATTATGTTTAAATGTTTATTGAGTTTAGAACTGATGAGTAACTTATTGATATATGAAATGATCGAGAAATAAACAAAGAAAGAAGAATAGACAGGAATATGATGTAGACGTGAAGAGTGGAGAAAACGATGAAATAGTGAGGTGTGACGAGCGTGACGAGCGTTGGATGGTTATGAAGTTAATAATGGGGTCGGAAAAATTGTGACGATGGTGTAAAGAGAATGATTGTTTAAAGAAAATGGCGGATACAATGCACCAACAAAATTAATTATAAACAGGAAGAAGAACAATTTGAATACTAAGTTGAAGTACAAAAACAGATATATTTATATCACTCAGTCTTCTAATATACAGAGATTTCTTAGTGTATTGCAAAATGCTATTTCGAATAATATAATGACATTTATGTACCCGAAAAGAACTGTCATTGTTTTAGCATTCAAATATTTATATTCTACATATTCTCCACATATTTAATATTAGAATGAAATTTAAAAGGAAATAATTCCAATATCTGCCTTCCCCAATAAAAAATTCCGAACACCTAAATCTTTATTTTACTATAAATTTTAAAGCTACTGTGAAACCTTTGGATATTTGCCAAGAGGTTTTAAGAAATTGCACGATGGTGCTGCGAGGCATATAAATATACAGTGAATTATTATATAAAATATACTTTAAGCTTCGAAAGTTAACGTTAAATGATTAAAGCGTAGAAAGTAGCAGCTTGAAGATAAACGATTAGGGATGATACGAAAGCTAAATAATTTGCACCGGGCTGCTGCTAAGATTTATGAAATCTAGATTTATGTCATTTAAATATAACGGTAAAAGTTATATGATGTTTCTTAATGTCTGAGTACAGTTCAAACTTTTATCAACTCACTTTTGCTTTTCTATCTATCTATATAAGGATTTTTACAGTAGTCGCTGCCTTCCTTCTTTCAGCCAACGTCTCCAGTCCTTTCTGTTCTGCCATTCTCCATCTCTAAGGTCTCGTCTTTCCATGGCCTCGTTCACTTCATTTTTGCTATCGAAATATTTGCTATCCACCTTGTATTATCTGTTGTTCTCACATGTACATACCAAATTAAACGTTTTTCTTCGATGTAGCTGAGTATGTCTTGTTCTACTGCCATTCTTCATTTTATCTCCTCATTTCTGATTCGATCTATTTTTGTCACACTGCAGCTTCTTCTCATGAACTTCATTTCAGTTGCTGTGACTTTGCACCTGTTTCGTTTATTTATTACCCAATTCTCAGCTCCATAGGTCATTATACTGCGTACCAAGGTGTTATAAATTATCTTCTTTGTATTTCTGGTAATCTGTCTATCCCACAGCACCCTGTTCATTTGTTTAATACATGTTCTTGTCTGTGCTATTCGGCTGGTTATCTCTTGCTCGGTGGTTCCATTTTTGAGAGTATGAATCATAAACATTTGAATTTTTCAGTTCCGTTAATTTCCCTATCATCGTCCATTTCCAAGTTTCTCACTGGTTCTTGCTCTGTTGTTAAATATTCGGTCTTTTCTAGGTTTATTTCCAGTTCATTTTTTGTGTATTCCATTTCTAATTTTCGGAGCATATATCACAGATCTTCTTCATTTTGAGCTGTTACCACTTGATCATCTGCAAAGCTTAATGTGTACAAGAAGTTGTCCCTGATTGGTATTCCCATCCCTTCACATTTCCTTTTCCATGATTTTTAATATTTGTTCGAGGAATATCTTAAACAGTGTCGGAGATGTAAAGTATCCCTGCAATAAGCCTTTTGTGGTCTTAAATTCGTTGGAGTATTTATTGCCGGTTAAAACCAGCTTTTGTTTTTGTTACGATTAATTTGACTACACACTTCTCACAAATTGGTTTGTTTAGTTATTAGTAACTGTTACTCTTTCGTTGGTATACAGATTAAATTTTTTTAGTCATGAGTTCTTCTTTTGTTTCTTCACTGGCTTTACAACTCGGGGTGAGTCTTCGCCACATCTACTATCGCTCTACATCCCCTATGATTTTGCGCTTCTATTTCCCATTGTTGTACCCGAATTCTAGATCAATCGGCTTTAACACCATCCTTCCTTTTTTTCTCGGTCGGACTACTGATCTACCATATGGTCTTTCAAAAACTCTGTCTTTAACACTCTGTCGTCCTCTGATCGTACCAGGTGACCTGCCCATCTTATTCGGTTTGCCTTGATATGTCTAACTATGTTTTCAGTTCCATACAGAGTCACCAATTCAGCATTGCGACGTCTTCTCCAATTCTCTGTGAATTCATCTCTTTGGGCACCAAATATTATTCTGAGAACCTGTATATAACAAGCGAGTCTTCTACAGCTGGCGCCGCTTCTCGCATCCTAATTTCCAGCGTTTTCTGTCGAAGCAATCTTCAGTTGTTAGATCTCTGGCGGTCATTGCATCATCGACATCGTCTCTGCAGGATCGTCTTGGTCTACCTCGTTTTCTTCTAGTTGGCGGAGTCCATTCTTCTATTTTTTTTATTCTCTGAAGGTGTCCATACCAGTTAAGTCTTTTGGCTTCGATTGTGTCTATTATGTATAGATCGATTTCCATTTCTCTCCGAATATCTTCGTTTCTCACCTTATCAAGTCTAGTGAGCTGGTAACATCGTCTCCAGTAGTTCATTTCCATGGCCTTAATTTTTGAATTGTTTCTTTGGTTTATCTCCCAGAGTTCGGTGCCATACAGTCCAATACTTTCTATTATTGTTTTATAAATTCTTTTATTTTCTTTTGTTATTTTTTTATTCCATAATAGTCCGTGTAGCTGTCTGGTGGATGATCTTGCTTGGCCAATCCTGGAATGTATTTCTTCGCTACTTCCTGCTTTTGATGTTATTTGGACTCCCAAGTACTTAAAATTGTCTGTTGGTTTTATAGTTCCCATTTCGATTTGTAGGCTTTCTGGTTTTTCTCCTACAACTAAGTACTCAGTTTTTTGTATATTAATTGTGAGGCCCCATTTGGTGTACTCATCTTCCAGTTTTCTAAGCATGTAGCTTATATCACTCTCGTCTTCAGCTAGAATGGCTTGGTCGTCAGCGAAATGTATCGTGTACAATCTATCATCTCCGATTGGGATGCCCATATTGCAGCACTTTCTTCTCCACAGTGAGAGTGCCTCGTTTAGATATATTTTGAAGAGTGTAGGTGCTATGCAGCAGCCTTGCTTTAGGCCCTTACTAATAGGAATTTCTCTAGTTAATCTATTTCCAGTTTTAATGTTTGCCGTCATATTTTTGTAGAGCTGTTGTACTGTTTGTATATTTTTTTCGCTTATTCCTTGTTTTTCCATTGCTACCCAAAGCATTGAAAATGGTACACTATCGTATGCCTTTGTCAGATCTATAAAGACTATATGAGTTGAAAGGTTGTGGGCTAATCTTTTCTCGATAACTTGCTTTAGAGAGAATATACTGTCCGTGCAGGATCTGCCTGCACGAAAGCCATTCTGTTCTTCTACATCTATCATCTCTTTTTCAATTTTATTTTTTATTATTTTTCCATACAGTCTTGAGAGTGAATTTATGACACTTAGCCCCCTATAGTTTGAACAATTCTTTCTATCTCCTTTTTTGTATATGTTGTTAATATGTGCTTTTGTCCACTCCGGTGGTAAGTCGTGTCCATTATAGAATAAGGTGAAGACATACGCCAGTAATTCCCGTAATACTTGTGGGCTATGTTTTAATAATTTATTTGGTATACCTTGTGGTCCGCATGACTTCCCATTTTTTAGAGTTCGTATTGCATTCTCGACTTCCTGTACTGTTATTTCATCGTCTTTACTGTATTCCAGTTCATATGTTGTTGTACTGATGTTCGTGAATTGAGGTCTTGTTTCAGTCAAAAGTTGTGAGTAGTGTTCGATCCAAGATTTTTCTTCTATTAAATCTATTCTACTCGATTCTTTTCTGTTTGTTCTCAGATTTTTTACCGTTTTCCATGCTTCTCTTGATCTTGTTGACCCTATATATTTGTTGAGTTCTTCGCATTTACTTTCCCAGGAAATATTTTTTGCTTTAGTTACTAAGTTTTTTACTTCTCTGTTTGATCTTGCATATGTTCGTGTATCATCTGGATCATTTGTTTGCAGCCACTTTTGATATGCTTCTTTCTTGTTGTGTACTGCATTGGCGATGTCATTTGTCCACCACAATGGAGTATTCTTTTTGTTCTTTTGGATTTTGCCGAGCGCTTCATAAGCTGCTTCATTGATTTTATTGATTATCTCTTTATAGGTATTCTGGGCTGAGGAGTAGATCAGGTTTGCCAATTTTTGGCTAAGTCGCAGCTTATATAAGAATGATGTTGAGTCGTTCTGAGAACCTTTCTTTCAAATACTAAAAGCTTATTGATTTCCCGCTGGTTAAGAGTCCATGTTTTACTGCCATATGTAATCATTGAGCGAATAATCGACTTGTACAATGTTAATTTAGATTTAATTTTTAGCAGCTTCGATCTTAATAATATTGAAGAAGAGTATAATGCTCTATTTCCCGCAGCTATCCTTGCTGAGACCTCTTTTTCTATGTGGTTGTCGACTGTGATTATCGCCCCCAGGTATTTAAACTCTATCACGTCTCTGGTAGAATGCGTGAGTGCATCTATATCATCAGCCAAGGCTAGCAACAGTTTTGATCCTTGATCAGCAAATCCTCCTGTCAGCTCAGACGATATTTTACTCATTGCATATTCTGAAGCAAAATTGAACAGCAATGGTGACAAGGGGTCCCCCTGCCTTTTCCTGAACTTATACCAAATGGCATCCATGTTCTGCTTCCTATCTTTACTTATCATACACATATGAGTGTGTCACGCACATGAATTCTAGAAAGTATAAATGTTTCAGCAAACGATGATTGCTGAAAAAAAGACGTTAATCCAAAAAGTAAGAAAGGTGAGAGGAAAAGTGATGTTGCAAAAGAATTTAAGATTTCTCTGAGTACTCTCTCAATCATCATAAAGCACAAGGAAAAAATTAATGCTGCTCATACTGCTGGAGTACGGAAAACTACTAAAGGCACTTTTCCTCGTCTGCAAGAAAGTGTGATCATTTGGCTAAGACAGTGTAGAGGACAAAAAGTGTATATTAGCGGAAACTTGTTGAAGGAGAAACCTAAACAGATCGCGTCTACTCCAAGGATAAAAAGTTTTGCGGCAAGTGAAGGGTGGCTTACAAATTTCAAAAATAAAATTGGAGTTTTGTTTAAAAAGTTTGTAAGGAAAGTGGAAGTATTGATGTTGTAATTAGCTTAGATTGACGCAGTAAATTGAAGACCTTGATTGAAACCTATGATACCCGAGACATTTTTAATACTGATGAAACTGGGCTACTTTACAAATGTTTATCGGACAAGACGCTTACTTTTAACGATGAAAAATGTCATGACGGAAAACATAGTAAAGAAAACTTGATACTTTCACTTGCAGTAAATATGGAGAATTTGGAAAAACTTACTCTTAGTGATAGAAAAAGCAATGAAACCATGAAATGTTTCCTACGGATTATCGTGCTAACAAAAAAGCTTGGATGACGACAGAACTGTTTAACAATTGACTTTTAATAGTTAATAAGGACATAAAACGACAAAATCGGAGAATTTTACTGTTTTTAAACAATTGAACTATCCACAACAGTCCTTCTACATTGCCCAATGTAGAAATCTACTACTTTCCGCCAAATACAACTTCTAAATTGCAACCATTGGACCAAGGGATCAAAGACGTTCTATCGCAAAGCAATTTTATTGTTAAGGTCGTTTTAGAATCTCTTGACAAGCAGCTAACAGCAAATATCACAGTTTTGACAGCTATTTTACTGATTGGCAAGACATGGAGAGGTGTAACACCCCTAACAATTATCACTACTTCAAAAAATCGTTGACATCAGCGGTGTGAGTTTTTCTGACTTTGTTTAAGTGGATGAAAATTTTGCTATCTTAGGTTCACTAACCGATGGCGAAATTTTTTCTGTGACAGATACAAATAAAAAAAGTATCGATGAAGATAAATACCACATATCAGAACCTTTGGCAGAGGTGTCAATTAAGAAAGCAAGATCCTCATTTGATACCTTACAAAGCTTCTGTCTACAAAACGAAAGTAATAAAAAGCATTTCAGACCACTCTTAAAAAAACTATTGAGCAATCTTAGCAGCAGTAATGTGCTTTGAAGCAAACCGGTATAATACAGTTCTTTCGAAAGATTAATTAATTCACATTATGAATACATAGTAAGTGTTTATCATAGTAAGGTTGAAGAAGTGGGTGCAAACTAAGAATTCGCACCCACTTCTTCAACCTTACTATGATAAACATCTACTGCCCAACAGATGAACAAGAGCAACATACAAAGGAAAGCTTCTACCAACAGCTGGAGATAGTATATGACAACGCGCCAAAAAATGACATTAAGGTTATAATGGGTGATATGAATGCCAAAATAGGCAAGGAACCGCAGTTCTATGGCACAACAGGAAAACACTCACTGCACAATGAAACAAGCGAGAATGGGGAGTTTTTGATAAATTTTGCCACCAGTAAAAACATGGTTATAAGCTCCACATGCTTCCCACATAAAGACATACACAAAATGACGTGGATCTCACCAGATGGAGCCACAACCAATCAAATTGACCATGTGATGATAGACAAAAGGGCAGCCAGTAGTATCTCTGATGTGAGAACACGACGAGGAGCATGCTGTGGATCAGACCATCTTTTACTGCAAACCAAATTTAGGTGCAGAGTTAACAGAGAAAGAAACGAAAGACAACAAAGAACAAACAAACTAGACCTGGAAAAACTGAAGACTCAGGAATGTAGAGAGAAGTTCGAGCAAGAAGTCACAAATGAGCTAAGGACACAAGAACTGCACTCCATAGAGAGCAAATGGAATAATATCAAAACAGCAGTGCTGACAGCAGCAGTGTCCACCGTGGGAAACAAGAAAAAGAAGAGAAGAGGAACATGGTTCGATGACGAGTGCAGGCAAGCGATAGAAGAAAGAAACGAAGCGCACAAAATGTACATAACAAGAAGAACACGGGAAAGACGAACATCATTTGAAGTCGCAAGACGGAAAGCAGAAAAGATATGCAGAAACAAAAAGAGAGCTTATGAAAATGGACAAATAGAAGAAATGGAACAAAATTTCAAAAAAAAACGAAATTAGAGGAGCTTACGAATACCTAAAAAAGATAAAAAGTGGATATAAACCTCAAACAAGCCTATGCAAAGATGAAAGTGGGCAAATAATCAGTGACCAACAGAAAGTCACAGAAACCTGGAAGCATTATTTTCAGACCCTACTTGGAACACAAGTAGATATGGAAGATGAAATGGGTACGAACCATGTAGAAGAGAACGAAGTTGAAGTAGAAGCTCCAACCATAGAGGAAGTTCTCGAAGCTATTAAGGCCCAGAAAAACAATAAAGCCCCGGGAGTTGACGAGATTCCAGCAGAACTGTATAAGGTAGGTGGCAACCACCTATCAAGTCATATCCACGCGCTTATCAAAGAAATATGGCAAGAAGAGAAAATACCCGACGAATGGAAGAAAAGTGTAGTATGCCCAATCTATAAAAAAGGAGACAAACTCCAATGCAAAAACTACCGTGGAATCTCTCTACTATGTACAGCGTATAAAGTCCTCACGTATATTATAAACCAGCGACTCCAACCACTAGCAGAAAATATTATTGGAGAATATCAGACGGGCTTCAGACGGGGAAGATCGACAATGGATCAAATATTTACAGTCAAGCAGGTCTTGAGCAAATCGTGGGAACACGACATTGATGTTCACAACGTGTTTGTAGACTTCAAACAGGCATACGATTCAGTCAAAAGGGACAGACTATACTATATATTGGCAGAATTAGCAATACCACTTAAGCTAATTAGACTCATTAAAGCCACAATGGATGAAACCCAGGCATGTGTACGAATACAAAACAACCGGACAGACTTTTTCAAAATCTCGCAGGGACTAAAGCAGGGAGATGGGCTGGCACCAACATTGTTTAACCTGGCACTGGAGTATGCGGTTAGGCAAATGCAAACTGGACGAGAAAACCTACTGACCAATAAAACGGTTCAACTGGCTGCCTACGCCGATGATATTAATATTATGAGTAGAACATCAACAGGAGCACAGGAAGCATACGCAGAGTTAAAAACACAAACGAAAAGGCTAGGTCTGGAAATTAACACAGAAAAAACAAAAATAATGGTACAGACGAGAAGAAATATAATCCCACAAAACATTATACATGAAGATGACATTGAAACGGTTGGAAAGTTTACATACCTGGGAGTAGAAATATATGCCGATGGAGCAGAGGATGGAGAAATACGAAAAAGGATAACGCAGGCAAACAAAGCTTATTTTGCCCTCTCCCATATATTTCGGTCTAAAAGTGTCCACCGAAATACAAAGATGAGAATATATAAAACTTTAATTCGGCCAATAGCATGTTATGGCAGCGAAGCATGGGTCCTGAAAGAAACATCCAAAAACAAACTCGACACATTCGAAAGAAAAGTACTGAGGAGAATACTAGGACCTGTGAGGGAAAACGGAATCTTCAGAATTCGATATAACAACGAGCTCTATCAACTGTATAAGGAAACACCCTGTCAGACTTCATTAGAATACAAAGATTGCAATGGGCCGGACATGTGATACGAATGGGAGAGGATAGGCTACCAAAACGAGCACTGAACGCCAGAATGCAGGGAAAGAGACCAGTTGGAAAGCCAAGAAAGCGCTGGGAAGACACAGTAAGCAGCGACGCACAAGCACTTTTAGGAGTCCGTGTATGGAGAAGAGCAGCCACAGACAGACAAGGGTGGAGGCAAAAAATAAAGGAGGCCAAGGCTCATTTTGGGCTGTAGTGCCGTAGAATATATATATATGAATACATACATGTATGTACATGAATGTACTTCTTAACTTTTATCATTATTATAGAATAACAGTTAATATTGATCAAAACTTATTAATTCGAAGTTTTATTTATTTTTTCCACAAATTTCGAACCATTTGATATGTCAAACACTCAATAAATCATAATGTTTTAAGAGTCCCTCCAGTTTCGAATTAAAGAGAGTCGACTGTAATTACGGTTGCCTTCCATCTTATATACTTTTTTTTACTTGTGAGATATGCCAATACTTTTTACCTTTAAGTATCAGTGATATATTATGACTTTAAAGATCAAATACACAACACTTTTGAGCTAGAAAAAGAGATAAATGATGGACCAAGAATATTACAGCAGGAAGTTTATTTCGCAATAAAACAGTTAAAGGATGGCAAAGTGACAGGCCCTGATAATATACAAGCAGAATTACTCAAACTAATGGACAATTAATCAATAGCAATAATCGCAAAGATATTCAACATTATATACAACTCTGGAGAAATACCAACAGAATTGCTGAAATCTGAGTTTATTGCACTTTCAAAAAAAAGCAGGAGCCAAAAAATGCAAAGATAAAGGTACTATAAGCCTCATGAGTCATCTTCCAAAATTGTTTCTAAAGATAATTCATAGGAGAATCTACAAACTGTGTGAAAGTCAAATTTCCCCCAACCAGTTCGGGTTCACAAATTCTATTGATACTAGAGATGCTTTGTTTTCAGTACTCAGTATAGTACGCAGACGTCAACTGCGACATATACCATGTCTGGGTGATCACGAGAAAGCGTTTGAACGAGTACAGCACGCCAAGATGATGCAAATGATAAAAGAAACAGGAATTAATAACCAAGATCTGAAAATAATTAGAAATCTTTACTGGAATCAGACAGCAAATCTCAGAGTTGAAGGTGAACACACTGACTATGTGAAAATCATGCGTGGAGTGAGACAAGGCTATATTTTGTCTCCTCTTATCTTTAATCTGTTCTCCGAAAGAATATTTATTGAAGCTTTGTACGAAACCGGGAAAGGTATTCTACTTAATGGTTACCGGCTAAACACCATCAGATATGCAGATGACACCCAGAGTATTTGCGGAAAACTTTGAAGATCTACAAGTTTTTATGAACAAAATCACGTATTACAGTCAACAATATGGACTCAATATAAACGCGAAGATATAAGAAAATATAAAAAACAACGCTTATGATAATTAGCAAGAAAAGGATAACAGAACTCTACGTCAACCAATCTACTGTAGAAAGAGTGATGCATTACAACTACCTTGGCACCATTTTAAATAAAGAATGGACCAACAACCAGGAGATTAGTGCACGCATCGGAAGGCTAGATCCATTTTCTATCGGATGGCAGCCTTCTTTAAAAGTCACAACCTCTCTCTTTATACAAAAGTAAGAATGCTGCGATGCCACGTCTTCTCTGGCCTTTATTATGTTTCTTCGGACATATTATGCGAAGTGAATTCAAATATGCTCTTCTTCAAGTCATTTTGCAAGGAAAAATATTTGGAAAACGAGGTCCAGGAAGAAGAAGAACATCTTGGTTAAAGAACTTCAGAATCTGGTTCAATACAACATCTGTGCAGCTTTTCCGCGCTGCTGCAGATGAGATAAAGATTGCCATGATGATCGACAACATTCGTAATGGATGGGCACATCAAAAAGAAGAAGACAATAGATTATACTTAGAGCATATTTCGATTGATAGTTTGTATGGTTCGTAAATTGTCATTTGTACCATATCCTTCTCTGAAACAAGATATGGTACAAATAACAGTGTTTTGTGGACTGATAGAAATCGATGATTTCTCATATGATCAATATGGATAGTAATAGAAATATTATTTCTATCAGAAACTAAGACAAATCAAATTTAGATGTAAGTATCTTCGTTAAGACTTACATCAACAGTTTATACTTTAATAGATAAATGAAAAAAAAATATCTGGTTTCCTAGACCACCGTTTACACGATCTACAATTTTAGATTATCTTTAGGTCACCAATAAAAGGTTAGTTAACCTATAAAGCCGGTACTTTTAATGTACGAGCTCTATTTGCCCAATTCTGCCATGGCGCTGCTGGTGAAGAAACCAAATTACTACACATACGTAGACATGTATCAGAATATTAAGGAAATGTATAGATAGTGTAAAATAGCAGTTAACTATTTTTGTGTAATTATTGTGTATATTTTCTTAATTTTTTGTATTAAAAAAAAAAACAAACAAAAAATACACAAAATAAGAAAAAAATACCACCAATACAGAGAGATAAAAACGCACACAAAAACATCAATAAAAGAGTCTAAAGGAGTAATTTTTTCCGTGTTCATATTTTAAAAAGTGTTTTTGTGTTTTCTTCAAATCGATCGTTGAGATTTCTTTTACCTATAGAAAATGGTCTCAAAGTGGCAAATAATTCATCATTTGAATGGTACCGTATTCAAATTTTAATAAATTATACCGTTTTCTAATGCTTATTGTTATAATGTATAGAATTTCTATGAATTTGAGTTACACAATGAAAAAAAAGGTTTTTGTTTCGTCATATCTATTCGGCATACAAAAAATGGAAAATCAACCCTACCGATCTAGGTAATCAGGTGTTGTTCTATAAATAACATTGGCAAAAGTGAGGTCGCTAACCCAGACCATTCTGAAAATTGACAGTAGCTGTCATATACCCCAACAAATACGCAAAAATTTCCCTTAAATTAATATTATTGTACAAAACGCAATAATATCATATTGTAAATGAGTATTTTGTTATTGCGATATGCAAAATACGAAAAATCTTAAATGCCAACTTTAAATATTGATCCAGCATCAAGAAAAAAACTCTCGTGGCAAAACCCGATCAAAAGGTCACCAGTGCAAGTAAATACGGTAATGATATTAGCCAAAAAAGTGTTGTATTGACATGTACCGTGATTGTCATTAAGAAAATCTTAACAAAAATACCTGTAACGCTTAGTAGCGACATCATGCGGTGCTAAATCCTCAAAGGATGTGGTTTTTACCCCTTTCCACTATCACTCGTCGCACAAACTACAAAATTCCTGCAATTCGGGCACTTTTAAACATTTTTCACGGGTAAGTTATCACGAAAATCGGTATGTCTGATAAGGGTTCATTTCGGGACGAAGTTTTACTAGAGACTACTTGGGCATTTTTGGACCCGGTGTTGACGCCATAACTTTGATAACGTTATCCTGCGGACGTGCGCAGGACTTCCTATGTTGCCGGTCGACTCACCGCCAACTGTACGATCCGGCGGCGAACTGCAACGTTGCCGGCAGGAATATCGGGAAAAGCTTTCCCGCTTGGAAAATTCAATTCATCAGGAGGTCCGCCAAGTTCTAATATTGCGTATCTATGGTTTTAGATTGTTCTTTATGAACAAACAAATTTACAACTGCTGAGGTCCTGAAACTAAAAAGAATATAATAAAGCATTTTATTATAATAAAATAATATAGATATATATATATATATATATATATATATATATATATATATATATATATTCTCCTTTTTCTTCTTTCTTCTTGTATGTAGGCTTTAAAACCTACATTATGGCACCAACTTTGTCTTGGTCTGCCAATACTTTTTAGAAAAAAGAAATTCTTTGGGCAAAAAATAGAAAATAAATAGAAGTTGTAAAATTAACAACCTAAAATTTATATTCCTGTTCAATTTCTAATATTTCGAAAAGAAAAATTAATAGTGTGTGGGTCCAACTCATTAAGAAGACCTCTTATTAAATTATTGATGAACTGCTGCGGTATACGTTCCCAAATCGCGCGTAATGTATTAGCCAACTGATTTAAGGTTTGGGGCGGTTGAAGGAGCCTGTTTTGTTGCCTAGACATTTCGGCCCAAACATGTTCAATGCAATTCATATCAGGTAAACATGGTGGCCACTCCATTCTTGTAATGCTTTGAGCTTCTATACACTCGTTGACAATTCCCGCACGGTGAGGGCGAACATTATCATCAATCAGAACAAATTGTTTGCCTATTGCACCAAAAAATGGAACAACTATTGGTACTATGACTCTGTTTCGATATCGTATAGCAGTCATTGTCTCATTAATTAAGACGACTTAAGGTCGATTCAGACACATCAGTCACGTCTCGTCACAGTGATTGCGCCGAACCGAACAATCCGTCATACAAAATATTCTTTAATACAAATATGTTGCCTGCATTCACACTCATCAGTTGACAAACAGTTTCCCAGCTGTCAGATAGTTGATAGTTCTGTGACCAAACAAGACCGGTTCGGCGCCGAGACTATGACGGGACTGATGTGTCTGAATCGACCTTAAGTCCATGCGACCGTCAAAACATATGCCTCATCATACGCAAACGGATCCACCTCCAAAAAGAGTGGTTGGGACTCTCAGATTTACATTGTAACGCTGTTCTCTTTCCCTCCACACCAATATTGGGCCATCATTCGCATACAAACGAAACCTGGACTCGTTAGTAAAGAGATAATTCCCAAAATTTTCAAAATTCTACTGATAGTGTTCCATCGCCCAGCGATATCTGCATGCACGCTACTCCCTAGTTAGTCGTGGATGGTTAGCGCGCCGTCTAGTCCTTAAATTAGATGCATGTAACCGTCTTCTGACAGTTTGACTGAAAATCGCTCGTCCAGTAGCATCTCTGAAGATACTGTTAATTCTGGAAGCCGTGAATGTTGGGTTTCTTCTTGCCGTCAGAACTACAAAACGGTCTTGCCGACGAGTTCTAGATCGTTCACTTCCTCCTCCATGCCTATATGTTGCAGATCCAGTTGCTACATACCGATTCCATGAACGACTTATCACACTTTGCGACAGATTTAGCCTCATAGAAACCTCTTGTTTAGTTATGCTTTGTTGGATCCAAGGAACTAATTGCTCGAGCTGCACTAGTTCTTAACGTCTTTGCGGCATAATGTTTTTGTGATAAATAGATTTCTTGACTTATTGACAACTAATAAAGCCAATACAAGCACGTTTATACGAATGATATATTCATGTTTGGAACAACATTTCTCTTTTTATACGATATAAGGGTCGATAAGAATAGGAAGAAAAAAACCACATGTAAAAAATATTGGCAATAAAGATAGCATATAGAGTATACTACAGGTAATTATTTTAAAAATAGTTTTATATGTTAATTTTAGGAATTTTAAAATTATCCACTTCAATTGTTGAATAGTGTACCTACTTGATGGCCTTTTTTGTCATTTCTCTTAGAACAAATACGGCGTCTACAACAGCAATGGGAGAATATTGTTGAAAACTCGCAAAATACATATTTCCAGATGCACCCCACTTTAACTTTAAAGATGTGAAAGTAGAAATATAAATTAATATAACTTCAGTGATTTATACATATATCTAAAAAAGGAACAAACAAGAACAAAAAAAAATATCTTTAAACATAAATAAAACATTCTGTGGCCGATGAACTTGTTTCCGTGGCATATCTTTCACACACACATGCACACATAAGAAAATAAAATGTCATTGACAATAGTTACGTTAATTTCCTTAAAGGTATTGACAGGTTTTAGGTTCCTTCGAAATATGCCGCCTCTGGTTCCATAAATGTAGTAACATTATAAATTATTGCCTTTGCTGGGCTATTTAGTTCCTATCTTTTTAGAAGCCATATTGTTAAATATTAAATTAAAACGCTGAAGATTCCATTTCTACGGCGTACAAAAAATTATAAGGCGACTTCGAATAAAACATTAAAAGAAAATTCTAAGAAAGTACACATCTTTAAAATAATAAACAACTCTAAAATGGTTTTTATTACTTGGCAACGCTAAAATGAACTGAAAGAATTCGGTGTTTTAATACATACGAATCGGAAATTGAAACACATTAAAAAATATTCTGCGATTTCTCAAACATATATGAGGGGATTTCAATATATTACATATACGAGGGGATTTCAATATACGTAAAAAAAATCAATGAATTGCAAATGCTACAAACGTAATAAAAAATCAAAAGTTTATATAGTTTACCAAATTGTATTAATTTTTTTTTATTGGCTTAAGGGTAAATACCCACACAACCAGACACAAATTTTTAAAAACAGATACAAGGATTACACTCTTCTCGTCCAGGGGGCCGATCAGGGCATTTTTATAAACGATAAAAGGTAGACCTTGGACAGATATGTATGTATACATTAAGAAAAGACATCAGGAATTAACAAAGGTGGTTATATTTGTATATTCGTTGTTCTTACGAAAGACAGCAAACAATCGTAAATTTCTTTTTTGTCTAAAACAAAAAGAAGCAGTATATTGAATGGGCTTTCAATGTTTAATTTTAAAAGTTTTCTGAAAAGATCATTAGCCTGAGCTCTATATTTTAAACGATCAAAAAAGATGTGGTCCAGATCACCGATTTTATTACTTCTTCTTCTGGTAGCACTACAACCCGGGGTGGGTCTTGGCTGACTGCACAACCTGCTTCCATCTCGAACGGTCGTCCATTATGTTTAAGTCAGTGGGTAGCCCCATTGTTCTCAAATCTGACCATATATTATCTCTCCATCGCATTCGTGGACGTCCTAAGGGCCTTCTCGCTGTCGGGACTTCTTCCCAGATTAACTTGGTAAGGCGGTTATTAGGGAGCCTATGAATATGGCCTGCCCATCTTAGACGTTGGGATTTAATCTCTTGGACTACGTCGCTAGCACTATACATTTGTTTGACCTCGGCATTTGTTCTCATTCGGTATTGGTTAGCGATTTTATTACAGGCTTCGCAAAGATCACTCTCAAGTATTTTTATTTTTAAATAAATGTGCTGGATAACATGCGTGACCAAACTTCATTCTGCTGATAGTAGTTATACTTTTTCGACTGTAATCGTACTCATTGTACCAAGGTTTTCTCCTTAATTTGGTTTCAAGTCTGGTGTAACGTGTTGGATTTGTAAAGCTGTACTCTTGCCATAAATAGGGCCATTTCTTCATCATTCTCTGTTTTGCTATGAATATTTGTTCGTCTGTAGTTAATTCGTAATTTATTCGTTTCCCTATTACTATACTTTTTTTTCTATGTATCAAGTTATGGACATCAAGTACTTTGGCCAATTTAATCCCATCGAACACATCTGGGGTATATATAAAACGTATTATGATAATCACGTTGGATGCAATGAATACAGTAAAGATGCAGTTAGGGTAATGTAGCAAGAAGCTGTTAAAACTGCAACTTCAGAAATATGTGTCAAAACTCTAAATAAATGTGAAAAATTAATAGAATAATGGTGGATCCGGGAAAATCAAATTAGTGAAAGTAATCCAGTGATTATAGATTTACATAGCGGTAGTGAATTTAGTGATGATGGTGATGATTGATAAATTTAAATAATCAGTAAGGTCACTATTATATTGTTATTTACAAAATAATTGTACAGCAGGTTAACCATTATAATTATACATTCATTATTAGCCAAATAAATAATAATATTTAAAATTCCATTTGAATATTTGTTCCTTATTTTATACAAATTAACGCTAACTGATAATACAGGTAAAAATAATCTAAACATAGTAAGTAATTAAAAAGATTATGGAGAACTCCAGTGCAGTTTACCGTACCTTTTACTACAACGAGAGATTTTCTGTGAATTCCATTATTCGTTTAGAGGTTTAAGTTGGTTGAATGTACAGTATGACTAACCTAACTTCTTTTCAACTTCGTCGACAACGTGGAGACTTAATTACGATATTTAAAATATTAAACTTTAATTTTGGAAATCCCGATGAAATATAAGGTCACCAGTTTAAACTTAAAAAGAGAACTTTTCTAAAAGATCAAGATACAACTTTCTATCAAATAGAGTTTTTAAGAGCTGGAGTAATCATAGTGATAGCATTGTCTCTGCTCCCTCTACCAACGTGTTCAACAGACTTATACCGACCGATTTATATTATAGTGAAAATATTATTTTCTTTTAAACCAAAAATTGTAATTTTGTAATTTCTTTTGTAATTTTATAAGTTACTAGTAGATTACTAATGTAATTTCTTTGTTTTTGGGTTTGATAGGGACCAGTCCCTCTGTCCTTGAATATGTATAATGATAATAATATCTTGCATGTTTTGGCTACGATTATTTGGCAATTTTACTGATAAATAATACTTTATCGATATATAAAGTTCTTAATATCACTTTAACATCTGGAAGCATTTTAAAATACAAGTAAAAAACAAAATGCTTATGATACGAACTTTATTATAATTATTAGACATAGTATTTGTTTTTATAAAATGCATATTTGTTTTATGGTAGTCGTTTAATGTACATATACCGGCAGTCATCCGTAAGAATTACCTCCGGACGAGGCAACAACGCATCGGAACAGTTTCAGCGGCAAATAGAGGGGGTTACGAAGAGGCCTAAAGCATAAAACTGAAAAAAGAGAAGAAGATAGACGACACAACGGTTTGACCTAGCAAAGAGATCCCTTAGAGTAGGTCGGAACTGGGGCAGGGAGGCGAGTAGGAACTTTCAGGACTAAAATCACTTCTAGTCTACCTACTTCTTTCTTCTTGCGGTCTCGGTTCAAATTTCAATTGTTTTATACGGGGCTTTTTCTAGAAGTCAATGACTGGGAACGATTTGTGATACAAAGACAAATTGTAGGCAATTATTTTTTAATTGGACAGAAACTAAGCACCGATTATATATAACTTGTACGACAATACCGCACATCGTTTGATGATATTTTTTAAAGATAATAATAGAACTATTGTTTGACACAATTTTCTAATAGTATCTAATTTATGCAGCAAGGTTTTTTCTTTATAACTTCATTCCGGGGTTTATATAATTTTTGTTCTTTTATCATATATACTTTTCTTTCTTTGAATTTATAACTTGGTATTTGCTTAAAAATAATCTAGACTCAAATAAGGAAATAGGTCATGAATAGATGCAAAAAAACTAGAAAATATTCGCATAGATATGCACGATTCTATCCAAAAATATGCATTAAATATGCATTTTGTAAGGAATGGGATTTTGGGTTTAGGTCTTCTTCTGAATACATTGCCGATGGATGAATAGGTAGTTTTTAGGATGATTTGGGCTCTGAGGTTTTGGCCCCGGATGGTGCTGATTGTATAACTTCTGCTCAGAGAAGAAAGCCTCTCAATAATGGGCTGGGTGTTCGACAGGTGATGTATGAGGACAGAAGGCTAATCGTGTCACTTGTTATTTACTCTACGCAGGATTCTCCTCTCCAATACAAGCAATCTTTGTGTAAGATGGTCGTGCACCGTAGTATAGATATTGGATCTATACTCGATGCCCACTCTGATTAAAAATGTTTTATACAGTGTGTAAAAGCCAAATGGAATAAATTCATTATTTAGATTACTGTATATATTTATAAAAAATCCCGAAACACGTCAAATTTAAATTATAACTTGACATTCTTTAACGTGAAAATGCAACCCCTGCCTTCAACCCCTTAGAATGACAGGTACAACCCCCAATTTTAAAATAGGAAGTATAGGCTTGTGATATATCGTTTGAAAGGTCTTTTCATTCTCATTCAAAAAACGTTGTCGTTTTCAAGTTTATTAAGATTAATTAAGATAAAATAAATTAAAATCATTTGGTTACCGAAATTCGAAACAATACAATCAAAAACTAAAATGAAATGCAAAACGTAATAAAATGTAGAACACGAAAAAAACTATGAATGTTAATGAAGTAGATATTCAAAATGTTCACCGCAAACGTCTTGGCAACATCCTAATCTCAAATAAAACTGTCTTCTAACATGATTTAACATAACAGGCGTGATCGACCTAATCGCAAGCGTTATTCGTTCTTTTAAGTCATTTAAATCATAAGGTTTAGTTTTGTACACATGGCTCTTCACATAACCCATAAAAAGAAATCTAATAATGTAAGATCAGGTGATCGCGCTGGCTATTCAATCGAGCCTTCGCCTCCCTTTCCACCGATTGGGAAATATTGTATCAAGGTACTGCCGGACATTAAGTTAGTAATGTGGTGGTGCTCCATCCTGTTGAAACCGTATCATGTTGGCTGGAACTTGAGGGTTTTTCTGGATCAGAATATAAAATTGCCAACGCTGGAATGACATCATTTTGAAGTAGTGCCAAATAATTGTTGCCATTCAAGTTGCCCTCAATGAAAAAGAGTTTATGATGTTGTAGTGTATGATATTGTTTCCTACAATCCCTGCCCAAACATTAACCTTTTTGAGGGTATTGAGTGTGTTCTTCTCTCATCCAGTGAGGATTTTCCGTGGCCCAGTAGCGGCAATTTTGCCGATTAGCATGACCGTTTAAGTCGCACTGGCCAGCGCACTGGAACCCTCTACCAACTCGCACTGGCCAGCGCGGTAGAGTATGGCTAAAATCCAAGCATGTTTGACACGACAAAAACACGGCCCTCAGTCCCCGGCAGTGAGCTGATCCTTGGTCAAGGTAGCGATCAAGAAAGACAGCACACAGAGGGTGCGAAGAATCCCCGGGTCAGATCAGACGGACAAATGTATATCGCCACGTACAATGTAAGAACACTGTCATCTGAAGAAAAATTACTGGAATTAGAAGAAGAGTTAAAAACACATAAAATGGGACGTTATAGGTCTCTGTGAAGTAAGACGTGAAGAAGAAAACTGTATAACTCCTAAATCAGGGCATCAACTTTTCTATATGGGAAACAAAGAAAAAATAGGAGGAGTTGGACTTCTTATACATAAGAGACACACTAAAAATATCCAACAACTTAAAGGTATCAACCCAAGAATAATACTCTGCATACTGAAGCTTAATAAAAAAAACCAGCCTTAAAATAATTCAAGCCTATGCACCTACATCTACACACTCGGACGAGGAAGTGGAAACCTTTTATGAAGACCTAGAAAATGCTGTAAAACTAGCGCCTACTACACACAACCTAGTAATGGGTGACTTTAATGCTAAGTTGGGATGTAAACTAGACGGGACCGAAGTAGCAATAGGTCCCTATGGATTCGGACAAAGAAATGAAAGAGGCGAAATGTTTTTGGGTTTCTTGGTACGAAATGGCCTTTTTGCAATGAATAGCTTTTTCAAAAAAAGTCCCCAAAGAAAGTGGACCTGGGCAAGTCCAGATGGAGTCACCAAAAATGAAATTGATTTTGTCTTAACCAACAACAAAGACATGATCCATGATGTAACAGTTCTTAATAGCTGTTCAGTGGGAAGTGATCATAGAATGGTAAGAGCGAAGATCGTGCTAAATCTCCAAAAACAAAGATACAAAATGATAACAAAAACACACCCAATACAATGGAATCCAATCGAAAACACCACGTCCTTCGAAGAGGAAATTCTGAGATGTCTAGAGACAACAAATATAGAAGTTATGGATATCGAAACCTTAAATGATAACTTAATAAAAGCTATTAAGAACGCAGAGAAAAAGTGCAATACAAATTCTAGGAGAGATAAGGAGGAAAAGCTCAGTCAAGAAACAAAAAGACTTATGGAGGCACGAAGAGAACTTAAGAACAAAAACGATACGAATGCACGCGTACTACAACAACTTAATAAAGATATTAATAAAGCAGTGAGAAAGGACGTACGACAATATAACACAAAAAAGATTACAACGGTTGTCGAGAAAAATAAAAGTTTAAAGGTGCTGAAGAGATGTCAAGCTCTAGGTAAGAAGAACATTGTTAAGCTCGCAGATCGAAATGGAAAAGTGGTAACAGATAAAGATAAGATAATTAAGGTAGTTGAAGAATTTTACACAGAATTATATAGAGAAAGGGGGAAGAAAGACGGCACCAAGTTGAGAAAAGTCCAGAATGTGGGTTCAGAGGATATCCCAGAAATAACAACCGAAGAAGTTTTAAAGTCATTAAATAGAATGAAAAACAATAAAGCAGCTGGTGATGATCAAATCGTTATTGAGGCAGTTAAAGCAGGAGGAAAGACAGTATTGAAAGCATTGACGCAATTATATAACTTATGCCTTTCAAACGAGGTTACACCATCTCAGTGGAATAAAGCTGTTATAGTAGTCATGCACAAAAAGGGAGATATAACAGAGCTAAAGAACTATAGACCTATTAGCTTGTTATCTCACGTTTATAAGTTGTTTATGAAGATAATAACTAATAGGTTGACATCAAAACTAGACTTCTATCAACCTTGCGAGCAAGCAGGATTTAGAGCTGGATACGGAACAAATGATCATTTGCAAACCATTAAGTCGTTGATTGAAAAAACCATTGAATATAATAGACCCCTGATACTTATCTTTGTCGACTTTGAAAAAGCATTTGATACGGTCAATCAAAGTGAAATGCTCCAAGCTCTAACACAATGTAGAATAGATCACCGATACATATCTCTCATCAGATACATCTATCAACATGCTACAGCCTGTGTAAGACTTAATGAAGATACTGGGACTTTTCGTATTGAAAGAGGCGTTCGGCAAGGAGACAACATGTCTCCTAAATTATTTACAACTTTGCTAGAATACGCTTGTAAAACAATAGATTGGAACGAAAAGGGCATCAATGTAGATGGAAAATTTTTAAATAACCTTAAATTTGCAGATGATATCGTTCTTATTGCAGACAGCTTTGATCAGGCACAGATAATGCTCCAAGAACTCCATACTGCCACAAAAAGAGTTGGTCTTAAAATAAATTTTTCAAAAACACAATTTATGACAAATTTAGTCCACAACAAAAACATCTCAGTAGAAGACAAAGATATTGAGCCAGTTGACTCCTATAAATACTTAGGCCATGAGATCAGAATAAGTCGAGACAACCAAACAATCGAGCTGAAAAGAAGAATAAACCTCGCTTGGGCTGCATTTGGAAGGATGAAGGATATTTTTAGGTCTAAGATTCCAATGTGTCTGAAAAGAAAAGTATTTAATCAATGTATTTTGCCAGTGATGACCTACGGCGCAGAAACCCTAACGCTCACAAGAACAACAGTGAGTAAACTACAAGTTGCGGAAAGAGCAATGGAGAGAATTATGTTAGGGATTTCTCTACGTGATAGAATACCCAATGCTACTATACGCAAAAGATCAGGAGTAGCAGACGTTATTGAAAGGATAACAACACTAAAGTGGAACTGGGCAGGTCATGTAGCAAGATCAGTTGATGACCGGTGGACAAAAAGAATTTTGGAATGGAGACCCCGAATACAAGCATACAGAAATAGAGGTCGACCCCCAACGAGATGGACAGATGACATAAAAAGAGTGACTACAAATTGGATTCAGATGGCGCAAAATCGGACTAAGTGGAAGAGCATGCGAGAGGCCTATGTTCAGCAGTGGACGTTAGAGGCTAGTTGATGATGATGATGATGACCGTTAAGTGAAAAAGTACACTCGTCAGAAAACATAACGTCTTCTAATTGGATAATATTGTTATCCAACATTTGCTCAAAAAAAAGTTCTATCAAAATCGTTTTCCATGAGCTCCTAAGTAGGTATCATCTTATAGGGATGCAATTTATTTTCTTTTAATATGTTTACTATTGATGTATGGCTAGTATTGAAAGTAGTGGATGCCTGTCTACTCGATCTATGTGGATTTTCCTGATACTCAAGCAACACATCTAATTTGAGTTTGTTACTCAGTGCATTGGCAGCTGCTTTTTTTATCTGCCCTTACATGACCAAACTCGCGAAACTGCTTCTCTATTTTACGTATTGTTCCTTGAGATATAGGCGGTAAATTAGGAAATTTCTCATGAAATAGGCGAGTTACTTCCTTTGTGTTCGGGTGTTATCTCCGTAAACCAATCATTTGTAAAAACTGTCATTTTTCTGCATTTCCGTTAATCTAACCATTTTCAGAATTGAATTGAACGAACTTTTTTACTTAAATTAAAATACTGACAACTTAAATAAAACAATTTACTAATGCATGTTAAAATAACGTTGTCACGGAAATTCTTTAAAGTGTTTTTAATGGTTACCATCTAAAAACCACATTGCTATGGTTTTTGTTCACTTTCTCATTATCAAGACCTAAACGGAAAAAAGTTTTTAGTACATTTTAGCGAATTTCGGTAACCACATGATTTTAATTTATTTATCTTAATTAATCTTAATAAACTTGAAAGCGACAACATTTTTGAAAGGAGAATAAAAAGACCTTTCAAACGATATATCACAAGCCAGACTTCCTATTTTAAAAATTGGGGCTTGTACCTGTCATTCTAAGAGGGTTGAAGGTAGGGGTTGCATTTTCACGTTAAAGAATGTCAAGTTATAATTTAAATTTGACGTGTTTCGGGATTTTTTATAAATATGTACAGTAACATAAATAATGAATTTATTCCATTTGGCTTTTACACACTGTATGTATGAATGAGTGATCGCGGAATTTACCAAACAGTTCAGTGTCTGAGTAAACACTACAGCGAGGTACTCGATCCGGTCACGGAGCTGTAGTCGGTCTCCCCAAAAGTCTAAGGTTATGCCTTGCGGAAATTATGGGTGTGATGGACTGACTGTGATATGGATTGTCTAAAGAGAATCATTTGAGTTTTATTTGGGTTGAGTGTTACTCTCCATCTCCGACACCACCTGTCGACCAGGTTAAGGTGATTTTGTACATACCAAGAACTGAGTCTAACGTCTCGTGATGTTGTTACGAGAGCTGCATCATCGGTGTTAAAGCGAAGTGGTTGTGTTTGTGTATCGAGGGTTAGGAAAGTGACTATTGTATATTATGTATTATATGGGAGCCAATACTGAACCTTGAGTTATTTTATGTAACCGTTATGAGAACCTTACCGTCATTAGGCGATGAGAGACATATGAATGGATAAGTCTGACGAATGAAAGGGGCAGGCCGATGTTCAACAGTTTACTGACTAGTCCAGAATGACAGACTTGGCCGAAGGCTTTTGAAACATCGAGAAAGATGCCTAGTGATACTTTTCCGTCATTCAGACTTTGTGTAAGGTATGTGACGATTTTTGTCAATGCCGTTTTGGTAGAGTACCCTTCTCTAAAGCCAAAATTGAAATGATGGGATGATGTTATGTTCGGTGGTGAAGTTAACGTGTCTCTCCTTGAGGACCCTCTCGAAGACCTTAGCTAGGGGCGCCAATATTGTACCACCGCTGTATTTATCCTTTTATAAGGAAGCCAGACGCCTTTTATGTCGATTAGTGGAACTATTTACTATTTAGGGTTGAGTGCTGAAGTTTTGCAACGCCCAAATTTGTTGATTTTGTTTTATCAAATTTTTGTATTTCATGGTGTTTCAGTATAGTTTTGTAGTTCCATACGTAAGGTTACAGCAAGTGTTAAGGTAGATGCAAACCAGTTTGATTTATAAATACAAGAAAATCATGTATTTAGGTGTATAAAACTGAGTTGTTTCTCTTTGCCAGACCATGTTTACGTTAGAAACCGTAGTTTATTTACATAAAGTGCAAGTTTCCCATATTGTACCACGCCGAGTTGTACACACTTTTTGTACAAAATTAAATGTGGTGACTGCCCAAAAACCTACATCGGTCAAACTGGTAAAAACTTTAACAAACGAATAGCAGAACATAAAAGGGCTTTCAATAATAGAAAAACAAATTCTACATACGCACTTCACCTTCTAGATCACAATCATTCTTTTAACGACGAATTTAAAAATTTTCACATTCAAAATAAAGGTCTTAAGCTATACTTGTTAGAATCTATAGAAATCAACAAATTAAACAACACAGATATAATTCTGAATGACCAACTTGAGACAAACAGTTCTCCCCTCCTCAACCTATTTCATTAGACACTATAAAGTGTAAACGCATGCCAAAGATAGATCACTTGAGAAAGGCAATCAGCCGAAACAGCTGTAGTGATAAGAGTTAAAATAAATTTTTGTGGAAGTTTGAAAACAAAGTTTTCAGTGTTTTATTGTTACATAAAATGAATTTCCATCAAGTAACGGTCGAATCCATCAATTAAATAAAAAACACACACTGTTCTTGTATGTTTTAGATGCACGAGGAAAAATATGGGACTTTTAATGTGGACGACATGAGTCGGGTCTTGAAATATTTCGTAATGAATACATGGGATTAAATGAATGCTGCCGGTAGTATAAAGTATCTAAGCCTACCTTGCTCCGTCACCTTAAGGGGACCAATATCAAGGCAGATAAAGAAAGGAAGGCTTTTGGCCCAGGAAGTGTGCTACCAACAGCAGTGGAAAAGGAAGCTAGTTGATCACATTTTAAAACAGGAAAAGTTGATGTTTGGCCTCACGATCAATGATGTTCGATGGATTTCATTTCAAATCGTCCAGAGAAATCAAAGACCACATATTTTCAATAAAGAGTTCCAAATGGCAGGAAAAAGTGGTTTTATGCTTTCAAAACTCTTCATAAATAACAATTTTTATTTTTGGAAATTTATAGGGTGGACACTTTTTTTGCCGTTCAGTGTATATAAAACGTTGACATTTCTTAGAAAATATTAATGAGCAATTCTGTAGAAATGGACTTATATCGTGAAAAAAAAAACTCATCAAAATCAAATCAACGGTTCCGAAGAAAATTGCATGTTATTTAAGTCGTGCGTTATACATATTTTTCCTTTTTATTGATTATTATTCCATTTTAAAACATATTTGTTGTACTTTACTGAATGGATATTCTGGAAAACACGATTAACTTTTTTTTTCGCATATATATCAGTTGAATTTGCTCTTTTATATTTTTTATTTTGTGCAAACAGACACGTTTGGAACGATCCAATCGCTAAAATGGTTATTTTGAGGTTTTACACAGCAAATCCTATTTACACCGCAATGTAAAATATAATTCAGTTCCTAGTTTCAAAAGCAATCAATTCCGTTTTGTTGTTGTGTATATATTTGGTATAATTATTCGAGTAGATTAAGGTATTCGATTTAGTTTCCTTTATTCCGTCTCATAATGCAGAAAATACACTGCTTGAAACAAAAATTGAAGACTTATATAAGATATTTTACTATTTTTTAGTATATACAGTTCTTGGATATTTATCGGCGAAATTGTTGTAGAAAATTTCATAAAGGTAAACAATAAGATTTGTATAAAATAAGATTTGTATAAAAACTACATCAACGCACGCTCCAAGTTTACTAATTTGACTTCTGTCTCCCGAAACTCTTTGGTAAACCTCAAAACGATACATATATCCACTAATATGAGCTCTTACCCAAACTTTGACCCACTTTTTAGGATTTTTTGGTACGTATCGCTTTATCCCTTTGGGACCTAATTTTTGTTGTGTTGTTACGATCTTGACTTTAATTATTTCTTTGTACTGGTAACCATAGAAGGTTTTTAAAGTGTACCAAACCAAATTTTTACATAAAAAAAAACAAAAAAATAGTGGGATATATATGTCCCAGTGGGAATGTTGGTTGGGATTATTATATCCCGTAGGGTATATTGGAAGATTACGGCCACAAATAAATGAACACTTTATTTCAGAAAGATTTACAAAGTATGCATAAAAAATACTTAATATGTGTAATATAATGTGAAACAATGTTTACACAAACCTACATCGCATATTGTGCAGATGGTTGTGGTTCTTCTTTCTTTATCCATACTTGAGCAACCAACACAACGCCGTCTCTTAGCAGTTTCAATCGGCATGTGGTCTCCTACATTTTTATTTCGTGATCTCTTTGAAGGTCTACCTACACTTCTTTTTCTAAGTTTTACTTGTGTAATGGATTTACTTTTAGAAATGAGATCTGATAGCTCAAACAAAGTTTCTAAAAAGGGGTGTTTTCTTGCGTGTTCGATATAAATCATTATATATTACCTAACTATTTATCACTGAAACCATAAGCAATCGGTAGAAAACTTTTTTTTTACCATTTACAGGATCGTCTATCCATTTCATACACTTCACTCATTTGGTCAGCCAGGTCCACACCACCCATAGTCTCGTTGTATAAGGCAACAGCAGCCGGACAAGGACACTTTGGTCACACTTTTATTTTTCCTTTAAATAGTTCTACAACTACTCTTATGACAGTTACTCAACAAGGATACTTGTTTGGTATCTTACCACTTTGTGGCTAGGGTTTGAAAGTCATTTGTTAGAAATGCAGAGTCTCCGTTGTTTATTTTGCTTTTTATAGAAAACTCCTTAGGCATGTTCCGTCTATTTGTAATAACTGTACCAACTACAGCGAATTTAATAGTGTCCACTACAGAGAAAAAAAACCTGTCAAAGGCCACAACAACATTACCAATACGTACCGTATTATTCAACTTCCTTTCCAGAGTAAACGTTAAAATCATATGTGTATCCTGTCTTAGAATCACACTTGCACCATAGTTTTATACCCCTTTTCACTGGTTGTAGAGGTATGTATTGTTTTAGGTACGACCGACCTTTGAACTTGACCATACTCTCGTCGATTGATTGTCTAGTACTGTCGGTTCGATACTTCTGAAATGTGAACTTAAAACAGGAGAGCATAATATATCTTCTACATAATATATCTTACTGCAATCTTCTGGTTTCTTTGGGCGATTGAAGTAAAGTTTGGAGAGAATGAATAAGCATCTGTTTTTTGATATTGCAATACTTATCGTTTTATTTCCGACAGATGGATGCGAAGACCAATAATGTCTCAATTTAGGCACTCTGTTGTAGCACATTATTAGGGTACAACCAATAGTAATCATTAATCATTGTTAGAACTTGTAGATCTCTAGTAACCAGGACCATTGAACATTGAACAGGAGATATCATCTGGTACCTTGATTGTGTGGTTGTGATATTTAAGGTGTGTGAAAAAGAAGAAGTGTTCTCTACCTTAGAATGTTCAATGGTCCTGGTTACTAGAGATCTACAAGTTCTTGTTAGAACTTGTAGATCTCTAGTAACCAGGACCATTGAACATTCTAAGGTAGAGAACACTTCTTCTTTTTCACATCACCTTAAATATCACAACCACACAATCAAGGTACCAGATGATATCTCTCTTCTTCATAACATCCCTGGTAGAGATTATCTCAAACTCGACCTTTTTGAGGATTTGGAAATAGTCAAGGAAAAGAAAAATAGTCCCAATTGTGTTAATCGTCACACCAGCATCAACAGAGACTTCGTCCCACTTCATCGACAATTATTCTCCTAAACTAACTTTCTCTCTTTTAAACTACCCATCCAATTTTACTTCACTTCTACATTTCTTTTTTCTTTTTTATTTCCCATAGCTAAATTTCAACTTACATAATCATTCATTACTTAACTCTATACTTGTCACCATTAATACACTAACATCACCCCTTTGCCAATATCCAACTACCCATCCTCTCCAATAACTACCATCACTCATCATACACATTTTTTATAATTATTCATTTTACATCTTTTTTCTCTTATCACAATCAGTTTTAATATCACCAGTTTAAATCACCATATTCACCTTCTAATTCCTTTTCTTACTTTCTCGTTAATTTCCTTTTTCTTATTCTTTCCTCTATCATCTTCCATAAATTACAATCCTACTTTTATATATATATTCATTTAATCATACACATACAATCATACACATTTTCTTATAAATATTAATTTTACATCTATCTACCTCCTATCACAGTCAGTTTCAATTTCTCCATCTTACATCGTCACATTCACTTTCTATTCCCATTCTCACCTTCTCGTTTACTTCTTTTTCTTTTCCTCGACTCATCTTCCATAAATTACAATCCATCTTTTATATATACTTATTTAATACAACGATACAATTAGGTAATAACATCCTTTTCATCCCATTTAAAATGATTTATTAATTTTAACCACTTAAATTACATAAAATTTTTACCTACCTTGGTATACCGATTTATTTTGCATCACAGTCACACATTGATTTATATTCTCCCATCAGTTTTTTAAAATACCAAAAATTGCTTATGATCCTACTACACACAAAACACATTTCTTCACTAAAAACTGCCTACTCACAAACTTAAGCACAATGACTTTGCTCCTACCACATCATTCCTCTTGACATTGACGGGTACTAACTGATTTTTCATACCATCTTTCTATCAGTTAGCCCTAGACTCCAACACAGATCAGAGGTAATGTAAGTCAATAAAACTTCACCAACTACAGGGGGTCATATAAGATGCCCCCAGTTTCATTTTTTACATTACAAAAGTCAAGAGTCTATTGCATTTACCTGAATAAATAACACGAAGAATATTATTTTTTAAATCCAGATGTCAACCGAATGTTTTTTATGTGGCCACACAATGTTTTTTAACAACTTTTTTATGTAAGTAGTAAAAAACCAACTTTCTCTTTTTGTATGTTCAAATTTTAACTTTGTTGTTTTTAATATTGGTATTTTTACTCTCTCTTTTAGTAAACTGATGATGGAATGATACATATTCCGAAAAGATCTTCTTTATAATAAAAAAATTTTAAGCTTTTAATAAGCGTTTTTATACCTTAATACACACGAACACCACGTGCTTTGTATTCAACAGGTATACTAGCCACTCCTGGATATCTCCACTTCATGGTTTGTTCCAGTTTCATTTTTTAAATAACTTATAATAGACAATAGGCAATGTCATAATAGCTAACATATAAAAACCTCCTGCTATTACCTGGCCTGTCCAAGTTCTTAATTCCTATGAACATCCAGCCATATACGTAGGGGATTTCAACAGCCACCATGAGATGTGGAAATACTCAGACACTGACAGAAATGGCACATCCCTTGTGGAATGGGCAGAGGAACATGGTGCCCACCTTCTATTCGACGCCAAAGATAGAGGCACTTTCAGATCTGCGGCCTGGAGGAGAGAATATAACCCTGATCTCTGTTTTGTTACCGTTGACAACAAAGGCCAACCGCTAGCAGCATCACGAAGGGTTATGCCTAACTTTCCACATGGTCAACATTGCCCCGTCCTAATCAAGATCGGTATCAGCATTCCGATTATAAGATCGTTTCCACGCCCCAGATGGAACTTCAAGAAAGCTAACTGGTCTGCTTTCACAGTAAACTTGACAAATGCCTAGGATGGATTCCACCAAAGAGCCAGAACTACGGGAGGCTAACAGGAGCAATAATCACCTCAGCAAAAGCGACAATCCCTAGAGGATTCCGCAAAGAATAAATCCCTGGTTGGACAGAACAGAGCGAAAAACTGTATGAAGAATATTGCGAAGATGGAAAGCAGGAGATTGCAGACGAACTACTCCACAGCATTGATGCTGCCAGGCGTGAAAAAATGGACGCAGACAGTAGAAAACCTAGACTTCCAGAAGTCAAGTCGACAAGCTTGGTCCCTACTGCGGAAACTCGGAAGTAGCAACCCACCCGTTCGCCAAACCAACCTAGTAACTCCAGACCAAATAGCTACGCACATACTGTCAACCTCTAGGGTACCTCAAAATCGTTTACATACAATTAAAGTTAAAAAAGACCTCAAAACCATAAAATCTAGTCTTGCACAGTCAACAGAATATTCCAACCCATTTACGCATGAAGAAATATCGCAAGCCCTAAATGAAATCCTTTCATTTCCTCAAACATAGCGGCAGATTCACTAGGCAATGGCTCGCAGAATTCTTTTCTGAAATCCTTCAAACGGGAAAACGTCCCCCACCAACTCAAAAATGCAAAAATCGTCGCATTTTAAAACCAGGGAAAAGTAATAATTCACCGAAAAACTACCGCCCATCGCACTCTTAAGTATGGTGTACAAATTGTTCGAAAGACTGTTGTGTAATAGAATCAGCAAAACCATATTCCAACACTTACCAGTGGAACAGGCAGAATTTCGGCCAAACCGCAGCTGCACAGACCAGGTACTCGCCCTGACCAATTATGTGGAATCAAACTTTCAAAAGCAATCAAAAACAACCGCTTTCTTCATCGATCTATCTGCTGCTTATGACACTGTGTGGCGACAAGGGGTAATGTATAAATTAATGCGAATAATCCCATGCAAAAAGACCACTGAGGTTATTAACGCCATGCTATCCAACAGATGCTTTAAAGTTATATTGGGAGACAAGACTAGTACCCAAAGAAAAACTGAATAATGGACTTCCGCAAGGATCCGTGCTGGCTCACATACTTTTCAGCCTCTACATATCAGACATGCCACACAACCACATCAAAAAAGTTTTGATACGCACACGATTGGACGCTTGCCACAAGTCATAAAGAATTCGAGGTCACTGAACGCATTCTAACAAACGATTTAAATGCCCTAGGGAATTATTTCCGCAAATAGAGATTTCAACCCAATCCAACTAAGACAGAAGTGTCCTGCTTCCATTTATACAACAAAGATGGCCAACTATCAACCTCAAATCTGCTGCTGCAAAACTCCGAACTCGTAACAACATCCTGCAAAAGCTCTGCGGCACTACATGGGGCTCCTCAGCACCCACACTTAGATCGACAGCATTAGGACTGGTATACCCCGTAGCGGAATACTGTGCACCAATATGGATAAACAGTCCACATACTCACCGTGTTGATGTCCAACTCAACCAAGCCATGCGAACCATATCGGGCACAATCAGGGCCACGCCCACTTACTGGTTACAAGCTTTGAGTCATATAGCTCCACCACCCATCCGCCGGGGAACAAGCCCTTGTCAGAGAATTTACAAAAATCAATACTGATCCTGAGCTCCGCTCCCATGTCGAAACTTCCGCCAGAGACATAAATGGGCTCCATTCAGATTTCCTGGCTGCTACAAAAGAGTCAATCGAATATATTTATAATCTAGATAATTTATGTAATTTATATTATATGTATATATATGAACCTGTGATGTAGCCATACGCTAAATAAATCCCCATCTGGCAAGCAAGTATTCTCGTCTTCTTCATTTTCGGAAAAATCAAATGAAGACGTATTTGATCCATCTGATTAGCGAGTGTGTTCTTCTTCATTGTCAGGACAATCATCTGATGCCATATACGACTCATCAGAAGAATGATCACTGTCCTGGAATAGGTCTTCTTCGTCGTCTTCTGAAGACATATTAGATTCTGCATCTATGTCACATGAAGATATGTCGCTTATATTAACAGCCAGTTCTTGCAATTCATTTTGAGTAAGCTTTCTTTTTCTTGACATTGAAGTGAAGTGATTTCTGATGTAAGTTTGCCAATTTACAAAAGTAAACGAATCTCAGATTAACGTGTAAGAATAATTACATACACTAAACAACAAACTTACCTTACGATTGTGTCGAAAACAGTTGTTTTAACTGTAAAAACGTCGAAAAGTAAGAACCAAGTGTTGACTGCGTCGTACTTATGAACGAACTGAATGAAACGAACTGATTGGTATTCCTCTGAATCTGTGGAATCTAAGAAGATTTTCCGAATTTTATCCAAAAATGGTTGGATTTTTCGCAATTTGTCCGTATTATTTTTATTTACATGATCATTATTAACGAAATGTAAAAACCTCAAAATAGATTCAAATCTATTAACAGGCATAGCATCTGCAATAAGGTCCATCCTCAGGCTATTATCACTTGACCAGTAAAGCCGTATTCTGGGATATTTTATGTACGCCATCACTAAATGTATGCCCAAGAAAGTTTATTTTTAAGGTACTCATATTTTGTAAAACCAAAATTTAATTTATTGTTTTGGCCAGCATATAAATTGGTCTGAAAGACAATATTGTTTCGGATTGTTTCCTTGAACATAAATATTTTCTGTTCTTCTAAACTGTGGCAAAGTTGCTAACGCATACATGCTGTCAAAGTGTGTGTACCAACGCAATTCTACCCGAATTTGCGTATAAAATACACGGTTCGTATATTACAAAATTAAACTTCAAAATTATTGAAAATCTATATTTGCCAGTTCCCAACAAAACATATCGCGTGCTTTTAAAAAATGATGTAACAAAATTATCACTTATAAGCATCAATCTATACATACACAAAATTAAAAAATAACCTAATAAGAACCTCATCAATTTTTATTACACCACTTACGCGTAAAAATAAAGAAAATAATTGAAGTGATGGCGATAAAATATAAAAAATTATTGCCGACAAGTGGAAAGATTGTTATGATTTAAAAAGGTTTTATAGCTAAAGCTTTCTTTGAATTTTAATAAGAGATTTTTAACTTCAGCATTTAAAGCGGTATACAAACAAAATAATTATCAAATGGCTGTGACACATGCTGTTATGATTGCACCGTTTCCAGTCTTTTTTCTTAGCCTTTTTGTTTTTTGAATTTTGAATTGAATTGAGAAATGCCATCTTCACTTATACCATCGTCACTTTCAACAATTTGGTCTTCATGCGTTACGTTCAAGCGAATACGTCTCTTCGTCATTGTAATCAGATTCCAAATCTGAACCTTCTGATAAATCATAAATAATATCATCATTGTCAATACCTATAAATTCTTCAATTTCTGGTAAACATACAGGCGTTTCATCCCTATTTTCGTCTTCATCGGCAAAAAGTACTTTCTGAAATAGAATAAAATTAATTTATTTCTAATAAAATAATATAGGGAAGTACATAAAAAAAAACCCTCGAAAATCCCTAAAATAATAAATCCTCGAGTGGACATGACTTCAAGGTGATATTTTCAGTGAGTTTTTCAATTATTGTGAAAATATAACAAAGACTAATTGTGTAAAACGCATAATTCTATAAGAAAAATATTTTCTCATCTTTTTTTTTGCTTTTCCATAGAAACCACGGGCACCTATTTCAGGCAATTCACAGGTGGCCATCGCGGTCAGGTAATTTATAGATACTAAACAAACAAATAAAAAACTTCGACTTCCAAAATAAATATTGTAGATGGCGGTAGTACTTACTTGATTACAGTCCACTGAAAGGGATTTCAGGCATTTTGCACAAATTTCATAGAATTAAAATATATTTTTTATAGTTAAAAAATCTGTCCACTAGAGTGGACTCAATGTATGAGAGGTATATATTTATGGTAAAGTGGTTTGTTAACATAGGAATATACGGTAATTTTTATTATTTAAGATCTTGTGGATGTTGATCTAATTGTCCATCATAAAACCCTTCATTTGCCCTTTAAGCTCCCTTTCCTATACAAGTATGTTGATATTATAATTTGTGAGTTCCCAAAAGATCATATACAATGTTAAAACTTTTTTAGTTCATTCAACAAAAACATGCAATGTACTGTTAAATGGAGGACAATAGTGTACCATTTCTAGATAACATATCTAATATATCTAGTAATCATATTATACTAGACAAAGTATCAAAAGCTTACAATATCAGATCAAGATTCTAAACTTTGCTTCTAATCATCCTAAAAGTCAATGTGTAATATCGTTATTGCCATGAAAAATAAAATACAACAGATCAATGACGAACTATTTTTATACCAGAACAAAAACAAATTATTTCAATTGTTTCCAAGTAAAGGTTAGTCCTAAAGCAATTATTATTCAACACACGGTTTTATAAAATTCCTATATTATTTCGTGCAGCAGTGTATTCTATGTGATTACTTGTCGAAAGGATATATGGAAGCTCTCGATAATTGAGCGCCACCACATCAATGTAACAAATCCATTATTGAAATAATTAGATTTTGTTTGTTTCTACACAATTATGTTTGAATGCCTCTACTTAATTTGGCTTAACGGGAGCTTTACGGTGATTATTCCAGAGAATTGATTTGATAGAGGAATCTCAACTGGATATTATACATAAACAGTGTTCCAGGTAACTAAATTTTGATCTTAAATATTGAACAGAATCCTTTTAAATACTTTCTTTATCCGTATTATAATATCCGTATTTATTGCTTTTCTGTTATAATGCGAATATCATCTAGCCGACCTTTCTGGGAGCTCCTTTTATTTTTTTTTGTCTAGGTTTTCACTCTATTGCCTTCTACGTGCCTCTCTATTTTTAGACTGTCTTACCACTTGTCCTTTCCGACTATTGTATTGTAAAGAGAAATGAAACGCAAAGTTTAATTTATTTAAACTTTTTATATATAACTTCTACAAACTGCTGCTAAGCGTGCTTTTTAAAGTCTGCATAACATACGACAAACTTCGATCAATTTATAGAAATATATTGACTGTCAATAGCTCATTGACCACTTGTTCTTGATGAGTACGGATGCAGCTATGACTAATCGAAAATTTGTAAAAGTATAAATATACAAATAAAAAAAATGACATCAAAATAATAGCAGGAGACTTTAATGCCAAGTCAGCAGAGAGAATGTATTTCACCACGTAGACTCTAATGATAACGATCTCAGAATCATAAATATTGCGATGTCTAAGTTAGTTAGTGTACTTAGTTAAAGCATGATTTAAAGAGAGAATATCCAATTTAATAAAAGAAAATCGGGAAAAGGAGAGAAAAAATCGACATTAATAAACTAAAAGATTCCAAATTTGAAAATGTATACAGACAGCACATAGAAGATCAAATATGGACAGAACACTTAGTAGAAGAAGATGTTAACCAACTATGGGCAAATATACAAGATATTGTGTTACAGATATCGGTTGAAACATTGGGCAAAACCAAGTCAGAAAAAAAGAAATCATTGGTTTGATCATGAGTGCGAAATGGTCACAAATAGAAAGAATGCAGCATGTCAAAAAAACCTAGACGCAGGTTGTACATGTACATGGAGAAAAAAGATGAGTATAGACGTATCTGTACTTCTAGACGTGGTACTTCTAGTTCTGTGCCTTGCCATCAATTTTTCTGTTTTCATTTCCGCTGTTTCTAACATCCTTTTTGTCCTCTCTGTGTCAGGTCTTGTTTCTGCCGCGTATGTCATTATTGGTCTGATTACTGTTTGGTAAATTCTGCCTTTCATTTCTTTCCCGATACTTTTATCTCTCGATATTGTTTCATTCAGAAAGCCTGCGGCTCTATTTTCTCTATTTAATTGATCTTTCACTTCTGTTTAGAGCTTTCCGTAGCTAGATAATATGATACCTAGATATTTAAACTCCATCACTTGTTCCATTATATTCCAGCTCCAATTTACATCTAAGTAAATTTGCTGTTGTAACCATGCATTTTGTCTTTTTTGGGGAAAATTAACATGTTAAATTTTTCTGGCGGTTATATTAAATTGGTGTTGCATACGTTATAAACCATTTTTTATTTGAGAGAGTAGTTTTGCGTCGTCTGCATAGCAGATTATTTTAAGTAGTTTTTCTCCCATTTGGTATCTTTTTTTTTTTAGTTCTCAGGGAATCTCCCTATCTTATCTCATTGCCAGCTTCAATTGGGTCGGTTAGTTCTTCCACTTTTACTTTTATTTGTGTTGTTCTGGTAAATATTTTCGATAGTTTTGATTATTCCTAGAGGTTTCTCTCTTACGTACAACAAGTGGATACGTCCGTTAATTTTAAGCCCGATTCTCACTATCATGCAAGGCAAGTGCTCGGCATGGGCAAGGCATCGGCTCGGCAAGATACATTTTACATTAAATCTTATTAACTTCACGGGATTTAATTCACACTATGCGTGCCAGGCACCGGTAGCCGATGGGCTTTGCATGCCACGTTCTTTCGAGACAATATTTGCCTAGCATGTGCCGTGCATGTCACGACAAGTCTGAATACGTTACCGGCAAGCAATCGGCAATCGTGGTTGTTAGAAATCAGTTTCATAGTGACCATAGAGAATGAAGCGTCAACAGAGACTTGCTTTTTCATCGGAGCAAGATGAAATGCTCATTGACTGTGTTCGAGAATTAGAGGCTCTTTATGATTTCTCTCACAAACGATATTCTGATAGTCAGTACAAAACCAGGCTGTGGAAAGAAATTGGTGAGAAATTACAACAAGGTAAGTATATTTATTATTAAAAATAAATGTGTTAATCTATAGCTACATACATTAAACAAACAGAATTTGTAAAAAATACACTTGTAATTTATATTTTTTCATATTGCCAAGGCACTGATCCGGATTCCGAATTAAAGAAATGGGTAAATATATCTCTAGTATTGAATGCTTCTTGCTGTGCATTACCCCCTTGTGCAGGTAGATTTCTTAATATGTGTTCATTGTGTTGCACAGAGAGCCTTTCTTCTTGTACGTTACTGCTTTGCAGATAATTATGTAGAATGCATGTGGTCAAAATAATTTTTTCCACGTAACCAGGTTGTGAATTGAGTTTTCGTAAATATATACGGAAGCGTTGTGCTAAAATGCCAAAAGCATTTTCTACTACACGTCTTGCACGACAATGTCGATAATTAAATATCCTTTTTTCAACATTATGCAATGTTTGAACCTGAGAAAATGGTCTCAAAAGATGAGTTTTAAGGGGAAAAGCTGAATCTCCTAAAATAACGTAGGGTGCTACAATATCTGATTCTGGTAAATTTGTATCGGTAGGAATATCCAAGGAACCATTTTCTAGTTGTCTTCCTAGTCTAGAATTCGCAAAAATGCCCCCGTCACTGTTTTTCCCAAAAGATCCTATGTCCACCGTTATAAATTTATAATTTGCATCTACCAATGCAAGTAAAACAACGGAAAAGGTTTTTTTATAATTAAAATAATTGGTACCACTATTCCTGGGTGCTACAATTTCAATGTGCTTCCCATCTAGAGCACCTAAACAATTAGGAAAATTCCAAGCAGTCCAAAACCTTCTAGCAATATTTTCCCAGTCTTCCCTATGAGGTGTAGGAATGTAAATTGGTAGTAACTTAGTTACTACTGCACTACATACTTCGTGAACTATGGCATGCACAGTAGAATGTCCTAAGCGATAACTGAATGCTATTGTCTGAAAAGAATCTCCTGTGGCTAAAAACCTGTAAATAAAAATAATCATTTAACTTGATATTAAGTCGGTTTTTTTAAGGATTAACAACATATGATTGTAAAAGTATTTTTACAAATTTACTGAATTTTCTGAAAAATGTATTTTTATTTTATTCATTTGTAACACTGTTGACAAAAATTTTTTTTAGATGCAGAACAATGCAAACATCGCTGGGAATCCATTCGGGGTCAATATAGGAAGATCAAGAACTCCAAAAAAACTAGCACAGGCCAAGCAGCAGATACAACGTCAAAATGGAAATATGAGGACCAGTTAGAATTTCTAAGGCCTCACATGAAAGATAAGCAACGATTGACTTCGGTTGCAAGTGAAACTTTAAGCGTTGTAATGGATGACGAGGATGAATCAAACCCTGAAAATTCTAATGTTCCTGAAAGGTCCTCCGTCTGCTACGCAGACGATACACCTAAAAAAAGAAAATTACCCAAACAAAAAGACAAAGATAATTCTACTCTACAAACTGCTAGTGGTACTCTTATGAAATATTTACTAGAAGAGCAAAAAAAAACAAAATGAACAAAAAGACGAACTTGATTATTTTTTTGATAGCATTAAAAATAGCATAAAAAAATTTTCACCTGCTGACAAGTATCTTGTGAAAAATAAAATCTTTGCCATTGTCTCAGATATTGAAGGTAAATATATTGGCCAACAGTTTCCTCAACAATTTCCCATAACTTATTATTCCCACAATAAACCACCTAATACACCATACCAAGGTAGTCAACAACTTCCACACCACCAAGATCAGCTACCATCTTCACCATATCCATATGCGACTGCGTCAGCAATATCGGTGCCATCTGGTCCGTCTTCAAGTTGCTCTATGCCTCCATCATCAGCAGCCTCATCATATTATGAAAATTTTTCACCGCAGGATACTGAATGATGAGACATATTATGTTACTGATTATAGTTCTTTTGTTACTACGTAGTAAGTTAGAATATAGTATATTTTTTAGTTTTTTAAATGGTAGGTACCTTGAGAATTTTTGATATGTTACTTATAGAATACAGTCTATTTTGATATGAAAGAATAAAAGTATTTTTTAAAAATCTGTAGAACTGATTAAAAACTATAATAAACCCAAATAAAATAATTTATCATTATAAATATACCCTTTCAATTCAAAATTAAAATTTAATAGGGTGGAGACAAAATAACGACACGTAAATAGTTTCAGTACATACCTTAAGCAGACTGCAAGTTTTTGCATCGGTGAAATGGATTCCCGGAAAGAAGTATTTTGTTTTTGAAGAGTTCCCCCAATATGCGTCAATAAGTTGTTAAATTCATCCATGGTCATTCGGTAATATTTAAAAAAATTTGTCTGATCGTCTAAAAGTTCTGAGTGTAACGTTGCGAATTCTCCTTCTTCATTGCGTTTTTTTAGCATTTTATGCACCCAAAAACGTCTTTTTCTGTTTCTGCAATATTTATTTTCATTTTCTGTTTCTTCTTCGTCTAATATTAGAGCAATTTTTATTAACGTGGAAGTTTTGAACATTGTTCACTACACAAAACAACTATCAACTATCCCACGGCATGCCTTTCGCAGTGGGAATTGACTCCGAAAACCTTGCCCGTGCCGAGCATGTGCCTTGCCGGTGCCTTGCACGTCTAATGAGAATCGGCCTTTACCTGGTCAAGTGCTTTCTTAAGGTCCACGAAACATAGATATGCCGGTTTGTTGTATTCTAATGATTTCTCTTGCACTTGCCTCATTATAAATATAACGTCGGTACATGATCTTCCCGACCTAAAACCTTGTTGTTCTTCTGCTAGTGTTATAATTTCATTCAGTTTATTTTTCATCACTTTAGTTATTAATGTTAGTGTTGTGTTTCATAAATTAATTCTTCTGTAATTTTCCGCATCCGACTTATTTCCCTTTATGAAAAGAGATATTAGGATGCTTAATCTCCATTCTTGATGAATTCTGTTTTGTTCTATTATTTTTTGAATTAGTTTTAATAATTGTTTGGTCTGATCTGGTCCTCCGCACTTAAGGAATTCGTTAGGTATTCGGTACTCTCCTGGTCTATTCTTTAATTTTCTTAATGTTTCTTTTACCTCTTCCTCCTCAATATGTATTTCTTCGTTTGTCGTCACCTCTGTTGTTGGTGGTTCATTATCGTCACCTTTAGCAAATAGGGATCGGAACTAGTCTACCCATATCTCTTTCGTTCGTTAATCTCTTTTTTTTTTGTCCTTTTATCATTCTCCATATTTATTTTTGTGTTCCGTAGCTGAGCACTTGAATCCAATAAGTTTAGAAGGCCGTAGCTTCAGAATAACAGTTTTTCAGACCTAGATCCCATTGACTGTTTTAATCTACATATTGAGAACTATCATTGACCCAACTTTATAAAAAATAAAATAGTTTAAAAGTAAAATAGTACCAACGTTAGTTTCCCAAAAGGCATACAAGGTGGAGAAATAAAAGAAAAAGGATATTGACAAATTAAAAGAGAAAGAAAGAGAGAAAAGCAGTAAGAGCAGAGAAGCGAGAAAAATATGTTATAGATTTGTGGTAAAAGTAATAAGTTAATGAAATATAAGAACCCTAAAGAAGGCTACTTTAATATACATAGAAGAAGTAGACAAAACGTGAAAGAGAATGAAGAAATTAAAACTAATAATGTCTAATAGACAATAAATTCAAATACAGATCTGTAGAGGATCTGTAGAGGAGTTAGACAGGGATGTGTGTTATCACCACTTTTGTTTAACTTATATTCTGAAGAAATTTTCCAAAACACGCTCAATAATATCGAAGCGGGAGTCACCGTTAACGGAAAATTAATTAATAATTTAAGATATGCAGACGACACTGTGATCATAGCAACGAGTATAGAGGATCTACAAACATCTTATCGAAAGCTTGAGTATAAATAGTGCTGAGATGGGAATTACTATAAACGCCAAAAAAAACGAACTATATGCTGATTACAAAAAGGCCACAAAATATACATCACCTATTGACAATAAATGGTAACGTGATAGAATAAGTAGAAAAATATCAGTATTTGGGAACTTTGATCAATAAAACCAATGATCATACTGTAGAAAATAAACAGACGAATAGAGATTGCCAGATCAGCATTTATACGAATGAAGCCACTCCTAACGTGCAAAAAATCAACTGTCTTACTAATAAAACACTCGTATTCTAAGGTTATTCCGTATTTATACTTAGAATAGTTATCCTAAGTATAAGGTAAATATAATACTAAAATAATTTGTTACAAATAAACTCGGTATAAGTTAGTTATAAGTATTCCCACTTTATTCCGAAATAATAGTTTGGCAATGTCGCAATCTTTTGCATAAATACATAGAACAAACGAAATATTGAGTGAAATTTGTCAATTTTGATTTGTCTTTGAAACTGAAAATGACAACTGACACCATATATATCTTTATTTGTTATCTTATATGTTGAGTTTGAGTATTTAAAAATTGCAAAAAACTTTACACCGCCTTTAGAAAACCGATATTTTATTCTAAATTCCCTATTATTCTAAAATATAGTGTTTTGAAAAAGGATTTTATTCTTTCTTTAAAAATTTTTCTTTTTGGTGTATTTTCCATCATGTTAATTAAATTATCAACAGCCGCAGCACCTCTTAAAACATTTTTTTTTATTAAATAGCTACTCACAAAATAATACAAAAAATAATATATTATTGTCACTGATGACTTTCACATTATTATAAAATAGGTTATACCGTTTATACCAAACTTAAACTAGGGTGCGGGTTGGTATAATCTTGGAATAAATTCTTATATCAAGTATAACCTATATCTAAGTTATTCCGTGTTTATTGGTAAAGATTTTGCCTATACCTGAATTATTCTCAGTATAAGTTTTATACTTGGTTTATTAGTTATGCTGTAAATTTGGAGATCAGACTACGTACCATTCGCTGTTATATTATTTTCAATATTATTATATGGAGCTGAGACTTGGACATTAAAAAAATGTAATTTAAAAAGAATCGAGGCCTTCGAACTCTGGTTATACCGCAGAGTATTGAAAATATCATGGACTGATAGAATTACAAATAAAGAAGTACTGGAGAGGGTTGGTAAAGAAACAGAACTAATTACCACTATACAAACCAGAAAACTGGAATACCTAGGCCACGTATTGAGGGGACCAAAATATGAAATTTTGAGACTGATAATACAGGGAAAGGTTCAAGGAAGAAGATCTGTTGGCCGAAGGCGGAACTCATAATTAAAGAATCTACGTGATTGGTACCAATGCAGATCGATTGATTTGTTTAGAGCAGCAAGTTCTAAAATAAAAATAGCCATTATGATTGCCAACCTCCGTAGGGAGACGGCACTCTAAGAAGAAGAAGACAATAAATTACAGATAAAATATTGATCCGAATTTAAGTCGGAGATAGCACGTGAGTTTTTAGAAGTAGAAGGAGGATATTGGAAAAAAGAAAAAGATTAAAACGAAAAAAAAAATTACAATAGAACAGAAGAAAATATAGGAGAAAACACGGAATAAGAGGGATGTAGAGACAGATATTTTAGATGAAATATTCATTTGAAGTACACGAGTTAAAACCAGATTCAGAAGTAGAAAGAGAAGAATATCAAAAAAGGAAGCGACGAAAATAAAATCAGTAAAAGGTAGAAGGAAAAGGTAGTAACAATAAAAAAGGAAATTTACAAAGACGAGAAATTAGATTATTCAATTTATGGCAAGGATAAAGTTAATAAACTAAAAAAAGTTGCAAGAACGCCACTTTAAAATACATTGAAGAAATTATGTAAAATCGATATTATCAAAAAACACACATTGAAATATCTTCCTCGAGTACGAGGCTAATGCAACATTAACACTATTTTATAAACTATTTTATAATAGTTGTATAAAATTACAAGTTCATTATATTACTCCTTAATTTTTACAATTTATCAAGTACCCCTACACAAATGTTTGTTGTGTTGCCTATATTCAGGTCACATTTTAATTATGGTCATTGTGGCTCTATAAGTAACATAGATTTAGTAATAATAAACTTTAATAAAGATGTAGAACTGGAAGGCAATAAATGAAGCCGATTTTTAAAGTTTATTGCGAGTGTAGTCCGCTAGGTGGACACAAATAAGAGGGCAACAAAATGTAAACATTGTTTCAAATATATAGACGTTTAAGCGTTTATATTCTTTGATTGTTTCAAAGTGCACTTCCTTCCCATGATATTTATAAGAAATTTTGTAACATAATTTAATCATTTTTACTCTATTCTCTATTCATACGCTATTTTTAAATCATAATGATATTACTTCCTATCCTGTTTGCCAATTGTATTCTATGGAAAAATCTAAACAAGGAAAATGTATGCGAAATGTATTCCAATGAGCAGAGCAGAAGGAAAAGAATATTTTTTGAAGAAAATGAAATAGAAGCTGTTAAAATATTGATATCAACTAAACAAAATTTTAATATTAGCGCCATATGTCATTTACAGAAAGTTAAGTCTGGTACAATGTAAACTGTCAATTGTATTCACTTTCGGAACAAAATGAAGTTGTTGAAAACACAGAACCTTGTTCTTTTCAACTGGTGACTTCAAATAATGTCTCGTGTGTGAATGCAAAGAGAGTCAATAACATGGTACATGGTTCTTTCTGTAATAAATAACCAAGTAGTAGACTTCAGTTGCCACTGTATCGAGCTCATTAAGACTGTTAGCTATGAAAATCTGAGAATTTGACTCTAGGTAAATCGAGCAATAAGACAAAAGAGGGAATCTAATCCGTATGAAAAGGAGACCAAAAAAGTGGCCTCTGATGGCGGACATATCCGGAAATGCGAATGCGCGAAATTTAAATTTTCCGACACTTATCAACAGTAGCTATATAATATTTTTCAGAATGTGTCTTAGACGAGAAGGTTTTAATTAATTATTAATGATAAGAGTCTAAAATGTGACACAATTGTTAAAACACTTCAATATAAATAAGATTTCATGTGACATTTGGGACAAACAATAACATAACCCAACTAAATTTGATGTCAAACAAGGAGAGAGATTCTCTTTCCTTGTTTAATGTGGCCTCTAAAGATCGCACTTCCTGTCTAACAATATGTTTGCCCCCACTACCTTTACATTCCCTCTATTGTCTTCTTGCTCGATGCTCTAGGTACAGTTCAAAACAGAGGACTAAAAAGTACATGCACGATACCCTTACAACGGTATGCCGACGCGCATCCAATTGTGGATTTACTAATTTACAATTTTCAAATCGAATACAGTGGTAAATCAAACGGCGATATTGAGATACAAAAATACTTTTGAAAGAATTTATAAAAATGAAATAAAAAAATATTCAATGTGATTGGAATTTACGAATATTTATTTCAATATAGAAAGCGCTTTAACAGAATAATGTTTTAATACTTCGTAGGTATTTATTTATTTTTTTACGGTTTGTAAATTTTAACATTTTTATTTCCAGTTTTACAATTTTCAAAACTAATTTGCTTATCAATTTCTCGCAATCTTATGTAGCTTCTGGTACGACTAAGGCAATAAATAACTTCATAAGGTATATTACTTCATTACCAAGCATGGCAACAGTACGGTCAGCTATGAATGAAAATATTTTTTTCTGTTTAGAAAGTGACGTTCCATGCATTAAATTTTACTCTGTTTGCAGTACTTTTCGTCGGTACACGACGGCATTTTAAATAGGTATAATAATTTACACGCACTTTTAATCACCTATCGGATAGTTAACAATAGGTTTTTTTTTCAAATTCAAACATACAACAAACAACGATTTACTAAAAACCACGAAATATATTTCAAAACACTGAAAATACTATCTCACACCATAACATACAACAGCTCGATGCATCGACGTGACGTAACTGCGCGTCAAAGACACGTTTTTATTCCAAACGTAGCATACCATTGTAAGTGTATCGTGAGTACATGCTACTTCAGAAAGTCAAAACTAACTAAATATGTCTTATTCGGTCATTCTTGAACTTTGTATAAAAAACGTAAATTGTTTTAATATACTACATTATTGTAATATATAATAGGTATAAATGACAAATATCCAAATTCAACCATCAACAATTTTATTTCCTCCTTTTTCTTATAATTTATTTGCTAAAACGAGTAGCATTAAACCTGCTATATAGATATCTTGTTTGTAATAATTCTTTTGGCACAAAACAATCGTTTTTCTTACTTTCAACACCTTCAACGCTAAGTTAATAAAACAAGTCCCATACTTCATTGTTCTATGATAAAAATACGAAATAAAGCTAACATAAACGAGATCAGTCATAGTGTAATTTTCAAATTTTTGCCCCCTTATTAAATAATGAATAATGCCCTCTATCGGCTTCAATTCTGTCTTAATATAATCATATTATTATGGTGTTCAACCTCAAAGTTTTAATTTAAGTTACATTGAAATTGTGGCTCTAATGAGAGATCTTTTTCTCTATTTTCATTTTTATTTCTGCTTGTTTAAATATTGTTTTGATGTTCTCTTTATTATACATTTATATTTATATTTATATAATTACAACATAATTTGTAATTTTTTATATATACTGGGCTGCGATATTTTTTATTGGGTTTTTCAGCTACTTTTGAGTGCTTTGGCAGGTAAAGTATTTCATTAAATTCTTTGTTTAGTTTTTGATTTTAATATCGTAGTAATTTATTTTACCTGCGAAGTTAACAGTCTATTTTTTAAGCTATTTAGTTTGTTTGAATTTAAATAGATAAAGAAATAATAAATAAGACTTGCAATCAATTTAAATAAACTATCAGACAACCGGTTTCGCTTTCTACAATATGCAAAGCATCTTCAGGTCTCGATACAAAGTAACTTTGTATCTTCAGGTCTCGATACAAAGTTACTTTGTATCGAGACCTGAAGATGCTTTGCATATTGTAGAAAGCGAAACCGGTCGTCTGATAGTTAAATTAAATTGATTGTGAGTAAGTCTTATTTATTATTTCTTTACCTATTTGAAATGGACTCACACAAGCAACACATTCATGATTTTAACCGGTTTAACTGAATTACGGCAATCATAGACATACTATACAATTATATTAACATTATTGAGAGTGGTCATTCTGATTGTTTATTATTCTGTGCCTCCGCTTTAAAAGACATTGATGTCGATAAGGGGTATAAACGGGACGAGAAAGAACCAAAAGGCGAAAAGAATAAAAATGAAGAGAAGAAAGAAAGTACAGGAGAAAACTAAATAATAAAGAAGGAAAAAGACATACTAACTACAAAAAATTGTTGAAGAAGTAAAGAAAACTATCATTTAATTAAATAAATTTTTATTTAAATATATTTTTTTAATTTCATATACATATAGCTTCCCTTTTAATACTGTGTAAAGCAAAACATACATAATAATAAACACTGTAAGTAATTCATTCCAATTTATCAACAATTAAACACAATTTCTTCGCGCTATACTTCATTCCACGAACAACATTGCAAAATAAGTGAATAGCACCACATAGAGTACAGTTATCATCGGTTAAATGTTGAACTTTCATTAAATCTAGTTGATTCCGTTCATTTCTCAACTTTCTAAGAGTTGTCGCTTAAAAAATACGCTAAATTTAAATTTACTGCATGATCTAGACAATCTGAACATCTCGTTAGAATGAAGTAAAGCATCGAACAAAGTTTTAACGAAATACAATCTCAAAGATGTTACTGGAGTCCATCAAATAGCTTTACTTTCTGTCAGCCGGACGAACGTACTTGCTGCCTCCGTTCTTCTCCCATTCCTTGTTGAACTCGTTCTCCAAAATTTCGGCGCCGCGCTTTCTGGTTAGGCCGGTTTCTTCAAGGGACAGTTCGCACATTTGCATGTCGTCTTTGCCTACAAAATAGCAATAAAATCAATATTGTTACATATATAAGTACAAATTACATACATAAATTAGTAAATTAATTAATATATCTACGTCTTTTTCGATATTAATGCAACAAAACTTTATTGAACTACGTTATATGAAAAATTACAGCGTTTTATGATCATAAATATGCAATGCGACATAATCCATTTTCTACGAGACTATAATGCATTTATTTTATAGTGGATAACAAAATTTTTAGAAATGCAATTAAAAAGAAACAGTATATCAAGAAATCAATACAAACCAAAAATGAAAAGGAATTAAAAAATCAGTAAATCTGAAAGTCCATGATTTGAAAAATGATCAATTTAAAAAGTATAAAAATTCGGAAATTAAAAAATCATATAAGAAAGTGTAACGCCAGTATTCAGAAATATTTCAATATGGCATAAGTTTTAGCAGTTCTTCACGTCAAAATTACAGTATGCCGCCTTGTAGTATTAGTGGGGTTCGTTAATGTAGAAATCTAACTGCGAGGGTGGTTTGACATGAATCTAGCAAGTAAAAAACAAAACGATTTTTATTAGTTTCTTCAATTATTTTTAAATATATTTTCCTTTTTGTCCAAAACCTCTGTCCAAACTCTGCTAAATCTTCCGGTCGAATTAATCACAATAATGTCAAGTTTGCCCTCAGCGTTTTGCACATGGAGCTAAATCTGGCGAATACGGTGGTAAAATTGAAAGAGTACCTATACATCATTTAGTACTCTATATTTTCAAGACATCAATAATAACAACATCTTTGGCATATCAAAATGTGAATGTGTCGCCAAAAACTCTTTATCATTGCTCATTTTCCTGGTTTAATCTGGAATAGTGATTCTTACGACCACGAACAAATTTAACTTTCTCAAAGTTTCACTGTTACTAAAGATGACGCTTGTTGTAGCGATGTTTCTGCGTTACCTTTCGCTAATAACTGAGAGGAATTCGTTTTCAAGTAGCGCCATCTATTGAAGGTCAGATCAATGTCAAGATGCCCTCGTAATTTGAAGAACAAACCAAAAAATGTGTGTAAGAACTGTAGTATTACAGCTCAATAGACTATTTAGAAATAAGGGCGTTAGATGTCCTTACAAATGTTGGAAAATGTTAACTCTATATATAAATGTTTGTCTTACACACATATTTTTGGTAAACATAAAACATTTAACAAAAATAGCAGCCAAAAGCACTATTAAAATACATACAAAAATAATAATAAAAGAACTTAAGCCAAAGCTTGGTGGGGGATTAAAAATTGACTATAACTAGAATACATAACATACAATTGGTTATAAGTGATGAAAATACGAATTATTTTAAAAAGATATAGAATAAATTTCAAAAATAAATAAAAAAATTGAAAATGGAAATAAGTTTGTAAAAGTAACAGGGTAAACGAAGTAAAAGCATAAGGAATAAGATAATACAGGCATAAATTAAGAAAACAACAATAAAAATGTCTTAAAACGCATATAGAACTATATATTAATGAGTAAAATCAACAAAGGTACTTAAACAAAAATAATACAAAAAGAGCAGATGAACAAACAACACACCGAAAGAAATAACAAGTACAGAAAGACTGAAAAATAGAAAAAAAAAACGAAAACACCAGAAACTGTAAAAAAACTCAAAATGGGCTAATCCTCATATTAATAAATATAAAAAGGTATTCAAATGTGAACAACTGTACAGTGCACAAAGATAAACATACATTCATACTTGATGAATAACCCTATATGCTCCAGTATCAAGTTATTTATAAAAAAACACAGTTAAGTTCACAGCATGCCACAAATTTTACTTACACATTAAACACTTGTCACCTGTGTCCTAAGAATAATCATATACAACATTATTTTATTTATATATACACAGTCGAAAAATGTAAATAAGATACAGGGTCAGTCGTAACTATTGAAATATATACTAAGTCAGGTTATTTGAACCTCACCTTAGTCAGGTTAGATGTTGTCTAAATATACCTTAATAAAATGTTATGGAATGGGATACAATGTGATAAAATTGAATGGCTTTATTCGTTTTTTTTTTTTGGCAAAAGTTTACATTTTTAAGTGCCATCTCCATTACAGAAGTTGAGAATCGGATAGTAACTCTAACTTTCCTAGATTTTTCGACCAAGATATTTCCTTGTCTCTGGTCTTGGAACTCTACAATAATATTTCTTGTCTATGAGAGCTTAAAAATCATATTTAGCATTCTTCTGTTGTTATTTTAGTACTCTGTCAGCTAATTTTTTTTATTTTTCAAGTTTTTTTTACTGTATTTACTGAAATTCAAACAGTGCTATTAAAATGATCCTGTGTATAAGATTATAGAATGATATTAGTAGCCTTCAGTCAATATTTGCTAAGTCCGTTGGATTTCGGAGTAGTGTTTATTAAAATCTTCTTATGTTTAGTATCAATTTCATTAAGAAACACTACAGTAGTAATAATTGTCAACGTTAATATCCATTGCCACAACAAATTAGTAATAAAACTATTATTTATCAAATGAAATCGTAGGCTTCCACGGCCAGAGTCAGAATTATAGTTTATTCGTCTTCCGGGTTTGGACCGTGTCATTTGTGAGTGACCCAAAAGTGGGTTCATCTCGACGTTTCGCTACAATTATATGTAGCTTCTTCAGGAGAAACAAAGAAAAAGAAAACAAAAGAACAGGAAGATGGGTAGTTAGCAACGGTAACTCAGTTACTCAACGCAACCAGAGGCGAATACTAACTACCAAGATGGGCATTTGGTCACAGTAACTCAACTACTCAACGCAGCCAGAGGTGAAAACCAAATGCCAGGACAGGGATTCACGTCCAACAGCTCAGAACACTAACGCGTCGAGAGGCGGGGAGTGAATCCGACGATTACTCCGCTACCGCTCTATTTATAGTCGCGGTGCCTGTCGTGTCGGGACGTATCGGCACACTTCGTGGCGCGAACGTCAAGAAGCGCGCGCTGGCCAATCATGTGGTGGCGGGACCGGATGGTGGCTCTAGACTGAGATTCCAGATGGGAGACAAGTAGTATCCTTCCTCTCGATTGATATTATGGGGATTTTTTCGGATCTCTAGAGATTCGCGGATTTTCCTGGAATAAAAGAAGGGGCTCTTAGAAATAATATGGGTTTTTTCGAACAATATGGAATGACCGGTTTTTTGGCAGTGTTCGGCAACTGCAGAATGGGAGAAAAGACCTGATCGAATGCCTCTTTGATGCTCTTGAATCCGAGTTTTGACGGAACGACCACTTTCGCCAATATACACATGTCCACATGAACAAGGAATAGAATAGACACCACAGGAAGATAGGGGCGGTAATGGGTCCTTAGGAGAGGGTAGATATTGTGAGATTTTCTTGGGTGGTCGAAAAGTAGTCCTGATACCTTCTTTGCGAAGAATTTTGCCAATCCTATCAGTGACATTTCGAATATACGGAAGAAAAGCCACAGGAGTATTACCCGAAGATTCTGAATTTGTTGTCCTAGGGTGTAAAGGGGGATGTAGATGTCGGTGTGTAATATTTTGAATTGTGGACTTGGAGTAACCATTGGCGACAAGGGTTTTTTTGCAGATGGCCAAGTTCTTCTCTAAGGTTGTCGGGTTCACCCCGACATCTGGAACACCATATCTGGAACACCAATGGGTGGTGTATCTTTCTCACTGTCATTGCTGACATTTTCATGGAAGCCTTTGAGTCTTTAGCCCTAGAATCTTACCCCTTAAAACCAAAAGTCTGGTTCCGCTACGTTGATGATACATTTATCATCTGGCCCCATGGCCAACATACCCTTTCTTCCTTCCTAGATCATCTTAACTCACAACATCCGAGTATAAAATTCACAATGGAAGTAGAAATAATCGGTCCCTTCCCTTTCTCGATGTGTTAGTCACCTCCAAGCCCAATGGCCGATTGGGTCACTCTGTTTATAGAAAAAAGACTCACACGAATCGTTACCTACATGCTTCATCACACCACCATCCTGCCCAAAAGAATTCTGTGATCAACTCTCTCATCCATCGGGCCATTTCGATTTCTGAACCCGACAACCTTAGAGAAGAACTTGGCCATCTGCAAAAAACCCTTGTCGCCAATGGTTACTCCAAGTCCACAATTCAAAATATTACACACCGACATCTACATCCCCCTTTACACCCTAGGACAACAAATTCAGAATCTTCGGGTAATACTCCTGTGGCTTTTCTTCCGTATATTCGAAATGTCACTGATAGGATTGGCAAAATTCTTCGCAAAGAAGGTATCAGGACTACTTTTCGACCACCCAAGAAAATCTCACAATATCTACCCTCTCCTAAGGACCCATTACCGCCCCTATCTTCCTGTGGTGTCTATTCTATTCCTTGTTCATGTGGACATGTGTATATTGGCGAAAACTGGTCGTTCCGTCAAAACTCGGATTCAAGAGCATCAAAGATGCATTCGATCAGGTCTTTTCTCCCATTCTGCAGTTGCCGAACACTGCCAAGAAACCGGTCATTCCATATTGTTCGAAAAAACCCATATTATTTCTAAGAGCCCCTTCTTTTATTCCAGGAAAATCCGCGAATCTCTAGAGATCCGAAAAAATCCCCATAATATCAATCGAGAGGAAGGATACTACTTGTCTCCCATCTGGAATCTCAGTCTAGAGCCACCATCCGGTCCCGCCACCACATGATTGGCCAGCGCGCGCTTCTTGACGTTCGCGCCACGAAGTGTGCCGATACGTCCCGACACGACAGGCACCGCGACTATAAATAGAGCGGTAGCGGAGTAATCGTCGGATTCACTCCCCGCCTCTCGACGCGTTAGTGTTCTGAGCTGTTGGACGTGAATCCCTGTCCTGGCATTTGGTTTTCACCTCTGGCTGCGTTGAGTAGTTGAGTTACTGTGACCAAATGCCCATCTTGGTAGTTAGTATTCGCCTCTGGTTGCGTTGAGTAACTGAGTTACCGTTGCTAACTACCCATCTTCCTGTTCTTTTGTTTTCTTTTTTCTTTTTCTTTGTTTCTCCTGAAGAATCTACATAAATTGTAGCGAAACGTCGAGATGAACCCACTTTTGGGTCACTCACAAATGACACGGTCCAAACCCGGAAGACGAATAAACTATTATTTATCGTTAAATAACTTTTTTTCTGTGCAAACATTTCAATTCGAATCGATTAACTCACCTGATACGAGCAATATCGGCGGCTTGTCCGGATGCAGTTCCATTTGTCTAGCTACATACTGCCCGTCGAAATGGGCGTACCACCATCCTCTTCTGCTCTGGTCAGAGCCGGGCCTTTGGAACGGGATTCTGAAGAACCTCTGGCTGTTGTTGTCCAAAACCGGTTTCTGGGCGACGGACCGTTGGGGAGTTTTCACAGCCGACTCCATGACAGAACGAGGAGCGCGTTCGTTCTCGTCCATGATGGTGCGTTTGCGATTCTTCGCTTTCCAGGCATGGTAAACCTGAATGAATCAAAATAGGAAACACTTAGTAATTGAGGAAAAAAAGAGTGTGGACGCATTGACAAAGGAAGAGAGAACATGAGAACTTAGTATTTCACAGGATTAGTGGTTAGCACAAGTAGAGCGAGAAGGAACAGGAAATGTAGAAGGGAAATAAAGGTGGAAGTCTAGGAAGATGAGAGATTAAAGGCAGTGACAGTGGGTGAGAAAAGAGATGAGTAAAAGTCAGGAGACATAGTCAAACAAACGCTTTCAGAGACAAAATGGATGGGAATAAGAATAAAAGGAAAAGTGTGAAAATCACGAAGAGAAAATGATAAAGATGGAAATAGTAGTGTCTTGTTCTTAGGGTGCCTGTCCATTCCAAATGTTGGCGATCATTCTGGCTATGATGACTTCTTTGGCTGCTATACGAAATATGTCTGTTAAGATCTTTCTATACCATACTCCAAGGTTAGCAAGCCAGGATATTCTTCTTCGTCTTGGGGCCCTTTTTCCTTAAATTTTACCTTTCAAAATGCATTGGAGTAGCTCATATCTGCCTTGGTTTCTTATTATATGTCCCAAGTACTGCAGCTTACGGTCCTTCACGATGTTGACCAAATCCGTGGTTGTGTTCATCCTCCGTAGTACTTCTTCATTAGTGACTTTCTCTGTCCATGGTATCTTCAAGATCCTTCTGTATAACCATAGCTCAAAAGTCTGAAGTTTTGATAGTTTCGCCTTTAATATCCATGTTTTTACTCCGTACAAAAGCACTGAGTACACGTAACACTTTAAGGAGACTTATTTTTATTTCTAGGGTGAGGTCATGGATCTTGAACTCACAAAGCTCATAGTCAAGAATGCACTTTTTGCCTTTGCGATGCGACATTTAATCTCGGGTATTGTCCCACGACTCATTGATAATAGTTCCAGTTATGTTTTCCTTGCTGATAAACATTAACTTTCCGTTATTTCGTTCATTAAGTTTTGCAGCTATTCTATGGTATTGGAAAACACTGTTGTATCATCTGCATACCGCAGATGGAACGGAAAGAAAACATGACAGGGTTGGGAACACGAGAATCGGGAGAGTATAGGGAGTGACAACGTTTGCATAAAGGAGGAGAATAATTATATAATAGTTAAGGGAGATAAAGCAGCTGTTTATAGGGGCTAATATAAAATCGAAGAGAACGGGAAGGATGGGGGCAGGGCATACAGATAAGAAATGGGGAGAGGATAAGAAGGAATATAGGATTGGTAGATCTGTTAAAATAGAGTGGTTAAGGATACTTGAAATTGTAGGAATGTAGGAGAAAAAAGAAAAAGAATAAAAAAATTAAACAGACAGTTAAAAATGATAATGAATTGGTCGTAAAAAGAACGAACAGAGAGGAAAAGAAAGCTATAGAAATTGTAGTTGTGGCAAAACGCCTGCTTTCGCATTTTTCGAAGAATTTTTTAATGATTTCCAAAGAATCTTTAATTAAAATTGTGCTTGCTACGTAGATAAATAAAATACCTGTGTTTTAGATCGATTAAAAAGTAATGATAAGTGAATAATAATCAAATATTGCTGTTCTTACCTTAAGACGGCGATGGAATTCATGTCGACACGCTTCTAGCAAGTCAATATCACAGGAAGTATTGATAGTATCACGAAGTTCCGAGTATTTCCATTTAGACAGGTCGTATTTGCTGTTGGCCATAGTAGCTTGATGGTTTCTATGTGCTTCTGACCTATAAATCGATAAGGAACAAAAAATAGATGGTTACAGCAGGAGTTATAGCTTAAAACGTGCAGTTAGTGTTAGTTAAATGTGCTGTGGGCATGCATAAGACATAATGGGTTAGAAAAATTACTAAATATATTGAAATTAGTGATTAGTGAAGAGAAAAAGTGCTAGGTATTAAATAACAATGCATCCACGCAGATGAAGTTTAAATAATATCAAATTTAAAACGGCAGTATAAACATTTAGCTCTTTTAAATGAATACATTTGGGCTTTACTCCAATATTGTCCCATATGCCACTATTGAACTATGTATTAAAAATACTACAAATGAATTATTGACCTGATAAAATAATAAAATAATATCAGATGACTTAGCACAGAATAATAAACAATCAGAATTCCCACTCTGCTTGAAAAAATAAGTACGTGCATCTCGTTCGCGCAGACGGAATCAGCCATGTTTTAAACGGAACCAGTGCTGTTCAGTGACATTTTATCTGGTGTGCATAGACAAATTAACCCGGTTTAATTTATTTACGGCAACTACAGACATAATATGCACTATTTTATTCGTACTTTTAGTTGAAGAATCGATTAAATTATTTCAGATGTACTAAATTATTAATCTCTAAAAATTTAAATTAGAGTTCTGTCATAGCTTGTCACAAATGTCTGAATTCGATTCCATGTTTCCGTCTAAAACATGGCGTTCGCGTGCTGACAAACTTCAAAGGCGGCATCTGAGAGTGGGCATTCTGATTGTTATTTATTCTGTGCCAAAAGTATAAAATTTCGCACAAAAAATGAATATGTACTGTAAAACAACTTTCTATGACGTTCCAGTTTAAGACAGACGCCATTTTGACAACCAGAAGCAATTTTGTCAAATGAGCTTCAGATTTGGAAACCGATGCTTTGAATAAAAGTTTGTAAACGAGGCGTAACAAGGAACTATATGAAGAAAATAAATGTGACATGTTTGAAATATGAACAAAGAAGGAGATCAAGTGATATGTAACAAGGACAAGGTGATTTAGAAATACCGCGAACTTTGTTACGAATGAGGAGTTAATTTTGGCTAAGTTTGCGTAACTTTCGGCAAAAAATATCGGCCGCAACGACGAAGAAAAGTTGACAACAAAACATTTAACATAGCAATTTCGAGAAAATAGTGAGGTACAAGTAAAATTAGATTAAGCTTAGGTGGTGTTTTTAAAAAAGTGTGCATAAAACAAAAAGAGTATAAATATCTTAATTTTTTACATGCGAACTATTATACAAGAAGCTTTTGACACAAAAATCACGGTGTAGAGATGCCAAATGAGATCAAGGTGTGGCGCTATAATGATGTAAGTGTTCACAACGTTTTTTATAGTACTACTCTTGACATTTATTATAATGACTTGAAAAAATCATTTAATATCTTGTTCCTAAACGAATTTCGTGACGATCGTCTAAAGTTAGTTGTTATTGATATGCTTCTATTGCCATATAATGACAATATAACTTATAGAACACTATAACTAAATGAAATTATCCGAAAATTGGTTGATGTTTACAAAATTCAAATGATTCTACTTTATTCCCAATAATAATCTTATTTGAGCCATTTTCAGTTATTAAGGTTATTAATTTCTTTGAATATAATTATTTGAATAAAATCTGGCAACAGTATAAAGTATCAGCTGTAGAAAAGATCCGTATATGGTATAATTCAGAGTTGTTGTATGTAACTGTGAATACTTACTCAACCTTCTTTCAAGGGATTATACAAATGAACTATTGCTATTTTCTGTAGTAACACAGTACCATATCGGGAAAATTTTGAGCTAAAATCAATTTCTTTCAAAAATGTTGCTGTGAAGGCAAGCATAATTATGTAACTTCACAACTGATTTAAAAGACTATTTATCACTTATATAAATAACGCTGAAGTGGACTATAGAAAAGATCAAGCATAAAATTGTTTAAAGAGAAGGGATATTTGTGCATCTTTGAAAAGTGTTATGTCTATTTCTTTCGTGCCACGTGCTGATATAGTAGTAAATGACACTGAATTACACTATAGAGAATAGAAGTGTTAAAATTGCCTAAATAAGAAGAATATTTGTTCATTTTTGGTCACTTTTGATCCTGGTGACTGATTTAAAAAGAGGTTATGTCTATTTCCTTCATGACATGTGCTAATATAGACGTAAAAAACGCTGAACTAGAGACTAGAAAGACGACAAATACCAAAATGGACCAAACAACAGTGATATTTGTTCCTTGTATGCCATTGATCCTGCTGATTGATTGAAAAAGGTGAGTGATAGACTACAGAAAAGATAAATAGCAAATTAGGGGGATATTTCTGTATTTTTGTCACTACTGATTCTGGTGTATACAAGCTTACATGTGACGACTGAACATAAAACTTATATCGGTCAAACAGTTAAAAAAATTTAACAAAAGTATAGCAGAACACAAAAGAGAAGCGAAAGAAAAGAGAAGCAAGGGAAAAGATGCGAAGAAAATTGAGACTCTGTAATCAAAGTACGATAGTGACAATACACATAGGAAAGTTAAAGAACTCACAGGGGAACTAAGACGAAGGCAGAAAGGAAATATAACTGATTCTGACGGAAATATCATCTTAGATAAACAGATTAAAATAAGAACGTAGAAAGAGTATATAGAAAAACTATTTGAAAACCAAAGAGATAACACCTTTGAGCTAGAAGAGGTAAATGATGGACCAAGAATATTACAGCAGGAAGTTTATTCGCATAACACAGTTAAAGGATGGCAAAGCGGCAGGCCCTGATAATATACAAGCAGAACTACTCAAACTAATGGACAACGAAACAATAGCAATAATCGCAAAGATATTCAACAACATATACAACTCTGGGGAAATACCAACAAAATGGCTGAAATCTGAGTTTATTGCACTTCGCAAAAAAACCAGAGGCAAAAAATGCGAAGATTGCCGCTCTTTAGGAGATTTGCATCTCCTAAAATTGTTCCTAAAGATAATTCATAAGAGAATCTACAAGCTGTGTGAAAGTCAAATTTCCCCCAACCAGTTTGGGTTCACAAATGCTGTTGGTACTAGAAAATCTCAGAGTTGAAGGTGAACACACTGACTATGTGAAAATCATGCGTGGAGTAGACAAGGCTATATTTTGTCTCCTCTTATCTTTAATCTGTTCCGTCTACGTCTTCTCTGTCCTTTTTTATGGTGTTGAATCGTGAACCTTGAACGAAGTAATGTGCAGAAAACTGGAAGCATTTGAGATGTCACTATATCGGAGATATATGCTGAAGATCCCGTGGACTGACCGAGTCACAAATGAGGATGTCCTCAGAATGATGAATAAGAACAGAGAGGTACCGACCACCATCAAATCTAGAAAGTTACAGTTCTTTGGACATATTATGCGAAATGAATCCAGATATGCTCTCCTTCAAGCCATCCTGCAAGGAAAAATATTTGGAAAACGAGGTCCAGGAAGAAGAACATCTTGGATAAAGAACCTCAGAATCTGGTTCAATACAACATATGTGCAGCTTTTCCGCGCTGCTGCAGATAAGATACAGATTGCAATGATGATCGCCAACATTCGTAACGGATAGGCACATCAAGAAAAAGAAGAAGAATTCCTGTTTCCATACTTTCTTTACAGTAACATTGCTCATCTAACTCTCTAGCAACGCTTCTACTTGAACGTGTTGGAAGGAACGCTAAAATAGACTTTGTTAAGAAGCTATTGATACTTTTCTTTTTATATTTATACAATGAACATATTAGAAGATCATTTCTACAGCATATAGTCAGTTCCAATATTCATTCATCAATTTAAATATAAATTTACCTCAATTTGTCCAAGTTGGTTCAAAATATTTCTTGTGAAAGTGGCTCTTACAGATCTTTACCGATTTTTTGTTATTAAAACCGCGCAATCATCAAAATAAACCTATGTTAGTGACAAAATGACATAAAACTAGGATTAGCAACTGTGATTAGTAAAATCCAAACGTGTTACTATTACTTTGAACCAGTTCTACCAACTGATTCGCTACGATACTAACGAATAAATACCTGTTCAACTTGTAGATTTTGTCCGGTTCTACCGTGCCGCTGAATAATAGAAAATCATCGTTTTATTAGTGAGAAAAAACAAACATTTTATGATTATTGTTGATATATTGGTGGTTTTGATCTAGATGGAAGTATATTTACATAAAAAATATACAAAATGATTTACATAATTAGAAAACCACATGCATTCCATTTGGACACTATTAACAAAATAGTTATTAGTGCTTTTAGGACTTAAACTATACTTATAATATAAATATCTCGCAGGCATTTTTTTATATTTAAATGTAAAATTCATGTACACATATTTCAAAATAACACGGTTATTGTAGAATTAAAAAACGACAACTGTAGTATGGTGAAACCGATAAACTATAAGAATACTTAGTACGTACTTGCGGATCATAGGTGGACTTTCTTCAATCGATCCGTTGCTTTCTTGTGCTAGTCGCAAGGCCAATTCCCTATCTTGCTTTTCTTGGTCTTCCTGTTCTTGAATACGTCTTTGCTCTTCTTCCTCCTTAGCGTGCTGCTCCTGAAGTTTCTTTGCTAATAACCTATCTGCCTCTTCCTATTAACAAAAACAACATTTACTGATAATAAGATCTTTAAAAATAGTTCGTATATACTAAGTATAAAAAAAATACGAAATAATAAAATACGATCCAAGCGTATGCTGAATTTAGCACATATGGTAAAAATAATGGACTCAGGCTCAACGTAACAAAAACACATTTTACCGTTACTTACCAAAAAACTTAACTCCAAATTCTGACTTTTATTTACATGTGGATGTGGGTGTCAAATCAGTAGAAAGTTATACTACAACGAAATTTTTAGGGGTAACCATAGATCATAAACTTACATGGGAAACTCACGTAAATCATGTACCAGCAAAGTTAAGTACATGTAACTATATAATGCGTAATTTAAGAGAAACTGCCTCATTTGATATATTGCGAATGATTTGCTTTAGTTTAGTCCAGTCTACTAGTATGGCTGAATGTTTTGGGGTTGCTCATCTAATTTTGAAACGGGCATTTATAGCTCAAAAGAAAGTTTTAAGAAGTATGTATGGCGTTCCATATTCAGATAGTTGCAAGCCACTATTTAAGAAGTCTAATATTTTAACACTACCTAGCCTTTTAATTTTCCAATTAATATTAATAAAACAAGCTCAAGTTTGACAGAAATTAGGACATTCACTCACATGATACTAGAGGTAAATCAAATTTTCGACAACCTTTCTCTAGATTAGGTGTATCTCAACATGCACCTGAATATACTCGTATTGGAATAAAATGTTACAATAAAATAGTCAATATATTAACTCTCAGTAATTCTTCACATAAAGGTTTTCGCCAAATTGTGTATTCATTTTTAACGGACAACACATTCTACAGTGTTGATGGATTTTTAAATTTTTAACATTATTGCAACAATAGATCTAAATTTGTATTCGTAACTTTTTTCGTAATTTATTTTAATGTGATCACTGTTTTATTTCAATCATATGTACTTTTACTATACAGTATTGGAAGATTCAAAACGGAACATACGAATTATTAATACAATTATTAAGATCCCCTGACCTGCAATTACCCAGTGTAAATTTCAATATAACGTCGCGATGTCTTATAATTAATTCATTTGTTCGACTGGACTCCTTCTCCAGTCGATATTTTTCGACTGCTGCGCACGTGCGCACCTTAATAATACGACTAATAGTTGATTGTGTCGGTATTGGCCTATCTTCATACGCACAAGTAAATAAATTTATAATATCACGGTACGAGTTGCCCCCATAATACCATTTTAAAATTTGTACTTTTTCTTTGTTTGTATACATGGTTTATGGTTAGAAACACTACTTTTATTTCAGCTTATGGCGTTATAATGAGAAGCAAAGCAAAGGGCATGTATTTGTTTTGCTCGGCCAGTGATGTTCCTTGGGACTGTTGCCAAATCGATAGATACCTTCGGCAAAAATCTGTAGATTTTGATGTATCATATACATCCTTTTAAATTTTAAATTATCAACAATATTTGGAATAATAAATATATTAAACTATACACTAACCAATTCAAATAATATCTAATGAACACAAAAAAATTGTTATTAATAAAACATTGTTATTATCTGCACAAAAACACAGAAAATCAGTGGACGATAGACAACAGTGTCGACGTACACCTGTCGAATACGCTACTAGAAATCGCCAAGGAGTAGCAATCCAGTCGAACAAATGAATTAATTATAAGACATCGCGACGTTATATTGAAATTTACACTGGGTAATTGCAGGTCAGGGGATCTTAATAATTGTATTAATAATTCGTATGTTCCGTTTTGAATCTTCCAATACTGTATATTGTACTCTTTTGTACTAAAATATTGACTAGTCCGATAAGATTTATACATTTTTTTGTAAGATTTGTGTAAATTTTGTAGATAAATAAATTCTATCTATCTATCTACGAATTAGTTATTTTACAGTTTTTGTGTGAGGTAAATCCTGTCACCTTTTACTGACTTTCAGCCATTCTTATTCAATTTTTCCCACTATTGGTGACTTCATAATAAATCTGGATGAAGTATAATGAAGTTTGAGGCCTAGAATAGTTTTTAGCTGCTGTTAGAAACACTCCTAGTGACTTTTAATGTTCTTTAATAACTCCAAGGCACTTGTGACGATCAATAACATTTAACCATTTTTTTCTGTTTTTCATGTTTTAGTCACCTTTTACCACTATTAGAAATCACTTTAGGAATCCTAAAAATTCTAGATGAGAAGAACAGTGATGTTTTAGTGACACTCTTGAACCAAATTTATAGTTCAGGCCTATTACCCAAAGAGTTGTTAACATCGATTTTTATTTGTCTCCCCAAAAAGAAAAACGCAAGAGAATGCAGCGATTACCGCACCATTAGCTTTATGTCTCATGTGCTAAAGTTACTACTAAAAGTCATCCATAACCGAATATATCACAAACTGGATATAGACGTGAATGTTATACAATTTGGTTTTCGCAAAGGCCTAGGAACGCGTGAATCTCTTTTTTTCACTTAATACACTGATACAAAGACGCCTGGACGTCAATCAAGATATATACGCATGTTTCGTTGACTATAATAAAGCATTCGATAAAGTACGACATGAACAATTAATGAATGTCCTGAGATCAAAAAAGGTTGAATACAACGACCTCAGGATCATATCAAATTTATACTATAAACAGCGAGCAAAAGTACGTGTTAACGAAGAGCTGTCAGAAGAAATTGAAATTAAACGTGGAGTGAGACAGGGATGTATATTCTCGCCAATTCTTTTTAGTGCCACTCCGAAGAGATCCTGAAAAAGCTCTTGAGGGTGAAACAGCTGGAATAAAGGTAAATGGAGTTCCCATTAACAACATTAGATATGCCGACGACACTGTGATCTTAGCCGAAAATATTTAAGATCTTCAAAGATTGGTGACCAGAATAGCGGAGTATGGAAAAGAGTACAGTCTAACAATGAACGTCAAGACGACGAAATTTATGAGAATATCGAAACACAAAGAAATAACGAGAATATTTTAATAAACGGAACCAACGCCGAATAAGTAGACAAATATGCATATCTGGGAACAATGATTAACTCCACAAATGATTACATTCAGAAGATCAAAATCAGAATAGAAAAGGCTAGAGCAAATTTCAACAAAATGAGAAGAGTGCTTATGTACAAGGGATGTAAAATTGGAACGAAGAGTTAAGTTGGCGAGGTGCTTTGTTTTTCGACTTTGTTTTATGAAAAGGAATCTTGGACCTTGAATGCGACATCAATGAAAAAACTGGAATCATTCGAGCTGTGGGTGTATAGAAGAATTCTGAAAAGATTGTTGACAGAAACACGTCACACACAAAGAGGTTCTGAGAAGGAGTTAATAAATAGAAATTTTAAGTACAATTAAAACAAGAAAATTGGAATACGAGGCGTGTTTTTTAAGTAAGTACCGTTTTGGAATTAAAAAAAGACGTGCAAAGATATGGCAATAATTTTATTTTTACATGAAAGCCTGTACCTTAATCTACTTTTCTACATAATTTCCGTGAATATTGAGGCATTTGTCATAACGTAGCCAGTTTTTGAATACCCCCCTGATAAAATTCTGCCGCCTGACTTGTTAACAAATGTTTTGACTTCGTTATCGTCTTGAATACGCTGACCGCCCAGGTATTTCTTCAAGTACAGAAACAAATGATAGTCGCTGGGCGCCAGATCAGGGCTGTATGGAGGATGATCTAGAGTTTCTCATTTAAATGATTTGATGAGATCTTTGATCTGATTAGCTACATGTGGACGGGGATTGTCATGCAGCAAAATGATACCCTTACTCAACTTGCCACGTCTTTTGTTCTGGATTGCACGACGCAGATTTTTCAATGTCTCACAATACGACGCTGCATTGATTGTCTCATTACGAGGGAGAAACTTCACTAGCAATACTCCTTTTCTGTCCCAAGAAACTGTGCACTTGATTTTCCGGGCAGAATATGTTTGCTTAAACTTCACTCTTTTATCCCACATCTTTAGAGGTCACATTAAACAAGGAAAGAGAGTCCCTCTCCTTGTTTGACATCAAATTTAGTTGGGTTATGTTATTGTTTGTCCCAAATGTCGCATGAAATCTTATTTATATTGAAGTTTTTTAACAATTGTGTCGCATTTTAGACTATTATCGTTAATAATTAATTAAAACTTTCTCGTCTAAGGCACATTCTGAAAAATATTATATAGCTACTGTTAATAAGTGTCGGAAAATTTAAATTTGGCGCATTCGCATTTCCGGATATGTCCGCCATCAGAGGTCACTTTTTTGGTCTCCTTTTCATAAGGATTAGATTCCCTCTTTTGTCTTTTTGCTCGATGGACGTAGGCCACCCACGTTTCGTCACCAGTAACAATTTGGTCTAAAAAATCTTCACCTTCACTGTGGTACCGCTCAAAGAAAGTCAATGCACTGCCTAAACGTTGGGTTTTGTGCAAATCCGTCAACATTTTTGGAACCCAACGTGAACACAATTTCCGGTAATTCAAGTTTTCGGTAACAATGCGATACAAAACACTACGAGAATACTGAGGAAAGCAGTCGGACAATGATGAAATTGTAAAGCGTCTGTTTTCTCTCACCTTTTCGTCCTCTTTAGAACTAAGAAATCGTATAACAACCCGTACTTTACAATCAGCGTGACTCACGATTGTTGGAGGCATCTTAGACAGTGGAGTAAACAAGTATACAATGTCATGTAATGGCGTCAGTGCGTAGACAAGAGATGTAGGTAACCAATAACCGGCGGAATCGTAAAACGGTACTTACTTAAAAAACATGCCTTGTATATCGGACATATTACACGTGGAGAGAAATACACCTTGCTCCAACTGATTATGCAAGGAAAGATCCAAGCAAAGAGAAGCATAGGGAGGCGTAGAATGTCATGGCTGCGCAACCTGAGAGAGTGGTATGGATTTACATCAAATGAACTTTTCAGAGCAGCCGTCTCAAATGTCCGAATAACTATGATGATTGCCGACCTCCGCCGCGGAGATGGCACTTTTAATGACTTTTATAAAAGCCTGACCATCCCCAATCATTTCTAGCGACTTTTTAGTAGCTTTTAATAATTTTAAGTGATTTTTAATAATGTTTCAGTAAATAGTATTGAGTTTAAGCTTTTGGCTAGTAGGTACAGTGACTTTTTAGAATACCTAAATTTCGATATGAAATTCAAATTCATTCAAAAGAGAAAAACAAACTTTTACAAGTACCTGCTTTCTTCTTTCTTCCTCCTCAATTTTCCTTCTAGCTTCCATTTCAGCTTTAAGTCTCCTGTTTTCTTCCTCCTCCCTCAGTCTTCTTTCCTCTTCTTCCTTTAGCTTCCTCTGTCTTTCCATCTCTTCCTGTAACTTTCTGAGCCGTTCTTGTTCCTCAGCGATCTTCTGCTCTTGAATTTTCTTCTGTAGCGCTGTCATTTGTTGATTTACTTTGTCGGATAAGGATTTGTAGAGGTTTTCTGCGGTTGCTTTATCGATTTTTTCATCTTTCTAAAAGACAATGAGACAATAAGAAAGTTAATACAAAAGAACTTCTAATAAGCGTTTCTTAACACACATAACTAAAACCTACCTTAATTCTATCAATAGCTGCATCAAATTGAGTCTTCAAGTTATTAATGTCATTCCTCACAGAGTCTTTGTCTTTTTTGAGCTGCTGTGCACTCTGTTCGATTTGTGCCAAGTTTGAGTTCAGTTTTTTGATATTTCTGAGTGTATTTATTCTGGGTCCATGCTTTTTCCTCACAATATAACCTCTAACGACTTTCTGAACGACTATAAGTTGTTTGTTTCTGTACGTGATTAAGTTTTTCACTAAAATATACAGAGAAATAAAAAAACAAATAGACATAGGTTATATTAAAAGGGTATGAGTTGGTTATGTTAGGTCAAGATCTATAATATGATAACCTTACGTCTACAAAGTAAGAGAAGCAAAGCAAAAAAATTATTATTTACTATATTAACAATAAAATTAAGTCTTTTGGTTTATTAAATGACGACAAATGAAATTAACCACTGATACACAACGTGAAATCAGCTGCACAGCATTAAAATAATAGTAAAAGAGAGACAGTTGAACATTTTGTCGCAATAACTATCATTGTAACACTGGGCAGTACAGAATTCCCTACAAAACAGCAGAATAGACTACCGATATACCGACTTAATTACAAATATATACAACAAGGCAACAACAACTATTAAGCTAATGAAACAAACGGAGCCTATTAAAATAAACCGAGGAGTAAGACAAGGAGATACCATCTCGCCCAAGCTATTCAACCAAGCGCTAGAAGATGTTTTCAAACGACTACACTGGGATGGCTTGGGAATTAACATAAACGGACAAAATCTGAATCATTTACGATATGCTGATGATATTGTATTATTAACAGAAAAAAGTGAAGAATTACAAAGAATGATGGAAGAACTAGATAGAGAATCGACAAAAATTGGACTCAAGATGAATTACAGTAAAACAAAAACCATGACTAATCAACCAGAAGAACTAATAATTACAGTGGCACAAACAAGAATAGAAAAGTAAAAGAGTATATATATCTAGGCCAAATCACTAAATTAAATAAAGAAAATCAGACCGAAGAAATAAAGAGAAGAATAAGATTGGCCTGGGCATCATTCGGAAAACTGTCTTATATTCTAAAGAATTCAAAATACCCCCAATACTAAAAACGAGAGTCTTCAATCAATGTATACTCCCTGTCCTCACAATGGCTCTCAGACATGGAAGTTTACAAAGGAAAATATGGAAAAAATAGCAAAGATGGAAAGGCAAATGCTGAACATTAAACTATCAGACAGAAAAAGAAACGAATGGATCCGTAATAAAACAAAAGTAACAGATGTCTCAACTCAAGTAGCAAAGCTTAAATAGAAGTTCGCCGGACACACCCTAAGGCAGAAAGATGAAAGATGGACTAAGACAATTATACATGGAGACCATGGAATCACAACAAAAAAGAGGAAGGCCACAAATGCGATGGTCAGATGACCTGAAGAAACAGACCGCTTCAAAATGGATGCAAATTGCCAAAGATAGAGAGGCATGGAAGAAGGATGAGGGGGCCTATATCCAAGGATGGATGTATAGGGCTGTATAGATAGATAGAACTATCATAATCCCACAATATTTTTTCAATATTTTGTGCTAGAAAGTGGAGGTTTTAGAAAATAAATAAAACGTTTCTGTCATCAGAGGTTATTCGGAAGTACTAAAAAGGACTTGAAGAGTTATTATAAGGAACTAAAAAGTATTGTGATTCAGAAAAAGTTACTAAAAGATGTCCAAATTTCAAAAGTTGCCATCAGAACTTGTCACAGGAGATTACCAGTTACTAAAACGCTAGTCTTCGCTATGTTTTGGGTGTATTCTACAAATACTCACATTTTCATAGACCAGTCAAATTTGGGTGAGACAACACCCGATTTTACATAGCCTTCACAAAAAATAGATACTTTTCTATTTGTTGCATATGAAAGACCAATAAATCTATCCAATTTGCTATTAATATCTAATACAACAATATAATATCAAAAATACTGATTCATTAACACAATAGAAACTGCCATAAAACATTTCATTTCTCCCTTAAACATTCACTTTGTTAGGTTTTTTTAAATTTATTGTAGTGAATGGATGTAAGATAAATAAAGCTTTTCTCTAATCTAATCTGAATTTTACTAGGCTATGAAAGACTATAGCATTTTAGTAGCTTTTAATATCTTATAACGAAACTTTTCAAGTTTTAACAGCACTTAGTAAGTTATAATACTTTTTAGTTTACTCCTAGGACAACTGTACATTTTTCTGAACAAATCCAAATTTGACTGGTCCATTAAAAATATCAGTATTTGTAGAATACATTCGAAAAATAGAGAAAACTGTAGCGTTTTAGTAACCGGTAATATCTTTTGAACTTTCAACATCTTTTAGTAACTTTGAGTGAATCATAATACTTTTTAGTTGCTTCTAATAACACTTAAGTCATTTTCGGTACTTCCAAAAAATCTCTGATGGCAGAAACGTTATATTTATGTTCTAAAATATCCACTTTGAGTGATTTATTGTTGAAAAATAGTAAGCTGTACAAAACTTTTTTCCTCAGTTAATCCAAATTTGACTGGATTATAAAAGAACTGACAGTTATTTTCTAAACTGATCCAAATTTGACAGGCCTATTTATGACAGATTTTATTATTGTACGATAGGTAAGAAAAATATGCAGGACTGTGGCGTTTTAGTCGTTTCTAATATTTTGTGGCAATTTTCAAAGCAACTATTGAAATTTGAACAGTTTTCAGTAACTTTCAGTAAGTTATAATAATTTTTAATTACTCCTACCAACTCTTTAAAAGTTTATATTACTTTTGTGAAATTTTTAAAAACAGAAAATATTTTATTTTCTTTCCTAAGTGTTCACTAATAGTAAACTGTATAAAACTTTTTTCCTAAACAAATTCGAATTTGACTGGGCTATAAAAATCTCAGTATTTGTGTAAAAATTACCAAAAAAGTAGACAATATAGATATCATTTCATTTGGATGTTGAAATTTGCTAAAACCAGCATCATTTCTACTTTTGTTTTGAAAATATAAAGATAAATGGTTCATCATGAATTTAAGGAGAAATAGAGTGAATTTCACCGGTCTTTGTCATATACGTCATCACATCTTAGGAAATAAATAAACATATTTAAGCTTGATGATACAAAAGCCTTTCGATTTGACATATTCCTCTTATCCTGTCTGTTAAAAATTGGTGACAATCAATCGTGGGGCGCAATACACGAGCCCCTTCCATTATCAGTAGGCCCACCTATGGAATTTGCAGTTTAAGTCGATTACCAGCAACAAATTAAACTCTGCATGTTTTTATAAGTTCTCATATTAATTAATATAGTATTTTTATTAATATTGATTAAAACCATTACCCTTACGGTTTTTTATTATTTTCAACACTAAAAAAAATCACTAAACCGCGGCTATGCATTCACTTATGTTATAGTTTATTTTTATGAACGAGAGAGTAATTAGCATAATTTTAACTGGTACGTCCGACCACTCCATGGGCGTGCTCAAGATTAATTGAAAAATTACTTTGAATAATTGTAAAAAATAAATGAATTATTTCTGTGTTATAAAGTGTTATGTGTATGTAAACAAAAGTGACTTCTTTTATCACACACTATATTAGAACTGACTGGCCTACATTAAAAAGGGTTTTAAAAAATTCACATTTTTTTTAATTTTTAAAAATTACAAAAGAGAAAAAGAGTTTTTAAAACCGTCTAAGGTATGTTAAATAGATGAATAAAAATATTAATATAAAACTTACAGCTACTTGTTACAAATCCAAATCAGATTCAGAAGATGAACTTTCAGAACCAAGATTTATAATAACTGGCTCGATCATTTTATCGGTAATATTGTCCAGCTTCCACATTTTTTCCTCTTCTTTAATAGTGTGATTTACTGCCTTTTCCCAGTTTTCTAGTTTTACATTATTTACGGCCTCCAAAAACAACTGTTTAACATCATGAATTTTAAAAGTGGTATTTTTTCTTGAAACTTCACTCTTTATCTGTGCCCATACCAGTTCAATCGGGTTTAATTCACAATGATATCGTGGGGATCTAAGTACTGTCATTCCACGATTTTTGGCAATTTCATCAATTTCGTATTTTTTAAATTTTTCTTTATGAAGGGCACACAACGAATAAAGTTCCTTTCTTATAGATCCGGGATGGTTCGTAATATTTTTTGAACTCAGCCAATTCTGCAAGTCTTTTTTAACCACTTGGTTGTGGGCAGTCCTTCTATAAGTCTGGAGTGATTACTTTCATTATCCATTACTATTACACAGTTCTTAGGAAGAAGATCTATCATTTGTTCGAACCATTCTTGAAAGACATCAGCGTTCATGTCTTCATGGTAGTCACCGGTACGAGTTGATTCAAAAGTTAATAAACCACCTTCAACAAAACCGTCTGAACTGCCAATGTGTACTATTATCAGCCTGCGTCTCTTTCCTGATGGTGGGTTTAAACCAGTAGATAAGTTATTTACAAAAGCGTGCCTTTGACTTGTAACAGTTTCATCCTGCCAAAATTTATTTGGTGTATGACCCTCGTTGATCCATGTTTCATCAAGATAAAATATTTTTCTTTTTGGTTTCTCATTTCCTTTATGGTTCTTGGAAAATGTCTTCTCCATATGACAATATCGCTTCTTTCTAATAAAATATACTTTCTGGGATTCTTTTTCCAGCGGAAGCCTATTTCTTTTAAAAGTTTTCATAACGTACTTCGACTCATTTCTGGGTAATCCTTATCATCTCGAACTGAGACAAGAACTTTATCCAATGTTGGAAATTCTTGTCTAAAGAAGAATTCATGCACTTTCCGTCGAAGTCCTTCTTTAAAATGATATTCTATTTGAAATTTTGGTTTCCCTGGAGCATTACGTGGCATTTGAAAACTACCATATTTCTCTTCTTTAATAACTCTGTAAATCGTAGATTTCCCAACACCAAGTGTACTGCTAACTAACTCAACGGTCTCATCAACACTTCCACATAAACGTTTGTCTGTAAATTATTTAAAACAATTAAATATTAATGTTTTTTCATTAACTGTTAAAGGACCAATTTTTCGGCGTTTACACGGCACTTTCAAATTTTCCATAACACTAGTATACACAATAAACTGCACCTTGCAACTGAGAGTACCTACTTTTAGTGAACTGTTAAGAATTTTGAATACGCCACTTGGACCTTCCTACAAAATGGAAAAACCCACTATCACATTTTCTGTGGAATAAGTTTAGAAGGTAATTATCTAGTCAATTACTGTCGTAGATTCCTGGAATTAAAGAATTAAATGTTTGATTGTTGAAACCCTTACTTCATGGAATGCACTCATTTCAGATAAAATAAAACGTTTTATTTTATCTAAAGAATTAAACTTTATTTTGCAAATAGGAAGGTACTTATTAAACTTTTATTGGTTATATATAACCAATAAAATAAACATCTTAGATTTCTTGCAAATTCATTAGTACCTGTTAACCTCCATCACTCCGACACTGGCAACCTTATTTAGGGATTAGTAACCCTCACAACTATTGTATTCTATTCTGCTCCAACCTTTATACTGGTAGTCATACTCAATTTAAAATTGTTTTCCTATATACTTCTGTAAACTTGTTGACAAATATCTGTTTTTCATTGAGTCACCCGTATCAACAGTTTAGGGATTTGCATACATAATTTATTGTTTTATTACTCTCTCATACATAAAAATACACTATAACATACGTTGATTTCATAATTACGTTAAATCCAAAGTGAAAAAATGATATCAAAACAATAATATTAGTCGAGGTAAACAATACAATGGGTGGAGGTAAAGTTATCGATGAGAAAATTTGTTCAATCATTATTAAATTTTTTGGTTGAGTTTACCGAAAGTACAAGCTGATTATAGCCGCAAATGTCAAACAGAACAAAAAATTTCAGTTTAGCAGTGTTGGCATGTTTTTATCATGTATATGTTGTATGATTCAAATATAAAGAGACAAAGCTTTGGAAAAGTACATTTTGATTATATTGTGTTATGAATTCTGCAATGGAATTGGTTTTTAAGTCCCGGCTTGTCCCCGATAGACTTTGTGGCTCAAAATGAAAAAAGCTTTGAGAAAACATCCTGCCTGGTCCGTCAACAAATTAAAGGAAAAATTGCAAGAAATATGTGATTCGTTTACATTAGAATTTTGTCAGAATTTGACTTAATTTTCTTCTCAATCTAACGTTGAGCCAACTGATATGGGAAGCGGCTCGTATACATGGTGTAACATAAATCATAGCTTACTTTTAATAACAGTGAGAGCACAAAACTGTGCCTTGATCCATCTTGCCCTAACTAACCATTTCTTGACTTGATTCACAATTGCTTTCAAATTCTCTGTATCAGATTTCATGATGCTGTCAAATTCAGCGAATTTTCCAGGCCTGAAGAACACTTTCGTTACACCAAATTTGAAGTCCTTATCATGTAGCTTCAAGGCGTGCAGCATGGACTAAATAACGAGAATAATAAGTATTAAAATCAGTATCTACTATAATACTATGATAATTAGTATTAATCAGTATTGATACGTAAAACATTTTTAAACTTACCTCACAAAACTGTTTTGGGGAAAGCATGGATAATTCTTTGGGAAGATATTGCTTGTACATTGAATGGAGTTCGTTGAAAGAAGTTCGGCTAGGATATCCGTACTCCATGAGCTCCAAGACGTTGGTCATTCCTGAACATTTCAACTGCATCAAGCTTAAGTTTCCGTCGAATTGTTGGTCCACCATTTTGGAGTTTGGTTTAATACACCGGATAAAATTAGTTCCCTATAATGAACAATAATTACAAAAAAATACAACGAACACTTTTTAAAATATTCACTTATAAAACACTGGTAAAGCGAACCTGCAGTAAGACAAAAATACATATTAACAACTTTTCTCAAGGGAAAGCCCTTCAATGATATTATTAAATAAATTTTTAAAATGTCTCAGCAATAAAAACAGCAAAAAAAACTTACATTGCTCCTTAATTTCTCCATAAGTTCGCCCAATTGTATCTTAAATTTATTTCCTACGCTGCTAAAGGTAAGTTTACCTTTCAACGTGGTTGATATCGAAAACAGTGTCTGTATGAATTTATTTTTACTCTCTTGAATGATTCCTTCAAGGGAAGCGTGTAGGGCATCGTTGTTTTTGTCAATAAAGTATTTCTACAATAAAAAATATATTTATTGATAGTATTTATCTCATTTTGCGTTATAATAAAAAAATAAACAAGTTAACTATTATTATAATACATATACGAATTATCTTAGCCAGTTTAAGACACTTAAATATTGGACAGTAATAGCAAAGACGTCATTGCTTGTATTGGCTACCCTGAAATATGAAACTGTCAATGTACGTCACATATGTGCCAATATGTCACAATAGCGGTTAAGTCAGGGCGCCTTGTTCAATTAATCAACATATTGCAACAAAGACATGTAAATAAATATATAATTGGTAAGAGCTGGCTTAGATTAAAGAAATAAACAAAAAATGAGAAAAAAAAGACAAATCAAATGCAGGAGATTAAATAAATTCGTTTAAGGTGTACTATAATTTAAAAATATATATATTAAAATATGATAATAGATAACTATGTTATGATAATTATGTTAAAAATCTTCTTACCGTTTGATAACAGACAGCACCGGCGAAATGTCTGATCAGGAACCCTTCGTTATCTCTAAGGCTACGATGGGCCTTGAGCTTCGACGATCTGGGTAGTCCTAGTCTAAATTCCTTCGGCCAGGTTTTGTGAATTTCCTCTGTAAAATGTGTATAGGACGATTTCGGCAGTTTGGATTCTTCATCAAGAAGTGTTAATATGCCCTTGTTCTTTGTTTCGATTAAATCTTAAAAAAGTTTAAATAAAATGTATCAAATTTGTATAGCAGGTGTAAATTATATTATTTTAAGTAGATTTTGATGCCTTTTTATAAGCTTTTAATAACTCATATAAGTGACTATCATTGTTAGTTAAAGTTGACGACTTTTAGCAACTTTTAGTAAAGATCAGAAACATCAAGTGACTTTTTAGTAGTTTTCGGTAATTTTAAGGGACTTTTTAGTAGATTTCAGTAATTTTAAGTGACTTTTTGGTAATTCTAGGTAAATTTTACCTGATTCTAGAGGTTCTTAGTCACTTTAAAACCACTGCTGATGACTTTTTAACAGGTTTTACTACTTTTAGTAGTTGTCAGTCACTTTTAGACACCTTTAACAGTCCTTAATCACTTTTAATCACTGTTGCTAACATTTTGTCAGCTTTTACCGACTTAAAGTTATTTTTTCGTAATCTTACGCAAGTTTTAGTGACATTTTAATATTGTTTAGTGATTTTAAGTGACTTTTAAGAAATTTTTAACAGTTTTTAACCACTTCTAATTTTTGGGAATTTTAAGTAACTTTTTAGTATCTTCTAGTAACATTAGACGGATTTTATTTACTTCTAAAAGGTTCTTGGTCACTTTAAATCACTGATTATGATGTCTTAGAAGTACTAGTAATTGCAAATAACATTTAGCGTTATTTTAATAGCTTTTAGTGACTTTTAATAGTTCCTAATCACATATAATCACTCTAGTTGACTTTTCAACAGTTTTAAATGACTTCTTATTAATTTTTAGTAAGTTTTAGTTACGTTTAGGGGGTTCTTAATTACTTTAAATTATTGGTAATTACTCTTTGGCAACATTTACTATTTTAAATTACTTTTTATCATCTTATAGCTTGTAGTGACTTTTAAAAGTTCTTAATCACTTTTAATCACTGTAGTTGACTTTTTGTCAGATTTCGACAACTTTAAGTGACTTTTTAGTAATTAAATCATGGCTGATGACTTTTTAGCAGCATTTACTATTTCAAATAACTTTTAGTGATATCTTACGAGCTTTTATTAAGATTAAAAGACTTTCGTTGATCTTTAACAGTAGCTATTATGCCACTTTTAATCACCTGCTATTAACTTTCCACAAGTTTTAAATGACAAAGTAACTTTTTCGTAGTATTTAGTGATTTTAAGTCAAATTGAGTTACTTTTACCAGGTTATTAGTATTTATCACTGCTGATGACTCATCAGCAACTCATAGTGCTACATTAATAAGTTTTAGTAACTTCTAGTGCCTTTTAGTAGTTTTTAGTCGCATTTAATGAATAGAGTTGCCTTTTTCTCGACTTTTAACGACTTTAAGTCAGTAGTAAGTACTAATTTTAATGGGTTTTAGTTACTTTTAGAAAGTACTTAAGCATTTTAAATCATTGATGATGACTTTTAGCAATATTTACTGCTTCAGATAACTATTCGTGACATTTTAATAGCAACGTTTGATTCGATTTTAGTGATTTATAGTAAAGTTTTCGTATTTTTTAGTGTTTTAAGTGAAATTGATTTACTTTCATCAGGTTATTGTCACTTTAAATCACTGCTGATGACGCTTTGAGCAGCTTTTACCAAATTTAAATAACTTTTACGCGCCATTTTAATACCTTTTAGTAAAGTTTAGTTTAGTTTTTAGTTACTTTTAATCACTAGAATTGACTTTTCATCACCTGTTAACGACTTTAAGTGACTTTTTGTTACTTTTAGTGAGTTTTACTTACTTTTCGGAGATTCTTGATCACTTTAAATTATTGTTAATGACTTTTTAGCGAATATTTACTATTTTAAATAACTTGTGGCATTAACTAAAGTGGCATTTTAATAGATTTTAGTAATGTTAAAAATTTTTGTTGACCATTACCACGTTTTAATCACTACTGTTAACTTTTCATCAGCTTTTAGTGACCTTAAGTAATTTTTCGTAGTATTTAGCGATTTTAAGTTAAATTGAGTTACTTTTACCAGGTTATTAGTAACTTTAAATCACTTCTAATGACTCCTCAGCAGCTTTAAAACCAAATTCGAATAACTTTTAGTGCTATCTTAATAAGCTTTAATAACTTCGAATGATTTTTAGTAGTTTTTGGTCACGTTTAACGACTAGAGTTGATTTTTCCTCGGCTTGTAACGACTTTAGGTGAGTTGTAACTAATTTTTAGTGTTTTAGTTTAGTTTTAGGATGTACTTAATCAGTTTAAGTAATTGTTGATGACTTGTAGCAATATTTACTGCTTTACAGAACTATTAGTGACGTTTTAATAGCATTTACTAATTTTAAAAGACTTTTGTTGACCATTAACAGTTATTAGTTACTTTCAGCAATTTATTAGTGACTTAAAGCATCGTTTTCGTAGTTTTTAGTGAAATTGAGTTACTTTTAGCAGGTAATTAGTGCTGATTACTCTTCAGCAGCTTTTACCAGATTTAAATAACTTTTAGTGCCATTTTAATATATTTTAGTAACTTTTAGTGAACTTTACCAGTTTTTAGTCACTTTTAATCACTAGAATTGACTTTTTATCAGATTTTAAGGACTTTAACTTTTTGATAATTCTAGTGAGTTTTAGTTACTTTTAGGAGGTTCTTGATAACTTTAAATTCTTGTGAATGACTTTCTAGCAACATTTACTATTTTAAATAACTTTTAGTGACATTTTAATAGATTTTAGTAATGTTAAAAACCTTTTGTTGACTTTTAACAGTTACTAGTGACTTTTAATCACCGTTTGTTTAGTTTTCATCAGCGTGGAGTGAATTCAAGTAACTGTTTAGTAGTTTTTTGGTATTTTAAGTGAAATTTAGATATTTAAGTATGTTATCAAACACTTTATATAACAGCTGATGGCTTTTAGTACGTTATGATACAATAGTATAAATTATTCCTATCAAACTTACCTATACAGTCTTGATTGTCAACAAATTGTATTTCTGGTACAACAAGGCCTTCTTTTTTGTACAATTCTTGCTCGTGTTTGAGGATCATGTCGTTGAAAAATTGCTGCAATTTTTCATTACAATAGTTTATACAGAACTGCTCAAAACTATTAACAGTGAAGAATTCTAAAAGGAATATATCATTAAAAACATAAAAAAAATCGACATTATGAGAAAAATTATATTTTTCATTTTATGGTATTTTAAGCCTTTCTAATCTGATTTAAAAACTTTTATTTACATTAATTCTCTTTATTTCTGTTTTAAACTATACGATCTCTTTTCCAGTGCTTTTTTTGTCTTCTGTTTTATTTGGCAAAATAAAATCTTAACATTACTAAGAAGCACAAACTAATCAATATATAAAAACTACTTGAAACTCTCAGATCCGTTTAATCCATCTCTACTCGTAGGTAGAGATGTTCTAAAAAATAAGTTAATCCTCTTACAGAAGTGATTCTTCTGTAAAAATATTTCGTTAAATATCTATTTTCCATGGATTATAACACGTTTTTTCCTATCTATATGTTCATTTCTTAAAGCAATCCAGTAATCTTACTCTTACAGTTACAAAGAATTATAGAGTAATTAATTTCCCTTCATAGAGTAACCCTTATGGTTATTAAGTCCTTAAACCTTAAGAAACTATCAAAATAATTTTGAAATTCGATTAAGTTAACTCTATTTCTTTGGGTTATCAATAAAGAACTATACTCCTTTCAAAGAAAAAGTAATCCGGATTGTTTTCTTTACTTATCCATATCTTCTTTTATCAAAATTATTCATTAATCTCACTGATTTACAAATAATCATAGAAGAATTAATATCTGGTAGTAACCAGTCCTTAAACCTTATACAATCGTCAAAATAATCTGGAAAATAGATACATTATAGTTAAATTATGGAGTAGAGATGGATTTTTGCAAACTTGTCATTCGTTATTAAATACCAGTAAAGGTCCATTTTTCATTACAACTTTAAAAATATTTTTTAATAACTAATATTTCAACTTACCAAATCCAGCAATATCCAGCACACCTATGTAATAGCTAGAGGCTTGGAACGGTATACTTTTGTTTATCCTGTTGACGATGTAATCAAACAAATTACTGTAGATTGCTTTGGCTAGGGCGTCTCTGGCGTTGTTGGCTTCGTATATTTTCAAAGGTACCATAATGACAGTACCTTTCAAGCCTCCTCTCGCACTCTGCATGACGCGCGATATCAGCGCTTGCTTCAGTTCACTGGGATCTATTTCCAGAAGTTTGGATGCCACGAGTAGGGATTTTTCTCCAGAAGCTACAAATAATATTTAATAAACATTAAGTAGATACAGACATTGATGGTAGTACACAACAAGCAGAACCGCTGAAGGTCAAGTGCATGGAAGACCTGGATAACGGCAAAAGAAACTGAGTAAAATAGTCATCTATTCAATTATTATCTCGAGAAAGTCTTGTTTGTCATTATTTGTAATTGAAATCGACTTCAAAATAAGAAACCTTTATTTAATGTTGTTCACTTTTTATCTTTTAGGTGATAAAAAATAGTTTAAAACTGTTTAAAGAAATCGACATACCTCCAACTCTGCAACCACCTCTAGTATCTTCAGGATTATCCTCGAAATCAACGTTGCCCAAATGCAGAACAGCTGCCACTGTAGAATAAATTTGTAGTCTTTCACTTTCGCTAATTTCCAAACGAGACAGAGCTTCATCCAGTTCTTTGAAGCCACCGACATCGTCCAAGAGAATATCCTTCAGAGATCCGGCTTTTTTGTGATCGCCGCTTTTCCTGTTGGCATCTAACGATTTTTCAGACGCATTTGTTGTAAAATACCTGAAAAACGTTTTTAAATAAGTACTAGCAACTGTCTTGACCCAATGTAGTTTGAACAGAACCAATTTCTGGAAATTTTGCCACTAATTCACTGATTATTTTACCAGAAATATATGCTTGAACACAAGTTATAAGGCAAATATCTGGCAAATACAGAACATAATTACTATTTTAATATTAATAAGCCACAATTAAAGTTCAAAATAAGTTTATTGACGTTTCAATTTCCACTTCAGAAATCGTTTTTTTTTTCAAAATTTCCGAAGTGGAAATTGAAACGTCAATATACTTATTTTAAACTTTAATTGTGGCTTATTCCCATTAAAATACTAATGACTAAGATGCCACAATAAAATAGCTTCAGAACAATAATACAGAACATTTATTGACGTTTCAATTTCCAAATGAGAGAACTTTAAAATATTTAGGTGCAGAATGTGAAGTAGCGTTAAACAAAACTGCTAACAATATCGAAAAAAGTATAATTGCTAAATCTATTACAGATGTGTGTAGTGAAACTATGAATTCCTGTTAAAAAGAGAATAAAACAGCAATTTCAATTAAAAATAAATCAATAGAAAGTAACATTGTGTTTACAAAAGCAGACAAAGGCAACACTACTATTGCTATAGATAAAATAGAATATAATAACAAAACAATAGAATTCTTAAATAATCAAAATATTGAAACTTTACACAAAGATCCGACAGAAAAATATCAAAAACAAATTAAGCTAGCGTTAGAAAATTCAAAATCAATAGTATATCCAATAGAACAGAAATACCTTAATATCATGAACCCACAACCTCCTAAATTATACTCTTTCATTAAACTACACAAACCGGATCACCCCTATTTCTTTTTATACAGCTCCATCATATAAACTTTCAAAAAACTGTTAGAGATTATTTTAGATCACACTAAATTTTCACCTAAATTTACCATAAAAAACACAATAGAATTAGTTAATAAGATACAACATTTTCAATTACCTAACAACTCCAGATTAATTTCATTTGACGTAAAAAATCTTTTTCCTAGTATCCCTCCTACAAACACTTTTATTCTAGTAAAAAACCTTTTAGACCAAAATAGTACAAATCCAATAATTACATCTGAAATTTTACATCTTCCTGAAGTTTGCATAAACCAATAAACCAGGACTACTTTGAATTTAATGATCAAATATATACAAATAACAGTGCAGGACTTATAATGGGCAATCCTCTAAGCCCATTACTATCAGATATTTTTATGGACCATCTAGAGACAAAGACTTCAAAACATCCCGTATTCAAACAATTTCTATATTGGTGGAGATACGTAGATGACGTACTGGTATGTTTCACAGGAACTAACAGGCAACTCGACCAATTTTTATCGTATATTAATTCACTTCATAGTCATATTGAATTTACAATAGAAACAGAACAAAATCAATCCATAAATTTTTTAGATATAAAAATTATCAGACTTAAAAACAAACATGACTTCTCCATATTTCATAAACCTACACATACTGACACGAGTATACACAATTCATCATCCCATCCAACACAACATAAACTGGCAGCTTATCATAGTATGTTACATAGATTAACAGAAATTCCGATGTCAAAATACAACTTTGAGACAGAATTAAATATAATTAAGCAAATAGCAGTAAACAACGCATACAACGAACAAACAATTAATAAAATGTTAAATCAAAAACTACATAAGAAAGTCCTGAAATTAGTATTTCCACCACCAGAGAAAAAACCCAGTACTTTCTACTCGATTACATATACAGGCAAAATAACAACAAAAATATCCAAACACATAAAAAAGAAAGGAATAACACCAGCTTTCCGAACAAATAACAACCTAGGCAAATATATTAAAAATAACAAGAGCCAAAATAAAAAACACTTAAATAGTGGTGTGTACAAACTTCAATGTGGCGACTGCCCAAAAACTTACATCGGTCAAACTGGTAGAAACTTTAATAAACGAATAGCAGAACATAAAAGGGCTTTCAATAATAGAAAAACAGATTCGACATACGCACTTCACCTTCTAGATCATAATCATTCTTTTAATGACAAATTTAAAATACTTCACATTCAAAATAAAGGCCTTAAGCTATCTTTGTTAGAATCTATGGAAATCAACAAATTAAAAAACACAGATATAATTCTGAATGACCAACTTGAGACAAACAGTTCTCCCTTCCTCAACCTATTTCATTAGAGACTATAAATTGTAAACGCATGCCAAAAATAGATCACTTGAGAAAGACAATCAGCCGAAACAGCTGTAGTGATAATAGTTAAAATAAATTTTGTGGAAGTTTGAAAACAAAGTTTTCAGTGTTTTATTGTTACGTTTCAATTTCCAATTGGGAAATCGTTCTCAAAATAAAAACAGTAAATTTACTGTTAATACACACATATCTCAATCAAAATGTATGACAAAAAGACGGTAATTTTGTACTCAAGAAAAAATCACCAACAAACGAAAATTATTGATTGTCACTAAAGCATAAATTGCAACATTTGCTTTCATGATATGGTGAATTTTCGAAATAGAATCGAATGATTTGTGCAATTGTGTCAGTTTTACTAGCTTTTTGGTAATTATTAATAACTGACGGTAGGTTTTAAGTTACTGAAAATATAACGCTTTGAAAATTTAGTGTTTTTTAATTAGATTTTAGTAATTTCAAGCGATTTTTGGTAACTCTTAGCGACTTTTAGCTATTCTTAGTCACTTCTAATCACTGTTGTTGGTGACTTTTTAATAGTTGTTAGATTTTTGTGATTTAAAGCGATTTTTAAAAGCTTTAAGAAACTTTCAGCCACTTTTAATGACTTAAAGTTACTGTTAATAGTGATCGTAGTACTTTTAGTAACTCGTAGTGATTTATTTAGTAAATTTTAGAAGTCTTTGGCAAACTTTAATGACTTTTCGCAATTCCAGAAAATTCTAATAACTTTTGATGAGTTTTTAATAGCTTTCAGTAATTATTAATAACTTCTGAGAGCTTTTAGTCACTGTAAGTGATTTGTAGCGATTATTAGACACTTTTAATCGCTGGTAGGGGCAGTTTGGTAGATTTTGAGTTATTTTTAGTAGCTTTTATGAACTGCAGCAACTTTTAATAACTTCTAATCCCTATTAATGATTTGAGAGAAGCATTTAGTAACTTTCAACGTTTTCAATTTCTACTAACATTTTTAAGCATTTCGAGAAGTTCTTAGATTGACTTTTAGTATTGTTTAGTATTTTTTAACGATTTTTAGCAATTCAAATCATCATTTGGTTCAGTTTCGTAAATTCCAGTAATCCTAATCGATTTTTAGTAAATTTTTAGCAGCAGTTAACAAATTTTAGTGACTTTTAATCACTGTTTGTCATTTCTAGTGGTTTTGAAAAACGGTGACTGTTAGTGTTTTATGGCCATTTTAAGTTATTGTTGTGGATTATTAGACCCTTTTGATCACTGCTAGTTGCATCTTTTCTGAAGTCCATCGCTAGTGCTTGTGATTTCAACACTTTTATTAACTGATTGTAACTTGTTAGTAGAATTTATATGATTTTTACTAACTTTAATAACTTTTAGGACTCTGGACAATTGTGAGACATTGTTAATAACTGATGGATATTTTTTATAAGCTTTTAGTAACTTAAAGTAATTTTTGATGAATTTTAAGAACTTTTAGCCTTTTTTCAGTAACATACAAATTTTTATTAGTTTTGGAAAATATTGGTGTTAGTTTTAAAATCTAATGAAGTAGTGATTACTAAATACTGAATGAAGACGTATACACTTACCTTGTGCATCCGTGTTTTAAATAATTATAGTCATCAGGCTGGCTAAGATACAGCTTGTTCCTCAAACTCTCTGGTGCTCCTGCCAACAACATATAAAATATGTGGTAATTCCTTTCGTCTCCCTCTGTGGAACATATCCTTGATTTTTCTAAAAGATAGTGCGATATATGACCGCCAGCAACTTTAAATTTGTTGTCAAAGTGGACCTCTATGAATTTTCCAAACCTAAAAATACAAGCGATGTCAAAATCTCAAAGAATTTAATGTAATTACATATTTTTTACTTTAAGAATGTTGTTCTATGTAAAGATATGACACAATTAACTAAATATGTAATTAAATACCTAGAACTGTTGTTGTTTCTTGTGGTTTTAGCATTTCCAAAGGCTTCCAGCACCGGATTAGCGTCCAAAATTTTCTTTTCTAACGTTCCAACCTCAGCTCCCCAGTTATCGCATAAATACTTCAACAAATGTTTTGTAGACTCCGTTTTACCAGCTCCTGATTCGCCGCTAACGATAATAGATTGTGACTGCTTCAAAACCAACATATCCCTGTAAGCTAAAAAATTAAGAAAACAATAGTCACATGGTGGTAAGTCAGGACTCTACATGTTCAACGAAGTTTTGAAAAGTATGTGCCACAATATATCGAGCATTACCATTCAGCCTTATGAGCTTTTCCACTAATGAGAAGTTCTCAATGCTTAGATCTTGAACTTGTTTTAGTAACCTGTACAAAAATCATACTTAAACTATACCTTTGTCTGCTATGGCGAAGATGTGCGGTGGCATTTGACCCAGTGATTTTCCTTTGTAGTTTTTGATAGTTTGTGATGCATACAGCGTAGGAATATCTTTGTAGGGGTTGACGGCGATTAATATGTTAGCTACGTATGACTGAAACAATTAAAAATTTGATTAGTAGGCCAGATTAATTAATTTTTAAAGCTGTTCTTGAATTTTTCAATGTATTTATGCATATTATTGTAAGACTTTGATTTTTTGATATTTATGTACTAATATATTTGATATTGGCTAAAATAAAAAACAATGTCTTTGCTTCATAAAGCAGTAGTACTGCAAAAACCAGATCTTGATCGATGGAGGGTGTTTTGGATCAAAAAACGATGATTTTTTCATATAATATATAGAAAGAAAATGTACAATAAGATTATACCCACATATTACCAAAAATTAGCTCCATGGAGCAAATTTTTGGTAGAAAATACAAATGTGTTTAATCTCTGGTGAGGATAGCGAGATTATCGAGATGGCGTGGTCAAATCTGATTGCCCAAACCAGTGTATGTTCGACTAGGAAATGACTGACGCAATATGTATTAGATATAGCACCGTCCTGGTGAATCTAAGGGTTGCGCTAATCACATCTCACTTAAAACTGGAGGTTGTTATGTACGGTGGCAAGAATTACTAACCTCTATTTGCAAGATCATGGAATTAATGTTTAATATACTTTGAAAAAATTGACTCTCGGTAAATTTTCAGTGATTTTTACTAAATTTTAGCAATTAGTATACACTTGTAATCACTGTTAGTGACTTTTTCGGAGCTTTTAGTGATTTTAAGTAACTTTTAATGACTTTTAGCTAGTCTTGGTACTTAAACGATGCAATCAGTCTTCGACTTTCTTTGATAAGATAATTATAGAAAAAAAAGTGTTTTTTTTTCTACTTCTTGATTAACATCTGTCATTTTTGAACACTGTTAGTGACTCTTAGGTAATTTTTAGTAATAATTGCTAACTTTTAGCAATTAGTATACACTCTTAATCACTGTTAGTGACGTTTTCATAGCTTTTAATGATTTTAAGTAACTTTGAGTGACTCTTAAAAAAAATTTTAGTACTCAATTGGAGTTTTAGACCATGGCATTAGTCTTGGGCATTTTTCCTTAATATAGTTATAAAAGTCTTTTTTACTTCTTGATTTATAACACTGTTAGTGACTTTTAGGCAATTTATATATACTTCTTATACACTTTAAATTACTGTTACACACTTTTTCGTGGCGTTTAGTGATTTCAGTAACGTTTAACAAACTTTTAGCTGCGCATAGTATCAAGAAGTTTTAGGTCACTGAAACAGTCTTCATCATTTTTCGAAAAGATATTTCAAGAAGATGAGTTTGTTTTTCTATTTCTTGATTCATATTTAATTCATTTTTTAAACGTTTTAAGTGTTTAGTGAACTTAGACTTTAGACAATTAGACTGCGCTGTGAAATGCAACGTTACAGTCTCGGGAGAATTCGAAGTGAAAAAAGGTGTTCGCCGAAGAGACCCGTTGTCTACGTTGCTATTCAATATAATTGTAGAAACAATTGTAAGGGTTAGTGGGATAAATCGGTCCGACGCTATTTTATACAAGGATCACCAATGCTTAGCATATGCTGATGATGAGGTTCTCATTGCAAGAAATAGAAAAGAATGACAAATATAGCAAAAATACTGATTCGGAAAAGCTCTAAAATGGGACTAAATGGTAATATTAATTCGAAGTACATGGAAATCTCGAGCAAAAAAGGAATAAACATCAGCGGATGCTTTAAATTGAAGGTAGAGGATGGATCAGTTGTGGAATTCGAAAAAGTGAATGAATTATATGTACTTAGGTACTCTTATTGATCAGACATGTAAGGAAGAAACTGAAATCAACCTGAGACTTATCAAGCAACAGGTGTACTGGAGCCATGAGCAAAATAATTAAAGCCAAAGATATATCTCGTAATACAAAAATAAGAGTGTACAAAACTATAATTAGACTTACAATGCTATACGCTGTCGCAGAATATTTGGTGGAAAAGTAATAGAGGGAAAATGGAGAAGACGAACTAATGCAGAAGTGTACCACTTGTATGCTAACGTTTATAATAACAAAAGTGGTGAAAAAACGTAGACTAGAATGGCTCGGATATCTAGAAAGAATGCAATGACTAGTCAAAAATATTGCTTGGAGAGTACTTGAGTGCAAAAAAGGAGATGAAGACCAAGGAAGATATGGAAGATGTAGTGATGGAAGGTAGAAGGGAATCAGAGATTGATAGCTGATAGCCAAGAACAGAAAACGATGGAAATTATCCATCCATTAATGGGTCCAAAAAGTCTGTTAATGCTGTACGTAATACAAATGTTACTCATACAAATTTCTTGCTAAGAGGCTGAATTGTGATGTCGTGATGACAAATGGCATTTCATAACTATTCTTGAACAAGCAACCGAATTTTGGTGTAAAATCGTCACATGATTCAGTCACAATTCTCACCAAAACTGACATACTTAGAATGAATTTGTCTTGTGGATGTTACACGGCAAGGAAATGGGATTTCATGGACGGATGAACGATGATCAGGTGAGATTTTTGAAAGAAGTAAACTAAAAAACCAAACAAAAACATTGTGGAATAGTTCTAAGAGAAATTACAGGGATGTTCAAAGATTTGCTCAATCTATTTAATATGCATATTATACATACTTAAATTGTTAAATAAACTTTATTTTTAATAGTTTACTTACGTAAATTTTGTCCTGATAGTAACGTGACCGTATGTTGTTTAGTAAGGAACCTTCATTAAGGAACATCATTTCACCTAAAAAAAAAAAACTTAAAACGTTAGAAAAAACATTCGATAAAGAAATTTGAGTTCTATAAAATTTCTCTAATTTGGATGTCCAATTATTCAATTACAACGAATTATTTTTCAAATATATCACTAGGAGATTCTATTGATTGTAAAACTTCGGTTGTAGTCTACAAGGAACGCTTTTGAACCATACCGCAAGGTGACAGTGTTTTCGAGAGATAAATTATATTGGCGTTGACTACATCGTTCTTCGTTCTTTTACAATATTTATATTTCAGTGTTGGTATACATAAAATTGATTTCTATGTGTTCTCTTCAAGCACTAAACATTTTTTTTATCGAATGGCAAATACATCTTCGTAATGAAATTTATGTTTGTGACAGTGACTGCCGTAAATGGAGCTTTAAATGAGTCTTGGGCGGAACGAAAAAATGAGATGTCAGTTTTAATCTTCGAAGTGAAACTTGTAACTGCGTCAGTTAATAGGGAAAAATTTAGACGATTATAGACATTTATGATATTCTTTGGTGATCCGACTACTTTACGTTAACAATCATATTGGCACTACAAATTTTGTTTAGGGCAGCTTGGAATAGAACAGTGACGTCTTTTATTCTCACTCTCAGAGAACCACGATATCTTCTTCAGGCCTGGACATATTCTTCTGACGATCTTATACTACAGCTTATAATTATCATTATCATTAATTATAATTATCTGGGTTTCGCATTCAATCCCATAAGAAACCGATTCGATGTAAATTGGAAGTTAACGATAAAGTAGTTAATATGACAAACTTCTTCGTCTTTTTATGTAGACATGGCTATGTCTTTTTTCAATGTGCATCCAGTAAGTTGCCGTTCCATCGTTTCCGTGGTCTTCCTGATCATCTTCCTATTGGGGAACTGTCTCTTGCCGTCTTTATTACTTTATTTATTGTCATTCGGCTTACATGATCGTTCCATTCTAATCTTCTATTTCTTACATAGTCCTTGATGTTCTCCTCCTTGATATCTGTACTTCTACCTCTGCTCTACAGTGTTTTACCATCAAGTGTTTTTATCTCTGCTATTTCTCACATCCTTTTTGTCCTTTCTGTATCAGTTCTTGTTTCTGCCAAGAATGTCTGAAAACTGTTTAGTAAATTCTGCCTTTCATCCTTTCCGATATTTTTATTTCATTTTGTTTCATCCATATTGTTTCATTTAGGCAACCTGCGGCTCTATTTTCTCTATTCACTTGATCTTTCACTTTTGTTTCGAGGTTTTCGTAGCTAGATAATGTGATATTTAAACTCCATCACTTTTTCTATGACCTAACCTTCCAGCTCCTATTTACACCTTGGTAAATTTGTTGTTTTCTGGGGAAATTAACCTGTTGAATTTTCTAGCGGTTAATATTAAATAGGTGTAGCATACGTTATACACCATCTTTACTCTGAGAGTAAAGAGTATTGCTGAGTATTGCGTCGACTGCATAGCAGATTCTTTTAAGTTGGTTCTCTTCCAGTTGGTATCCTTTTTAGTTATTACTTTTTTATTATTTCATCCTTAATCACGTTGAACAATAGAGGACTCAGGGAATCTCCCTGTCTTATCCCACTGCCAGCTTCAATAGGGTTAGTTAGTTCTTCTTCTACTTTTACTTTTATTGTGTTCTTTTGGTAGATATTTTAGATCGTTTTGATTATTCCTAGAGGTATCTATCTTACGTATAATAAGTGGATAACGTCCTTTAAGTTGACCGACCAAATGTCTTCTTAAGGCCAATGAAACATAAATATGCCGTTTTGTTGTATTCTAATGATTTCTCTTGTACTTGCCTCATTATAAATATAGCGTCATGTAGGATCTTCCCGACCTAAAACCTTGTTGTTCTTCTGCTAGTGTTATAATTTCATTCAGTTTATTTGTTATCACTTTGGTTGTTAATTTTAGTGTTTTGTTTAATAAATTAATTCCTCTGTAATTTTCCGGGTCCGATTTGTCCCGTTTTTTGAAGAGAGGTATTAGGATGCTTGATCTCCATTCTTGAGAAATTCTGTTTTGATTTATTATTCTTTGGATTAGTTTTAATAGTTGTTTGGTCAGATCTGGTCCTCCGTACTTGAGTTCGTTCGATATTCTGTCCTCTCCTAGTTATTTTCTGTTTTTTAATTTCCTTAATGCTTTCTTTACATCTTCCCCCTCAATATTTATTTCTTCGTTTGTCGGCACCTCCGGTGTTGGTGGTTCATTATCGTCACCTATAACAAATAGTGATCGAAATTAGTCTGCCTGTGATTCCTTCTGAATGTGTTTCGTTTTTATTAGTTCGTTCATTTCTTTTCTTTGTCCTCTGATCAGTCTACATATTTTCTTCTGTGTTCCGTAAAAGTCGTGTTCCATCTATTTTGAGAAGCTCTCTGCCAGTGTTTCCTTTTTATTTGTCTAACTAAAGTATTGTATGGCTTTTATGTTTGTTGTGTTCCGTATTGTAAAAAGTCTTTCTTCTTTTCTTTACTTGAACAAACAATGAATTTTAATTATCTATCAAATCAAACTTGAAAAATGTGAAAAAATATGTTCTGTAGTAATATATATTTCTTTTTCTATATCCATTATGATTCCCACTGTTTCAAATAATTGTCGAATGTTGATGTTGCCGTTCAAAATTTATCAATTATAAAGGATTGTTGAATACTTTAAACGATACTTACAGTTGTCATCGTAGTTTTTATTATTGTCATCAACATTGGCCTAAATATCTCACTAAATTGCAAGACTCTCTTGGGAAATTTGGAACTTTGTGGTATCACTTCGGCACCATCGTCGAGGAGCTCGCTTATCCTGCCCAATATGTAGCCCTCCGTATGGTCACGAGCCCACACGTAGTCGTCCATGTTTTAGCTGCAACAAAAAACGATTATTTAGTAAAATAAAGCCACAAATCCAGAATATTCTCGATTGCACATTGATACATAGACAAAGAAGTTTCAGCGGTCATTTAAAACTTCAATATATAAAAAATTATCATAACAGTTTTTTATACCATCAATAATATACAGAGTATAAATGTCTCTGAAAATTGTACAACTTTATGAACAAAGCTTACAAAAAGCCAAAAAAATAACAATTATATGTAACAATAAAACACTGAAAACTTTGTTTTCAAACTTCCACAAAAATTAATTTTAACTCTTATCAACTACAGCTGTTTCGGCTGATTGCTTTTCTCAAAATGACGCCACTTTATGTAGCCTGACGTTTGATTATATGCAAAATCTTGAACTTTCATTTATTCCTGTACAGGAGACTTTTTACTTACGTCAACTAACCGACAATGTCTTTGAAATTCACAATATGCAAAAAATAAGGGGTGTTTTACACCTACTACGAGGCTCAAGCCAGTAGGGGTCCCAATGAAGTTGCTTCATTTCTTATGGATTATATCAACTCTGAAGTGCCTACTGCTGTGAAACATCTTCACTTATTTTCTGACAGCTGTGCCGGTCAAAACCGGAATCATACTGTAGTGTTGTAGAAAGTTTTAAAACCATAAACCAGTATTCTCCACAACGTGGTCATTCCTTTTTGCCAAACCATTGAAACTTTGCGGCAATAAAAAGGGTCATAAAAACATGACCGTGTTTACCACCCAAAAGAATATACAGAAATGATAGTAGGTACTACATTCTACATGACACAAAAAGTTTCTTGTTTAAAAGGTCTTCTTCTTAAAGTTCCATCTCCTATCGGAGGTTGGATATCATAACGGCGATGGTCACTTTGTTGGCTGCTGCTCTGAAAAGTTGTAGTGAACTACAGTTAAACCATTCGCTAAGGTTCCTCAGCCAGGAAAATAATTCTCAGCAGTTCATATTTTTCTCCTCTGGTTATGTGACCCAAATACTCTAGTTTTCTTCTTTTTATGCTGTTCATAATTTCTAACTCCTTATTTAGACGTCGTAGTACCTCAGCATTGGTAATCCTTTGAACCCACTAAATTTTTATTATTCTTCTGTAACACCAGTTAAACGGCGGAAACGTAAATATTTTAAACTTAAAAAGTAGTGACCTAAACATTACAAAAAAAAACGTGTTTGTCTACCGACTTAATGAGCAGAAAAGAAAAGGATAAAAAATTTTTTTTTATTCTTCAAACTAACCAGGAACTGCAGAGAATGTAAGACTAGCTTAATCTTTTATCATTGTAACACTAGGATACCCTCAAGAAGATGGTTCTACACAGAATCTAATCGACATTTTATAAAGACCATTAATCGGCTGAGAGCAAATCATGCTCTTAAGCCATTTTAGTTTTGACTTGCTGTAAACCTAGTTGTAACTTACAGTCAAATAAACTATCTATCTATCTATCTATCTATCTTACATGCATGGAATCTGCTTATCAAATACTCCCAATTGTACTTGTGGCAAAATAGGCGATCTAACACATTATATATTAGATTGTGATTTAAAAATTAAGCATATAAACAAACTTTATAAGGAATTAATAAATTCTAAGTGTTGATTTCCAATAAACTTTAATCTTTTAATATTTTCAAATAATATGAAAATCTTCATTGCATTTACAAACATGTTAAAATATGTAAATACAAGTTGTAAATAGTATATAGGCATAATCTGTTAATATGGTTTAAATAAAAAACAAAAAAAGTATACCACAAATTAATAAAAAAAACAAATAAATAAAAGAATTAAGAAAATAGAAATAGAACAAAAAACAAAAAAAATAAATACAAAAAAAGCAAAAAACAAAAAAAAACAAAAAAGCAACAAAACAAAAAAAGAAAACAAAACAAAACAAGAAAACAATAAAAGAATAAAAAAAAACAAAATAAAAGTATATCAAAACAAAATTTATGTATCCATAAAAATATAAAGTATATGTAGGAACTGTAACAGTATCAGGAATATATCAATGATTTTATCACTAACAACTTTAAACTTAAAATAAGTGATAGAATTCCATGTTTACCAACAGTTTTTTACTATCTGGATGGTAAAGTACCAATTAATAAAAAAATATTAAAGATACACGCAAGCTCATGAACTACATGCCAAAGGAAAAAAGATCATTTTTTAGTTCATAAAACAGATTATGCAGTGGCCTACAACTGATGCAATTAATGATGATTTATGCTTATACTTTATTTTTCAGACAATAAAATTTCCAAAAAATATTTTTTTTTATTTCTGTTCTGAAACAACATAAGTCACATTTTGTAAAACCATAATATGACTTAAGAAATAACAATTTTTTGAAAAAAAAATGTAATGCATAATGTACAGAATAGGAAAATATTATTGCAACAATTATTTTTTACAGCGCTTTAAAGCAGTTTATTGTGATTTGCTCAAAATTATAATTTCTATTCTGAAATGACTGATTCAAAGAACAAAAAAGAAAAGATTGGATAACCACTGAAATTCTACAAGCGATGAAAGAAAGAAGACTTCATAAAGATAACAAAGAAGAGTATAATAGAATCAACAAAATCATCTAAAGACAAGTCCAAGAAACCAAAAAAAATGGGCAAGTGAACGTTATTAAGACGTAGAAACACTTACCTTACTACACTTACTTACCTTTGGAAGAAACTAAAAATGGAAAATCCGCTGGTACAGATGATTTAGGTATAGAAGTCCTAAGGTTACTGAACAAGGAAAATCGAGAGAATATCAATTGATAGGGTGTTAGAAATAATGAATAAAGATGAGGAACTATAGATAACAAATAAGCAAAGAAAAGCGTATCTTTAGAAACGATAAGTAGATCTTCTGCAGTTGATAGTTAAAAGAAAGATCGACAGAAGACGAGGCATCGAACGAAAGACGACCACGCATTTATATCGACCAATAGAAGCACTCTCCGTCAGTTATCATTATTGCTAATTCGACTGTGTTAAAAGAATTGTATTTCAAGTAACCAAAAATAAAATAATTGGTTCAAATTTATTCAAAAATTTGTATTTTGACAACGATTTTCCATCTGTAAGTCGAAACTTTGCATAGATCATTTCTAATTGTATTTCTAGTTCACTCATAAAAATATAATAAACAAAATATCATTAACGAAAAATAGTAAATACATTTTACTCACATTTTTTCAACCAACAGTAACCTCACAGTAACGGTATTCGTGATCCTATGAAGTCATCCGGCAATCTCATTTATCTTATCAAACTAATTCCACCTTATCATCAGATACAGACTAATTGATCTCTAAAAATATTACTTATTACATGTAAAATTAAATTTTCGAGTTATCTGCGAAGATATAAGTAAACAGGCATTTTGTTTTAGATCAATAACAATCTGATGTATAAAAATGGATTAATCTGAGATAAAGTCGAGATGTTTGATTGAATTGAATGGTTTAGGTCATCGTTTTTGTTAGTTCTAAGTCTATTTATGTTTGCGAAATAGATAGGAATTTCTATCGATTTAAAAAATGTATATTTGTATTCAAAATAGTCTTTAGTTTCGATGATTACTTCCTCATCGGAGCGATATCTCTTGCCACGGAGCATTTTTTTTTATTGGAAAAAAGGTGGTAATCGCTGGGGCCAGATCTGGACTATACAGTGGGTACGGAAACAATTTAAAGTCAAAATGTGTGTATTTTGCCACATCGTTTTCATCGACTTGTGACAAAATTTTTTTCTCGAACAAATGTAAGCCTTTTCTTTGCGATTTCGCTTCCTGTTCCTCTATGCTTCTCCATGTTTCAAATATTTAATGAAAATAATTCCATATAGGTCTCAAAATACAGAGGTAGAAACATTTTCTTAGGTGTGTTGCGACTTTCTCCGGGTACTATCCAATCAGATGACTGCCGAGTTAATTCTGGATGACGGATCCACTTTGCATCCATTGTGACTTACCGAAGCAAAAACTCCGGATATTCCGGATAATCATATCCGAAAAGTGTCGAGATTCATCAATTCGTTGTTGTTTTTACTCTGATAAGCGGAAACAGCTTTCTTTTACGTACATATTCATGTGTAATAGTCAAAATGCTACTCTTTGATAACTTGTGTGTCAGTTATCTCTTGGAATTTCATTTGCGGTTTTCCATAATAATTTTCGATCTGTTCCCTTCACTAAGTTATCATAATTCCCATTTACTATCAATTTGTATTAGTATTCCCTATACCTATCTCTTGCAGTTTTCAAATAAATTAATTTCGACGTTCAAGTTGCGGTTTAATAAGACTCATTGCTAATGATTTCAAAAAGTTTCTTTCTCGTAACACAGTAAGTAAGTTCCTTTTAGCTCATCAACGGTATCAACACCTTCCTGTTGCATTGTAAAATGTAATCATTGTTGGCTTTTGTGCATCGCTACTTTCTGGATCAATCTTGTGTTTGTAATGCACTGTTGACAATAATATAACTGATAAATTGCGTTAGGCTTTCACGGCCATCGTCTAACTTATTAAACTGTTTATTCGGGCTGTTGGGCCGTTGTCTTCTGTTGAGATTAGTTCTCGACGTTTCGCCAACACTAGGGGTTGGCATCTTCTGGAGATGTTGATGCTTCGCTTGTAAGCAGAAACTGACTGGTAAGCAGTGGTAACTTTAGTTCTCGAGATATTTCTAATTGGCCGTTTATCTGTTGCCCCCTGTATGTATTAATTTCTCAGGAAAACATGACAAAAACTAAAATAAAATAAAATAAACAATTAACGAAAATTTTATTTATCTAAATATCCATTTTCTACTAAACGCAAATAAAAAAGACATGGAAACGTTATAATAGAACATAGAACAACAATAAATTTATAGATCTAAATTTATAGTCGACAAAACAGATGGTTTATTGTTGTTGAATATTGTTGAAAAATATCCTTCCACTTAGTCCGCCTCTGACTGTAGTAATGGATGCGTGAACTATAAAACAGAAAATACTTTTCACTTTTAGTGATTCGGAAAGCTGATCGGCAGATTAAAATATAAATATAGTCTCGTTTACATAATTTAAACTGAATTCATTTTTTCAAGCTGTTGCCTATCACTTCCTAGTCTAATTACGGGAATTATCGTTTCGAATTGTTAAGTTGTTCATGAGCTGTGTCATTGGATTTTGCTAAAATTTAGACATGGATAATATATATAAACTACCTAAGATCGGTATTAAAGAGTAACAATAAAATTGTCCATATTGTATTTCGTATATATGAAGAAAATAAGCTTCTATTACCTATAAAAAAAATATTTCATAAAAAAAGTTGTTGAGGTACGCCAAATCTAGGCAACTTACAGTTGATGGAAGTAGTGATGAGGAATAATTTCACTTTTTATCATTTTCTTAAAGTAGCGAATAAAATAGACAATAACGAATGGAATAGTAACGAATAAAATAGTGGATATTCTTAAAAATGTGTATTTTATTGTTTGCTCATAAGGTCAAATAGAAAAATGGAGTGATATAAATAAAGATTTATTTTTACTTCGTATTTTCATACAGATGAACCGAAAGAAAGAAATTCTTTAAGAAAAAAAAAATAGAAAATAAACAAAAATTGTAAAATTAACAACCTAAAATTTCTATTCCTGCTCAATTTCTAATATCCCGAAAAGAAAAATTAATAGTGTGTGGGTCCACCTCTGTGTCGCCTTAGTGCTCTAACTCTATTTGGAAGACCTCTTATTAAATTATTGATGAACTGCTGCGGTATACGTTCCCAAATCGCGCGTAATGTATTGGCCAACTGATCTAAGGTTTGGGGCGGTTGAAGGAGCCTGTTTTGTTGCCTAGACATTTCGGCCCAAACATGTTCAATGCAATTCATATCAGGTGAACATGGTGGCCACTCCATTCTTGTAATGCCATGAGCTTCTATACACTCGTTGACAATTCTCGCACGGTGAGGGCGAGCATTATCATCAATCAGAACAAATTGTTCGCCTATTGCACCAAAAAATGAAACAACTATTGGTACTATGACTCTGTCTCGATATCGTGTAGCAGTCATTGTCTCATTAATTAAGACAACTAAGTCCGTGCGACCGTCAAAACATATGCCTCCCACACGCAAACGGATCCACCTCCAAAAAGAGTGGTTGGGACTCTCAGATTTTCATTGTAACGCTGTCCTCTTTCCCTCCACACCAATATTCGGCCATCATTCGTATACAAACGAAATCTGGACTCGTCAGTAAAGAGACAATTCCTCCAATTTTCGAAATTCCACTGATAGTGTTCCATCGCCCAGCGATATCTGCATGCACGCTGCTCCCTAGTTAGTCGTGGATGGGTAGCGCGCCGTCTAGCCCTTAAATTGGATGCATGTAACCGTCTTCTGACAGTTTGACTGGAAATCGCTCGTCCAGTAGCATGCCTGAAGATACTGTTAATTCTGGAAGCCGTGAATGTTGGGTTTCTTCTTGCCGTCAGAACTACAAAACGGTCTTGCCGACGAGTTGTAGATCGTTATTTTCCTCCTCCATGCGTGTATGTTGCAGATCCAGTTGCTACATACCGATTCCATGCACGACTTATCACACTTTGCGACACATTTAGCCTCATAGCAACCTCTTGTTGAGTTATGCCTTGTTGGATCCAACGAACTAATTGCTCGAGCTGCACTAGTTCTAAACGTCTTTGCGGCATAATGTTTTTGTGATAAATAGATTTCTTGACTTATTGACAACTGGTAAAGCCAATACAAGCACTTTTATACGAATGATATATTCATGTTTGGAACAACATTTCTCTCTTTGTACGAGATAAGGGCCGATAAGAATAGGGAGAAAAAAACCACATGCAAAAAATATTGGCAATAAAGATAGCATATAGAGTATAGTACAGGTCAATTATTTTAAAAATAGTTTTATATGTTAATTTTAGGAATTTTAAAATTATCCACTTCAATTGTTGAGTAGTGTAAATAGATGGAAAGAATATAATGCAAGAATTATTCGAAGATGCAGCACGAAGTCCGACTGAAATAAACAATCCCTACGGCCAGTAATAACAAACGAAGAAGTTACTATAACTATTAGGCGAACCATTAAGCGGATTAAAGATGGGAAATCATCAGGACCTGATGAGGTGCATGGTGAATTTTTAAAGCTATTAGAGGCATTCCAAATCACAACTCTTACGAGGCTATTCAACAACATCTACGAGACTACTGACTACTTATCAAAAGACTGGCTATTATCAATATTCATTCCACTTCCTATTAAAAAAGCCAACGCTAGAAAATGTGAAGAACATAGATTAATTAGTTTGATGAGCCATGTACTTAAATTACTCCTAGTAATCCTGGCTGGCTAATCTTAGGAAACGGACTGGTCTAATATCAACTGACATATTTCGAGCTGCTGTGAATAGAATAAGATGGGTCAATGTAGTCCTTAAAGTCTCTAGAAGATAGGCACATTCAGAAGAAGAACGAATAAAATGTAATATTATTCAATATTAACATCTCACATCGAAACTAATACCTAATTAAAAATGATGAATTTCATTCTTTACTGAAAATCGAGCAACACTGCTTTGTAATTTTATTATTTGTTCATATGATCAATACATTATATGGTTTTAATAAATAAATTTTGATTGGCGGTAATTAGTTTTAAGGTTTTATTTTGTTTATTAATTTCTTTACAACACCCCAAACAAATGATGATGGTCTAAAAGCTATTTTGTTAATAGTACGCTTTCTATTTGTAAATACAAGTCTACAGACTATTTCCTATATAATTTTAGAAATATAAACATTAAACCTTTGATTGATTGTTTCACGCAGTTTTATTTTGTTAATAAATTGTATGTGTTAGTAGTAAATCATTTACAATTAGTAGTTTACAATTAATATTACCTATTAGCACGTTCATTGGTATACATAGCAACAAACATATAGAATGGAGGACATAAAGATGACCGTGTCTCAAACGTGTGGGTCATATCCTCAATCTTGGTATTGCTATCTTCTCTTTTATGTTCAGGGATGCTAGGGATAACTAGCTGTTGATATTAGGTTATATTTCTCTGAGCTTTGTGTCTTTGGTAATCCAAAGTTCCAGCCACTTACCTTGCATATTCCTTTTGAATTTTGATTTTATATCTTCTTGGAGCTGTATATTGTAGATAGGTAAGTTTGATGTAGATGCTTCTTTTGTCCGCCATCTCATTTCCTTGGATGTCATATGATTGTTATTGAAGTCCCTCGGGAAGTGTGGACATGGATTGATTCTAGTATTTTTTGCACTAGGTGATGTTGATTGAAAATATTTTCTAACAAATAAATTGCGGAAAAGGAATCGGTGCCCAGAGCTACACTTTAATGATTGTCAAAAGGGAACTCGAGAGCTTTTGAAATACTGAAGAGCTCCTGAAAACACGCTTCATTCGTTAAATATTCGGTGTTGTCCTGTATCCACTGTAGTGACAGAACAGTTAACTTCATCTGTACGAACTGTACGATCTGTGGAATAATATAATTATTTGGAGTAAAAATCTTTTCATACCTCCTTTATGGAACTTAATTCATTTAAAGTTGGCAATAACAAATTTTATATATAAACTTTTATCAACTAATACCACAAATTTTATTTTATGATGCTAACCTCAGACAGCTGTTAGGAATGATATCATATTTACTTCCCGTCTTTCTATACTACTTGTAATCATTTTTGTCTTAAGACTCCTCTGGTTCTCACCATTTCTCCCCATTTATTACTTCTCTGAAATTCCCTCTTCTGGCATTCGTATGTGTAATCTTTAGTTTCCCATACATCCGCCTATTTTCTAGTTTGTTCAATCTTTCCCAGTTTTCTCTGTCGTTTGTTGTCCTTCAAACATTTTTCTTATCTCTCTTAGCCAGACCTCTGTCTTTGAGGTTAAACGTACTACTGTACATTTACCTGTAGAGGTGTATAATGTTGGTGACCTTAACACATTTTTTTTTAAGAGACCTTAAAGAGGTTTTTGAGGGTAACAAAGATGCCTAAAATTTTTGGAGTATTTTTGTATATACAAATATTGTATATATTGTATATATTGTATATAGATATACTAATTGAAAAAGTTTGGAGAACAAAAATAAACCAATAAGTTTACGATAAGTATAAACACCAAAGTGGAACACCATTTGAAAGAAGTAGAACAAATAGATCACTGAAAAAATGGATAAAATAGATAAAAAGTGATCCGGGTAGGTAGATGGAATCATGTACAAAAGAATAAAAAAAGACCAGAGAGATATTTTATGAATTAATTTAGTGAAAAAACAAACATGTGGGTGTACAATCTTAAAGAACATTTAGGGTGCGATAAAAAATGAGAAAGTTTGGAGAAAAGAAACAAAAAAAAATGAATAAAGTAGATGAAGACATTGTGAAGATATTAGTGGAAAAAGAAACAAATAAATTTAAAATAGGTAAAGAAATAATAAATAAGACTTAGTCACAATCAATTTAATTTAACTATCAGACGACCGGTTTCGCTTTCTACAATATGCAAAGCATCCTCAGGTCTCGATACAAAGTTAAACAAATGCTGAAATAATAAAAACCCATATTAGGGTGTTGTCTAATAACGATAAACAAAGTAGATGTTGTAAATTACAATAATTATGCCAATATTACATGTCTGTGGTTTTATTTAAATGAGTAAGTTGAATAAAAAGTATAAAAGTTTAAACAGACAATGTAAGGCCCACAAATTGTTATAAAATAGTCTCTTCGATTGTAATAAATTAATAAATGAGCAAATAAATAAAATAAACATTACTTACATGCCGGTACTCTATTAATTGATGGATGGTAGAACATGGTTGAAACTACTATGTATTGTTGAATGGAGAACTCAATTCTATTAATGCAGTTGTTTGACAGTAAAAGGGAAGTTCTTGAGGAGATAGATTTGATCCAATGAAGAAGAGATATGTGTGTGATTGTTTGTTAAATGAAAGTGATGTAATATACTATTGTGTTATTAAAAGCTATTTATACTTATTCGAGAGATTATATTTTTGAAATGTGTGTTATTTATTGAGTAATTGTTTTATAAGGTGACAGTTTTATGACAATGAATAAGTTTAGATGTAAAAATTGTGTGGGTGTGCAATTATTTTCCAACTTGTAGTTATCAAATTACTTTGATAAAGTTCTATTGGCAATTAGTAAATTATTGAAAAGTCTTAAAATAAATTTAAGTGCACTTTTCGCCTTAGACTTGAAAGATTTATTAGGTATTTAAAAAAAATTACTCGTCAGTAAAAACTGCAATGAATGTAAATTAAATAAAAGAAGTATTATGAGTGTATAATATAGACTCAAACAATTTGCGTGTCATTTTTAATTCAAATCTAATTACCCCACTAGTGTTCTATGGTCGGATGATAGGCTTGCGTTAGTGACTGTGCAACATCCGGTGTACCGAGATTACCGGAACTACACGTCTAGATTTGAATATAAACACAATCGACTGGATATTTACTATTTATAATTTGATTGTTGTTGCGCATGGTGTATTGACTTTTGTTCAACATCGACCGGAATATTTTTAGGGAGAATGTTTTTAATAACATGTTCTGTCTTCTTAGATCTTAAAACGTAACCTGCTGAAGTGTTAGTCTTTTTAAATAGCTACTAAAGGTATAGACATACAATAAAAATGACACAAAAGTCTTATTTTATTCGTGTGAAATTAAAGTATCGTATAACAGTTCATTTGAAAAATGTATTCCTAAATGTACATTACGCTCTTGTACATGAACACTACACTTACCCCAGTTTATCTGTGAAAAAATTATCGAGTTCACGTAAAAGTCTTATACTACTTGAAAAAAAAAGACAGTTCCCAGCTGTTCTCCGCGTGTAGAGGTTCTCTCTCACCGGCTCTGGAACTCGCTTCAGCCATGTGTTACCTCTAGCCAAATTTAATTTAATACTGAACATCACAGTTATTTTACAACACAATGTACAATCTTTTATAACTAAATGTAATTTAAAGGGTTTTTACCCTAGTATTTTGGTGGCTCAGGCATTGCGACCTAGCATTTTTCGATTTCATGAAAATGCCACTGAACTTCTAAAAATTATACGAATAGCTAAATTTTACCATGAATATTTATTTTGGATCCCAAAAAAGATACAAAAAAGTTTACCATTTTTACCCCTGGGCTCCTCCCCAAAATCCTCCTCGTAGAGGGATCAAAAGGCAAAAAATCGATTTACCAAGAATCTGTACTCCGTAGAAAAAAATGTTTTAAATAAAAGATGTACCTGAGATAATTTTAAACATAAATGTTTATTACACCTTTTGTGTAGAATGAAACTTTCTCGCACAAACATGGCTTGAAGGGACCGTAGATTTTGAATGTCAGTTACGCGCGCGAAATCAATGTTTATTAAAATTTGTATCAGTTCGACGGTAAAAATTTCATGTTATAGGTTTTAAAGATTGATCTCTAAAAATGGAAATTTGACTACGACTGGTCATTGAAAGTGGTCAATTTTATTGATCTCACGAGAATCGTAAAAAATGGCAGAAGTCGCGACACGTTGATTTATTGAACACCTTTGTAAAAACTTAGTTTATTCTCGGCAAAATATGGAAACTACAAAAGAAAGCTGCAATATTTACCTTTAAAACGCATCTTGATAGGTCAATTAGATCAAAGATATCGAATTTTTAACCGTCCAGCTGATACAAATTTTATTGAACATTGATTTCGCGCGCATAACTGACATTCAAAATCGCCGGCTGCTTCAAACGTTGTTTCTAAATGAATGGTTCATTCTACACAAAAAATGCTTATAAACATTTTTGTCTAAAATTGTCTCAGCTACAAGTTTTATTTGAAACATTTTTTCTGCAGCGTACAGATTCTTGGTAAATCAATTTTTTGCGTGTTTATCCTCCTAAGAGGGGATTAGTGGGTTGAAAGTAGTAAACTTTTTTGCACTTTTTTTTGGAATCCCAAAATTAATATTCTCGGCAAAATTCAGTTTGTTCGTATGATTTTTGTGGTTCAACTCTTTGACTGGACAATACAGGTTTTTGAAGGTTCTAAAAGGTATATGAGAGATAACTGAACTAACAAATATTTAAAGACATACAGCAGATTTTGCAATCATCAAAAGTGAAAATCATTGTTTGCCTATACAATTTTAGGGGAAAATTGTTCACATGAAACTTGTAGATCTTAAAAAGATCTTTTAAAGAATCATTAAGAAATGCTGTAAGTGCAATTCAAAATGATGGCTTGAGTTTAAAAATGGCATCAAGGTTTTTTGGAGTCCCTTGGAGTACACTAAAAAGAGAAGAGTTATTAATAATTGCCTAGAAAAAAAGTCTCTTGGTCCATTGTCTCTGCTAGTATAGAGAAGAAAATTGTTCAACATATCAAAAAATTGCAAAAATACGTAGGTTTTACGCCTACAAGATGTAAGGTGCGGTCAATGGCTTATCATCAACACTTTCACTTTCCCCACAAACTTTTTTAAACACAACTTAATTTTTATTTTTGAAATTTGTAAGCAACCCTTCACTTGTCGCAAATTTTTTTATGCTTAGAGTAGACGCGAACTCTTTTGCTTTTTCCTTTAACAAGTTTTTGGTAATAGACACTTTTTGTCCTCTACACTGTATTAGCCAAATGATAAGACTTTCTTCTTGGCGAGGAAATTCACCTTTAGTAGTTCTTTTCCGTACTCCAGCAGTTTGAGCAGCATTAATTTTCTCCTTGGACTTTATTATGGTTGAGAGACTACTCCGAGAAATCTTAAATTCTTTTGTAACATCACTTTTCTTCTCACCTTTCTCTACTTTTTAGATTAACTTCTTCTTTTCAGCAATCGTCAAACATTTATACTTTCTAGGGCTCATGACTAACAAAATTTTAATCTCTATACCAGCGAAAGAGTAACAAAGGGGCGTTGATACAAGTTTGAACTGTACTTACTACAATCTTTCCGCCTCTTTCTCTCTGCAACTTTGAATTGTCGAGCATTGGACGCCGATGAGTTCGAATTAACACGTCGTTTTGTTACATATATAGCAATGATTTTTTTCGTTCGAATTACAGTGCATAAAAATGTATTGATTTAGTTCGAAATATAAAGAGATTTTGTAGATAACTCGTGATAAATTTGAATTATCGAGGTTTGAATTAGCGCGAGTTGACTGTATAATCATATATCAGAAGTTTTTTACTTCACTCTAATTTTTTGTAAACGATGGCAATCACTGGAATTTTCCCTTTTATTAGTTAATTTCCAAATATATACCAAAGGGTACACTTGTGCAGCACAAACACCCTGTAGGTTGCACACAAAAAACAAAATGCAACTCTCTAGGGGAACTGACTTTCATATCAGGAGATGCTACCACGATAAAATCGTAAATAATTTAAAACATATGTTCTAATAGTTCCCTCCTCTGTCGTCAAACATCTGGTTCACTAAACAGTTATTGTTTAGGACTGTTAAACACTTCATTCATGTCGAGTGATTTTGTGTTTGTTATTACTTTCCTATACCAATAGAAATAATTTAGTTATTAGGAGAATATTGATAATAATTTATATTAGAGAATAATGAAATTGTCACAAATAATATGGCAAAAATGCTCGGTATTCATTACAAAATTATTAGTGTTTGCGGTAAAGATATTTATTAACATGATATTATTGATTAGATTAGACACTAACAGCAATGAAAAACAACAAAGGCCTAAGAGAAGATTTCATTTTAATTAATTAATTTAATTAAATGTATTAAAACAGGAGGAGGAAAATTAATAAACGCCCTTCAGAAATTATATTTAATAGATGTTTAAATACAGGACACATCTTAAAGGCATGGAATCATGCCATCATGACGTTTCATGCATAAAAAAGACGACCCAACAGATCTTAAAAACTATCGCCCAATTAGTTTTCTCTCCCACATATACGAAATATTCATAAAGACACTAACAATACGCTTAACTTCAAAATTAGGTATTTATCAATCCAAAGAGCAGGCAGGGTTTTAGGTCAGGTTATGATACAAACCATCACTTACTAGTTATTAAAACTCTTACCAAAAAAACTGGAAAACAAGTAACTAGTCCTAATATTTGTGAACTACGAAAAGGCGTTACCAAGATAAAATAATTGCTGTATTATTACTAAATACATTAAATTCGTGTTAAAAGAAGTAGTCCAGTAATTCGGGTGGAAATTAGGACCTTACCTCCCAATTCTGTCGGACTGTATGGATTTAGCTGCAAATTTGGATTTTAGCTTGTCTGAAAATCCTTTGCAAAAGTTATATATAGGCGAAGTGTACTTTGTATCTTTCAGGGGTTAAAACTACCCCTTTTAAAATTTGATTGAAATGTCAACATTTGTATTATTATACAACCATTTGCAAATAAAAATGACACATGTATAAAAAAACACATTTTTTAAATAAATTATCAAATAATGAATTTAAATCGAATAATAATTTAGTAAGTTTTGAATAGTTTATTTACAAATGTGCCATTAGATAAGACGATGAAGAAGATAATTAAAAATAATTAAAACAAAATTGGAGAATGATGATACATTGGCAACTAGAACAAGACTAAATATATCAGCTATAATGGAGTTACTGACATTATGTACTGATAATACTGATTTTCAACTAAATAATGAATTCTATAAACAAAATTTTGGTCTAGCAATGGGCTCTAGTTTATCTCCAGTATTAGCCGACATATTTATGGTAGATTTTGAAACAAATATTATTTCGAAACAAAATTTAAAGCCCACGGTATGGTGGAGATATGTAGATGATATATTCTCAATATGGACCTAACACTCCACGTGTCCTGGATGTTTTAATCTCTTAGAAAGATACTGGATATGAGACTCAGGTGTATAGAAATCCAACACACACCAACAGAGATTTCAATTACAAATCAAATCGCAATATCAGTATTAAAAACTGTATCATTAAATCATTATGACTTGTTCTAACAAAAATTCGTTCTTAACGGAGAAACATTTGAAGGGTTACTACGAAAAACGATTATAGTCATTTCTAATAGTTTCTGTAAGATCATGATTTTAAAATTTAAAGTCGAATTGTTTGATTCAATTTAAAACTATTAACATATAGGTATATTGCAAAAGTCATAGTTGAAAGGTTTATTCACATCCATAATAAATATAATAAATAAAATTTTCTTAACAGTTTTCTGACATTGATCTCTTTTTTGCCTAAATCGATGGAAGGTTGTCAGCAATGTCAACATTATTCTCATTATCGTCTTGATTATTGTCCGAAATCAAGGATTTATACAAAATTTAAGCACTAGGGTTTGTTAAGAACTCTCAGGTATAAAAGATCTATTAATTTGAGAGCTTTTATAGGCACCATAAGATAACAGGAATATGGAATATAGCGGAGATGCCTTGTCCTGAGTTTTTGCATTCGATTAGGAAACCATGTTGGGGTTCTATTACCCAGGACCTCCACATGAAGAGCATTTGGCTGATTGTTGTGCCTCTATAGCGCATCAGAGTGCTATAGGGGGGAAAGGGATGGTCTAGAGCATTGGAGCACAGTGGGGTGACTCCTGCTTATACTCGAGTTAACACACCTTGCTCCAATGAATTGTTACACCCGATCGTAATACTTAGGGGTGAACATTTCTCATGGGCTGGGTTCAATTAAATTGCTTGCTAGCTTGAGCTTTTATAGGCAACAGCCCCTTGTATAATTTACTTGGTGTCGTGAAGTTTGATTCCAAAGCTTTATTTTCTTTTTTCTTGTTGCGACTGTTTGTCGGCATAATAACGCTTCCTGTTTAGGTAACATCCACAATAATTTTCTTTGTGTTTTATAAATCTTGGTCCATTTTTTTTTCAATTTGCATGATTCTCATTGGTCTCGTCGATATAGGACATTTTGTCGCGTATGGATGTGATTAAAACTAGGTCACTGTTTGAAAGTTTACATCATTTGCACAGTTGACCACTTTACAGACTGAGGGTTTGATTCTGCTGCTTCTTAAGACATCCCTTGCCATCAGTTCGCTCTGATGAAGCCAAGAGACAGAAATATGCATATCAGCGAATGGTGTACGCTGTAATTAAATCAAAACGAAACCATATATTTTATTTTGTGAAAATTTAATTTAACATGAAAGTGCAACGTAATTAAGTATAATACATATTCAAATTTATTTACAAAGTAACCATAAAAATGCCACTGAAAACATTTTTGCTAAAATAAAAATCCCACCTTGTAAACAAATGCAACAACCTCAACCTGCACAATTTAATTCGAATAATAGCCAATTGAGAAATAACAGCAAATCTTGGGAATTACCCAATTCACACGCAGTACAGTAGTTTCTAACGATCTTGTTAAAACAACGAAAGTTTTTAAGCAACTGGTTTTTAGATATTCAGAATAATATATTTACTTACAAATAAGTAAATTGTACGTCCGAAATTGTACTGTTATTGTTATTACCGGTACTTTCTATTTTACGGTCGATTCACAGATTCGAGTAAAATTATAATGATCACGTTCAAAAAACACTGCAATATTTCACCGTGATCAAAATTTTTAGTAAGTTTGTTTTCTTGTTTTAGCTATCGTTGATATACAGTAAACTTCTTATAATCAGACACGTCCGGAACTTGAACCGGAATATTTCGGATTATACGATGAATGATAAATGTCGGGAAGTCCAGTGTTTACATAAGAAATCAATCAATTATGTATTAAAATAATACATTTATGTCTATTAAGTTTTTAATTTTAGATTTCTTCTACCAAAACATTACACATTTATTTTATCGTATGACATACAATAAGAACACATAATTAAAAATCAATATAAAACGTTACATGGAGTGTTACAAACGAACATCCAATGTATCATTAATATAATGTAAAACATTTTCGGTCACATTCAGGAACTCATCGAAAATTACAGGGAATCGCCATCGGGGGCATTCTTGAATAATGTGACAGACGGTCAGTCATTGCACACTACAGTCACACTCAGGAGTAAGGGCTTTTTCCCATCTATATAAGCTGTCTAGGAGCGTATAGAAGGAGCAACCCTACCGGAGATTGGGTAACCAACCCCAGTGGAAAGTAGGGTCAGGGCCGACGAGGAAGGGAGAAATGGTTCTCCGAAAAGGGGGTCAGGCATAGGGCTAACAACCCTATCCTAGAAAACACACATGTTACGAATATTCAAGGAAAATGTACAGCATACAATAAACCCAAGGTCATAACATCCATAAAGATCTGACGTCTGCGTCTGGATGGGCCATGTTGAACGGATGTTGGAGACTGAAACGCCAAAACATATAATGAGGCAAACACCAGTACCGAGCAGGTCAAAGGGAAGACCCAAACTTAGATACATAGAACAAGTGGAAGAAGGTCTGAAAACACTTAAGATTACCAACTGGAAAAACAAAGCAAGGAACAGAACAGAATGCCGGAAAATCCTATAACAAGCCAAGACGCAGAAAGGGTTGTCGAGCTACTGCTGATGATGAGGATGAAAAGCTGTCAGCACATCGACCGCTGCCTGATCTTATTTTGTTTCTGTTATTATTAGTGGTTTCTGATCGATATAGTCCATTTGGTGTGCTTCCTGTGGTGAGTCGCTCTTCCATTGTATTCTCCAAGCGTTGGCAAAGTTGAAATGTTCTTGATGTACGGATTTGGCTCTTAATAATGGAGAATATCTGGAGAGCAGTCTGTTTATTTCGATATCAAACTTATCATAGTGGATGGGTAGTTGATAGTTAACCTCGATTTTTCGATATTCTCGAAATAATATATAAGAGAATGACTTATCCGAGAAGAGAATAATTAGATGTGGGTCTAATCATCATTCGCATTGTCTGGTTTAATTGGGTGTCAATAATCTTCGTGTGTTTGCTATTAAGCCATACCTTGGAAACATATTCAGCCGCCATGGTGCCACATAGCTTTTAGACTATATTATTTCTCATTTTCAGTTTTGCTGCCGTTCTTAAGAGTTTAAAAAACAAGAGTTTTTTGTTGGCTTGGGCATTATTCAAATGGAAACAGCATACTTCGGTTTTCTTTGCATTGGGCCGTAGTCTCCATTTGCGAAAGTATTCTCCCATAACGAAAAGGTCGTCCGTTAGTATTGTTTCTGTAATATTCATGTTATCATGTCTTTCTCTAATGGCTCAGTCGTCAGCGTAGTCAAATGTCTGCAAAGTTGTCCCAGGTAGGTCCGCGATGTATAAATTAAACAGTAAGGGTGCCAAAACAGAACCCTGAGGCAATCCATTGCTGAGCTTAATTTGGACACTTTTAAAGTTGCCCATTGTGACTTGAAAAGGTTTGTCGGTGAGCATGCTATCAATGAGTTAGTTACCTTCTGACACAGGATGACACGGATAAGTTTGCAGATTAGTCCTCATCTCCAGCCAGTATCGTATGCAGCTGATAGGTCAATATAAGCAACGGATGTTTTCGGCTTTCTTTGAAAACCTGCTTCAATCTGTGTTGTTAAGCATAGGATCTCATCTGTGTAACTGTGGTTAGGTCTGAATCCTGCTGCCTCAATATGTATCAATTCAAAAGACTATAGTATTTTTAAATCTTGTTTTACTTTGGTGATGTGGTCACGTTCTCTAGGTGCTCTTGAGCTTGCTACAATGTGGGAAGCCACTCTGTTGGGAGCTATTGGTACTTTGTCTCTAGTTGGGAGTCTGCTTTTACCAAGTTTTCTAAGTAAAGACCATGCTTTTCTGCTTGATTTACTAAAGTCTAATTTTTCAACAGTTTCCATCCATTTCTGTCGTCTGGCTGCATGCAAACTGTGTAGTAGTTCGTCCGGAATTTCTCGGCCTTAGCTTTCGTTGTATTCTTGATACAATATCTCACATTTTTGATCACATCCTGGGACATACTCTTTAGGATATCCCCTGGATATAGTTTTATTCGCTGTAGAGATAACCGCGCCAACAAATCTCATGTAGATTGCACGTGTTGAGGTTATCCATCTCAGACGTTTGTCAAATCTCTCAGTAAAAGTCGCTCAGTCTGCTTTTGAAAGTTTCACCTAGGTTAATGAAAAGATGATATTATTCGTATTTTGATGCCAACTTTACAACGGGTCTATGTTGGCTATGTGGCAATCTAGGAGGAGTACTGCACGTGAAGCTGCCAGTGGTTGATTGTTTTATTTGTGGAAACAAAACATAGGTCTGGATTGTATTCTCGCCTCCAGGCTGCAGATTTAAAAGTCCCCCGATCTTTAGCGTCAAAGACTAAATAAGTGTCAACCTCTTCGCTCCAGTTTAGCAGATCCTCGCCGTTTTGATCACTATGCCTATACTTCCAGAGTTCATGGTTACTGTTGAAGTCACCAACATAAACTGAGGGGTGTTGGTGAGCATGAATAACATGCGGAGGCTACAGGACTGCCGGGGGTTTATAAATATTGACTAAAAACCCTATGAATGATATTTAAGTCTGACGTAACATTACACAATATTATTACAAGAAAATAGATCCAAATAACAGACACATGATATCACAACAACAATGAATGGTGAAGCTAAAATTGCAAAAGATATAAACAAAGCATTTAAAAAAGCTACCAACAAAGTTCCCTTTCCAAAGGAAACATAAATATGAAATAGTTGAAAGATGGACAAAAAAGGGTCGTTTATATATTCCAATTTTCCAATAAAATGAAAGACAATACATTCCAAGTGAATGGAATTTATTATACATGTCAATATTTAAAAAAGATACAAGAGATCAAGTATCAACCATAGAGAGATTATAATCTCTAATAATACAATATAGAGGCTGGAACAACCAGCATTATTTTTTATTTATGCAATATAATAAAATTTTTACTTTCTAAAATCATTTCACATTTTTCAGAATTATATACTAACACTACATCATCAGTGTTTAATCAGACTTACTTGTGCATCACATCTTCATTTCTTAATAAATACATAAAAAGATATTTACAAAATATCATAAAGTTAGCCGACCTGCCGCATTACGTCCTTACAGAGCTGTGAAAATAGCAATGGTGTTGGTGTTTTATGATTAATAACATATGTGCAAGAGCAACTAACTCACCTACTTGAAGATCAATGTCAATGGCACTCGGGTGCTGTAACGGCAGCAGCTGAATTCATTTATATATGTCAGAAACTACAGGGTGTGCGCTTTCAGAAAGCAGTTTCGTTAGATTAGAAAAAATTATTTTAAAAAGAGAAAAACTTCATCTGAAATTAAATTATGGAGTATGCTTATGATAACATAAAGGTATAGAATAAGAATGCTAAGAAATTGCATAATTAATTAAAAAGATAGTCTTGGAATCATGTAAAATGATTGAGATTGATAAAAATGACAAAACTTGAAGACTACGACAGAGGCAATATTCCAAAGATTGGCTAGTTTCAGAATTTGTACGTTACCAAAGAAACAGGGAGCGAAAAACTGCGGAGAATATATGCTAATAAGTCTAATGAGCCATACACTAAAACTTTTTCTTAAAATTATACATCGCAGAATATACAAGCTATGCGAAGAGAGAATACAAAACACATAGTTTGGATTCATGAAAGGCGCAGGTACAAGAGATGCACTGTTTAGTCTACAGGTATTATTCCAAAGATGCAGAAATATGACTTTCTATAATTATCTACATCTGCTTTGTGGACTACCAAAAACCATTTGACACAGTTCAACACCGAAAAATTATGGATGTTCGAACAAAAGCCCAAATAGATGATAAAGACCGGCGTATAATACAAAATTTATACTTGAACCAATCAGCCACAATAAGAACAGATCTTGGAGATGAAATGACGGAGGCGATCCTTAGACAAGGATATATACTTTCACCTATATTATTCAACCTATATACAGAGGAAATATATAGTGAAGCCTAGGAAAATTGCGGACATGGAATTTTTTTAAATGGAGAACGCCTAAACAACACCCGCTATGCAGATGACACGTTATTTTTGCAGACAGTTTAAACAGTTTATAGCAACTAATAAACAAAGTAAATGAAGCAAGTGAAAGACTTGGTCTACAAGTAAACATATCGGAAACTAAATTTATGGTCATCAGCAAAAATAAAATTAGAGACGTCCAACTGCTTATCAAGAATACACCAGTGGACCGAGTAAAACAAAGTAAGGCTCCAACGATGTTATATATTATCTTCTCGATATTATACTACGGAGTTGTACATACAACAACTAATTTATTGAAAGCATCAGTTATAAAATAATTATAGCCAGAATGATAGCCATATTCGAGACGACTAGGCACCAAAAGAAGAAGACACATACTCCAGTAGATTCGCTCACATACGATATTTAATATTGGTTCGAAACACATTTAAACGACTGGGCTTGAAGATTAATATAGATAAGACGAAGGTAATGGTGGTTAGTAGAACACGAAATATGCAATTAAATATAAGAGTTACCAATAAGAACATCCAAAAGGTCCCCAAGTTCAGATATCTCGGTAGTTGGATAACTGAAGATCTAGATCCAGACATAGAGATACGTAGCAGGATTGAGCAAGCCACAACAGCATTTACTAATATGAGAACCTTGTTACGGAACAGCAGCCTTAACTTAACGCTTCGATATCGCTTTGTAAAATGTTACATTTACTCCATACTGCTATATGGTGTAGAAGCCTGGACCATAAAGGCCAATGTGATGAACCTATTGGAGGCCTTTGAAATGTGAGCATTTAGAAGACTACTTAAAATTCCCTGGACAGATGACAACAAATGTCGAAATATTAAATCGAATGGGCAGAGAACGAGAATTGCTGCCAATAATAAAAAGAAGAAAAACTGCTTATCTGGGTCATATATTTCGAAATTCCAAGTACCAGTTCTTAAAACTTATTATGGAAGAGAAAATAGAAGGAAAACGGGGCGTCGGAAGAAAGAAATAATCATGGCTTAAAAACATAAGGGTTGGACAAACCTCGATGCCCATGCACTCTTTAGAGCCACACAAGATCGAGAGGAGTATGCCAAAATTGTCGCCAACATCCACTAATTGGATAGGGCACCATAAGAAAATATATTTAAACACTTTGTAAACTATCCCTTTGAACTACGGTGTAAAGTAACTAGCTTCTTGGTTTATTAAAATTATTGCAACATTTAAAACAAGAAAGTTGTAGTTTTTTTCACTATTTTATGACATGGCGATTATTAGCTCTGGCATGAAAACTGTTCTATCAATAATTTTCTATAAATAATAGATAATAAGTACCATTAGTAATAGCAAATATGTACTACAATCAGAAAGCAGTAGTGAGAGTAGAGAATAATACCACTGAAGAAATTGAAATAAAGCGATGTGTGAGACAAGGGTGTATACTGTCACCAACCCTGTTTAATCTCTATTCCGAAGACGTAATGAATAGAACACTCTCTGAGCAATCCGTAGGTACTAAAATAAATGAAGTTAGATTAAACAATCTGAGATTTGCCGACGACACCGTTCTGATCGCAGAAACACTTGAAGAGCTACAGACATTGGTGAATAAGATAGCAGACTGCAGCGAAGAATATGGACTATCTTTGAACATAAAGAAAACTAAATTTACGGTAATATCGAAATCAACACAAAATGTCCAAAATTTATATTTACACAATAAAATTATCGATCGAGTTAGCAAATACAAATATTTAGGCACTTTTATAAATGAAGACAACGATAGCTCAGCAGAAATAAAAATAAGAATAGAAAAAGCCAGATCCATATTCACTAAAATGAAGAGAGTGTTCTGCGGAAGAGATTTGAGCCTTGAAATGAAACTTCGCCTGATGAGATGTTACGTACTTTCTGTGCTGTTCTACGGAATAGAGTCATGGACGTTGAAAAACATTGATATCAAAAAATTAGAGGTAATGAACTGTTGATGTATTGCAGAATCCTGAGAATATCATGGACCGAGAGAGTCACAAATGTCGAGGTCTTGAAACTAATGAATAAAGAAAAGGAAGTCATATTTATGATCAAAAAACAAAAACTGCAATACTTGGGACACATTACAAGAAGCGAAAGATATGAACTGCTTCGAATAATTATGCAAGGGAAAATACCATGAAAAAGGTCCATAGGAAGAAGACGAAACTCCTGGCTAAAGAATCTACGGGAATGGTATAGCTGTAGCAACAACGAATTGTTTCGGTCAGCAGTTTCGATAATACGTATAACCCTGATAATCGCCAACCTTCGGAACGAAGATATCAATTGAAGAAGACGAAGACCATTAGTAATAATAAGAACTGCTTTGAACAAGAAAATATTTGGACAGAGCAAAGGGAAGGAAATGCATATAAAAATTATAAAATTAAATGCAAATAAAATGTAAATAAAAAGATAGCCCTAATAAAATAAATATTATATAAAACCAAATTCCAATACATTTGGATAAACCAAAAATTACTTCACTCCTAAAGACCTCCAACAATTTACTTCGAACGAATCACTCTGTAGACCAACGCAACAACTCCATTCGATGCTGAGACAAAAAAACAATACGGCACATCAACGCGTAAAGTATGTCTAGAGGTCTAGTGCATTTTCAAAGATAGCGGTAATGTACAATTACCCATATCTGGAGATTAATTGAGTCTATCATGTTTAGCACACTTAATCTGCACTCGAAAGTTGAATTTTATTTTAATTGAAGGTGTAACAGTTGCTTATGATATTAAAAATTTAACAAACAATATGGATCTGTCGTTCATCAATTTATAGCGATTGTATTTATTTATTTTATGCCCATGTGAATACAATGTTATTATAGTGTGCAATTAAATGATAACATTACAATAGTTAATTATTAAGCACTAACTACAAAAACATAGGTAACAGCAAGTGTTTAGTACAAATTAAATGTTCAACTACAATATGTTTTTGAAATATTGACAGATGGAGCATCTATGATCTCATCCGGAAGGCTATTCCATATCGAGAATACTCGATTACAGAGAAAAAATTGTCTAGTTGTTGTTAAAAAAGCTTCCTTTTTAAACTTTAGTTTGTAGCCACAAAGACGATTGTCATTGTCTAGTATAAACATATCCACCACATTTCCAAAGTTGTATTTTACTATCCGAAACGTAATAATTAAATCGCCTCGAAGTCGACGTTGTTCAAATGTAGTGAGATTGGCCATATTCATTCTTTCTGTATACGTAGGTCTTGAGCGAACAAAAGACATCCTAGTGCACTGCTGCTGTACGTTTTCGAGAATATTACGATCGCACACTAATACCGGAAACCAAACAGTTCCGCAATATTCCAGAATTGGACGAATGTACAGTTTATACAGATGAACTGAGCTCATAAATGACACTTTAGCAAACGTTTTTCAAATTAATAGAGTAAGGAAGACACATATTATTTTTACCCATGTGAAGAACTACACATTTATTTTGTTGTTGATCTCCTCTTTGACTTCGTCTCTTGTGGTTTTATCTTTCAACTTCTGGATGTCCGGACGTGTTCTTTGCCTACTTTGGCGTTGAAATGTCCTAGGAGTACATTCACTTCTTGTTTTTTGGTATGTTTTACGGATTTTTTCAATTGTTTATAGAATATGTTTATTTCCTGGTCTGAGCTTTCCGAAGTTGGAGTATATGCTTGAATAATGTTCACGTTAACTGGTTTAGAACTAATTTTGAGTACTGCAACTTTATCTGATATTCCTATAAAACTAGGTACACATTTGTTAATTCTTTACTTACTATTACAGCCACTACGTTTTTTTTCTTGTTGTAGTATCTCCACAGTGGTATGTTGTGTGGTTTTCTATTTCGCACTGGTATAAATAGGGCCATCTAACTTCACTGCATCGAAGTATGTCAATGTTGAGTCTTCGCATTTCTTTAATTACGTTATTCACTTTTCCCGCCTGGAATAACCTTCGTACATCTTCTTATCATGCGTAAATCTAAATATTTGTGGCAACCGGGAGATTCTTAGCACCCACTTAAGAGGTTTCTATATTGACTTGATCAATTGTGATTATACTAGGGAAAGTTAATTGGGGTGGTTTCCCGTTGCCTTCCTAATGATTTTTTTTCGTGTGAGGTTTACTCCTTAGGAATGGATATGTGAGAGGATTTATTTGTTTTGGTAGGGATCTTGGGGTGGGTACATGACTTCTCCCGGCACGGCTTGGGGATTGCCATGGATCGCGTGGGCAGGGTTGCATACCTGAAGTAGATCTACCCGCTGCCGCTGGGAAATTCTGCACCGACAAATAAAAATAGTTTATGGTATGACAACCCTACAGAGCATTGTTCTAAAGAAGAAGATTTTCTTGTAGCATTTTAATACAATGTACCATTTTTACTGTGAATAAGTCACGATTTTCTCACGTTTCGATTTCCACTTCGGAAATGTTCTAACCTAACAGAATGTTCCTAGCTGGCCTCCAAATTGGTGGTTGGGTATGAATCTAACATCATCTCATAAATAATATTGTTAAGAAATCCTCCTTCTTCCTTTTTATAAACAATTCTGCTTATTTATTGTGCGGATTAATACCTCTGTGGAAGTCGTCCGATACTTCTTAAAAGAAATCCAAAGCAGTTAATTATTACACTTTTATTTTTACTATTATTAAAAAAACACGATTTTTTATCAAGGTAGCAATCTTCCAGTAACAATGTCATCAGCATTTCATAAACCAACTCAAACATCTCAAAACCACTTGCGATTCATGATAAATTCATTATAACCTATAAAAAACCGGTTTTCATTTGGCATTTCAATTGCCGGCTATTTAGAAGTCAAGTTCAAAAAAATCGCGGAAATGCGTTCGAGCTGGTTATGGTTAACTACGGTTACGTCATTCGGTGATTTAGTTACTCCCACTCATTGAAATAGGGTTTTTCTATTCGTACCTATTTATAGGCATACAAATAACAACAAATTATACATACAGGGGATTATTATTTATGTACATAGTTAAGTACACAGCTGACTGATTAGCATATTAGTGAGAGTGTAACATAAAATGGAAATATATAGATTTTATCGATATTAACGAAGGATTTAATGGGAGAAAAGTAGACTTAATCTTTTTTAAAATATTCTCGTTCTTTTATTTTTTTTTTTTTGCACTAGTTTAAACATTATGAGGTATTATTTCCTCAAATTTCTTGTGAATGATTTTCCAAGTATTTTATTTCCAGTATCTAATGATACAGTCAAATTTAAATTAATGGCGGGTATTATAACTATAGAAACAGTCCAATAAGGGTGGCCGCACACAGAAAGAGCAAAACTGTTTTAGTCAAAAACGTTTTTGTTTGAAACGAAAACGTTTTTGTTTCCACAAGAAACATTTTGTTTTCAAGAGAAACAAAATGTTTGCACAGACCATACTGCAATCAGTTTTATTAAAGATGTCGATAGATAACGACGAAATTGCACTAGTTTTCTGGCAGTGGTTGCTCCTACAGGACGAAAAAACGCAAAATAAAAGACAATTTTGGGTGTATCCTATAAATGAGAAAAGAACTGCCAAAAAAAACTCTCCAGTTTTTGCTCCAATAATTAAGGGTCTTTTAATTGATAGTTATATAAAGGAGGCCTGGCCTCAATCAGTACAATTAATTTTTCTGCACCGACTTCCATGATACACACAATATAAACAAGCCAAATATCGCTTTTCACATGTGCTTCTTGTTGACTACTCGAGCGGTTTCAAGAAGGGAATTTCAAAAACACGTTGCGCCTGCGTACATTGAAATGTTTCGACACAAAACGACGATCTGGTAATCAACATCAAACAGACTGACTGAAACTAAATGAGCCTAAACATGCTTTAGACACACGACTAATCAGTGTACGTCAGCTCATTTCATTTACATGTAATCATCAACATCAGACTCGTTTAGTCAAAAACGTTTTTGACTAAAACAGTTTTGCTCTTTCTGTGTGCGGCCATCCTAAGAATACAAAGTACAATTGCGAAATAGAATCCAGTGTGCAAGCGAGCATTTGCAGGAATTTGAATCATATGTTGCTTGATTGGTGTGGTTGGTTTACCCATAAGCCTCTGACATTTTACGCCAGTCAGTCCGTTAAAAATAAAAGATTTCTGTAAAAATCGTCTACAGGTTTTTAAAGGTTCTAAAAGGTATATGAGGGATAGCTAATGATAAATCTTTGAAGACGTACAGCTGATTTTAATTAATTTTTTTCAGCTGTTTTTTTTTCGTCCTCTTTGTAAGCAATTCTGCTTGTTCATTGGCAAATTAATACCTCTATGCAAAGTTGTCACTCCATCTTTTGTGCGGTCGTTTGTTACTTCTTCTACCGATTGGCGACGTATCTCTTGCTATTTTGACACGGGTCTCCTCCATTCTGCTTATGTGGTTATTCCATTCTTTTTTCTATTTTGTGTCCATTCATTTATACAATGTACGTTACATTTTCTTCTAATGGCTCTACTTCGCTCTCGACATTTTTCGCGTATTTCTTGTAACTCTTCTCAGTTGTCTCATCTCTGCTGTTTCCAGTAGCTTTTGCATTGTGGATGTGTCGGATGTGTGGATCTGTCGAATTCATCTCAATGTGTCTGTTTCGCAATATAGTGTTATTAAGGCATCCTGTCAGTCTATTTGCTTTTTGTATCTCTCACTTTTTTGTCCAAGTCTACATAGTGTAATTTAAACATAGCAAGAAAATAAGGGATAGAAAAAATAAGGTCTAGTAGCATAGGGAGAATAATATTCATTCAATTAATTATTATATATTCCATATTAAATACAGTAACGTATACATTTTTAATTATACAAAATAATAACAATTGACCTAGTTTGACACAAGCCCGAATCTTTAAGAATTACGAAATCTGAAGACCTTCGTGAAAATTAATACAACGAAGCGACACACCATCGCATGTTACATTCCAACACGTGGAACAGTACAGCAGAATCAGCAAAATAAACTAGGAATGTTCGCGGGACATAAAAAGTAAAAAAATTAGTCAGTCAGTCAGTAATAGCTGGGCACCGTGACTGCCCGCTAAGGCAGTGATCGCCGGCTCCGGGTCGGACGCGATAGCGTCCAGTACGCGATCAGTAATAGCGAAGGCAGTCGGTGTCTTCGGGCAGGTTTGTTAATAGGTGCGGATTACGCGCGATTGTTATATTTCGACGGGGTATAGTTCCGTATAAGTGTCGATTACTGAAAGAAATCCGATTTGCAGAGGAACTGAAGGGCGTATCATTAGCTAGAGCCTAAATACGCGAAAGGTAACAAAATTCTATATACTAACCCGAGTAAATTATAGTATTACAGATTGTCACCCCTTTAATTTCTTGCTAAGATCTCTTCTCGTCTCCCTTCGCGCCGAACGAGTTATTATTAATTATATCTGACAGCTTGTTAACTTAATTGTAAACCATATAGTATATTCAATACATTTGTAGACTCTAAAATTGGTTTTTATGTTCCTTCCGACCGATTCAGACAGAGACCAGAAGAGTACCAAATTTCGGCTTATACATTTATCCGGCTTCTAAAGTAAGCCCATAGACTCAAACTCTTTACAGGACCTGAGACCTAGAAGTCCTTAACGCCTATTCCGAAGTTCCTTACCTTCTCGTAAATTCACAAAGGCGAGCCAGCCCTCCAGACTAGTGGGACCAGTATTCCTTGCAGCCGCTGGCAGGAATAAGCATCCTTTAAGGTTCATTACCAGTATATTACAGTGGTGACAGCGTTGTACAGTGGTGAATATTTTCTTACCCTCTAGTTCCAGATGTTACAATAGGAGATATAACCTCCCATAGAGTTGTACAGTGGTGACAGCGGAGCCCCAGTACATTACATTTGGTGACAGCGGTGTTCCAGTAATATTACAATAGCTAAACAGTGTAAGTAATTCCCAGGTAACTGCCCCACGAACTACCTAGGCCCATTAACCCCAAGTACCTGCTGCCCCACCGTTGAATTAGAGAAAGTTGGGGATTAAGTTCTAATGACCGAAAATTCCTAATTTGATTATAGTTGAAAGTAGGAATATAAACATTTTCAGTTATTCACTTCAGTTACAAGTCTTACGGTATAGTTTTGTCCGTTAGTGTTTAACTTTTAAATGGCGAAGCCAACGACTACGTTTAGTCAAAGGCCGTTTTGATTGAGAGTCTGTCGCTGGAGCCGCTATAAACGCTGAGCGATTATAATGGCTTGTGTATGTGATTTTGAGAGTTTTTTATTTGAGAGGTTCCTTCTGGAGACACTGGGTATGGAATACAGTTTGTAGACGACTTTTTCATCTCTTTTTACTAAACTTAACACAAAATCAAATTGAAGTTCATTCAAATGGAAGAACTATGAAAACTTAACATCATCTCATTAAAAATGGTTTGTTTATCAAAATTTTGAAGTATCTTGTCTTCTTTTAAATATTACATCTTTTTCTAATCTTGGAACACTTAACAATTCTTGGTTGTCTATTTTTTCTACTAGCAGGTATTTAAATAATAATTGTTTGTAACAATAAAACACTGAAAACTTTGTTTTCAAACTTCCACAAAATTTATTTTAAATCTTATCACTACAGCTGTTTCGGCTGTTTGTCTTTCTCAAGTGATCTATTTTTGGCTTGGGTTTACAAATTTATAGTCTCTAATGAAATAGGTTGAGGAGGGAAGAACTGTTTGTCTCAAGTTGGTCATTCAGAATTATATCTGTGTTTTTTAATTTGTTAATTTCCATAGATTCTAACAAAGATAGCTTAAGGCCTTTATTTTGAATGTGAAGAATTTTAAATTTGTCATTAAAAGAATGATTATGATCTAGAAGGTGCAGTGCGTATGTCGAATCTGTTTTTCTATTCTTGAAAGCCCTTTTATGCTATACCTTCTGCTATTCGTTTATCAAAGTTTCTAACAGTTTCACCGATGTAAGTTTTTGGGCAATCGCCACATTGAAGTTTGTACACACCACTATTTAAGTGTTTTTTTATTTTGGCTCTTGTTATTGTTAATATATTTGCCTAGGTTGTTATTTGTTCGGAAAGCTGGTGTTATTACTTTATTTTTTATGTGTTTGGCAATTTTTGTTGTTATTTTGCCTGTATATGTAATCGAGCAGAAGGTACTGGGTTTTTTCTCTGGTGGTGGAAATACTAATTTCAGGGCTTTCTTGTGTAGTTTTTGATTTAACATTTTATTAATTGTTTGTTCGTTGTATCCGTTGTTTACTGCTATTTGCTTAATTATATTTAATTCTGTCTTAAAGTTGTATTTTGACATAGGAATTTCTGTTAATCTATGTAACATACTATGATAAGCTGCCAGTTTATGTTGTGTTGGATGGGACCTTACATCGGTCAAACTGGTAGAAACTTTGATAAACGAATAGCAGAACATAAAAGGGTTTTCAAGAATAGAAAAACAGATTCGACATACGCACTGCACCTTCTAGATCATAATCATTCTTTTAATGACAAATTTAAAATTCTTCACATTCAAAATAAAGGCCTTATGCTATCTTTGTTAGAATCGCTGGAAATCAACAAATTAAAAAACACAGATATAATTCTGAATGACCAACTTGAGTTTGTCAACAAGTTTGAAAACAAAGTTTTCAGTGTTTTATTGTTACATAAAATGAATTTTCATCAAGTAACGGTCGAATCCATCAATAATTGTTTGGTTTTACATATGCTCATCGTTCCAACAGTAAAAACATTCGGCTTGTGATCATCCCTTAACGATCACTGCTTAGCGATGATCGCTCAACGATGATCTCAAAACGTACTTTTACGTATGTGAGAACTTTAAATAATTCATTACTATATCTTGTACACAAAAATACATATAATTTATTACTCTACCCCAATATGAAATGTACTATAATCAATCTTTTTTTATCTACAATTCTGGTAAATGTCGGTGCTGTAAAAAATACCTACATCACACGACAGTCCTCTCAAATTGGGATAAATGTTTCGTTTCAGTAATTATCCCATCACGCAATATCAATTATTGTGTTTCCATGTAAACGACGGCTTTAGAGCGATTACTCATATTTTAAATTATACAAAACAATTCATACGAATTATGTGAAATAACAAGCTGATATATCTATTACACTAATGATATAGATAAGGAGTATTTAAACTGATTGAAAACGTTGAAACGAGTAAAAAAAGGGAAAACATCAATGGAAAATCAAATAACTTTTATGATAACGTTCTTCGTTCCAGGATTTTGGAATTTGTTGACTATTTCTGCTTCTCTCTCTATCTTTTCATGGAGCGTTCTATACTTTGTCATTGCTACTCCAGTTTATCAAGGTTAGATTTTCTTGAAGACGCATCTAAAAAGTAATTCGAGCACAAATATAGGAACGTATAACATCAGATCCATGAACGAAGACACTAAAATCCACGAACTAGAGGAAAAACTGACTAAAATACAGTGGGATATTATCGGCATATCCGAAGTAAGAAGAAAAGGAGAACAAAAATACAGTTAAAATCAAGAAATTTGCTATACTATAAAAGTAATGAAGAAAACACCAACAATGGAGTAGGATTTATAATAAATAAAAAAGTAGTTAATACATATAATTTACCAAGGGCATATCAGATAGAGTAGCATACACGACACTTAAATTAAAAAGAATGTCCTTAAAAATCAAACATACCACCAACAAGTACCTACAGCGATGAAGGCGATGAACATTTCTACGAAGACATAACAACAGCTATGGAAGAAAAGAAATCAAAATAAACGCTAATAATCGGGGACTTCAATGCCAAAATAGGAGAACAACTATATAAAGAAGAAGATAAAGTAGGACACCATGGATCTCGGATAAGCCACATTAAGATAAACAGGAATATAGCGGAGATGCGCTGTCCTGAGTTTTTGCATTGGGTTAGGAAACCATGTTGGGGTTCTATTACCCAGGACCTCCACATGAAGAGCATTTGGCTGATTGTTGTGCCTCTATAGCGAATCAGAGTGCTATATGGTGGGGTGATTCCTGTTTTTAACTCCAGTTAACACACCTTGCTCCAATGAATTGTTACACCCGATCGTACTACCTGGGTGAACATTTCTCATAGGCTGGGTTTAATCATATTGCTTGGACACCATGGATACGGCAAAAGAAATAATAGAGGAAACACTTTGATGAATTACTTTGAGGAGAAGCAACTATATGCAATGAATACATAACAGCCCTAAATCGCTTCTCAGCTGGTAGCAACTATAGACTAGTCCGAGCCAAGCTGATCATTGATAGTAGATTTGAAACAAGAAAAAAATGGAAAATATTCAGAAATTAGACATGGGAAAACTAAAAAAAAAACAGACGTACGAAAAGAGAATAAAGGAAATATTGCGGACCAATGAAGATATAGAACAAAAAAATATCGATGAAATAAACATGATATTTAATTTACTGAAACTCTAATGAAAGTGGGTAAAGAAATAGCACAGACAACAACAAAAAAAGAAAGTTTCATATCCCAGGAAACAAAGATTTTTATGAACACAAGAAGAACATTACTATAACAAGGGGACAGAAATAAAATGGAATACAAAGATATAAACAAAACTATTAGAAAAAATATCAAGGAGTGTAAACGGAGAATACAGGAAGAAAAGATAGAGAAAACAAATGAAAAAAATAGAAACATGAAGTGCTTAAAGCAGACCTAGGAAACATACAAATTAATAGCATAAAGAACAAAGAAGGCGTGGAGACTAATAATGTAAAAGAAATTATAAAGATAACGAACGAATATTATAGAAATCTCTATAAAACAAAACAAAAACAAACTCAAAAAATCAGTAATCAGTTACAACTGAAAATAAAGAACGTTAACTCTGACATACAACCAGAAATCAGTAAAAATTAAATAAAAAAGGCACTCAAAGAAATGAAGAATAACAAAGCTCCTGGGAAAGATGGAATAACTGTGGAAATAGTCAAAAATGGGGGGTGGGGAACTACAGTTGAAGTCCTTTATGTAATAATGAATACAATATTGAACACAAAACAAATACCCACCACATGGAACGAGGCAATAACACTATTACTATTTAAGAAAGGCGATAAAAAAGAGCTGAAAAACTATAGGCCCATAACGCTACTTAATGTAATGTAAAAACTGTTAACTAAAATACTAACAAACAGATTAACAACTAAGTTATTTACTAAGATAATTACCAGTCAAGAGAGTAAGCCAGTTTTAGAGAAGAATTCAGTACAAGATACAGATAGCAAAACTTAAGTGGAACTTTGCTGGACATACCATAAGACAGAAAGACGACAGATGGAATATGATGATTATATACCGGAGACCATATAGTTACAAACGAAAAAGAGGAAGGCCACAAATGAGATGGTCAAATGACTTGAAGAAACACGCAAGCCTGAAGTGGATACAAACTGTCTACAATAGAGATACGCAGAAGAAGGAAGAGGAGGCCTACGTCCAAAATTTGACAGCAAAGGCTGTATACATAAGTAGAATTCGAGCACAAATTTTACTAAAATAAATAATACCATTGACGAGAATGTAGGTGTTTGGAAAAGTGTTCAAGATTTAGTTAAGTATTTTATTTTTATTATTCAGAATATGACCTTTAGTCCAGGCTGTGAGGCCGCTCCCGTTGGGAAAATGTTTCTGATTCGGTTTCTTCGCGGATTCCGGTTCAAAAATGTCCCCTTTAAACAAATCTGAAGGGTGCCGGGCGAAATTTTTGGGCAGAAATTAAACAATTTTTTTAAACAGTCCAAAAATAATTTTTTTTTAATCTAAAAAATGTTTTTTAGGTTTTTTGGGCCATTTTAAACAAAAAAAGTCTCTTGTCATTTTTCTCTAAAGTTGATAGTTTTCGAGTTATAAGCGATTTAAAGTCTGAAAAACGCGAAAATACGCATTTTTGAGGCTTGAAAACACATATGTAAATTATTATTTTTGAGGTTACCAAGTGTCTAAATCAAAGTTTAAACATTCAACTTCAAGATTGTGAAGAGTAATCGGAGCTTATTTTAATTTAGACCGTTGTTTTTTAATTGTTAAGTATGCGCGTACACTCGATTATTCAGCCGCCGCGGCGCCGCGCGCTACCGTGCGCCTCTATCGTACTTATGCATAGTTTACATATACTTACAAATAATTATTATTTATTGAGTATATATTTATTTATATCAATTGAGTTATAATATAAATTTCGTCTTAAGTCTAATAATAGTTACATAAAATAATTGTACAAAAGATTGTTAAATAACACACTAATATCACTCAGTAAAAGTATCTTGTTTTCACAAAAATCTAAATCACATCCACATAATGGTACACAGTTGACATGATTTTTCTTGCAGTTGCAAGCATTAGTTTTGCAACTCTTTTTGCATTTGCACGGTTTCCCAACCCACCACTATCAGACATATAATATCCATATTGTGTAAAATAGAGAGTTTGATAGCGGGAATATATGGCATTTCGCCAAATACATGTTTTAGCGAAAGCTCTTAACAAGTGTTGGTAAAGTGCGTCAGAGGTACAAGGTATATTGGCTAGATTAAATGAAATTTTTCAGTCACACTGTCTTTTCGTCAAAGAGCAGCATTTTGTATTGTTATGTAAAAATCTACTTTAGGTTTTTGCAACTTAATATTGTTGATGTTATTACAAAAAATACAAACTAAATTTTCTTCGGTAAGTTTTCATTTAAGACGAGGTACGGAAAAAGACATTTTAAATCCATTCACAACTTTTTTAATAACACATTAATAATATAATACCCTTTTAATGGGCATTAAACAATAGTCTTCCTAATGATCGTTTAAGTAATAACAAATCAAGTATGAGCGCGCGATTGTTAAACAGGTAAAAACTTGCATTTTTGCGATAGTATATTGTTTTTAAACACCGCGCAATTTAAAATTAAGTTTACTAATATTAATATTTACTGCATTGTATTATTTAAATAATAAATAAATATATACTCAATAAATAATAATTATATTGTTCAAATTTGGAAGAAAAAAAAACTATATACGGTTATTACATTGCGATGATTGATTTATTTAATTATCCCAATGACAATAATTAATACCTACATAAATAAATTATGGAAAAAGATATGTTAATAAACTTCAAGAATTTGTTCGGGTTTTTTTGCGTAAGTGTATATGTAAACTATGCATAAGTACGATAGAAGCGCACTCTAGCGCGCCGCGCCGCGGCGGCTGAAAAATCGAGTGTACGCGCATATTTAACAATTAAAAAACAACGGTCTAAATTAAAATAAGCTCCGATTACTCTTCACAATCTTGAAGTTGAATGTTTAAACTTCAATTTAAACACCTGGTAACCTCGAAAATAATAATTTACATATGTGTTTAAATCGCTTATAACTCGAAAACTATCAACTTTAGAGAAAAATGACAAGAGACCTTTTTTGTTTAAAATGACTCAAAAAACCTAAAAAAAACGTTTTCCAGATTAAAGAAAAATATTTTTGGAATTTGTTTAAAAAAAATTGTTTAAACAATTTCTGCCCAAAAATTTCGCCCGGCACCCTTCAGATTTGTTTAAATGAGATATTTTTGAACCGGAATCCGCGAAGAAACCAAATCAGAAACATTTTCCCAACGGGAGCGGCCTCACAGCCTGGACTACTTAGTTTTAAATCTTTTCTTTCTTAAAAATTTCGGCAACTGAAGGACGACTTGTGTTCTATAAACCTACTTTTTTCAGACGTTAAAAAATCTTAGAAAAATCAAGGCGCAGTCACTGCAGTGATTATCCCATTACAAAATTTGTACAATGAAAAACTTCCAATACCAGCTGCAAAATATCGCGACCTTCTTCATTTATCCCAGTATTTGGAAAACCCCGAAGCAAAGCTTTTTCATCAAAATTTAACTGCTGACGCTGTTCAACAGGAAGATAATGATGACGAATACGCTGACGACCCTCTAATTGATGATGGAGAAAATTGACTTCAGACCGTTTTTTTAATAGTTTGTCAGGTTTTACTCTGTTTTTTTACTGCAAAAATATTAACAAAATTGTCAATAAATTAATTAATTAAAACGTTTTCTATACGTTTATTGTTTATTTTTTTAGCCTCCACAGACAAAAAAACACCAAAATTGTTTTCTCGAAAATTCCTTTTTTTGACAGACGGGGTTTTCCCCTGTGCCCTTCAAATTGCAATTAAGTTAAGATTTTACTTAGATCACGTTGGTGGAACTGGACGTAACAATTTTTATTCTATTGGGTTGCTTCTCACTAGGCCAAATGCGGGTAATTATATGAAGATAAACTTTTTCTCGAAACTTATATTCTATCTATACGGTAGGCCAATATGCAATTATGCATTAAGTACAAACTCTAACTTTTACGTCATCTACTTCTTTAAATCCTTAAATTAGCCTTGATTAGCATAAATTATATTGTCATTGCCAGTAATTAATTTTTCACTAATTCGTCCTTCTGTTTTATTAAGTACAGACGAATAATTTTAGGTATCAATGTCAATAACTTATCAGATCGATATTTACGTACCTGACAATTATTTATCTCAAAGTACAAAAAGATATCGAAGTATTAGGTGTATTTATTGAATAAAATTCTAGGAATTCTGGTTTAAATAATTAATAAACTATGACAAAGACTTCTTCAATAACTAGTACAATGAGTACAGAGTGTTTTATTTCATATTGCTTGGGTTGGTAACTATGAGGGTTCTAAAAATATACACTTTTTAAAATTACACTTAAATTTTTTATGAGCTCCAGTTAATTCTTCTTCTTCTTCATGTACCATGTCCTTTCAGAACGTTGGTTACCATCATAGCTATTTTAATTTTATCCACTGCCACCCTAAATAGCATGCTTGTATCTACACCACACCAGTCCCGCAAGTTCTTCAACCATGAGGTTCTTCTTCGTCCTGGACTGCGTTTGCCTGCTATTTTTCCTTGCATGATATTTTGTAGCAATCTATATTTGGAACCTCTCATTACATGTCCGAAATATTCCAGCTTTCTCTGCTTGATGCTTTTTATGATCTCAGTAGTCTTGCTGAGACGTTCTAGTAATGTGGAGTTACGAATCTTCTCCACCCAGGAAACTTTTAAAATTCTTCTATGGCACCACATTTCGAAAGCCTCAAGGCGATTTAGATCGATTTTATTCACAGTCCAGGACTCGACAGCATAAAGTAAGACCGAGAACACGTAGCAGCGAAGTAGGCGGATCCTTAATGCCAATTTTAGGTCTCTGTTAATAACCAGTTAATAACAACAGTAAATGGTGAAAAATTTCGCACAAATGCACGAATTTGATTTTGTTTCGGAGAAGCACAGTCAAAAATCTGTGATTAGAAGAGAAGCCACTAATATTTTTTATCTGGATGAAACATGGATTAATATAGAACATTTTGTACAGTACATTCAACCAACTTACACCTCTAAACGATTAACGGAATTCCCAGAAAACCTTTAGTTGTAGTAAAAGGCACGGTAAACTGCACTGGTGTTCTCCATAATGTTTAACACTTTGCTAAATTCTAGGTATAAAATAAATATATGTATGTGATATTAACCTGTTGTTCATAGGTTTGCATATTTTGTTACATTTTTTTAATAAATAGTATCTTTGCATAATGTTATTTAACGTAAATTTCATTCACCTACTTTTTTATTAATTTTTTTCTGAAACAAATACTACCGTGCTAAGGATAATTTATATTCAAAGTAGACATACAAAGTACTAAAATGTCACTTTTGAGAGAATTAGAAATTGATGTATAGCCCAGTCTAGTTATGCAAAAATCATCGATTTTACGGCAAAATTTTTCACAGATATCTGAAGCTTTTAAGACATAGGTGGGGGTTATTAGATGATGAAAAGATGAAAAAGTACTCATATTTTTACCTTGGGTTGTTTTTAAACAATAATTTATGGTCACAATTTGATTTTTTGTCTATAAGTTTTTTCTCTTAGGGTGACCGCAAACAGAAAAAGCAAAACTGTTTTAGTCAAAAACGTTTTTGTTTGAAACGAAAACGTTTTTATTTCCAAAAGAAACATTTTGTTTCCAAGAGAAACAAAATGTTTGCACAAACCATACTGAAATCAGTTTTATTAAAGATGTCGACAGATAACGACGAAATTGCACTAGTTTTCTGGCAGTGGTTCATCTGCTGAACTGCTGAAAAAACTCTACAGTCTTTGTGATTCGAATTTTGATTGTGATGATCTTTTAATTGATAGTTATATAAGGGGTCTGGCCTCAATCAGCACAATTAATTTTTCTGCGTCCACTTCCATGATACACACAATATAAACAAGCAAAATATCGTTGTTTCCACATGTGTTTCTTGTTGACTACGCGAGCGGTTTCAAGAAGGGGATTCCAAAAACATGTTGTGTCTGCGTACATTGAAATGTTTCGACACAAAACGACGATCCGGTAATCAACATCAAACAGACTGACTAAAACTAAATGAGCGTGGTCAGCTCATTTCATTTATATGGAAACATCAGCATCAGACTCGTTCAGTCAAAAACGGTTTTGACTAAAACAGTTTTGCTCTTTCTGTGTGCGGCCACCCTTATATTTTACATAAACAATATTTATTTATATAATTCTTTTATATCAAGAATATCTTTATTTTTCCATTTTTTAAATAAAAATTGATAAATAATTTACGGAGATATTTGCAAAAAAGCAGTTTTTCTGCACTAACTTAGTAGTAAATCATAGTAAATTATGAGGGAAAAAACCTCATAATACTATCCCGACATTGTAAGTATTTGTTCGTGAATTTGATGTTTGTTGAAGGTAAACTAAATCCACGAACAAATACTTACAATGTCGGGATAGTATATGAGGTTTTTTCCTGGTTTTTCCCTCATAATTTACGATGGACTCACTAACAGGAGAATTTTACTGTCATCATGTCATGTGTTTGTCTTTTTAAAGACGAAATACATGCTATGATTTTTTTCTGACGGATATTCTCAAGTTAAAGTTGATTTCATGTAATCGAATAAACTATCTTATAAGTAAAGTCGTCCCAGGAGCGCAACTCAACAATATTGGCAATATCATTTTAAAGTCGTCTACTTTAAAATGCAAAATGTTTGTCTGAATTGTCAATATAAATGAGTCAGATAAAATTAAATTATAAGAAGAATTTTTCACTATGTAACAAAAAACAAAATTTGTTTAATTTACTGTTTGTATTTTGAGAACGATTTCCGAAGTGGAAATTGAAACGTCAATAAACGTATTTTTATCTTTAATTGTGGCTTATTCCCAGTTTAATAGTAAAATAAAATGTTATTAATACATTTGAACAACGAGGAATTATCGTCTTTTATTTCCCCCCGATCGGTCAAATAGTTTAAAAGTTATTTAATTTATTTATCCTTGAAGCTAAATATTTAAACTATTGTACTTTCTCTATTAATGATGCTAGACACATTTAGCAAATTTTATAGAATTCGATATAGGATTAAGTGCATATTTAACTCTCTTAAAAAAGAGGCTTCTAGCTGCAATGTAAGGCGAGATAATGTAAATTTTTCCGACGTATTTCAATTTGAAGTTCCGATCTCGAAAAAAAAAAAACGCGAGCTGAAACAGTTATCCTCTCCACTCTCCTATGTCGATCTTTCGAACGTACCTTCGTTTCGAAAGGCTGTAAGTGTCACAAAAATTGGATGAATTTTATAGCTGTAAATTTTAATATAAACTTTAGGTTTTCGTTCACAATTTGTGCAAATTTTACTTCTTAATGTTTATAAACAATGGAGATATCATTTTTTTTTTAAATAGTCCCTAACTTCGTTCCTATAGATCACAGAAGTTTTTTTTTAAATATGAGTTTTTTTTACCAGTTATCCAATGGTTGTCCGTACAAGTCTGTAGCTTGAAAAATATAGAAGTCATTACCATTGTTTATCAGTAAAAACCATAACCCTTTTTCAAACGTTTTTTTGTAAATAATTTCGATGAAAACGCAATATGCATTTAAGTTCTGAGATAGTTAAAGTCTTAAAGAATCTTATGAAATTTGCTAAATGTGTCTAACATCATTAATAGAGCAATTTCAATAGTTTAAATATTTAGCCTCAGGGATAAATAAATTAAATAACTTTTAAACTATTTGAACGATCGGGGGAAAATTTCGCAAAAATTTAAAAGACGGTAATTCCTCGATGTTCAAATGTATTAATAACAATTTATTTTGTTAATAAAAAAATTAATACAATTAATAAAATTAATAAATTAGTGCAAAAAACTGCTTTTTTGCAAATATCTCCTTAAATTATTTATCAATTTTAATTTAAAAAACGGGAAAATAAAGATATTTTTGATATAAAAAAATGATATAAATACCTATTGTTTATGTAAAATATAAGAGAAAAAACTTATAGACAAAAAATCAAATTGTGACCATAAACTATTGTTTAAAAATAACGCATGGTAAAAATATGAGTACTTTTTCTCTTAAATAACTCTCTAAGTAAAACTTTAAGTATAATATTCCACAAAATAATAATTTTAATTAAATAATAGACAATTGTACGCAACTGGTAAGGAAATACTTCAAATTTTATTAACAGTCAAGCGTTTGGCAAAAGTGTATAAAGTGTTGCCGCTTTTTTTAGAGTAGGAATTTTGTTTATGTTTTGATTTCTTACATAATTTGATCGTAATATAATATATATTAATAAATTGTATTTATAAATGCACATATTAAATTTAGATTAATAGCTATAACAACTAATTATTGTTGTGTATTGTGATTGTGCTATGCCAAAACAAATAAATAGTATATAGAAACCTGATAAGATAGATTATTTTGAACAAGAAATAATGGCAGGACGTTTTTACTATTGAAGCCCTAAAGAGGTAAGTTTAAAATTTAGAATATATAATTTTGTATTAAAATGTTTTCTTATGTATTTAAAATATGTTGCAGTAGTCTTAAAACGAAGTGTATTTACTGTTAATATAATAGCTTGACAAAATAGTTGACATTTTAAAAATTCCTCACTTACTAACTATTCTGATGGTTTGGCAACGCTGTTGGGTTCTGAAGTCGTAAATCTTGAATGACGTGCAAGCTTTTTTATATGAAAAATGGGCAAAAGTATAGAGAAAGTGCCGATAAAATTGGCTGCAAATGTCTGACAGATTGTATTTGGCAGTGTTGCCATATCTTAAATAAATCACAAAAGAGCATGCGATATCGATATAATATTAATTAATGTTTCTAAACATTTTTTAAAGGTTTTTAAAAGAAGTTTAATTAATTTAAATTTAATTTATTATAATTTAAGATCGCTTAGATTAAAACGTTCTACAATTGTTGTAGGCATTATTTTTACTTTAAATTTAGTATATAAAATACACAAATGCACACAATATAAAATATACAAGTTCAAAATTTAAATGTAGTAACGATCTGAATCAGTTCCAGTAACTAGCTAATACATTAACAAAACGGTATTCAGGTACCATTTCATCTCAAAATTATAAGAAAATAGTCATAAATTTGAAATCTGCTAAACATCTGTTGCAATCTGGCAACTACTGTTTTCAAAATTTTGACAGTATTGCCAAGCTTATTTACAAAGGCCAATTACAGGCAACTAATATCAAAAGAAACAAATATTCATTCGTTCGTGTTTCATATGAATTTAAATTTTTTTAAAAAATACCCAATTTTATAAAATAATATAATAAAAATGAACTGTTTCAAAGCATATTTTAGGCAGAAAACATATACATAATAGACATGGCAATACCGCAAACACAAATTTGACATGACGTTTATGCCAAATTCATAGGCACTTTCTCTATACTTTTGTCTTAAAAAATGCTATAGGTATTTTGATATCTTATTAAATATTAACAAATTAAGGATCAGTTTAGATTATTACGTATTTGTCGAGGCCAGTCTAATAAAATTTTCACCTAATTTTTGTTGCAATTAATGTTTGGCTCAAAAAATCACGAAATCAATAAATAATAAATTATCACAAAATACATTTCATTTAGCAATTTTAATAAGTTTCATAACGAATAAAATGGTATATATTGATTATCGTGAAAAAGTATACAAACAAACTTTTTACTGGTAACCAAACAAAACCTTTATGATCACGCTCCGCGTACCAATAGCCACTGCCAAAACCGGAAAAAAATTTATTTGCCCACTTTATTATAAATTACACTAAAATAACTCTAGTTACAGTAATTACATAGCGTAACATTCAAACTTTTACGTGGTAGATCTTGTGAAACTTCAAAATTGTAGTAGTTAAGATATAACAAATTGTCTATAGAATGTAAAGAAAATCCCTATACCTAGGTTAGAAACAACCATCAGTAAGTTTCATAAAATATTTAAGTACCTGTACTCCCTTTTATCAATTAAACATATGATAACGATGTTACGTATACTTAACTTTTGTATCTGGCATTTGTAACTGTCAGTTTTTATGTATTTTGGCCGGTTTTTTCATCAAGTTTAAATTAATTTGTAACAACAGATCGATGGCGCGTTTAATAATATTTAAACAATGACTTACGTGAATGTGTCCTTTTGTTCACTTTGTTGTTGACAATTAGGTGTTTATAACGACAAAAGTCTTGTTTAAAAACCGCACAACCACCTGTACAAACACCTGAAACACGTATGATGTGATGTCGGTTGCATTCGTGGAGGCAGGGCGCATGACTACTACTCGTGACAGTACTAAAGGTGGGGGATATAGAATTCTAAGGAGCAGTTACTAAAAGTAACACCCCAAAAAAAGAAACTGAATTTGATATTTAAATAAAATAGCTTGGCAATTTATTCAACCAGTAATTCACCTAATAATATGACAGTTATGGTTTGACATTTACTTTAGTTCTCAGATACGAAAATGCACAGAACAAGCTAAATTCTGCTGAGAATGTCAACTTTGTAAACCCAAAAAATATGCAAAAAGTTTACCACTTTAACCCCTCGGCTTCCTACTGAAACTTGTAGGGGGAAAACGAGAAAGAATACAATTTACGACAAATCTGAAGACCATAGAAGAAATGTTTCAAGTAAAAAATGTAGTCTGAGATAATTTTTAACAAAAATTTTTATTAGCACTTTTTGTGCAGAATAAACCGTTTTCCTCGGAAACAACGCTTGAAGTTGAAGATTTTGAATGATTGTTACGCGCTCAAAATCAAATTATTATCAACTCCACGGCAAAAATTCGATATTTTTTATTAGTGTTCTATCGACAAATATCAAAATGAGTTTTAAAGGTGAAAAGTGCAGCTGTTATATGTCAATTTTTTGTTTTGTCGCAAATGTAGTGAGAATCAGAACTGGACTGACTAAACTGACTGGACTAAGGTCTGAGTCTGAGGAGGAGAGAGAAGAACTCGGAACTCGGAACTTCTCGCGAAGAGAGACGATCGGTTCTGGATTGGTGTTATCACATATCAATAAATTTACTTATTCTCGGTAATTTGGTAATTAAGATTTTACTGTAAGTTTATTACAAAGGCGGATCCAGAAAGACTGGCTAAAGAATTTGACAAATAAATATACTTTAATAACCATAAGGTTTGATTGTCTTTATAGCACTCAAGTGTGTGAAAAGTGCCTTAAAAACATTTCGGTACCACCGAAACAAGTTCATGTACCCCTCCCCGTGAAAGTCGGTCCTGGATTTATATATTTTTATTGTATGAGGGGGGGCGCGTTGAAAATAATTATATAAAATTGGGTCGCAACTGGTAAAAGGTTAAGAAACGCTGCACTAAGGGTTTACAGTTCACACTAACGGCTAAAAGAACGGTAAAAACACATGTTTTTCCTTATTTAAAACTAGTTACCTACAGAACTACAAATGTATATGTTGCCAAGTTTCCCTTTAAGATAATGGAACTTGACAAAATATTTTAAATTGATTCGTATGTTTAAATAAAATTTAATCAAGGGCTTCAATCGATACGATTGAGGAGCAGACCCTATAATAAACTTAGTTTATTATAAAAGTTTTCCTTTATAGATCAGCAACAAAATCTCATTTGATTAAATTGGATCGTATACAATACAAAGTTAAGTCTTAGTGAGAGCGCCCACCAAAGTGGCGTGGCACGTAGCAAGTGGCAAGTAGCACGCGTCTAACATGTTTCTTAAAATGTAACCAATGAAAACGAATGATTCAGCGTACACCAAAATGACAGTGACGTCATTCATTCTAATCATTCGTTTTCATTGGTTACATTTTAAGAAACATGCTAGACGCGTGCTACTTGCTACGTGCTACTTGGCACGCCACTTTGGTGGGCGCTCGCCCTTAGGAAACATAAAATATACTCCTACGCTAGCCCTTTTGGCAGAATGTTATGAGTCATCTTTACATTTAAGCCCATTTTTTGCAGAAAAATTTATTCTCAAGTGTTAATTCTATAATAAAAAAAGCTTGTTACGGTCAAGATTACATTTCTGCCAACCAACTCTGCTACTAACGTTATAAAGTTATACAAAACTTTAATCTGCTTTAGACTTTTGTATTTTATCGTAAATGTATGTTTTAAAGATTGTAAACTGTGTGTTTTAACAAGTTAAGATGTGTTTGTTTAGATTTATGATGTATAAATTTGATCAGAATTTTAACATAAGGAATTTTTAATACATAGCCTACTCTAATTACGATTGTTTTGAACGGATTTTATATATTTTATTTTGTCTTGTTTTTTTGTAACTATAAATCTTTTTTTAATATTTTGTATTTATATTTAAATGCTTTATGGCTGATTAATTTGATAAAGCACGTACCTAAGATATTTTTACGAATTCTTCAGAACCAGATATTTCTTCTGAAAGAATATACGGCTGTTTCATTGACTTCGAAAAGGTATTCGATAGAGTATAACTTGATATGCTTTTGAGAATTGAACTTTTGCGATACGAGATTGCTAAAATATGAGAACTACAATCAAATATTCATAGTAAAAGTAGTTGTATTCAAAAACTAGCCATTAAACGTGGATTACAGGACTGCCTTTTGTCACCCGGCCTTTTTAATATATACTCTGAAGAAATCTAAGAAGGCTTTAGATGATAAACAGAAAGTAGTAAGAATAGGCGAAGAATGAATCATTGAAATGAATGAATCATTGAAATGAATAAATCATGACAACATTAGATATGTTGTGGATACAGAAAATGTATCGATAAAATAATCAGAAAACTTAGACCTCCAAATGTTAGTAAACCTGGTAAATGAAGCAAGTTTATGAAAGCATGAAAGGCGTTTCTGATATAAAAAACCAGATAAATCTAACAATGCATATTCATTAGAGAGTCTGAGATACTATGTGTAGTCTATTTTATTATATAGCAGTGAGACAAGGATATTGAATACCAGAATTCTGAACAAATTGGAAGCATTTAAATTATGGTTCTATCGCAATCTCCTAAAGATATCGTGGATCTCGCATACCTCCACGAATGATGAATACAGACCGACTGCTCTTAAGAACTGTTATAAAGTTAAGGAAAACAAAATACGTTAGTCAGGTAGTTATTTCGCATTACAGTACAAGAAAAAGTGGAAGGAACAAAATAGATAGGCCCAAAAGAAGCTCGAATGATTAGAAATATGCATTATTGTTACTAAAAATTGTACACTTTTATGAAAAAAACCTTACAAAAAGTCCAAAAAAGAACAATGACAATTAAAATTTACTAATATTACATAAATCGTCAATATCACAAAATAAAACATAATAAACTTTACAATCCATTACAAAATTTGATTAAATTGCAAATTGCATAATAAAACCTTACGAGCTAGTTTACGAATAAGTTTAAGCTGCTGTATGTGATACCCAAATATATATATAAAAATATTGTATTGCTTGTACCTAAACGCAGTACTGTAATATCTTAATTATTCATTAAGAAACTCTACCAGTGAATAATATGGTCTTTCAGATAGATAGACTTTTGTCAATTTACGTAACTTAAGGAAAGAAGTTGTAGATTTATGTTGCAAAGTGAGATGGTTGTTTAATTTTTTTGCCAAATATAGATTTCTTTACTAACTCAGTGGACGGGATCGGCAAAATATACATCAAAGCCTGAATTTTTGGTGGAGTAGTCATGATTAGGTCTAGCTGTAAAAATATGTAGGTGTTTACGAATTAAGCAAACAGTTTCTCGAATATGTAAAGAGGGAAGAGTTAAAATCCCGTGATTTTTTAAGTAGCTTCGGCAATGTGTTATTCTACTTAAGCCAAAAAGATACCGTATTCGTTTTTTTTTGTAGTTTAAAAATAACATGAGATTGGGCAGCTGTACTCAAACCTCAAAAAGGAAGGCCACATCAAAGATGAGACTCGAACAAATAAAAGTATGTAATTTTGGAAGATGCTAAATTGATCTCCTTCGAAACAGATCTTATTGCATAGCAGTCTGAGGTTGATTTCTTACTTAACAAATCGATATGAAGAGATCATTTAAGGTTGCTATCTATAAAAAGTACCAAGAAATTTTACAGAATCAACGATACTGAACTGGCTGTTATTAAGAAGCAAGGATTGAAGAGCTCCTTTATAGGGTAATGCTACTGTCTTATCCACGTTAAAAGAAAGTAAATTAAAGTCGGATCAGGTTTTATTTTAAGTATATCAGAGAATATAATTGCATAATGAGTTGAAATATTAGAGTTCCTGCAGATAATACTGGTATTATCAGCAAAAAGAAAAATTTTTTATATCAGAATATACATTGTGTATTATCAGGCAGTGGCCCGGTCTCACGGGGAAGAATTATTTCGCGAAGCAGCCAATAAAGAAAACCTAAACATCTTAAAAAGAAGATTAAACCCAAATCCCGAAAACCTTTCTCTGACTAGTTCCAAAATAACAGGCTACAATTCCACCTTTACAAGCGTCCACTGTTTACAGAGCCGCATTAGCCATGAAAACACGTAAGAAAATTTTTAATGAATTTTATACATATATTGTTAATGAAATTTAACAATATTTTTTTTTAAATTTGTGAATTTAAATTGAGCTAATTTTCTCTTTGGTCAATAGAGAGGATATTCAAACAGATATTATAAAAGAGAAATTACTGTATTTTAGTGGAAATGAACACGAAATATTTAAAAACAAATAAAATATAGTCTCAATATTTTTAAACTGACTAAACAAACAGCGCGTGTTCGCGAAACACCTAGAAAAGGCTGGCCAGGCTAACGATAAAAAAGAAACTGGACTGATTCGCAACAGAACTATTTAATTATTAGACCTATTTTAAATGAGAAATATTGAAAAAACTTGCATATAGAGCTGTTTGAAAATGAAATAATATTATCAATGCGATGTCCAGAATATGAACAGTAAATAAGCCAGGCAAACCTCCTCGAAAAGTTACGTCGTAGGCAGAAACATACGGTGGTTCAACGAACAATTGGTTTTGAAGATGAGCCACATATGGAGGAGGAGGTTATCTCTACAAGAGATATAAAGTAGATCTTGGGAATGAGGGAAAAAGTAGTAGAGTGCGTGTATAACAATAAACCTGCAAAATTGGAAACCCGCAATATCCTGAAAGGGAGGAAAAAACTTTCTTGGACAATTTTTTTAAATGATCTGCAGATGAAAATAAGCAAAGCGTAGAGAAAAAACGAAGACATGTATCATGGCAACATAGGTAGCAACAGTTGCTACCAACAAGTCCTCACAGATACTTGGTCTAAGGACTAGCAACCCCAGTGTTGTCCTACGTTGCCATGTGATCAATTCCATTCGTAACTTAAACATCATAGTTTTTAAATATCAAAGATGTAATTCAAAATTAATCAAACTACATTTAAATAATTTTTACCAACATATTTAGAGGCTTCAAACATGTACATCCATATAGCACTGATGATGGAATAGTTATTTCGAAAACGGTCTGTGATGTAGCCCGATAGGGTTTCTTTTATTAATTTATTTTTTTCAAAAAACTTTTTAAATAATTTCTTTTAGGTAACGTTAACATTATTGAAGAACACTGAAAAACAAAGGGATTATACAGTACGTTAAAGCAACATTGCCTCGTACGAGGTAATTGTAATTCTCCGATTCCCTCCGACACCTTGGACTTCTAGACAGAAAACGAGAAAACAAAAAACAAAAAGATTTATTAACACATAACAACGCACGGGATATGCATCTCCTCCGTCGATTTTTGTTTTGCCTACGTATACCTGGTTTATTTCTTATAACAGAAATTCGATAAAAATACACTGACCATTAAAAGGCGGTGTATTTGTATCGGTTTCTAAAAATGTGAACATTTTTTTGTGGTTGAATTAAAAATAAAAGCGCATTTCTTTAAAAAAAGAAAAAACAAAAAATATACTCATTGAAAATAAAAAATAATTCCCAATAAAATAAGAAATAATTCTTTATTTACTACAGAAATCGTGTGACTACACGTGTGACAATATTAGGTAAAAAGGACTAGTATATAAAATTAAATATCATCTGTCAAATGCTATCTTGTTGGTCAATCATATTCATCTATAGCGGTAGTTTTAAATAATATAGATGAAATTTTCCCTTCGAATTTCACGGCAAAAATATCATTTAACCTCAGAGTAAGTTTCGAAAGAAGTCAAGCGATGGTATAAAAATACACTCGAACTTGAAAACATCTTTAATCTTTTCCTACCTCGTATGCACAAGTGTCTTCTTTCCACTTTTTTACAATTCTCCAGCCACACCTATCTTACCCCCACTCTGCGTGCGCCGCTACGGAGCATCCGCCAACTGTTTTCCTACAGTTTTTCCGACCAGAGAATCGCTCAATCGCGTTTCGTCTTCGGAAAACCACACTTGCGGCATTTTCCACTGTTTTCAGTCGCCGATTACCGTGAAAATTGCATTGTCCGTCATCTGAGAGGTCGATAAACCCTCATTCGTTTTCGCATAGACGAGCTGGTACCTAGGCGATAGGGTAAGTGAGTTTTTATAGTTGTGTGTTAAGGGTTAATGTGGGGTAAAGGGATAGGATAGGACGGCATGCGGGGATCGGTAGGCAGTTGATTTGATTGATGTTTTTCTAGTTTTATGGTTATCAAATGGGTTTTGTGTTATATAGTTTTATTGTTTTCTTTATAATAACCATGCGAGGGTTATTGTTATATAGTTTAGTCAGAAAATCGACCAGTACATAATTGTGTTCTGTCATAACCTCCTGAGACCCAGAGTATTTTTTAAAAATATTTTATGATTGCTACTTACAGCAAAAAATGACGAAAACAGTATGCAATTGAAAATCATATACAATTAAAATAAACTCAAACATAAAAATGAAACACTACAATTAAATAATCATATTTTAGCAATCAATCCTTTATTATTAATTATTTTTATATGAAGAACAATCCTGTTTCCGTTCAGTACACAAAAATATCTTACATTTTATACAGAATACAGTTGTAGTATATTTACAATTGACATTTCTACATATATTTTGTTTATGAGCATAGTCCACTATTTGTTTAGCCTTATGCAGACGTTTAACTTCGGCAGGTGTGATTTTTTATGTTTTGGCTTCAGGTTTCAAAATCGAAAGATTGACTGTTGACCAAAATCATTTGTTCTTCATTTCTAATTTAAATAATCTCTTTTGATGGATGTTTTTGGCTGGTACATGTTTTTCCTCTTGTACTGCTCTGTACTGACACCAGAGTTGCAAACTACTCAATCTAGCATATTGCTAATGAAACGAATTGTTTACTTTGTGTACGTGCTGGTGCCGGACACACTGCCAAAATTCTGTCAACTAAGTACACTCCAACCATTAACGGAATATAGTTCTTGATCATGATCTCCCTCATAATTTTCCATCTGTTTCGATCTTGTGCCTCGTGCATCCAATTCGTATGACAGCGTTTTAGATCGCCAGCCCAATGTGGTGGACGACTTTTGCTTCGGTAGGCATCATCTCTTAGTCTTTACTCCAATATCCACTTTGATCATCTGTTATCTGTTATTTGAGTCCATATAAACCTGCTTAGTTCCACTTCGGTATTGCTAATCTCTCTACAGCATTTGACACTAGTGATCTTTGTCGAAGTTAGAGGTTTGGTATCTTGTTTCGCAGTGAAACGGACAACATAGTACGCCACATAGCCCTTTTTTACTGTTCTCCTTGTCATAGTCAACACTGGCAAGACACACTAATTAAATGTTTTTGTTTTAAGACATATTGGTATGTCGGACCCTCTGAAAATCTGGTTTAACTTGCTGAGGGCTGCCCAAGTCAGTCTTATTCGACGGTTTGGTTTTCTTTTCCTTTGCAAAACATGGTCACTTAGGTATGTATAGACCATTATCTGGTCTACGGATCTTATTGCTACGCATATATCTTTACTGACTACCAGATTTGTCACTATCTGAGATTTAGATATATTTATTTTCAATTCCTCTTCTACCCAAACCAAAGGTAGTGCTAATTTAAAAGTTCTTGTCTATCATATTAGCTAGTAACATAATATCATCTGAAAATGTCAGGTGGTTAAGCTTTTCTATATTTATGTCCTTGTCGGTCAGTTTTGCCCTTCTACGTACATATTTCAAAAGCGTAGTGAACAGTTTCGGTGATATGGTGTCCCCTTTACGTACTCCAAGATGTATCGGGAATTTCTGAGTTTGACTATCACCTACTCTAACACTAGCTGTTGCGTTTTGGTACATGTGTTTGTTTATATTTATATACTAATAGTCAATTCGGCATTCTGTCAAGGCTTTTTTATTGATTTATGGTGTCAAAGGCCTTTTCATAATCAATAAATATAAAAGCTAGAGGTTTATTATATTCAGTACATTTTTCTATAAGATTTTCTATTAAAAATAGGTGATCGTCTGTTACATAGCCTGTTCTAAATCCCGCCTATTCAATGGGCTTGATCATCTAAGGTATTTTAACCATTTCGTATTTCTTTTACATTGTGTCCATCTTCTGCACTGATCCGCGTTGTTAGCAGAATGATATGTTGACAGAATCGTAACAGGTTTGTATTCTAACCAGCGAGTTATGGCAATGCTTTTATCACCTCGAACCTTCGTTTCAGATGGATCTTTTGGTTTTTTCATGAACTGTTATTCTGGAGAAAGCTACAATTCCGAGACAGTCTCTTGTTTAAAAGAGTGAATGTTGCGTAAAAACCTTTTACTAGTAATACATCAGCAAGTTTTGTTGTCGTAAAATAGCGATCGAAGTAAATGTGATCACCAGGAACTATACTTTCATACAAACTAAGAATTCCTATGAATACCTGGTAAATACACTGTCTAGCTATGGAGACCTGGATAAATAAGTGAGAGGTCAAGGACAAAATTCAAAGAGACTGGCAGGGTGACTTAATAACACTATATTGCGAAACAGACACATTACCACTGAGATGAAGTCAAGAATTTATAAAACCAGTGTAAGACCAATAATGACCCATGCCTGAGACAACACTTAACACAGCCACAACGCAAAGGCTACTGGAAACGGCAGAGATGAGAGTCTTCTTCTTCTTTAAGTGCTCTGTCCGTTGCGAACGTTGGCTACTAACATGGCAATTCTGATCTTGTTTGCGGCGCTTCTAAATAGTTCGACCGATTTGAGCCCGAACCACTTCTGCAGATTTTGAAGCCACGAGTGTCTTCTGTCTGGCCCCTGCTTACTGTCTATTTTTCTTACTGTCTACTGGCCTAGATATTCAAGCTTTTTTGTTTAATTGTATTCACGATTTTTTTCTCCTTTCCGATTCTTTGGATTACCTCTATATTGGTGACATGTTCGGTCCAGGATATACGAAGAATGCGTCGATACACCCACATTTCGAATGCTTCTAGTTTTCTCGTGAGCGTCTCTGTCAGCGTCCAGGCTTCCACGCCATACAGTAAGATAGGAAAAATGTAGCATTTAAGTAGACGTAGTTTTAGGGGAAGAGAGAAATCCTTGCTTATGAGGAGCTTTTTCATATTGCGAGATGAGAGTACTGAGAAGAATTATAGGAAATACTACAAGAACTACTATAGATCGAAAGAGAAGTGAAGACAGAAGAAAAGGTAACATACAGTGTATAAATAAATATACAAAAAATAGAAAAGTAGAATCGAATAATCACATAAGCACAATAGAAAAGACCCGTGTCGTCAAAATAGCAATAGATAAGTCACCAATCGGCAGAAGAAGTATCGGACGACTGCGCAAAAGATGGAGTGACAATTTTCCATAGGGGTATTAATCCGCCAATGAACAAGCTTAATTGCTTATAAAGAGGAAGAAGAACAATAAGAAGAAGCAGAAACTAAGAATTATTGCTGATTAACTCAAGCCATATTTCTTTGCTGTAAGGTCTTTGAATGTTTAATCACCCTGATATACTGTCATATCGCATACTAACCCATTAAGATTGACAAGTACAACGGGATTGATCTCATGAACATTATTGAAGAATTCCGTAATGACCGGTAAAAGGTAATATCATTTCAGCTATACTTATATCATCAGATCTTGTTTGAGTACTACAACCATTTAATATACTGTTGAACAGAGGTAAGACTTTCCAAATTTTGTTTGGTTTGATCTTTGTTGATAATTTTTGTCGAACTCTTTGTTGATAATCGAATTCATCATGATAAACAACCTTTAAAGATATTCTGATTATAAAAAATAGTCTATTTATATCACCAGATATTCACCAGATAATCACCAGACTTTCTCTACCAACACATTTTAAATTTTGGGAGCTGTATAGCACTCATAGCGGATAGGATAACAATAAATGTTTTTAACAAAAATAACAAATATGTTTTATTTGTTGCTAGAGTCATTGTTTCCAATACGCAGTCATCAATATATTGCTTATAAAAATCTTCGGGGTCTTTAACTGATAATCCACATCTTTATACCTTGGCTTGTAAAGGGGTCTTTTTGAGAGTTTGTTGTCTAAAGAATTTATGTATTCAGAATTGTCGTTATCTAATTTTGGCGGTGCAAATAAGGGGCCTTTTTTATCGGAAAAGTTTAAATCCGATTCCTAAAGAAGTTCTTCAAGTTATTGTTACGTTAGGGTTGTAACAAATGAATCATTTGTTATGCTGTCGAAAGTCGTTCAAAATTTTTAGTATACATTAACAACCCATGTAATAGGCCCCGGATTATCTACAGTTTATCCTAGATATTTCTACACTAATAATTTTTTGGCAGCAGGTAAACTGATTATTTCTGAACAAGTTAGTGTGTATTCACTTATATTTTTTACTTATATTACTTTTTGCATAACCATGCAGTTACATCAAACACTTTTTTATTACTACTATACATCAGTTTATAATGTTCTTTGCCTTTTTCAACTTCCACTAGCCACTTTCTCTGGTTTTTTCATAGGCCCACTTCTCTATTTCTTTCACTCAGCTCCTTGTCTGTTCCTTCGCACCAACTTGTTCTCGTTCTACCTCGTTTTCTCTTTCGTTCTGGCTGCCACTTTAGTATTTCATCTGGTATTTACTGTTCATACATTCTTTATGTATTTTCTGATTAAACGAAATACTGATATACCTAAAATTTGAACGAAAAATCATTCAAATACATATTATACCTAAATAATCTAGTATTGATAATATACCAAAAAACTCGAAAAAACTGTTTGACAAACTGCATTTAGATTGTCATTCTGGGACAAAACGCATTTTGTTTGTCTACACAATTTGGTAATAACGATGTAAAAAATCTTAAGTAGCTTCATAAAAATAGTATTGTATTTAAAAAAAGTGTTTAAAAATTAAATGAACCGTAATGGTTTTACATATCATAAAGGTCCCCATCATCATCATAATCGCAATGGCAGCAATCAGCTTCTTCGATGACGTTATCATCCTTGGTTTCACTAAGGTTAGTTTGATTGTTATTTTGCTCACTAGTCTCAGAGAGAACTGACTGTAACCATGTTAGCTCAGGATCGTTTGCCCAATTCTCCCTTGACAGTTCTACTACTAGTTTCGAGAGGCTCTGGAGTTTTTTGATTTAGTTTTAAAGTTCTACAGCAAGTATGTGTTGAGTCGAATGCTTCTTTTCACATTTCAATAACATTTTGGATGGACTATCATGTTTGTAAAACAACTCACTCAAAATCTGGTTTTGTTTGGTGATATCTTAATAATAATTCGTTTGGTGGCACTGATCCCTTCAATTTCTTTTAAATTACAAGATGGTTAACTTCCCCTGTAACTTTTTCTATTTACATAAAAACATAATCTGCTGGCAAAAAAATCCTCCCGTATCGGAAAAATATGTACCACAGATTTAATATTTTGTTGGGCATTCATGTACAGCCAAGTAGAAGAAAAAGAAAAGAAGCTGGTATGTTTAGGAAACTAGACCGGAGTGATGTGGAGATCATTAGATGAAAAATTTATAACATGTATGAAGAACAGATGGCCCTCACGTTAAAGTGGAAGAGAAATTGTTTATCTGGATGAGACGTGGTTTGTTACCCATGACGTTCCAAAATATGGTTGGGCAGATTCTTCTGGTCGCTGTATAACGTTGTTCAAAATAATGGACAAAATGTATATAGAAAGGTTGCTGTTCTTTTTTATTTTTTTTTCCTCCATATTTTCCGAACATCCGATATTATTGTTTTTCCCATATATGTTTCAAAAATGTAAGACCTAAAAAGAAAAATGTTTAAAATCATTAAAAATAAAGTAAAAATAAACTTAGAAATGTTTGGAATGAACTAAACATTGTAAAATAAGTCATACCTAAATCTAAACAAGTTATATTGAGATGCTCTTCTCGTATATGCATACAATATATTGATCTATTTATTCTTCCTGTTAAAACGAGCAACAAGTTGATAAAATATTTGGGTCATAACATTGTTTGCAATTGTATAATGCTATTAATGGTTTCAACATGACTTAAAAAGCCCCTTGCTGATTTGCATTGCACAACAATTAGCAATGTTTACACTAGTGGATTTGGTTGTATAAAGCGATAATTTGCAAATATTTTAATGGTACAGAGTGTTAACAAATTTTAGAATTTTGACAAACATTTGATATATACAAATAACCTTATATACAAAGATTGTATAATATAAGGTTATTTTCTCCTATTATTATTATTTTTAGTAACTCTGTCTATATTGGTGTGGGGTGAATCGAGTAGCTCTATAACCGTTGCAGCCGGTCCCAAGCCCGGATAAAAGAGGAGGGACAGAGGAGTAACACCTCTAAAAAAATCAGGGTTCAGCTGACTCGGCGGATAGCACCCTGTGAAGGCGCTATCCGCCTGGGGTACATGTAAAAACCGGTCAACGGCCTCAAGAGCAGAGAGTGGCTAAAAAAGTCACAATGATCGAGAGGGAGGAAAAACTAACAGCATCTGATCCAGAATGGGCGGCTAAAGAAAAGGTCCTAAAAACGAGGGTTGTGGCTTCAGGAATTAGCAACCTAACACACAGAAAAATGTAAGGGTAAGAAGAACGAAAATCGCAAGATGAAAAAGCCAAATACGGAACACACATCCTCCGGGAGAGGGGAAAGGAGGCAATGTTACGAAGAGTTCGGAAGCCCAACCAAAAATCAAAACGAAGAAAAGATAGAACAAGGAGTTTAGAGAAAGCAACATTGACATACTAGTAACATCAAAAACAATAAAAGACCATATTCACTGCTGGAGCGGAGTTCATAAGGAATGTAAAGCAAAAGCAGGCGTGGGAATATTAATCAAAAGTGAGTGGAAAAACAGGGTTAGAACATGGGAGCCAATCAAAGAGAGAATAATTAAAATGCATATTACATGCTAGACTACTGCTACATGCTAGACGATAAAGTTGTGGGTAGATTTGGAGAGAATAACGTCTGATTTAATTATACAAACTAATCAACCTTAAAGTCACCAACGGATTCTTCAGACATGAAAATATTCATAAGTACACATGGACACAAGAAACACGAAAATTGAAATCGATAATAGACTACGTAATAGTCAAACAAGATACCACGATAAAGATAAAAGATGTGAAAGTCAGAAGAGGAGCAGAATGTGGAACTGACCATAAACTACTTTCATTCATTCATTCCAAACATAACAAGACTCCCTCTACAGAAGAACCATTGAAAACTATAAAAAAAACAATATAATATAGAACTACTCTAAGAACAATCAATAGGAGAACTATAAAAACAACGTCCAGACCAATAATTAATAAAATTCAGATACGGCAACATCAAAGAAATACACGAGCATATAAATCGGCCGGTGAGTATAAAAAATCGGCATTCGAAGCCCACGGAGAGAAAGAACATATAACAAATAAACAGCACTATTATGAAATAAATGAACCAACTAAAAGAATAAATAATTGAAGAAAAAAAGCAGAAATACAGAAAATCACTAACTACTGAAGTTTATAAAGAATATAGAGAAAAAAACAGGTGTGGCAGTCCAGTGGGACTGCCGGTAGAAGTTATACTTCTATACACGCGCTCGTCGTTAAAAATTTATATGGGAGTCAATCTGTACAATCATTACATATGTAATGCTATAGGTAAGAGACAGCAGAACGAGAAAAAGAATTAGTTATATAGGTATATGGTGCATCGTTTGTTGTATGTAAACATTTTACCTGTAATAGGAGTATAGTAAATGAGGGATTGTATCAATATTTTAATAAAAATATATATTTTTATTTTCATATATGTATAAAAGGAGCTGAATGCAAAAAAATTTTTTTACACATACTCTGCAGTAAAATTCATTGTTTATTTTGTTATTAATATAAAAATTAGAATATAATAAATACACTGCAACATAATTCAATATAATAAAACAATATATATTAAAATGTAATATTCATAAGTATTTAAAACTTACAGCCAATATACATAAATTACTTTACGAAAATAAAAATAAAAAACCAAATAACTCGGATTATGTTGTAAATTTTCATTTTATTTTAAAATTTAGCATTTTTGCATATATTACATATATTCAATAAGATTAACGTGAGGTTTTTAAATATTTTAAAAATAAAAAGGAAAATTCATAATTGGGATTCGAACTCACAACCACCAGCGTATGAACCAAACACGTAAAAGATTAGCCAGTTAGACATTTCACTAACGGATATCAAAATTCTCGGTTCTCGGTCAAACAGTGATTATTTTGAAATACAAAAGCCTAAAATAATTATAAACGTTTAATAAATAATACAAAACATATCACATAAATAATAATATTGATACATATTATATTATTATATCCCATTATACTCATTATCTTTCATATGTAATGGTTTCACAGATTCACTCTCATACAAATTTTCAACGCCGACCGTGCGTATAGAAGTATAACTTCAAAAATATAGAGAAGTGAAATAACAAATAACACAACAAAAGAATGAAAAATGGGAAAGAACCTGCTTAAATATTGAAACATACATAGGTAGTATATAGGACAAAGAATGGAAGGACTATTGTAAGGCACTGTTAACACAACAAAGACAATTCATTGGAAAAGAAAACAGGCGAAGACGAACAGCTTCCAGAGGAATGGACGGAGGCATATCTTCTTAACGTGCCCTATCAAGTCCCGTTGACGTTAGCGATTAACATGGCGAAACTGTCTCTGTCTCGAACTATTCTAAAGAGTTGCTCAGCTTTCCTTATTCCTGTCCATTCCCTGATATTCTTCAACCAAGAGGCCTGCTTTCTACCAATTCCTCTGCGTCCTTTGAATTTACCCATCATAATAAGTTGAAGAATATTATATCGGTCTCCCCTGACTACGTATCTAAAATAGGCCATCTTTCTACATTTGATGTTATCAAGCAGCTCGCGAGCAGCATTTGCTCTCTCAAGGACTGCCACATTTGTCAGCATAGCCGCCCATGGAATTTTTAGTATACGTCTGTGCAGCCACATTTCAAAGGCCTCCAGACGATTAATGGTGGATATTTTTAATGTCCATGCTTCGACACCGTATAAGAGGACTAACCAAATGTAGCATTTAACCATGCGCTTTCAAAGTTGAAGTTGCAAGTTATCATTACAGAAGAATGACCTCATTTTTAAAAATGTCGTGCGGGCTATCTCCATTCTACATTTTATCTCTTGATCTGGATCTAGTTGTTCAGTAATATGGCAACCAAGATAATTAAAACTGGACAATCTTTGAATTATATGACCATTAACATATAATCGTGCATCTTGATGTGCTAAACGGCTAAACATCATGTGTTTTGTTTTTGAACAGTTTGTGTTTAGACCAAACTCTCTTCCCACTGTATCAATGGCAGTTAAAAGGCATTGTAGTCCATTCATGTCATCACTTAAAATAACTGTATCATCTGCATATCTGATTGTATTTATCAGAATTCCATTAACTTTCACGCCCCATTCCAAATTATGCAGCGCTTTTTTAAATATTCTATCTGAATATAAATTAAATAACAGTGGGGATAGTGTACAACCCTGTCTGACACCTCTTTGTATTTTACATATTTCTGTTGATTTTCCGTTTATGCAAGCTGTCGCTGTTTGACGCCAATATAATTTTTCTATGAATTGTATGTATTGACTATCAACTCCTTTATCTTTTAATATTGTAATTAATTTGTGATGCTGTACTCGATCAAAGACCTTTTCATAGTCAATAAATACAGCAAAGACGTTTTTTCCTTTGATCTCGACATTTCTGCAGTAATACATCTAGTGCAAAGAGGGCGTCCTGAGTTCCCAGTCCATTTCTGAAGCCAAATTGTGTTTCATCCTGGTCTTCTTCACATTTATCTCTGATTCTACTGTGGATGATGCGTAGAAATATTTTCAAAGTGTGGCTCATAAGGCTTATCATTCTATAATTGCTACAGTTTTTCGGACGTTGTCTTTTTGGTAGTGTTATGAATTTGGACTTTAACCAATCTTCAGGGATATCACCAGTCGAATAAACATCATTGAAAAGCTTGACCAGTATTCCAATGTTCTCCTCATTTATAAGCTTTAACATCTCTGTCGGTATGTTATCAGGGCCAACGGCTTTCTTGTTATTTGCTAACTTTATAGCATGTAATATTTCTGATTTTAGTATTTCTGGTCCTTCACCTTCAACTAAAGTCTCCAGTTCTTCAGGTCTATCATCATTATACAGTTCACTTACACCAGGTTGTCCGAATTTCATGTTCGTCTATTATCATTTTTCCCATTTTATCCCATCATGATAAAGATTAGCTACTTCTCTAACTTTTTTAAACATATTAAACGTATCATGTTTTTCATTCAACTTTTCTTTTTCCTTGCATTTATCCTCCATCCATTTTTCTTTAGCCACCTTTCTTTTTTGTTTAATTAGTTTCTGTTCTTCCTTATATTCTGTCTTGTTACCTTTCAGTCGGCGGTATATAATGACATCTATATTTAAGAAAGGAGATAGAAAACTATGCGAAAACTACAGAGAAATAAGCGTAATATCATTAATAGGAAGATTATATGGGAAGATACTGCTACATTTGGCATTTGTGGGAGGCAACTATGGCAGGCAATGTACAAATTAGAAATGCAGATATAAAGAAAATAAAGTGTCCATTTAAGTGGGAACAAGAATCGTAGGAGACTTCATCACAACAAAAGGACTCCTGCAGGGTTGTTCCACATCTCCAACCCTATTCAAAATATACATAAATATAAATTTGATAAATCCTTGACTAAATGGAAAAGAAAATGCGAAGGCACGTTAGTATTGGTACGACGAAAAAGCAGTTGATTGTGTCATAAAAACTAGTAAATATTTCATATTCGTGCGAAGTGAGGACTATTCCTTTCTTATTAAAAAATTATACTCTCTGAAAATCAAGACATAATTCGTTAACAGTATTTTAAATTGTTAAAAGATATATAAGGCTAAATATAAGATAACTGAATCAGAATAATTCTACGACTAAAACATAACTTTGATCTTGAACAAAGTTTTATTTGATTCAATGCTATCAAGAGAAAGATGTAATTGAACTTGAAGTTTTAGAATCCAAATTGTTTTATTAAGAGCTGATTACCATTTTTTCTTTTGCTTTTAGTGCTTTTCTTTTATGTTTGGAATGTCTATTTTACTACTGACAAAGAACTTCCACAAAATTTTATAAATATAACTGAAAATCACTCGTTATCTCAACTTTATCTAGTTTACTTTATCTACACTTTGTTTCTATAAAAGTCTTTAGGCCCAAAACCAATTTAATTTGTCCTTGATTTTAACGAATGCTCAATAAAAATGTAGATTACCTTCTACAACATAAAACAACCCTGTCGATTTCGGAAAATACAAATGGCGCCAGAAAGTTTTTTTTGTAAGTTTTGATATGGAAGATGTAACATGCTTTTGTAGATATCGTAAACATTCTTGGAATGTAGGGTAGTAAAATCAGAATCGTCTATTATCATAGGCGTGCTTATGACGAATGGGAACTGTGAGATTTATAAAAAAATGTTTGTGTGTAGGTCAGTATATTTGACTTTGTATAATATCAAGATGTCGCTATTTAAAGATTATTTTCTCGCCAATTGGCCAATCCGCCAAGGCCATTTTTATAACCTAAAAAAAGTTATTTTTGCAAGTTTTTATGCACCTAAGAGGTGGAGGCCATAAAACATATAGAAGAAGAAGAAGAAAAAGAAGAAAAGTAGGTTTAATTTGAACATAATTGTGACTAGCACCAAGGCCTGAAAACAATAATTGGTAATGATTTACAACAATAATTTAAGTAACTATAAAACACTGAAAACTTTGTTTTCAAACTTCCACAAAATTTATTTTAACTATTATCACTTCAGCTGTTTCGGCTGATTGCCTTTCTCAAGTGATCTATTTTTAGCATGCGTTTACAATTTATAGTCTCTAATGAAATAGGTTGAGGAGGGGAGAACTGTTTGTCTCAAGTTGGTCATTCAGAATTATGTCTGTGTTTTTTAATTTTTTGATTTCCATAGATTCTAACAAGGATAGCTTAAGGCCTTTATTTTAAATGTGAAGAATTTTAAATTTGTTATTAAAAGAATGATTATGATCTAGAAGGTGAAGTGCGTATGTTGAATCTGTTTTTCTATTATTGAAAGCCCTTTTATGTTCTGCTATTCGTTTATTAAAGTTTCTACCAGTTTGACCGATGTAAGTTTTTGGGCAGTCGCCACATTGAAGTTTGTACACACCACTATTTAAGTGTTTTTTATTTTGGCTCTTGTTATTTTTAATATATTTGCCTAAGTTGTATATACGATATATACGATTTATTATATATTGAACCAATGGTAGTGATTTATGACATACGTATTATTTTTTCCAGAGCCAGATTCAATAATATACAGAAAAAGGGTTCTCCCTGGCGCAGCCGTTATTTGTTTTAAATACATAAACAATACAAACGCAAAATTAAAAAAATTAAAATTAAAAAAATTTGCCAGAATTTAAATAAAGAATCCAAAGTCCGTAAGAAATCATACGGACCGCGAAGGAACTTTAAAGACCAAGAAAAAATAACAAACAATGACTACTAGGAACAGAATTACTTGCAGGTATATAGAAGAGGACTTCAAGTTTAAAATCAAACTTCATAATGAATTGACCATATAACAATGCAAGAAAAATAACAGGAAAAGACCAAATTTATAAGGAACTTCTAAGACATTTGGGTCATTGCTACACTTAAGAATGCTATATCTGATGAATCAATATTTCTTGAAATCCAGAATACCTAGAATGTGACAAAAAGCTATATCACTGTTTAAAAATAGCGAAAACTATAAAGATATCAATCTCTTGAATGAAATCAACAACAATAAATCAAAATAAAATTATTAATAATAGAATAAGAACCAATACATAAGGTATTTTATAAAGGATATTAGGCATACATAAGGTATAAAGCATAACAAAAAATATTAAACACTTAAACCCCTTGAGAATAAGTTGTTGGAAGCTACTGGTAAATTAAGATCCAAGTATTGTAAAGATCTATTAAAGATATCTGAAAAAAACTGCGAAACTGAAAAACGAAGAGTCACAAACGTACATAAAGTCAGAAAATTAGGTTTATGCTACATCTCAAATTAGTTGACTGTAAATAATGGTCCTTCATTAGGGTCACTTTTATATCCCTAATATCTTTAATGTCTTAGCTTCTAACTGTAAATAGAGGGAAAGAAATATATAGAATAATAAAATATGTAGCTATACAGAAAAAAACAAGAAAAACTAAGAAAATCATGCAGGAAGACTATTAAGCAACTTCAGGTACAGAAAAACAGTATAGAGTTATTAAAATTTCACTAAAACGTTTTAAACATACAATTTATTATTCAAGGTAAATATGGTTTTATTTTAAAAAACAATATGATTTCAATAACCTGTAATACAAATTTCTGTGGCATCTTAGGTAAAACATACTTTTTTTATGACTCAAATGTAAAAAAGACATCAGAACATCCATAAACTTCGTATGAGCGTTTCACAACGCTATATTGACTTCGTTGTAGTGCCAAGACAAAGCATATTTCTCATATATTTGACAGATTCAGTTAGAACTTCGCAGTTTCCGTCGTTTACGATTCCTCAGAGAATTTTGAATATTATAAAATACGAGAGTGATCGAGCGATATAGGGATGAATTATTAAAACTTTAAAATATAAAAGTAGAAAGGGTTAATGTTAAATTTAACACTGTACATTTTTGAATTTTTTGTTTATATTTTATCTTGATCCACGATTAGTTTACCGTGAGATATATTTGCTATAAAATATTACCATATAAACTTAAAATAATATACAACGACAATTTTAATAGAACTATTTATTGCTTACTATACATGTTTACTGAACTGAGTTTCGTTCGATAATATTAACAATACATTAAAAAATGCCTAACAGAAACCCCTAGTAGTGGGGAGGGAGTTACTAAGAACTATATCATTTTACCTTGGGGAAAAACGTAAATTACAAAATCATTCATATTGTCCCTATCAGAACCATCTACAGACGCAGCAGAGGATGTAACAACAATAGCCGACGGGCTTGTCTGGTAGATACTTTCTAAAGGGAGAGATTATAATGGACAAGGGATATACGAATTGGATATCACCAGAAAATAGATACAGAAATCAGATAGATTTTATACTGGTAAAAACCCGTTGGAGGAGCACTGTTAAGGATGTTAAGACCTATCCAGGAAAAGATTATAATAGCGACCATCAATTTTTATCAGCTGAATTCCGCATGAAGTTAAGAAACAGTCCAAAAACAGGAAATACAACAACTAAATGGCATCTAAGATATAACGATCCGTACAAAAAAGCCGCAATGCAAAAGCTATGTGACCTCAAACAATCATTAAATCCAGACGAGTCCTCAAACAGCATATGGACAAAAACAAAATCCATATTGCATAACGCTGCGAAAAATATTGAGTGATAGAGAAGAAAGAAGGAAACAATGGATAACGGACTCCACGTGGACTAAAATACAGGAGAGGAAGTGCTTAAAAGCCACAGGACTGAACAGTGAAAGTGATAAAGAGGCCTATAAAGCGCTGAACGGTCAAATAAAACGACTCTGCAAAAAGGACAAGAACACACACTTGAACAAAATCTGCATGGAAATAGAAGGGCATAAAACCAAAACTGAGACCAGAGACATGTTTAAAAAAATAAAGCAGATAACACGTTCCTTTACACCAAACTACCCTGCTATCAAAGGTGATAACGGAACTCTACTCACTTCTAAAAAAGATATTTTACACAGATGGAAAGAATACTGTGGACGACTGATGATGGAGGAAAGCACAGACGCCCCATCACAACAAGAAGATGCCAGTTTTGCGACGGAACCTGACGTACTCAAAAGTGAAGTTGAAGCAGCAATTATGAGGCAAAAAAGTCAAAAAGCTGCCGGTCCAGATAACATACCTATTGAAATGATTTGGGCCCTAGATGACGTTGGAGTGGATATAATACATCAAATTTGTCAAAGAGTGTGGGAGACAGGTAAATGGCCTGAGGACTGGACACAATCACTATATATTCCCATACATAAAAAGGGAGCGAAAGATTTATGTAGCAACTATCGCACAATTGCTCTAATTGCGCATTGCAGTAAGATACTCTTACACATAATTCTCGAGAGGATAAAGCCCTTTTTACTACCTAACATTGCGGAGGAACAAGCAGGTTTCGTCCCAGGACGTGGTACTAGAGAACAAATTTTAAACGTACGGCAGATTGTAGAAAAATCCAGAGAATTCAACATCACAACATATTTGTGCTTCATAGATTATAGTAAAGCTTTCGATTTGGTCAACTGGAGTAAAATGTGGCAGGTTTTGTCTGAAATGGGAGTCCCTAATCATCTGATACTGCTAATTAAAAGCCTGTACAATAACAATTATGCCAGAGTTAGAATAAATGGGGAACTAACTGACAGTTTCAGGGTCACAAAGGGCGTGAGACAAGGCTGCATACTAAGCCCAATTTTATTTAACATCTATGGTGAATGGATAATGCGGAAAGCTACTGAGGACTGGAACGGTGGCATCACCATTGGCGGGAAGAAGATTTGCAACTTGAGATATGCAGATGATACTACTATCCTCGCTAGTTCTGAAACTGAATTGATTCACCTGCTACAACGGATAGAAGACGTAAGCTTAACGATGGGCCTTAAAATAAACAGGGATAAAACGAGAATCATGATAATTGACAGAGCTAACAACAATCAAAATCATCTGGTTAGGATAAACAATATCGCTGTTGTAGATAAATTTGTGTATCTGGGCTCATTAATAACCAACAAAGGAGGCTGTACTGAAGAAATAAAGCGGCGGTCAGCAATCGCAAAAAGCGCTATGGCAAAATTAACAAAAATTTGGAAAAGCCATGAAATTACTACCGATACAAAAATGAGACTAGTAAGAAGTCTAGTTTTTCCAGTTTTTACTTATGCATCGGAATGCTGGACCCTTACTGAGAAAGACAAAAAGAACATAGATGTATTTGAGATGTACTGCTGGAGACGAATGCTGAGAATACCATGGGTGGCCCGAAGAACAAATGAATCCATACTGGTCCAGCTAAACATAAAGAAAAGACTAAGAACACAAATAACAGAACAGATAATAAGCTATTTTGGACATGTGCTTCGAAGAAATGGTCTTGAAAAACTTACCATCCAGGGAAAAGTAGAAGGCAAAAGAAGTAGAGGTAGATCTCCTACACGATACACGGACCATATTGTTGCTACCATTGGCGCTCCATTGTCAGAATGTGCTAGATTGGCAGAAGATAGAAAAACGTGGAGGAACATTGGAAAAATTACCTAACAGCTTCATGATATCACGATACCTGCATCAGGTTAACGACTAAGAAGAAGATAATGGACAAATGTTCCGTAGCAATATGTCAAACTAATAAATATTTTAATTTTTTAATAGATTTCTGGAAACTAAGATTTACCCAAAACTTTAAAAATTACAACTATGAATCTAAATAAAATAAAATCTAAAAATAATATGAACTAAATTATAATGAGACGGAACATTTTGTATTACTCTGTTTTTATTTACTATCTATATTTTTGTAATACTTATTTCAAACGTCAATAATTGATTCCTCCATTATCTGTTAAATCACAAAAACCAACACTAAAATTGATTTACTGGTCAGGTGTGGAATTATTAATAGGGAAACGGAAACATCACTTCGGAGAGTCAGTTCAAGGTTCTGAAGACTTAATTTTGCATGAGACGCATCGATTTTTGTCGACATTTCAGATTATTTCATGTTTCCCGGGGGAATAATGAAACAACAAAAGTGGATAAAAGGTATTTTAAAGCGTTGTAGTTAAATGTCAGGATAAAATTTACAGCGTGTAATTATAATAAAAATTAGGAAGACCTTTTTCACTTTCGTCATGAATACAAGGTGGATTTAAGTTATTTATTTAAAGAATCTTATCACTAGACTTCGGCAAATATGCAAATAAAAATGTAGAAAATATGCATACAAATAAATAAAAAAATCGTAAAATAGTAACAATTTTATTTAAAAAAAAAGTGTACATAACTAAATATTTCCTACTATTCATTAAGATTTACATTTATTTTAAGTAACTACATCATTTTTAAGTATGAATAAATTTATTTAGAATTATGGTAACAATAAATGACCAAGTGGTGTTCAAAATTTTCTAACAAAAACTTGTGGCTTCTGTCTGAGTAGGTACATATTATATTTATATATGGAAAAACTTCGTTCAACATCAACTGATGTAACGGGAGCATTTTTCAAACTAACCAAAACATTTGGTTCTAAATTAATTGTTTCCGAAATATTTCCAGCTAGAACACTGACTACTTCAGAAAGAATATGGTAACCTTTATTTTTTTCCATAGTAGCTTCAAATTTTTTTAAAATATCTTTTCCAATATTACCTCTAACGTTTCGACAACATGACGCAAATTCTTTTATTAATGCTGTACTTTCGAACAATGACAGTTTTGGTGATTCTAACTGAGTAATTGTTTTTTGGACAAAACTAAAATTTGATTTTATAAATGAAAGTTCTTGTTGAAGCAAGTTACTCTGAAAAGTTTGTTTAGAATCCAAAAGAGATTGGGAACTTTCATCTGTTAACGTATCAGTTATGTTCTTTATTTTAACAAAATGATCTGCATAAAAATTAGCTGCTTCTAACCATGTTAGGTAGCATTTCTTTATAAAGTTGAATTCTTATAGGAGATTTAAGAAATACTTTTTTGACACTGGATATCATGATATTTACAAGAGGAAACTTTTTTCGTATTTCCTCTGCAACTCTGTTTAATCCATCGCTACACAAGTAACATGTATTAAATCTGGGAAAAATATTTTTAAATTTTGTCCTGCTTTCACCATATAAGGAGCAGCATTCGATAAAATAAGCAGTAATTTATTAGAAGGAATAGTTGTCGGAAGAAAAAAAGTTGCTAATGTTTCTTGTATAAAAGGCGAAATTGTTAAAGCATTTGTTTTCTCAAGTTGCTGGCATGAAATAAGATGAGATTTTGGTAAGGTATCTTCTTTAAGAACACCAATCAATAAATGAGCAATATACTTTCCTGAGGAATCAGTGGTTTCGTCTACAGATATGTAAAAATAATTATCTGCAATTTCTTCCTTAATATTAATTAACACCGACAAATATAGCCCGTTCACATTATTTCTTCTTAGAGACCGATCACTTGGAACATTAAGTTTGCAATATTTTTTTAGAAACGAACTAAAATTTACATTTGCTAATTTTGAAAGCGGTATGTTTGCAGACACTAATGCGCGACACAAGTCTTCATTAAAAGTTTCTTGCTCATCTAATTTTTTTGAAGTAGATTGGAAACATTTAGCCATTGAAGTTTGATGTTTTCCTCCTATTTTTCCTTTTTTTTTTGCAATGTGTGAAGCAGTTCTCACATGTTGGTCTATCTGAAATTTCTTCTCACATGCTATCTATAAATAAAAATAAAAACCTTTATTTTAACCCAACCTTTAAAATATAAAAATATACAAGGTGTTTTTGGTTAATCAAATAACTGGTTTGGAAAAAAAACACTCGCTAAGTGTTTTAAATGCAGTATTAATCCAGAAATTAGTTTTTGTTACTAAACATTAGTACATCATATGACTTATTTTAAAATTCAACAAAAGTTTTTTTTTGTTAATTCAATTACAATAAAAATAATTGTGTTTTAGAATAGCTGACTTCATAAAAAAAAGTAAAGGTGAAAAATTTTTCTAAATACACACCATTGTATTGTACCATGGACAATTTTTTCTCACTAAAGGAAGCTATTTTTCATTTAAAAACAACCTACGAGTACTAAATTTCAAGTAAATACGTTTATTGGTTTTAAAGTTATTGTTGTTATTAACTAAAAGAATTTAATTTTTTTTGATTTTAACACCCTGTATCTCGAAAAGTAAATAAGTTTGACCCCTCATTAACTATATCGTTTTGTTCAATTTTTCGAGAAGTATCTACAGTCAAACGTTGTAAGTGTCATTTGGAAATACCCTGTATGTAAGAAATATTAGATATTTAATAGAAAATTTTAGATACTTACAATTTTGCCACAGACTGAACAGTAGAAATTTCCCATATCCATAGACAACTCTTTATAAGGTTTAATCCAAGTTGAAGCACTGGTTGTTTTAGGCATTATAAAATCACAATCTTCCTTTTTGTTACGCACAACGAGTGTTTACGGTTTTAATATCAAACAAAAATGATTTACAAATCTGAGCATCAAATTAGAAATGTTTAGGTACCTAATTCAATAAACTGGGAGATTTTGGAAAATCCCTAAATTAGGAACATAACTATTAGCCGTTTACCTACCTGCTGTTAAGATACAATAAATTGTAGATAGATTTGGGGATTAGATCATAAAATGCAAATGAGCGAACCCTTAGCGATTATCCAATAACTGAATGCCTCAGTGACCGAGACTTTCTAAGAATGTTGAGGGCTACTTAAATTGATCTTCTTTGAAATTGTAAATGTTTTGTACCTGTAGAGATTACGTACTTAGATCATTTCTTGATTAAAATGACTACAAAATTTTATACAAGAATTGAAATAAATTGGTATGTTTAAAAATTTTCAAATACAGTATAAAAATCTGAACTTTTATGCACTTTATGCAAACTTTTATACAAATATGCCAAAATATGAAATATTTGCATAAAATATGCACAATATGCAAAATATGCAATATGCATATTTGCCGAAGTCTACTTATCACATGGTTTAGACTTAGATTACAAAAACTCTTTAGAGCGAAATTTTATCTTTTTCAGTTCAGTTGATACAATATGGCGCTATTATATTTTAATTACAGTCCCCAATTGGAAGATTTACGGTAACATGTTTGCTTTTATTTCAAACTGTCTACGGCAACGATATTTTCAAGTTAGAATCAATGACCTTTTGTCTGAATCTAAATTACAGAAAGATGGAATTCCACAGGGCTCGAATCTAAGCGTAGCCCTATTTTTAATTGCTATTAACAATGTTGTATCGTACTGCAATGGCACAATCAGAACTTTTTGGTATGTTGATGATCTGGTAATTCTAGCAAGAAACAAAAACATACTATCTGCTCATAATCGTATTGGTGCAGCTCTTAAGTCAATAGAATGGTCGTCTAAACATATTGGGCTCAGTTTTCCACCACAACAACAAAAGCTATACATTTTTTATGAAAATCAAATCCACAAAAGCTCCCAAATCTATTTTTATACAACTCTCCTGTAGAATATAAACTTTTTTAACAAAATTTAATACAATACATCAATAATTAAAATATATATTGAATACATTATTATCTAATTGATATTTTGTATATGCCTATGTATGTCTTTATCACTTTTTGTATTTTTCTTATGCTAATAACCCTAAGTTCACAAATATCGTCTTCCTTGTGATTTAACATACGTTAAATCCTGCCAAGACCACAAGGCGATATCTAAATTTCTGTAACTCAAAGACCAACCTTTATGGTCTTCAATTTCCTAAATGCTTTCAAAAATAAGCTTAGCCGATCTCTCTAATGCAATCTCTTCTAACAAACGAAAACTTATTACAGAGACCCTCATTTTACATACCGTAAAAATTACATAGTATACTAAAGAGAATACTACCAAAAAACTAACAGAAAATATCTATGTTCTTACAGATTCTCGTCTCGTTTCTGTCGACCAAACTCCAACCTCAACAACAGCAATGTTTTAGCACTGCGATGACCCGCGACGGGGATATCCCGACCATCTTCAATCCTCGTGGCCGAAACAGAGCTCCAAGTGTCGTCGTAACAGAGGAAGGTGTAGCAAATGGCCCGTTTGCGCACGCCGATTCTGTTAGCAGTCAACAGGAGTCGCAGGGTGCAGGAGAGCTGCTCTCGCCCGCTCCACCATGCGGCATAGCTGGGAAGCTGAAATCCTGTTCAACGTCGTTGTGCTCAAAGTCGGCCAGGAAGGTAAGAATAATTTTAGTTTAGTTAGGTAAGAATAATTTTATTTTAGTTTAATACTGTTTAGTTGCTGATTTTTATTAGAGAAATTGATTAAGAGTTCAATTTTACCGAAGAATTAGCCAGCTTGCAATCACTAAAAGAAATACTACAGGAGAAAATATTCATGATTCTTGTTTTAAGAGTTATTTAAAGTTAAACTTGCCAAAAGAAAAATTATGTAATATAACCACGGATGGAGCAACCAATATGATGGGCAGAAATGTGGGGTATATGGGAATATTTTTTAAAGAAAATGCTAATAATAATGTATTATTTCCTCACTGCTTAGTACACTAGGGTTTGTTGTGTAAAGTAGCTCTTAATATACAACCCGTAGTAGGTTGTTAAACTTGTTAAACATTTACGTTAACGAGATTTGATGTAGAGACAATTTTAAGAGAATATTGTTCTGAAAGGTTTTAAAACCACCAAAAGCAAATTTTCTGATTTTATTTACCATAATTAAGTGAGATAGTTAAGTTGCAGTAACAAATTTAAGAGAGTATGGAATTTAATAAAGGAGATTCAGGACTTTTTGACGAATCAAGAGAAGTGGGATAATTTTAAAATCATGTCGGACAAAAATGGGCTTCCTGAATTTGAATTTTCTACAGATTTGCTGTCACACCTAAATAAATTAAATACAAAGCTCTTTAAGGCAAGAATTAATTCTTAGACGAGCTTTGGGGACATTTAAAAGCCTTCACACTGGGGCTTAAATTAATTTCCAGATGTATAGAGAAAAATGAACTTACCGTTATTCCCAAAATAAGCAGTATGACATCTGTCTTAAAAGACACCGTACAAAGTTTTGCTCAACAACTTAAGAAACTGCATGAGCAATTTGAGAAGAAATTTTTAGATTTTAAGGAAATTAAACTGTCCTTTAACATTTTTTCAATGTTTTTTAATATCAACGTCAATGAAATGCTCACCAACCTTTAACATAAACTAATAGATTAGATATTCAAAAAAACACACCCAGCAATATCCATTTGAAGCAACTTTTTCTTAATAGCAGCTAATTGGAATTTTATAAGGCCATATATAGGATATCATTGTGATGAATATTTTTGCCTACCATATTAGGATCATAAAATTGGGTACAGAAATAACGGGGCTAGAGATAGGGTAAGAAAAACAAACTGAAACGATTGCGAACGGGTACTCAGGGTTTTTTTTGGAGGTCTGACTCGTAGACAAGTTAATGACAAGGCGTCTGCATCTGGGGTAACTACAAAAATGAATCAAAAAGGGTACTTACATGGCTCATCTGGACAAACACAACACAAGAAGGTTCTTAAGCTATTTGAAGTAAGGACGCCGCTTGCAAGAATTTTCCTGCTGAATGGAAAGATAGGCTTTTCTTTCTTAAAATAATAGAATAAGGGGTTAGAAACTTTTTTAAAAGAAAATAAACTCATTTGAAGAAGAATTTAATTCTTTGTTATAACGACATTACATTTTTAACTAAAATATTTTTTAAGGGTACAAAATTTTACAAAATTTACAAAATTTTTTAATTTAAATTAAACTAAATTACAACTAATGATTTAATTCATAATGTACTTTAAAGTAACCAAATTATGCATAACAATTATTTTAAATTAAATGTTCGAAATGCCTTCCATCGGTTCCTGCTATGACTTTCTGAAGTAATTATTTAAAAAAGCAAAAAAAAAAGTAAAAATAGTAATGGACACAAAAAGTTATCTCATAAACACTGAAATTTTTTGTCAAATGTTAATTCAAGCAAGTGATAGTGGCATAGTTACTGTAATATTTATTATTGATTTTGTGAATTGTCACGAGTTGTAATTTTTATTTTTAAATACTAAATTATGTCTCACCTAAATGAAACACAACGCATAGAAATATTAATTCTTAGCGGATGCGGCAATAACAAAGAACACAGAACGAGGTATGCAATTTATTCAACGCAAAATTTTCAGTCAGATCCATCAGCCAATCAACAGTAAGTAAAATAGTCCGAAAATTTGAAGAAACTGGGTACGTTTAACATATTCCAAACTCTGGGCATTCTAAAATTGAAGACAATGTGAAACTTGATATTTTATTATATGTACATGACAATTCTCACAGTAGTTCAACACAAATGGGTGATTATGCTGGAGTTTCGCAACGATCGGTATTACGTATTTTAAAAATACCATCTCTACAAAATTCAACTACAATCCCGAGCATCGGCTTCAATTTTCTGAAATTATGCAGGATTTATGTATCTACAATCCATATTTCATCAATCAAATCCTTTTTTCCGATGAAGCCATATTCTTTATACATGGTACCGTGAATCGTCAAAATTGCATATTAAAGTCAAGAAAACCCACATTGGATGACTGACTCACACACGCAAAATCCTCAGAAAGTAAATGTATGGGCAGGTATCATTATTGACAGAATCATTGGCCCTTTTTTCTTTGAAGAAAATCTAACAGGAGAACGTTATTTAATTTTTTTGAGAAATCAACTTATACCTGTCCTTGCTAACATGTATCCAAATGCCAATAATCAAAATTTACCTAGTGAAAATATCTGGTTTCAACAAGATGGAGCCCCTTCGCATTACGCACGTGAAGTACGTCAATTTTTAAATCATTGCTTTCCCGGGAGGTGGATCGGAAGACGAGGTTTTATAGAGTGGCCAGCAAGGTCGCCAGATTTAACACCTCTAGACTTTTTCCTGTGAGCTTAAATAAAATTAAAAGTTGATTCAATAGACCCCAAAACTTACAGGACTTCTTCTTGACATATTGTCAAGAAACCGATGGATGGTATTTGAAACATTTAATTTAAAATAATTATAATGCATAATTTGGTTAGTATAAAGTACATTATGAATTAAATCATTAGTTGTAATTTAGTTGAATTTAAATTAAAAAAAAATCGTTTTTGTACCCTTAAAAAATATTTTAGTTAAAAATGTAATGTTGTTGTTAAATAGAAAATTAAATTCTCCTTCAAATGAGGTGTCGCATTATACCGATTTCTATTTAAATAAATTACCGATTACGTCACTACACCCACACCGTGACGTCATCCTTACTCCATGTAAGCTATAAGGTGGGTATTTTATAACAAAAGTCAACCTATTTCGGTATTTCCCTCAAAACTCGACGGTTCTGGACATAATGATAATATTCCATAATTTAGTCGTTTACTGTATAATTTACTAATAATTTCTGAAAAGGACCCTTTCACCTCCGACCACCACCACCAGGCACCGACCTCCGCAGGACAACATCCACCAACTCAAAACACCAGTGAGATATAACCCAGCGACGCAATGCCGACACCCAAAAAAAACACACCACGTCCTGAAAAGGTGTCAGACCTAAAACAGGACAACAAAACCAACTAAAAACAAAAGATAATTCAATCGAACAACATGACAACGATTCCAAAATAGATCACTTAAGACTCTCTTAAGGCACTCTGCCGAAATAGCTATAGTGATAATAGTAAAATAAATTTTGTGGAAGTGTTAAAAACAAATTTTTTCAGTGTTTTCTTGTTAGATAAAATGAATTTCATTAAGCAACCGTCAAATGCATCACTAAGTGAATAGTGTTTACCAACATTCAGCTAACTATTTCCTTTACAGCATTAGCCAGTTTTCCAGCTGCATATTATGTACGGACGTTTCATGAACAAATTCTAAAATGAACATATATGTTCTATATATACATTCATTAATGGATTATACAGACACTTTTAACTAGATACAACTTTTCAATTTTCTGGCCTTCGATTTTCTATAAATAACAAGGTTAAACAGAAACCACGTGATTTAATGTATTCACGGTCAATTTTGTGCCCTTCATTGCGACTGACAATCCTTCAATTCAATAGAGATTATCTAATAGAAGGGTATGTTGTAGATATACAGAGAGAAATATTGATTCGGCGTTGTATATTTACCCCACGTATTAGTTTGTTGGTCTTAAACATTACCGATGATATATTGTTTCGTGGGCACTATAATAACAGATGGAGTTAAAATATTTGACGTAACACGGAAGGAAATGGGCGAGAATTATATTTTTCTACAATGCAGCATCTACACGTAATTTATTAAATCAATAAGTAAAAAAAAATGAAACCTAAAGGGTAAAACCGTATTTCAAAATTTTAAAAAGTGAGACATTTATAGAGCAGTAGAGATCTTTACTTATCTTCTTCATCTTAGTGATGGGTATTGGTAGTAGCGATGTATTTTGCTAATTATTCATGGAACTGCACTGTTGGGTCTCAGAAACCCAGAGAGTCATTCATTGCAATGTGACATGCGCATAAGTGGTTTATGTGTGTCGTCACTTTATGTAAATTCAATCTGTTGTAAGCCGAGTTAGAATAAGGGTAATCTGCTGCATTTTAGTGAAACAACGAGGTAAGACATTTCCAGAAGTACAAGCATGGGTACCTCGGACCCAAGGGTGATGTTTACGGTAATAATTTTGTGTCAACTTATTTTTATTTATTTTAGTTTAATGGCGTCAACTAGTAGAGAAAATTGTCGTCCTTTAACTGAGGTAGAATTACAGAGAGAGGCAGACAATTTATGGGAGAATGAGAGTGAAAACGACATCGTAGACGATATGTTTGGAGGGGACGAGTCTGATGAAGATTACGTTGAAGAGCAACTGTCAGACAGCAATAGTGAACAAAGCGACAATTAAGACGAAATAGTGCATGAACCAGTTAGAAATATTCCTAGTTTACTGGGTAAAAATGGTGGAGCAACAAGTACCAGCAGGACAGGGTCGTACAAGAGGAGAAAAGAGAAGACCTGGCTAAGAATAACTAAGACTTATATTACCAAAAGAGTTTATTTTTTTGTTACAAGGATAGTTATACAGGTGTATTTTGTAGATGATAATTTCAATTTATTGTTTATTTTTTTTAATAACAATGTTTTATGTTTGAATACTATTTTATGATATTTTGGAATTTCAACAAATATATCTCTTTGTGAAATACCACACCATGGTAAAATTTTTTTCTACACATTCTGCTAAGATTAGATATTCTCCCAAATCCATCAAATATTCACATTTTCTGTTTTTTTGCTAAAAAACAGCTTTGGGTTTCTGAGACGCGAGTGTGAAGTTCATGCCTTAACCCTGGATGTACCAGGGTTATAGTAACAAACCAAGGATATTCGTATTGTAACGTGTTTAATAGTACAATGAGAGGTTCTAATTTATATAAATATATTTATTTATAAGCTAACAGTACGATGATATTTTATCTACTAGGTAACTAAACTAATATCAGCGATTCTTCTAGCTGGGAGTCCTTATCTACTAGATTAATCTGGAATAGTCCACCTTTATTCTCGATTGTATGAACGCCTCGATCTATAAATATACATCTCGATACATCTTGAAGATTCTCGAATACACATCATTGTTTTGAGAGATGCAACCGTTATACGGGGTACATCGAAATTAGCTTGTTCGTTTTTTTTCCATCCATTTTTTGGCGCAATATGTTTGAATTTTTCTTTCAATTCTACTAGTTATTCGACTATATATGTCTTATATTCTGTAACTATTATTTTACTATCCAAATATCTAATGTTATCCAGACATTTTTAGTTAATTTTAGTATCCCCTTGTAGATCTAAAGGAAAGAACCATACCACACAAACAAAAAATAAAAAATGGGAAAAATAAAAAAAATTATGTCAACCATAAAGGAAACAATAAATAGACGAATATGTATAAGAAGATAAGGAGAAAAGCCTGTAAGAACAAACTGTATAAAGTCTGCACCTACAGTATTGTGCGAATTAATGGAATCACTGTGAATTTTTTTTTCATTTTTTCAATATTCACAATATTCAATACAGTTGGCAACACTACCTACACAGTTGACAGCTGACCAAGCATTGAAAACATAACCTTACTGTGTGTTGGTGTGTTTGAGTGTGTTTTAGGTCATTTCTTACCAAGCTTGTGTTGTTTTGGGGGTTTTGTACTATTTTGTGTTGTTTTTGGTTTTATTCCAACATGGATATTACGCCTAGGAAGCGTGAAAAGATTGTCACGTTGAGTGAACACACTAGTATGTCACAAAGAGAGATTGCTAGAACGTGTGGAGTGAGTCAGGGGGTAGTAAGCAAAATTTTGAAGCGTAAACGAGAAACGGGATCAGTGGATGTGAAAAGGTTAGGAAAATGTGGAAGAAAGAGAAAAACAACACCAGCAGATGATAGATTTTTACTTCGAAAGAGCAAATTGGACCCAAGAAAATCAAGCCAAGACCTACAACAAGATCTAGCAGCATCAGCTATAGTGATTCATAACTCAACTGTTCGTAGAAGACTTTTGGAGAAAGGGCAATTCGTCCACAGAAAAGACAGCTTCTAACTGAACGAATGAAGAAACAAAGGCTACTGTGGGCCAAAAAATACTCTAATTTGACGGTAGGCGACTGAAAAAAAGTCCTATTTACAGATAAAACCCACTTTATAGTTCAGGGACAGCGGTCGAAATTCGTCAGGAAGTCTGACAATGAAAAGCTTACACCATCTCATATTGCCAAACTTTATTATCAAACCGTAAAACATCCAGTCAAGAAAATGTTTTGGGGATGTTTTTCATACATGGGGGTTGGATCTTTGGTGCCAATTGAAAGCATGATGAACAGCCAAAAATACAAATCCATGTTGGAAAAGTATTTAGACAAACAACTCCAAAAATGTCAACCTCAAGGAGGAGCGATTCTTCAACAGGACTCTGCTCCCTGTCACAAATCAAAGAAAATGATGGCATTTTTCAAAAATAAGAAGATTAATGTTTTAGATTGGCCCAGTAATTCGCCCGACCTCAACCCCATTGAAAATTTGTGGGCCATTTGCAAAGCTAGACTGCGAAAAATCGACTGTACCACTAAAACAAAAATGATAGAAGCGGCCATTCAGGTTTGGTATCGAGATGAGAGGATATCTGACAACTGCCAAAACCTCATAGAATCTATTCCAAAACGGGTAAAAGCAGTAATTGCTGCCAAAGGGGGACATATTTCCTACTCAATGATGTAAGTTTACTTTTATGGTTTTGTCAAAATATAATTTTTTGCTAAATAAACTGTTTTTTCATTAAAACAGCCTATGATTCCATTAATTCGCACAATACTGTATTATATCAAAAAGGTATGTCATAAATTAATTCACGGGGATTAATTTCAGGGACAAAAATAAATTGATTGAATCCAACTTACTTTAGTACAAAAGTGTACACAAAAAAGTTACAGCCCTTTAAAGTTACAAAATAAAAATTATCTTTTTGCATTATTTCCTAAACTACTTGACATTTTGTAATAAAAAGGGACACTTTATTTTCTTGTTCTGAAGGCATAAAAAAGAAACACCAAAATCCAAGCGCAAAGAAAAATTTTAAGGGGGTGTGCAGCCCTAAATCCCCCAAACTTTTGAGTACGTTCAAATCAAATGAATTTTGTGGCATCATTAGTTTAAGACACTTTTTTCAAAAACCAGTTTTTATTGAGTTACTTACCTTTTCGAACCTTTAAATAATTACGTGCAACTAAATAAATAGCTTAAATAAATTAACAAGTACAAAAAATCCCTATAACCTCTATAAATATGATATTACAATAAATATTCAAAATGACCCCCATTTTCTTCAATACACATTCGGTATCATTTTAATTAGGAAAACGGAATGCGCTGAAAAATCATATTTTTCGGAAGAAATTGATTTGCAGCTTCAATTATTCTAACCCTCAATTGTTGTTCGTCCTCTATTGTTACAGAATATACTTTCTTTTTCATAAACCCCCAAAAGCAAAAGTCCATGGGGTTAAGACTTGGACTTCTGGGTGGCCAAGAAATAGGTGCGTCACGACCCCTTTTAATCCACCGACCAGGGTACTGTATGCAAAGGTATTTTCAGACTTCATTACTGTAATGCGGTGAACCACCATCTTGTAGAAACCACATATTTTGCCTTATTGCAATATTCACTACTTCCAAATACTCTTGTAAATCGTTTGCCAAGAACTGCAAATAAATATCACCATTTAAATTGTTGGGAAGAAATACTAGGCCTATTAGATTGTTATCCACAATACCTGCCCAAACATTAACTTTGAAAGTCCTTTGGTGATGAGTAATTTTTTTTTTCGTGAGGACTTTTGGTTGGCTTAAATGTGCTCGTTATGAATGTTTGTTATTCCATTTCTACTGAAGGTAGTCTCGTCGGTAAACAAAATATTTCTAATAAAATTAACATTTAGAGTGTTTTCCATTAACAACCAATCGCAAAATCCAATCCTTTTAGGATAATCTTCAACCAATAACTCTTGAACCATTGTTAAATGATAGGGTTTAAGCATCTGATCCTTCAAACGCCTCCAAACCCTTACGTGAGAAGTATTTAGTTGAGCAGCTATACCCTTGTACTTGTTCCAGGGACTTCTTAAATGATTTCTAAAATGTCTTCATCAGTTGCATCCATTATTGGACGACCACTATTGACAGCAACTTGCGGTTGGAATGTAACCCTTTTTTCGTAAATGACGATCAATGGTCAGAAATAATCGTCTATGGGGTGTATTAGATTGGGGTATTTTACTCCATAACGCCTTGCGGCTGCTGCACTATTTCCTTGACATTTACCTACTTTTTATTGAAATCATAATTTAATCTGATTCAACTTACCCAAAGTTAAATGCATATCTTGCATTTCCTGAAATGTGTAGGCTATTGTAATATCAAAATTTTTAATATTAATCTTATTCACACAATAAATGATAGCTTCAAATTATTGACTATTATTGATGAAACTGTTTGTAATTATTGTATCCGTAGAAACTAATTGTAATTTTATGGCCAACTAGGAACAAACTAGTTTTTCGAAAAAGTGATCAGAGGCAAAAAAGTTTTAAAAATAATGTGTTTAAACGAACGATGCCACAAAATTCATTTGATTTGAACGAATTCAAAAATTTGGGGGAATTTAGGGCTGCACACCCACCTTAAAAGTTTTCTGTGTCCTTAGATTTTGTTGTTTCTTTTGTATGAAAATTACCTTCAGAACAAGAAAGTAACGTGTCCATTTTTATTACAAAATGCCAAGCAGTTTAGGAGATAATGCAAAAAAACAATTTTTATTTTGTAACTTCAAAGGGCTGTAACTTTTGTGTACACTTTTGTACTAAGGTAAGTTGGGTTCAATCAATTTATTTTTGTCCCCGGAATGCGTGATTTAATTTATGACATACCTTTTTGAAACACCTTGTAGTATAATGTAATTTATCGCCCACAAGAATCAATTGAAATTATTTAACTTTATGTAGGTAAAAAATTGCGTGATTTTCTCACGGTGCGTGAATTGTTACCCTTGAATTTGCGATCAAAAATATAATATTTACCCTGGGGTTTTGCTTTACCATAATCATAAATTCAGATAAAACAATATCGTGGACTGGAATGCTACGTTTATATGAAAAATACACGTATACGAGTGAAAATCTATGAAAGAAATGTTTGGCTTTGCATGTGGCATGGTTTATATTTCAAACAAACTCTAGTTAATTACTATTTAACTGGGAATAAGCCAAAATTTAAGGTTAAAGTATGTTTATTGACGTTTCAAGAACGATACTGGATATGAGACTAAAGTGTATAGAAAACCAACACACGTAAATAGATATTTAAATTTCAAATCAAATCACAATATTTATTAAAAAGGGAATTATTAAATCCTTATACGATAGAGCCAAAATTACTTGTTCTAACGAAAATTCGTTCTTGGAGGAGAAACATTTGTTAACATCTGTCTTATTAAAAAATGACTATCCTTTATGGTTTATAAATAAGGAATTTTCAACAATCGATCGAATAGAACAAAACAACTCAAAATAAGATCCCATATTATGCACAAGGAATAATACGAGGAAAATAACAATACCGTACATAAAAGGATTATCAGAAAAACTTAAAAGGATAGGAAATAAATTCAACATTTCAACAACATTCAAAACAACAAACACGTTGAGATCTATTTTGTCCAAAACCAAACCTAACAATGAACAAGATAGGAGAAAGAATTGCATTTATAAAATACCCTGTGTTAGAATAAGTGAACATCAATTGTATATTAAAAATAGAGAATTTGATAGATCTCAAATATGTAAACACGCATGGGATAATGAACATAGGGTTCAATGAAATAATTCAAATGTAGTCCTAAAAGAAACGAATGGTAAAAAAAATCGAAGAAGCGGCTCTAATTATGCTAAATGAGACCAATTGTGTCGCAAATTCCTCGGCAGAATGTAGTAAGATCTGGTAACCCATATTGAAAGAGGAAGTTATTAATAAGAAAATACCAGTATTAGTAAGTCAGTAACATATAGAGGATACATCATTTATGATTTTTTAAAAACATATAAAATCAGAATTTGGTGTTTATTTGAGGTTAACTAAATGCACGACCAAATACTTACCATGTGGGGATAGTATTATGAGGTTTTTTCGTGGATTTTCCCTCATAATTTACTATGGAATCACTAAAAGGAGAGTTTAACTGTCATTATGGCATGTGTTTGTCTTTTTAAATACAAATTACATGTTATAATTTTTTTCTGACGGATAAGTTGATATCATGTAATTGAATGAACTATCTTATAAGTAAAGTCGTCCCAGAAGCGCAACTCAACAATATTGGCAATATCATTTTAAAATCGTCTACTTTAAAATGCATAATGTATGTCTGAATTGTCAATATAAATGAGTCAGATAAAAATAAATTGTTAGAAGAATTTTTCACTAAATAACAGAAAAACAAAATTTGTTTAATTTACTGTTTGTATTTTGAGAACGATTTCCGAAGTGGAAATTGAAACGTGTTGAAATAAACGTACTTTAACCTTTAATTGTGGATTATTTCCAGTTAAATAGTAATTAATTTAAAATGCCACAAGAAAATAGCTTCAGAACAATATTAAACTTTAGTTAATATTTGAAGATAATAGAACTGGAAATCATATTAAGTTTAGACTAAAAGTTTCAGTTTAAAATGTTTCTAAATAACTAAGATATGAAAGAAAAGGTCGTCACATCGAAACAGCTTGTTCTACCACATAGATGATATTGTCTTAAACTACGATCTACTATAGACATGACTACAAATAAAATTAAGCATTAGTTTGAATAATATCCTTAATACCATGACAATAGGATGTTTGGAACGCTTTACCAACCTTGAACACATCATCAAGTTACGTAAAAAACGAAAGTGTTGAAGTTACCTGGAAGTTTCAAATACCATAGGTTGACTTTGATAAACTTCATATTTAAGAATATAAAACTTGCTGTAGCCTTAAAAAAACGTCTATAACTGCTGCCCATTACCAGCAACCGCTCATAAACTAAAAACTATGGCTCTGGCAGAGAAGAAAAATTGAGGGAATAGAATACGACCAACAATTTTAGGAATATTATTTCTTCTAAATTTGTTAGACGACCTTAGAGAAGAAATATTATTTACGCTGCTGCTTGTCCCACCAACTGTCCTTGGTTCATATAGTCGAATCGTATGGACTTGCAATACAGGTTAACTCTCCTACAAGAATTACTAATACAACATCTACCATTATTTCAGATTATCTTAGATTTCTCACTCCTTTGATGAACCCTTTACAATTAATATTCCAGGATTATCTGATAATGAAGCATTATATTCCAAGTTTAATACTCAACAAACCCTCTTCGAAAACACTACGTTTAGGATGGGATTTTTTTCGCTCCGAACTTTCGTAAATTCCAAATTTGTTTGTTTGTTTCTTTGTTTATTTAACGGGATGAACCCTTTTTTCCTTACAAAAATTACAATATACACATATAATTAACATATAAACTGTAGTCATATATTACAATTTTAAAAAGTATTAATAACATTAATGTCTCAATTTCTTTAAACTATTCTTAAACGAGGACATGGATAAATTAAACAATTCAACACTATCTTGCAAATTATTGGCAGTTCTCAACATCCTTGTGATTGACTCACTTTTACCATAATTAGTGTGAGGAAACTTTAGTCTAAACAGGTCAGGAGAGCGTGTTCTTCTAGAATTTACATTAAAAACAATTAATTCCAGCAATTCCGGACAATCAACATAACCATTAAGAATGTTATGCAAAAAACGCAATTCACACTCAGATTCTCTATTTTCTAAAGTTTTCATATTAAGTTGACAAAGAATATAGTTATAATCACAGTTAGTTCTATTAAAACCCATTTTATACCTGCAAATTCTTAGGAATTTATTTTGAACTCGTTCCAACTGGTCAATATACATGTTATAATATGGATACCAAATAATATTACAATATTCCAAAATGGACCGAACTAGAGAACAATACAAAATTTTGAAAGTAAATATTGAAAATTCTCGGGAGTTCCTTTGAATAAAGCCGAGCATTCTATATGCCCGCGATGTAATATTATTAATATACCTATCAAACATTATTCTTTGGTCAAATGTAATTCCAAGGTCTCTAACTTGATTTACTTCTGTAATCGATACTCCATTAAGTATCTATGTTCTATATAACTGATGTTTAGTATTTCTGGAAAACGTAATTTTATAGCACTTTTTTATATTTAAATATAAGGCATTAATCTCACACCAACGAGATAAATTATTTAAGTCAGACTGAAGAGCGTCCATATCAGAGGTATTTTAATTGTTTTAAAGATCTTTATGTCATCAGAAAACAAAAGAAATTCACTATTATTAATTACTGATGATATGTCATTCACAAACAGATTAAATAGAAGTGGGCCTAAGTGAGAACCTTGAGGTACACTCGAAGTAACATTAATCGCTTCAGCAACAAAATCACCATATTTTACTATTTGTAAACGATCTGTTAAATAACTCGTGATCCAACCCAATAAATTATCCCCAATTCCGTATCCACGAAGTTTAGCAATTAATATTTCGTGATTTACCCTGTCAAATGCTTTGGCAAAATCAGCATATATGGAGTCAACTTGGTTTCCCGATTCCATAAAATCAGCAATCAAGTTTGAATACAAAATAAGATTTGTAGAAGTAGATTTCTTTTGATAAAAACCATGTTGTTGACCGAGAATTAAATTTTTACAATCGTAGGTTAACATATGGTTAACAAAAAAATCAAACATCTTTGGTAGTTCAGACTGCAAACAAACAGCCCTGTAATTTTCAACATTATTATTTTGACCAGATTTAAAAATGGGTTTTAAAAAACTACTTTTCAAAAATCAGGAAATGTAGAAGAAGTTAATGACTTATTGAATAATAACTGAATAGGTTTAGCAAGAGTGAATACACATTTTTTAATAAAATACATTGGTATACCATCTGGACCCGCTGTCAGTTTCCACGGATTATTCTGTATCTTATCAATAATATCCTTAACATTAATTAAATAATTATTAGCATTAACATAATTTTCGTACTTAAAATTAGGAATCTGATTTATTTTTCCTTTATTATAGACAGTCGAAAAGAACCCAGCAAATAAATTCACAATATCTGAACCATTTTCACTACTTTCATTACCATATGCCATATACAATTTATGCCTAATTACTATAGATGGAACTTTCATTCTGGCCTATAATTTGAGTGATTGTTTAGATAGGCTTTTCTGTATTTTAAATAAGGCATTTCCTTTAATTACAATTAATTCAAAACTTCACAAAACCTGGACTACTAAAGATATCCGCATATCAGCCAAGAATATGCGTTTAATACCGTACATCAAGAAATTTACTTCTAACTTCTTTGTCACTGAATATATTTCCAAGTTATGAGAAACCCATCTAAAACTTACTAAAACAGCTAAAAACCGTACTATTAAAATCGTCTGAGAAGCTCATTATATATTTTAGAAACTGCTTGCTCAATTCGTAAACACCTACATGTTTTTTCAGAAAGACCTAATCATGACTACTTCACTAAAAATTCAACCTTTGATGTTTATTTACCGATCTCGTCCAATGAGTTAGTAAACATTGTATTCGGCAAAAAATGTATCCTTTACAACCTAAATCTACAACATCTTTCCCAAGTTCCTTAAAATGACAAAAGCTTACCTATCTAAAGGACCATATTAATTAGTTCAAATCAAAAAAAATTGGCAATAAGACATGTTCGAAATAATTTAAAAGAAGTTTTCCTGAATATTATCCAGTTATAACAGAAAAAATCTAGCGGAATGATTTGATTGAAAATTGAAATTTAAATAAATGGTGGGTGTGCCAGGATTAAATTAATGGTGAATGCCACAGAACCCGAATGTTTCTCTTCGTTTGTAATATTACTGTGCACATAATTGAGGGGGTTAGAAGTAAAAGGGTTTAAGCGCACTTTTTTAAAATATGGTCTAAGTACAAATTCGCATACTTAAATGGTATTATAACTTGGTAGTAAAATGATTCAAGCATATTTCAGCCTACAGTCGCCAATCTATCGCCATTACATTTTATTGAATGAAAACAATTGCATTTTGCTTTGGGAGTAAACAGGTCTATGTGCGCTTGAACCATTTTACCACCAAATTATTTTTAGTATTTTGTAAAACACAAGATAATTTTCATGTATTAAACGAATTTTGTGAAGAACAACATGAAGCACCTGTGAAAAAATCATATTATCGATTTATCTTCAACGCAGAGTTCAATTTGAAATTTCATAAGCCTTATGTGATACATGTAGTCTCTGTGACAATTTTCAAAACTTGATAAAATATTATGAAACTGAGGAAACTATTTCAAACGCTAAATGGGATTTAGAATTACATCCTAGAAAAGCTAAGAAAGCAAACGACTCTAAAAAATTAGATATTAAAAAACACAAAAATATTGAGAATACTGTCGTTATTTGTTTCGATTTGCAACAGACATAGCCAACTACCACTACTAACTACTTCCAAGGTATTTTACCTTTCTTAACTATGGACGTACAATTTTTGTATATACAACTTACTTACTGGACAAAATCAAATGTTTTTATGGAGTGAAACAGTTGCAGCAAGAGGTTCCCAGGAAATAGGCTCATGTCTGATAAAATTTATCAGGTGTCTTCCCCCCAAGGTAACAAAGATAGTTGCATATAGTGACTCTTGTGGAGGGCAGAATAAAAACACAAACGTCTCCAAACTGTTCTCCTTTATCGTTCAAGCTACTCATACCACCGAGATCCATCACAAGTTTCTGGAACCTGGTCACACCTATATGGAGTATGACCGCAGTTTTGGTTTAATTGGAAAGAAAAAACGACAAATTCCTCAAGTTTTTGTTCCAGTAGATTGAGAACGTGTTATAAAAAATACATCCTCAAAGTTTGTTATTGTTACAGAAGATTTTTACTCGTGTTGTATACTACATGAAATAATGAAATATCCTAAAAAGGATTCCATTGGCCAGATAATACAATGGCGCAGTATTTCCTGGTTGGCATATTTTAAGACAGAAAATCTAGCTTTTAGGTACAAACATACTTTAAACCAGGATATTTTCCAGGAGTTTTCGATGAGTACTATGGGAAAAACACAAAGTTTACGTCTATCTTTTTAGCTTTCCAAATTGAACCCTATTAATGACACGACACTACCAATTCAGAATGCCAAATATAAAAATCTACTAAGCCTCTTGTATTCATCATAATATAACGGGGGTCCTAGGGCGATTGCCGCTTCCCGCATTTCAGCCTCCATCTTTTCCTATCTCTCCAATCTCCCTCTTCTAAGCCTGTAGATTGCATTGTTTTTGTAATTTCTCTTCTCCAGTAATTTGGTGGTCTTCCCCTTTTCCTTCTTTCTGACGGATCATACGTTAAGGCTTTCTTTGGCAACCGCTCCTCCTCCATTCTCATCACGTGACCATACCATTGTAATTGCCTATTCTATCTGAAAGAGTATCTCTAATTCCTGTACGGTTTCGTATTTCCTCATTTTTGATTCTTTTCATTCTCGATACTGGACATCCTTCTAAGATCATCCATTTCCACAACGTCTACTTTATGTCGTTCATTCTTTGTCATCGTCCAACATTCGGCACCATATGTGGTAATCGGTTTTACAATTGCTCTGTATTCACGAAGTTTGGTATGCATCTTTATTTTATTAGACCACAGTAATGAATTCAGTATTCGGATGCATTTTTTTCCTTGGGTTATTCGGTTTTGTACATCTATGTCAACTCTGCCATCTGCTGATATGATGCTTCCTAGATATTTATATTGGCTGCAACCTTTTATGACTGCGTTTTCAAGCCTCAGATCTGTGGTATTTCCTTAAATTTTTAAATATTCTGTTTTGCTTATGTTTACAGTAAGCCCCCATTTGGCATATTCCTGAAATAATTTTCGATTCATATAATTTATATCTTCCTCATCGGTTGCAACCACCACCTGATCATCTGCAAACAACAATGTATACAGAGTTTCTTGTCCCACTTTAATGCCCATAAATCTACATTTATTTCTCCAATTCCTCAATGCTTCTTGGACGTCTATTTTAAAGAGTGTCGGTGACAAACAGCATCCTTTCTTTAGGCCTTTAGTGACTTTAAATTCATTTGAAGTTCTGGTTCCAATTTTTACACAACTAACTGCGTTTTCGTACAATTTATATATCGCTCGGATATACGTCGAATCCAATCCGGACCTTTCGAGGACCTCAAACATTTTCTTTAACGGGACACTATCATATACTTTCTCAAGGTCTATAAATACCAAATGGGTCTCTCTACTTCTTTCGACACGCTTTTCAATTATTTGTCGTAGAATAAATATATTATCAAGGCAGGATCACCCGGTATGAAAGCCACTTTGTTCTTCAATATCTTGTATCTGTCTTTCAACCCTCTTCTTTAATATTCTGCCGTACAACCGGTCCACAGAGCTCGTCACACTAATACCTCTATAATTGGAGCAGTCTCTTTTATTTCCTCTCTTATATATGGAGTTTATATAAGTTTTATTTCAATCTTTAGGAATTTCCTGGTCTCCTGGTAATTAGTGACAATATAGTTTTTTTTAAATTTTTTCTAATTAATCTTACGACTAGTAAGTAAGACAATTAACAATTATAACTAGTTAATTTTTATATTTCTTTATTAACAGATGTCGTGAAAAAGAATTAAATTAAATTCAAAAGCTTGACAGTAAGTCAAAGAGTTATCTTTATCTTGTGGGCTTGTGGGCCAAATAGACTGACTGCATCCTCAAGAATCACCACTTGATATTTAAATCAACAGGCAAGAATACCACCATTATATATATATATATATATATATATATATATATATATATTATATATATATATATATAATATATATATATATATAGAGAGAGAGAGAGAGAGAGAGAGAGAGAGGGAGAGAAACTATATTTCAATTGCAAAATAAATTATCTTCAAAACAATCTTCCCATTTTCTTGTATTTTTGTATTCACGAAAACGGCAATCACTGCATCAAACCACATGCGTGCAAGCCTTTGCCCAATTAACAGGCATTAGCTTTAGTAACAGTAAAAACATTCCTTGAAATTTGATCAAAGCTTCAAGATAAATACAAAATATTTTCACAATCTGATGTTAAAATGTAAACTAACTTTGCCGCGCAATACTATTAGAATGGGCTGATGTTATTTTTGCCCACCAAATCCATCGCAAATTTACTGGAGAACTGCGTGGAATAATTGGCATATAAAACTGATTACTAGGCTTAAAACTTAACGTGGAGTGTTCGATTAAAGCGTTGTGAATCCAGTGGCGGGTTTCGAAATTTGGAATATAATAAAATGCTGTATTAGATTTTTTGTTAATGACTTAGCGTCGAACTGAATATAGAAAAAGCATGAACCATACATTAAAAAATAAAAACTATGGAAGATATGCAAGCATCTTCTTTTTAAGGTTGATTCAGACACATCAGTCACGTCTCGTCACAGTGATTGCGCCGAACCGAACAATCCGTCATACAAAATATTCTTTAATACAAATATGTTGCCGGCATTCACACTCATCAGTTGACAAACAGTTTCCCAGCTGTCAGATAGTTGATAGTTCTGTGACCAAACAGGACCGGTTCAGCGCCGAAACGACGACGGGACTGATGTGTCTGAATCGACCTTTAGGGTGCCTGTCCGTTCCGAAATTTGGCGATCATTCTGGCTATGATGACTTTGTTGTGTTGAGGTTTTTCTATGCCATGCTCTCAGATTAACAAGCCAGGATATTCTTCTTCATCCTGGGACCGTTTTTCCTTCAATTTTACCTTGCAAAATGCATTGAAGTAGCTCGTATCTGCCTTGATTACTCAATATTTGTCCCAAGTATTGCAGCTTACAGCCCTTTACGATGTTAACCAGATCCGCGGTTGTGTTAATTCTCCGTAGTCCTTCTTCATTGGTGACTTTGTCTGTACATGGTATCTTCAGGATCCTTCTGTATAACCATAGCTCAAAAGTCTGAAGTTTTGACAGAGTTTTCCGCCTTCAATGTCCACGTTTCTACTCCGTACAGAAGCACTGATAACGTACCGTACACGTAACATTTAAGGAGCTTTATTTTTGTTTCTATGGAGGGGTCATGGCTCTTAAACACAGAGATCATAGTCAACTTTCCGATGCGACATTTATCTCTTGGGTATTGTCCCACGACGCATTGATTATAGTTCTCAAGTAGTTGTATTGTGTGACACGTTCAATTCTCATTTGGTTCACATACAGATTTGCTCCAGTTATGTTTACCTTGCTGATGATCATTAGCTTGGTTTTGCTGGTGTTTATATATAGTCTATATGTTCTACATGTGTCCGTTATTTTGTTCATTAAGTTTTGCAGCCCTAAGATTTCCGTTTCTCTGTATCTTTATTCATGTGTTGTTCTTTTGTTTCTCTCACTGTTTCTTGTATGATGGTCAGACTTTTCTTTATAGTTCCTGCATTTTTGCGTTTTTAGCACCTTTGTATTAAGGTTTTCACTCACCTTCAGTTGAACATTGGAATCTTTCAATTTTTTTTACATCATACTTCTTCATCGACTTACTTGTAACCTTCTTCATTCTGACTTTGAAATTACCTACAACTGGTACATGATCAGAATTTATGTCTGCCCAGGGTATGTTTTGACAGATGAATAGCTCTTCCTATACCTCTCATTTACTAGCAAATAATCAATCTGACTTCTTACAATCCTTCCCACAGAATCCTTTGAAGATTTCCAGGTGTACAGTTTACTTAGATGTAGCTTATACCAGGTGTTCATTATTACTAATTGATTTGCTTGCGCAAAAATCTTCAACATATCTCCCTGATCGTTCCGATTTCCTAGACCAAATGGTCCAACTGCAGATGATCTTTTACTGGCCCCAACTTTGGCGTTGAAGTTACCCATGACAATTATTAGGTCATGCTTTTTCAACCTTTTCACGACTTAATTAATTAATGTATAGTTCTTCTATCTCTTCTTCTGTTCCTTCTGTTGTAGGTGCATATACTTGAATTTTATTGACGTCGATTGGTCTTGGGTTTGGTCGATGCAAGCATACCTGGGAAAATGAGCACAAAGGATAATAAAAAGATGCGTCAATATTCATAAACGACCAGCAAAAATAGGAAAATCCAACAGCCTTTTTCTTACTAATCCTTCAGTATCGTCATAAATATATTAATAGACCTGCAAAAAAGGCGATAGTATTCTCATCTCCGCAATTTCTGGTAGCCTTTACTTTTTGGCTATATCAGTTTTTGATAAATACATTATAATTGGTCTTATACTGGCTTTATAATTTCTTAGCTTTATCTCAGTGTCAGTACTAAAGATTACAGCAAATGCTTTTATATTTCTTCGTCATCAAAGTTTGCCGCCTGATGCGAGAGCCACTGCAACATATCCATTTTGACCTCTAAGATACTTTATATACCGAGGTTATCGGTTGGATTGCCAAATTTTTCTCCATCAAATGAAGTGATAGTCAATTCGTCAGTGATCACTAAGAGTTGTCCATTTCGTTCCTAATCGTGTACATACTTTTGGCCATTTGTAATAGACTTCACCCCTTTGCGTACTATTATATTACTAATGGTACCTACCGCTATGCGGATAGCGAGTAGGAACTCTTTAAATTCTCGAAGATATCTTATATCAGGGAAAATAAATCAATCCCTGCCCTCCGCAGATTCCAGGGGTTTCCTGACCGGAAAACTAGTACCTGTTTAATGTCTCTTGTTCAGAGTTACGGATGAAGTCCACCGGCAGCCACGGTGGAGAAGCGGAGCTTCGGTACGGTGCGGATGGCGGAAGTGGTAACTCTCGATTATAGGGTTAATATAAAATCAAAACAGTAGCGTTTGATCCAGAATAGAGGGCTACGAATAGCGTCTGACCCAGAGTGGGCGTTTGATATAAAACTCACCAATCCGTGTAGCCAGCGTGGTGTTTGAAGGCTACCAACTATATAGACATGGTGAATACTAAAACGAACGGAAACAGTCCCCTGGTGGGTGTAGTATGTTATGCCAAATCCCATACCCAGAAAAGCGTCTGCCTCGTGGAATTTGGGTAAGGCAAGAATTTGCTTAGTACACACAGAATGCATATCGAAACATATAACATCAGAACGATGAAGTCAGAAAATAATTTAGAAGAGTTGCAAGAAGAACTTAAGACTATAAAATGAGACATAGTAGGCTTATGCAAGACAAGGCTTAAAGAAAGAAACGACTCTACTAAAATCAGGACACACTTTGTACCAATACAATTTAGAAACTAACCAAGGAATAGGAGGCCTAGGCTTTTTGGTACGTAAGAAAATTGAAAACTTGGTAACTAAATTCCAAGCGATTTCTAATAGGTAATAAAACTAAATCGTAGATACAGCATTTAAATAATCCACTGTTATGTACCAACTTCTTCTGCAGATAATGAAGAGGTAAATAAAGGGTAAAGGTAAAAAGGATAATGAAGAGATAAAGAAAATTATTGACACAGAATAAACTAACAAACAGAGAAACTCGAAATGAATCAAGAGGAATATCAAAGTGAACTAAAAAAGAGACGAAGACCTCTAGTAGTATTCAACACAAAAGATATAAATGAAACAACACAAAAATTAATGAATGACATAAAGTCAAATAAAATAAAATAGGTCTTAAAATGAACCTTCAGAAAATAAAAATAATGAGTAATTTACAAACTAATATTGATATTGACAACGTCAGTCTTGAAAATGTAGACCACTATATATATATATATATATATATATATATATATATATATATATATATATATATATATATATATATATATATATATATCGTGGACATGCCATTAAAATCGGTAAAGAAAATCAAATAGCCGAAATAAAAAGACGCATACAATTGTCTTGGGGAGCTTTCGGCAAGTTAAGCTTGATCTTAAAGAATAAAGATATACCAATCTATATCTAATGTTTAGGTCTAATAAAGATATACTAATGTCTAAAACGTAGAGTTTATGACAAATGTATCTTGCCTGTAACTACATATTGACTGAAGACCATAGCTTTTACAAGGAAAACCTTAGAGCAGCTTAGTACAACTCAAAGAGCGATGGAGAGGGCCATGCTAGGGATTAGTTTGAGAGACAAGATTGGAAATATCGACATTCGTAAAGGAACAAAGATTATTGATCATATAGCAGAACGTATAGCAAGGCTCAAGTGGCAATGGGTTGGACATGTTGCCCGAGATAATCCCAAAAAATGGACACAGACATTAACAAACTGGAGACCAAGAGAAAACAGGCGAGGAGTAGGCAGACCACAGAAGAGGTGGGCAGATAATATCAAACAAGTCGCAGGCAAGCAGCGGACGAGAATTGCCAAGAGTAAAAATCAATGGAAGCAAATGAAAGAGGCCTAAGTCCAGTAGTAGACGAATACAGGCTGAAGAAGACGATATTACTTATAATGTTTTTTCCATTCCTATTGAATTGCTGAGACTCAATTTCAACGTATTTCGCAACTTCGGATCTAAAAAAACGAATATCAGACAGTCGGCAGGATCATTTATTACCGTAATGGAGTTAAAAATTTAAACAGATATCGCGCATGCGCTGAATGCCGACATCTGCACGGCAGCGGCAGAATTAAAAAGTTTCCATATAGCGCTAAGCTTTTTCAATTACAATCAAACATAAAGAAACTTCATTTTAGTACTTTCTTATTCCTCTCCAAAAAAATTCATCTTTCTACTGTAGACAATTCTTTCCAGGCATTGTTCCAGCTATGTTTTCTGTTTAAGTAGCATGCAACACTTCTTGTAATCTCTAAATCTCCACACGCTATATGCATAAATTTCCGCAAAACCGACCCGTATGAGAGAAAGGGTAAACTATCAAAATAAAATTAATGTTTGAGGGTATTTTTAGTAAACTGTTTTGCATATGTATATATGTATGTATGTATGTATATATATATATATATATATATATATATATATATATATATATATATATATATATATATATAAAAGCTACAACCGTCAATTTATATTAATAAAGTATTCAACTAGTGAAATCCAGAGGTTTATTCGGTCAGTCTGGTTGGCAAAATAAAAAACAGAAGTCAACTACTTCATAAGTTTATAGAAGACGTTTCGCTTTATACTTCTAAAGCTTCATCAGTTCTAACTCAATATGTAGTATTAAAGATGTTATTGTATATGTACTTAAGTTTACTCATAAATTTAGAACTAACTTAAAAAAAAATTTAACAGGAACATGCAAAAAATAAATAAATATATTAAAGTGAGCCGTGTGCATAGGCAACCAAATATACTGTATTATGACAGATGTAAAATGAGGTTATTTATTAGTTTGAGATGTTTAAATTTACATATAATTAATAATTACGGATGTAAAATAGTGTTATGTGTTGATTTAGGATGTTTAGTTTATATATAATTGTATATTCTGATCTTATAAGCCTAAATGTCCATAAGATTCTCACTAGAAGGGTAAAGAATTTTCTCGAAAACGTCAATCGAAAACAACAAAACCAATCTAACAATGAACAAGAAAGGACAAATAATTGTATTTATAAATTACCTTGTGAATGCGATCAGTTGTATTTAGGTGAAAGATCAAAGCCATTAAATGTTAGAATAAATGAACATTAATCTTATATTAAAAATAGAGAATTTGATAGATCTCAAATATGTAAACATGCATGAGATAATGAACATAGGGTTCAATGGAATAATTCAAGTATAGTCCTAAAAGAAACGAATGGTAAAAAGAGAAAAATCAAAGGAGCGGCTCTAATTATGATAAATGAGACCAATTGTGTCGCAAATCCTTCGGCAGAATTTAGATGTTACCCACATTAAAAGAGGAAGTTATTAAAAGGCAAATACCATTATAAGTAAGTCAGTAGCATATCGAGGATACATAATGTATGTTTTTTAAATAACAAACATATAAAATCAGAATTTGGGGTTTATTGAAAGTAAACTAAATATACGACCAAATACTTACCATCTCGGGATAGTATTATAAGGTTTTTTCTTGGTTTTTCCATGAGAATTTAGTATGGAATCACTAACAGGAGAGTTTTACTGTCATCATGGCATGTGATTGTCTTTTTAAGACAAAGTACATGCTATGATTTTTTTCTGACGGATATTCTCAAGGTAAAGTTGATTTCATGTAATCGAATGAACTATCTGACACGTAAAGTTGTCCCAGGAAAGCAACTCAACAATATTGGCAATCTCAATTTAACGTTGTCTACTTTAAAATGCATAATGTATGTCTGAATTATCAATATAAATGAGTCAGATAAAATTAAATTATTAGAAAAAAATTTCACCAAGTAACAAAAAAACAAAATTTGCACAAGAAATCCGACAAGAAATGTAATATCGAGAAAAAGAAGCTTTTGGGGGTCAAAAAAAATTAAGCAGCTTGAAGTAAAATAAACATCCACAACGAATATGCAGTAAAAATGTTTTTAATGTAACAAAAGTTTCGTCAATATATGCAAGGACGTTTAAAATTATTTAAACATTACTAATAATTTTTCTTTTGTTTCAGATTTATTTTGGAATATGGGTGACCGTATGCGTGACTGCATCGTGGGTGGGAGCTACGCATTGCATAAAGTATTTGTACTTAAGACGACCAAAAGACACGGATATAGATGCCGATCCTGTTCTGATCCCACATGACACCAGTGGGATTAATATGACACTACTTCAAACGATATATGTAAGTCAATGACAAGTATTTAAGTCAATATCTCTTATATCTCTTTTGTTTGTATTTCTACCTACTTCCATTACATTGGATTCAATTATTGTCTTGTTTCAAACCTAAGTATTTGAATAAACTGCTCTTACCAATAAATACACCAACCCAATACAAAGCGAAAGGTTTGTCGGTATATTTGATGTTCAGAGGACAGAAATTTCGGAGTGACAGTGACAGTTAAACTACTTAGTACACTAAGAAAAGTAATGAGGAAGTCATTCAAAACTGTAGTAAAATTATAGTTATAATAAGAAACGAAGTAACCCTTTGTTTTGATAGATCTGTTTTGTATGAATTATATTTTTTCTGTAAAATTTATTATATCCCATATATCAATTCTGAACTGATAATTTAAAAGGTCTAAGTCAAAAATATCGATGTGTTATTTTAAAAAACAAATTAACGTACTTAAAGTATTTTAGTGCGTTAAAAAACCGATAAAAAGCGGTTGAATTTGAGAGTAAATTTCAAAATAGCGATGAAAATCGGTCGATTTCTATTAATCTTTATCGTTTTTTTAAAGTTACTAACTTCAGTACAGAATTATATTTTGACACCTCTAATGTTTATTTAGAAAGCTTGTAACCTCGGAAACCTTTTTTGGATGGTGCTAGAGAGGTCACCAATGGAGACACTGCGGACGGCAGCCAGATGGTTGGTGGAGAGCGAGTCGTGGGTTCGAAACTATCTTTTGGAACCGAGAATGGGTCCAGCGTATGAAATAAGTAAAGATAGGACAAGAGATATTAGAAAAGATACAGAAATAAACGAGAAGATAGATAGGTTCAACTACCAAAAATACGATAAGATAGAAACAGGGCGCCACTCAATTTTTTTGGGGTTAAGGAGAAAATTAAGAAACCTTAGAAAAGAAAAGAGATAAGCAAAGATATTTAGGTTCAGAGATCAAACCCAAGGAAAGATACCAACAATTAATTATCAAATAAATTTGATCAACACACTATATAAACAATTAATAAATATATAACTTACCTACGAAACTTAATCAGCCTGATCTTTCTACTGGACAAAGGTATAGTAATATTTAAAGGTAAAAAGCAAATACTCAGAGTAACTATTTTATCAGGGAACTTGTTAGGAGCCGACAAATAAAATACATACATAAAAAATAACAATATATTCAACAACAAAATTATGACACTGCTGAATGCAACACAAGTAATAAAAGTACACCAACAACTATAAAATGGTGGTATACATATAAAAATAAGCAGTAATATAATTAGAAAATACCTTTACAAAGATATATAATACAATCATGTACAAATAAAGTTTTGGCGTATTTCGAGACATTACAGCAAATAATGAATAAAAGTTATAACCAACACAAAAGATAACAAAAATTAATCAATTCTAAATTTACAAAAATACAAAAAGGTTACAGAAATGAAAACATAAGAATTTAACCAAACCGCACTTGGTTAAGTGGATTAACTATTTCGCACTATTAATGAATGAGAAACTGAGACTTAAATGTTCATAATTATTACTTATTGAAATTTTTTGAATGTATTGAAATGTTCTTTAATTGAATGCAAAAATGAGCAATCTACAGGTGAAGACATGGAGGAACTTTAGATAAAAAAAGCTGTTAACCACAGTAAAAACATCCAAAATCGAATACTGTGGTGTCATCATGAGGATCAACTAAAGATATGGATTGCTGCTACTAATTTTACAGAGAAAAGTAGAAAGAAAGCGAGGACCAGGAAGGCGAATAATTTCCTGGTTGAAAAGTGTGCAGTAGTGTGCAAAGTGTAGATTGCCATGATGGTCGTCAACATCTGAAACAGATAGACACTATATGAAGAAGTTCAACGGTCCCCCATTCCTTTTTTCTAATTTAAAGTACTCTAATAAGTTTAAAGCAAGATCTTGTGCTTGTGAGGTAAAGGTTTTTTCAGGCATAACCCTAAAAAAATTCGATAAAATATTTTCTTTTTGTTCACTTCTGAGGAAACTAAAAAAAAACCATTCCTTAACTATGTGAATGAGATTAACTTTGTATGTAAATTAATAGCAAAATAAAATGCACTTACCATAAAATTCCAACCTCCAATATAAAATTAGCTGTGAAAACTTTGTGTAATATAAAGAACCTCCAAATTCAAAAACAGCGCAAAAAAACAGCAAAAAATCTTGATAGCCACAAGTAAACAAACCTTCACAAGTTGTACTTAAAACCTTCAAACGACCCCAAGTGTCTTTTTTGTACCTATTTATTTTCGATGTAGCTGGTTTATCTTTAGTTTCATGAGTGAGAGGCAATAATGATAGATAAAAAATATGTGTTTTATCTCGACAGTAAGGGTGGCCGCACACAGAAAGAGCAAATCTGTTTTAGTCAAAAACGTTTTTGGCTAAACGAGTTTGATGCTGATGTTTTCATATAAATGAAATGGCGCAACGTGTTTTTGGAATTCCCTTTTTGAAACCGCTCGAATAGTCAACAAGGAGCACATGTGGAAACAGCGATATTTTGTTTTTTCGTCTTGTAGGAGGAACCACTGCCAGAAAACTAGTGCAATTTCGTCGTTATCTGTCGACATCTTTAATAAAACTGATTGCAGTATGGTTTGCGTAAACATTTTGTTTCTCTTGAAAACAAAATGTTTTTTGTGGAAATAAAAACGTTTTCGTTTCAAACAAAAACGTTTTTGACTAAAACAGTTTTGCTCTTTCTGTGTGCGGCCATCCTAACTTTTGAACCTCTAATTTTTTGGAAAAACCGAAAAAACATGTCAATTAATATCTGAAGGGGGAGACATAATATCATACTAAAGGTTGTCGGAAAATGCACCCTCTAATCCCCTGTATCAACCCTCTATTTTTTTTAAATTACTTCCCCCTTTTTTTATTTTATATTTGGATTCTCCTTTTTGTACTGATTTCAAAAATGTATAATACCTTTGGCTTGAAGTGATTAGTTTATCAGATAGACAATTTTCCTGTTAACAAGACTCACCTTAATTGACTCTAACAAAATAGGTTGTAGCATAATTTAAATTCTAAATATTTAACCGTACTATTTGTAGTACCTTCAAAAACCAAGAAACAAAAAAATTCACTTTTTAATCAAGGTTTATCAAAGGTTTTCGGTATTATTTTTACATTTGTTTTAATCGGTTAATAGCGACAATTTGTTATAACTTGTAAGTAACAACTTATTTTGATACGTGTGCAATTTGATCGCTGAAATGGTGTACACTTTGCAAGAAAGAATCGAAATTGTAGGTTTATACTACAAAAATAATAATTGGTCAAGATCTAATGCAGAAAAAATTAGAGCAAGAGGGTCAGTTTGCAATAAAAAACATAACCGACAAGAACATTTAGACATTTAGAGTTTAAATTATGCTACAACATATTTTGTTAGAGTCAATTAAGGCGAGGGAGATACTGTCTTGTTAACAGGAAAATTGTCTACCTGATAAACTAATCACTTCAAGCCAAAGGTATTATACATTTCTGAAATCAGTACAAAAAGATTCAAAGAATCCAAATATAAAATAAAAAAAGGAGGAAGTAACTTAAAAAAATAAAGGGTTGATACAGGGGGTGAGAGGGTGCATTTTCCAGCAACCTTAAATATAATATTATGCCTCCCCCTTCAGATATTAATTAAAGTGTTTTTGCGTATTTCCAAAAAATTAGAGGTTCAAAAGTTATTTAAGGTGGATAGTTTTATCTGAAAAGCACTGTATACACACATTTTAAAGAGATATAAAGAGAGACATAAAGAGACTATTTTAACATTTCGTCAGTGGCTACGTTAAAAAGAAATATTCAGAGACAGTATAAAAAAGTAAAGACCGTAAACATCACTCGCATTGCCCTATCTTTATATTATATCTACATCCAGACGCAAATATCATCAAGTTTACCGCTTTTAAAAATCACCCTCGAGGAGTAAAAATATATTTCAGCGACTTCGCTTATTTCATTTTTATAAGAAATTTGTTGGAGCTTTTCATCCCGCCTTTCCCAATTTTTCATTTGTAATCGCGCTCTTGTGCAATTGTGCTGGGAAACGGTGAATTTCCACAATGTGACTTTATCAATGTCTATCTACGTTGTGTGATAGGTGGCCTTATTTTCCACAATTGTTTTTTACGGATCTTTCTTAAAATTGGTAACGTTGAGACAAGTATTTATTTCAGTTTATTTTTTTATAAATTTAATTTACTAGTAGAATAATTTATAAATATGCTTTAACCCTTAACTTGACAAAAGGTTAATTTTGAATCTAAAAATCTGAAAATTGGTATGTTTGCTGTTTGGGTATCATACAAATATTCTATAACAACAAAAAATATGATATATACGGGAGAATGATCCAGATGATCTAATCTGATATTATCTTGGGGTCTAGACTTTACCAGGTTTTTAATTTTTTTGGAAGGTAGTGATAGCTGCTCATGACTGAGACTTCCTCTTTTTATTTTGTCAGCCTGCAGTAGACTTTTGGCAAGTTTATTAATACATTGTTTCAAAGGAATGACTGTTTTTTTATCTTCGTGTAGAATGCTTGTATCACGGTTATATAATAGCCAAGCATTATTAATGGATATATTTATAATTTAAGCAAAAATGGCCATATACCATACAGATTGAACGAAATAAATTTGGAACATACGAAATATTATGTATTTCAGCTCAATTCTGCTGTAGGTGGTTGGCCAACAAAAGGTTGTCAAATAATTATATTATAAAAATCCAATACTTCAGCGGGCTGCTGGATTCTGAACTAATTCAGGAACTCATTCATAGGTGGTCAAACCACCCATCGCTTCCTAAAGCCGGCCACTCACGGTACAGCGGTGTCGTTCGACATAATCGGACAGAGGCGTTGTTCAATTTGTTGGTATATCTAGTGCGCCCACACACCATACTGCGCCGCAGTATTTGTTCGGTTCTCGGCCATGTCAAATCAAACAATCATTTTAGCATCTCTTACTTTGTGTATAACTAAGCGTAAAAAGAAACCTAAAATAAAACGTAGATTCTGGTGCAAAGAATCCAAGATTTTGGTGCAAAATAAATCTCGTCTGCCCCTGCACCCGATTTACTGGACTGCACTGCTAATTTTAATTCTCTTTTATAGGATGTTCTAAAATTGTTAATTTTTTTTCCTACATACTTAAAACTAGAATGTCCATTGCCTGTTTTCGGGCGTTTCTACCGTGATATGTTTTACCTTTTATTCGCAATAAGCATTCTTGTTTTTCATATAATTTAAAAAACTCTCTTAAAAAATTCTCGCTACATCAAGCCATTTCGATTAACTAAAATATGATCAAAGCAAAAAAACGAAGTTGAACAACGCCGCTGTATCGTGAGTGGTTGCCTTTAGGCAAGCCCCTCTTTCGTTTATCGGAGATGGAGATTTTGCCGATGCAATGCGACTATCATTATCTACTCTTTGATCAAAAGAACCTCTCCTATCTTTTTTCATTTTCTTATCAGATTCAAGTGGGAAACACCGTAGTCTGTCTTTCCTAACAGTTCCCAAAGAAAGTATTCCAAATTCATTTCGAAGTTATATAATAAGTTCTAAATTTGTAAAATAATTATCGAAATAAACGGTCGATAAATTTTTATTTTGGATTGTTGAACATAGTGCTAAAACACATTTTGCCCCAAATTCCATATTATTTTCCTCATCTGTAAAACGATAGTTTCTTAAGGTATCGTTTTTTTCATAGGGAAAGAAATCATACACTATCCCCGATACGCCACAACGAACAAACATTTTGAAACCCCATTTTTTTGTTTTTCCTTCAGATATTGTCTTCTCGAGCCTGTCTTTTTCCTCTTGTATGGGACCATCATTACATCCACTGAACATCTAGACTCTGATTCAATTTCTTGATACACGATATACGATAGGTCTTAATTTGAAATGTCTATAATTTTCAATTCCGCATTGTGGGTTGCGTTGTATTGTTTGATATCTCTTTGGCGACATTACATTTGCAATTATTTCATATCGCGTCTCCTGAGACCAATAGTCCGTGTACGCCAGCATGTCAACAATCATCATTAAAATTTCGATAACTAAGAAATCGTGCATATCATCTATACTTGTGTCTACACATTTGTGAAATGTTTGTGTCGAATACAGGTTAGTTTGTTCTACGATTAATTTAACAATATCTGGACTAAAAAAGGTTTTAAAATATTGCAAAGGTGTTTTTATATTTTGGGGTGCTGTAAATCATTACTTTGTTCTGTTGTTACTTCATATTCAAAATCATCAGTCGCCCAGTTGAATGAAGGTTCATCTTCTTCACCTTCCGTTTTATTGAAGAACTTGCTGGTTTTTAGACTACTGGAGAAAATTGTGACACTACTGAGGTAGTAGCTGCTGTAAGTCTTCGTTTACTGACTGAAACATGTAATATTTTTACAGCTTCTTCTATTTCTTCTTTAGACGTTATATTTTCTTCAATAGCATCTGTGTCTTCTGAGAATTTTTTCAAAAAATTACGAGATAATACCTCTTGTCCGTCATCACCACTACTAATTTATGGGTCGCTTTCAGCATCAACTGGAGGGAAAGAGCCATTATTTTATTAATTCTCCTTTTTTTAGTTTGAAAAAAAAATGAATGTCAAATAAGCCATATCGGGCGGTGTCTACTAACAATACAAAAATTTTGCTTCGATTTTCTGAAAAAATATTTACAGTACACCAAAAATTTGTTTTTTACATAAACAGTTTAATGTAACAAAAAAACACTGAAAACTTTATTTTCAAACTTCCACAAAATTTATTTTCAACTCTTATCGCTACAGCTGTTTCGGCTGATTGCCTTTCTCAAGTGATCTAGTTTTGGCATGCGTTTACACTTTATGGTCTTTAATGAATTAGGTTGAGGAGGGGAGAACTCTTGGTTCCTCAGAATTATATCTGTGTTTTTTAATTTGTTGATTTCCATAGATTCTACCAAAAATTGCTTAAGGCCTTTATTTTGAATGTGAAAAATATTAAATTCGTCATTAAAAGAATGATTATGATCTAGAAAGTGAAGTACGTATGTAGAATCTGTTTTTCTATTATTGAAAGCCCTTTTATGTTCTGCTATTCGTTTCTTAAAATTTCTACCAGTTTGACCGATGTAAGTTTTTGGGCATTCGCCACATTTTGGCTCTCTAATATATTTGCTTAAGTTGTTATTAGTTTTAAAACCTAGTATTATTTCTTTCTTTTTTGTGTATTTGGCTATTTTTGTTAATATTTTGCCTGTATATCAAAAACAAAAAATAAAACAAAAATACAAAACTGTAAACAAAAATAGGCAAACCCATAAAAAAGGAAAGGAATAACACCAGCTTTCAAAACTAATAACAACTTAAGCAAATATATTAAAAACAACAAGAGTCAAAATAACTTAAATGTGGCGACTGCTCAAAAACTTACATATTGGTCAAACTGATAAAAATTTTAATAAACGAATAGCAGAACATAAAAGGGCTTTTAAGAATAGAAAAACAGATTCTACATACGCGCTTCACCTTTTAGATCATAATCATTCTTTTAATGACGAATTTAAAATTGTATCTTTGTTAGAATCTATGGAAATCAACAAATGAAAAAAAAACAGATATAATTCTAAATGACCAACTTAAGACAAACAGTTCTCCCCTCCTAAACCTATTTTATTAAAGACTATAAAGTGTAACCGGCTGTAGTGATCAGAGTTTAAAATAAATTTTGTGGAAGTTTGAAACCAAAGTTTTCAGTGTTTTATTGTTACATAAAATGAATTTCCATCAAGTAACGGTTGAATCCATCAATTATTTAAACATTATAATGCTTTAAAAATTCCCAAAAAATTAGAACCGTATAATAAAAAACAATAAACTGATATAAACACTTACCCCTTGTTGGTTGGGACAACACGCTTGCTCAGCCATTTTGTGGAGACTGTATCCATACACCACTAACCACAGTATACCCATACCGTCACAAATAAATGCGCGAAATTAAGAATTTTCGGACCGATTTCCAGTCGGCTACATACGATACAGCTCAACTAAATATACAGCGCCAAGAACTGGGTTTCAAAAACTATTGCGTTGCCAAGTTAAGGGTTAAGTCGTAGTTCTTGAAGAAATACAATACACTGAACTCTTTTTTAAGGAATACCTGTATTCAATAAACAGTTTTATAGACAAAATAATTTAGACTAAATGTTTCATTGCTAAAAGGTATATCGCCTATCAAAAGTTATACCCTGTGAGAAGGAAAATGTACTCTAGCTAAGATTTACCTCCAGGCTACAAAACGTACTAAACTTGATTGATATTAACACACCAATAACATCCATTTTTATTTTTTACAGACCACATCGTATCAAGCCCCATTTTTTACCACATGGTTCGTCACCAACTGGACAATGCTCTTCTTTCCATTATACTTTTTATGCAGATTGAGTAACAGACGATGCGAATCGATCTCCGACATCCTTTCGGAAAGCATCAGGGATTTCAGGGATAAAGGATTCACCGCAGGTACGATCAAGTCGATTTAGTGCTTTTAGTTTAAGTGGAATAAATCATCCTATGATATGAGCTAACAAGTAATTGGAAATACAGTGGTTTTTTTGCTAGAAAAAGTTAATGCAGTATGCGATGAAAAGAATATTTATATATGTAGCTACATTATATTTATTATTTCCTGACCGTGAATTTTAAATATTTTGTCTTTTCCTTGAATTATTGAACTAAGATTTTAAAACACTTTATTGTTTTCCAAACGTTTTGGCCAATAGCAAAGTAATGATAATTTAGTAAGACGTATTGCCTCCTCTAGCTCTTATAACATCTAGACAATGTAGCATACTTCCAATTAATCTTCTTAAATAATCTTGATCGATATTATCCCCGTTGCAGGCCCCGAAGATTAGCTGGCGTCACATTACCAGATCTCACCCTTCTGTAAAGATGGTCCCAAACATGTTCTATTGAATTTAAGTCCGGGCTGTACGCTGGCCAATTCAAAACTTGTAAATTTACCTTTTGAAGGTACTCGGTACCAATTCTTGCGACGTCTGGGCGTGCATTGTCATGCATTAAAACAAAGTCATTACCAATAAATGGGGCGTGAAAAACAACATGCATCTCCAAAGTTTCTCTAATGTACCTATCAGCAGTTAAGGATCTTTCATCTAGCTGTACCAGTTCGGTTTGACTCCTAAGAGATATTCCGCCCCTGAACATAATAGATCCTCCTCCAAAGTTTGTCACCGGTCTTAGTTTCATTAAAAATAACGCTCGCCATCTCCTCTATAAACCGGTATTCTTCGATCCGAAGTGTATAATCAAAATCTTGACTCATCCGTAAAGAGTATGTTACCCCAGTCGTCGATATTTTAGTTTACGTGCTCTCTTGCAAATGTTAGACGTGCTATATGGTGTTTCCTTGTAAGTTTCGGGGCAGTGGCAGCTACTCTGGCCCTAATTCCAGACTCTCTTAAGATGTGCCTAATAGTTTCTGAAGACACTCGTACATTTCGAATCTCGGCTTGTTAAAGTTGAGTTGCAGTTACATGTCTTCGACGCAAAGCCTGAAGGACTAAAAATCTATTGTCCACATGTGTAGTTGCTCTTGGCCCACCTTTTACAGCTCGTCTTTTAAAAAGACCAGTCTCTCGGTACCTTACTGCCACTCGTGATACTGTCGACTGATTTACACTCTCTGACTCCTTCAGTCTTTAATGAGGGAAATTATTCTAACCACCTGATCTCTTGTTAAATTTAAATTTATATTGTTACAACCTTCCATACTCAATATTTAATACGAAATTTTAAATTAAACGCAAACTGTATACTTTTTACCAAAGTAAAATAAAGACTGATAATATAAAAACCAGACAAAATAGCAATTAACATTTTTTTTCTTAAATATTTATTCTAGCCTTACTATTCTTAAGGGTCAGAAGGAAATAATTTAAATTAACCAAATGCTGTCAGAAATATTTGTAATTTTATAAGTGATGCGATACTTTTTTGGCGGAGTATATTAAAGAGGGAAGAAATGGTTAAACCCTATAGTAGAAGCCACAGTTAGAATGGGCTATGGGTCTTACGGCGCACAGCGATGCCGCTCGAATTGGCACAGTGGTAAGTGTGTGGTAGTTTGGCGATAGACTGAGAAACCAAGACCGTAGGCGCTTCATTTCAAAAATCTTTACTCATTATTTACCTGAGTTAAATAAGGGAACAAACAAAAATAAATTAAAATGGTTCAATATCTTCCTGCAAATTGTCCACCGTGGGAGAGCAAAGAAGAGGCAGGACGTGGTACAGCCCAAATCTGCTTTGCGAATCCCCGGAGGTGGGGTAAGTCCTCACCGACACAGCACATCTCTATGGGTCATAGGGTGTCTCCATGAAATGCTGAAACGTCGCGCCTCTCAGGCCCTTTACAGGATGAAAGGGTTGCGCTACCACCCAGGGCATCATGGATAAACAATCAATAAGGATCGGAAACCCCTTCCAAAAAATTTCTCGCCGACCAAAAGGATCGACCCTCCTCAAACTCCCACGACTACGCCAGGCAAACCTTTTCTAAAACCAGTTTATCCCAGCGTGTAGCCGACATGTTTACCATACCCTGAAAAATCCCAACAACCTCTTAGTTTCTCTTTCCTCACAATCCTATTTTTTCACGCGCAGCAGGAAAGGCAGCTACTGAGTGAAATTTTCAGGTAGAACAGTGTTAACAAGACTGTCTGCTACTGCATCCGGGGGCAACCGTGAAAAAAAAAGCATAGAGGAGTAAACCTGGAGAATAAATCCCCAATATTAGGGTAGAAGGCATCGCCGAAGAAGGCCAAGAATATGAGAGATGCGAGGGTTAAAACACCACAAACGATTCCTCCGGAATACCTGCCGACCTCCTAGAGTAAAAAAGCCTTGGCGTGGTAAGAACGCACTGCCACGTTGCACGTATAGGACGTCCCAACTCGTGGGATTCAGATGGAACCAATTAAACAAAACAAGAAACAAAACTCAAAACAAGGCGAAAGGCAACAGAACAAATTAGAAGAGAAAGGTTATCATAGTATTTGAAGAAAACAATTTAAGGAAGAGGATCAAAGAAAGAATTTCGAACTGGAGCTTTTAGAACGACAAGATAAATAGATCCACACACATCGTAAGACAGTCGATGCTGGTAGGGTAAGAACTTTTAGAAATTAACGGGGGAGAAGAGGAGGAACAATACTCCGACAGAGAGAGGAAAACAGAGAACGAAGAGAATATATATACGTGCGCACTAGCCTCGGTCTTATTAGGTGAAAAGGACAGATACGAAGACAAAGAAATAAAAAAGAGGAAGAGAAATAGTCCTAAGATTAAAAGACAACAAAAAAAGGAAAAAAGAGGAAGGTATAAAATATAAAGGGGAAACCCCAAAATAATGAATAGAGAGGAAGGAGATTGCAACAAAGGTGACCTGTTTATTTTAATTTGTCGTATCTGTCAGCATCAGTGGGGTGAGCTACCACAGTGTTTTGTTTTGTCTCTATTTGTATCTATTGTGCGGTGTATGTTTCCTTTTGGAGCAGCCTATTACTAAGTAATGGACTGGTGTAAATTGAGAAATGAATGGACCACCCCTGGGGGTCAAATGTGAATGTCTGGAGTTGCTTGTACCTGTTGTTAAGCTCATTAAGTTCAAGATGGTTGAAATAACGGCGTGATCTCTCCTTCCTGCCTATCGTTCTGCACAAGGACGATTACCTTACAAACTAAGCGTACATTCATAACGATGCATGAATGCGAGCGTTCACCATCAGTGCTATACTCTAGGCATGGATACGCTGACATGGTCTCCGTTATGAACGCACCCAAAGTCCGGTGCAGACGTGGGTGTGGTGGCGCAACTGATGTTATGATAATCACGGTTCACGGAGCGCAAACTGAGAGCGACAGGTGGGAGTTATGAGCAAATCTGACGGGTCAAATGTTAATGTTCGCTATGAGCGGTCCCAGGCCCGTCGGTTGAAAAAAGAGGGGGTGAGTTTAGTTGGTAGGCGGTCAACTAGGGTGAGGCGTAGTCGTCCGAATCAAACATACGTAGGAAACTTTCCCATAGGTCTTTTTGAAAATTCTCACCTACCAAAAAAAATAATAAATTGTCCATAGCAAAAATTTTTTTCTACTTTCTTGACGCGGTGCACATTATGTCACTACCCTTTAGCTACGCGTTGGTAAGCTTTTTTTATCAACCGTTCTACTATTTTTTTCTTTAAAATCGACATTGTTTAAAGCCACATACCTTTTCACCAAATGGTTCAATTTTTCATTTGTATTTGTCTCTAAATGCGGCCGCAGTATCCAACTGCATCTATAGTTTGAAACGACGACCAGAGACAAACAAAATGAGGATGGAAGCCAGCATTGGTACGCAAACATTAGAAACTCGTCCCCTTAAAAACTTAACACTGGAACATGTGGGTATCTTTCAAATTGGTTGAAAAACGTCGTTTTACAAATCTCTCAGATGAGAGACAGAATAGAAAAAAACACAACTTTTATCAGAATTAGCCCATTACATTGAGTATAAATCACTTTTTCACAACAAATTTGCCGGTTCTTTCCAAACAAAACACACTGCGCCTGTTCTCAATGACCTCTACTCCAAACCTTATTTTACCTTCACATAAAACTTAACACTGCTACTCTAGTAGCGTGAAGTGAAGAACATAATAGAAGACGAAGAAACACAAAACATTACAAATTTTAAGAAAAATTTGGACTAACCTGAAACCAACTGCCCCTGATAGCGGCTCCAGCAAGAGTGATGTAATTCTCTTCCCCGCAAAACTTTCTCAGCGATCTAAGTGGATGATTATTTCAGGCGCAATATTTAGCGGCTTAACGATCAAAAGAAATACCAAGGAAATATGCATCTGTGATATATAAACAAACTTTAAAAATGTGTTTTTTATCAACCTTGGCGACGCAAATAGGATGAAATAGTATTTCGGCGTTAACATATATATGGGGTGATTTCAATATATACCAAAGAATTTAAAAATGCTACAAATGTGGTCGGCTATTCTCCCGTAAGTAATACAATGCCTATATTACCTGCACTGCGTTATATTTGTGACTTCTACTGTAGAAGAAATAATATGAATGCTTAAGCGAATTCAGTTAATCTTAGATGAAAAACAAAACATTATTAAATGTAAAAAAGTCAATTCGGCATGATATTTCTCACGTAATTTATCATAGAAACTGTAATTAAAACCATCTCCGAAATTATACAAAATATAACGACTCTATGGGCCTGGCCGAAAGCGAAATCCAAACACCCGTTAGGCGGTGGCATAATGGATTCTTTTTCTTTTTAATTTTCAACATGTGTTAGTGATGAGTTTTGAAATTCACGCGAACTTTGCATTAGTCACTTGCGTGTAATGTATTTTAAATTTACAAATTAACAAAAGCGTGCTCTGAAAGGAAAAATACCTAATGTATGGTTGTTCCTTAATGGATAATGCGGGAAGTATATACGTGAATTTACCAAACTGCTTTTCATCCTTATTTTATAAGCGTACTATACATAAGCAAAACTATGAAATTATTAAGCAAATAAAAAATATACCATACAGGATTATGAAAATAATGAAAAATTAAGCATTCATCAAATCATACACCCAAAATTATCAATAAAAAATTAAATAAACTTATATCTCAATCAAAGACCTCTTGTTTTATTCTTTCATTTACTTTTTTACTAGTGACTCAAAAATTTTATAGTTACTTTCATTTTCAATTAAGAAGAATAAACAATTAAAAAATATATGGTCGTAGTGGATAGTATTTGTTAACTAAATAACAAAACTAACCTTTTTTCTTCAAAACGGCTGACTCCACCTTATTCTCCTTGAATTGTGACCGGTTCATCGCTCGTGCTTCCTAGTTTCTCCAAATATGCCTGCTCTCCCCTCTGCCTATCGTTTTTGATAAAACAATTCTACAACTGCATTAATCTTTGCTTAACTCGTTATTCCAGGAACAACTCCTTCTCTTCAGACAAACGGATATCTCATCCTCATCTGATCGACCATTGGCCATAGAATGAAATATTTATTTTGCAAAATTCGTTTAAGTATTTAAAAAATAGCATAGCTTCCTGTAAAAACAAAATATTTGTAGTTTAACTGAATTTCTTTCTCTAAAGCAGAATAGTCATCGGCATCTAATGTTGAGGAACGTTTTAACTGTTTAAAACACGTTTTGTTATGATCACTAATGTACGGCAGCAAATGCATTCAATCATCATATTTTTGGTAGTTTTTTAAGGTTTAAAAGTTTTACCTGCTCAGAAAATGTAAGACTATCTTAATTCCGCATAGATCGCCTTCTGAGATCCACTTTTATCACCATCATCAAAGTCAGTTTTATACAAAAACTGATGTGGAAGATTTTTTTAAAACTTTTTTTTATTTGCATCCATGGTACCAAATCCCTTTCTTTATTTTTTTTCTGGGCACTAAATCTTTTTTTAGGACATCTCCATAATTTAAAATTCTTCTGAGTTAACCTCAAATACGCTAAGTTTGTTTTTATTTTGTAAACTGCTTTAATAAAATTTGTCCAGTCATGTGGCACTTCGATTTCTATGGCAATTTTTTTAGGTCATTTAATGGATGTATATATCGTATCGGGCTCCATATGGTTGTGCCCTGGCTCCATAAAGGAGTGGTTAAAACAAATTTTCTTAAACAAGAAGCTATTTCTTGACGTCCAAGTCCTGGTATAATTTATATAAGGTTCTTGAACTCCTAAGTGGAGCATAGAGCTTCAGTGAAAACGCGCCATCGGGTTCTATTTTGCGCTAAGGCCTTCACCTCATTCCAAGACTTTCCTTGTTTTCTTATCTCGTCCATGATGGATCTTCTCCAAGTTTGTACTGGGCGACCTTTTTTTCGTTTTCCTTGGGGATTCCACTCTAGGGCAGTCTTTGCAATACTGGAGTTATTTTTTCGGAGTGTGTGACCGATCCAACCCCACTTTCTGGACTTTATTTCATTTACTACCCTCTTTTGTTTGGTCAGGTGTAGTAAGTCTTCGTTTCTAATGATGTTAGGCCAGAAAATACGAACAATTCTTCGTAGACATTTATTAACAAAGACCTGCAGTTTGTCTGTAAGGGTTTTTGTCGCTTTCCAGGTTTCACATCCGTAAAGTAGTACAGACATGACATTTGACTGGAATATGCGGATCTTTGTCCTCGTAGTGTATTCTCCAGACCTCCAAACAGGGTTGAGCATGCTGAAAGCTTGTTGCGCTTTTCGTATCCTCATACGAATATCGTCTTCTGTACCTCCGCTCAGGGCCGTTCCTGGCGGGTATGCAATGAATGCCCCGCACGCAGGCGCTAAATTTTAGGGGCGCCAAATATTTGGTTACCGTTACAAAAATATTCTTACTTCTAAAACAAAAAAAAAGTCAGTGTTCAGTATTTCCCCGGTAAGCGCTATAGCAATCACTTCATCCGTTTGCTATTCACTATTATAATACCAAAATTACTAATTAAATTACCAACCTACAATTTTATTAGTGTCAGCATACGACGCGCCATCTAATGCCGCACGCCACTCACTTTTAATGTTTTGTGTTGCCGGCGTGGCGCCTGCGTGGTTGTCTTAAGAAAAGTTGCGCGATGCGCCTGCCTCTGACGAAATTGTCGTTTGCGCAGCAAACCATAACGTTTTAATTCAGTCGTTAGATTTTGTCTTATGGGTTAGGATGTTCTGTTCGCAATATCATTGCCATTAAAGTTTATTGTAAATACATCAAGTTTATTGTAAATTGTAAGTTTAAGGCGGCAAATAAACTGCTTAAAGTAAGTAAAATAAGTTAACTTATTTATTTAAATAAAATAAAAAATAAAGTAAAGTAGTAAAATTTAACAGTTTAAGAACCTTAAAATTATTCTTCGGGTCAGTTAAGTATCAATGTTTATTTACAACCATGTATGTTATGTTGACATTGAAGACCTTTTATAAAAGTTTGAAAAACCAAATTTGTAGTTTTAAAATCTATCCAGGAGGAAAGTGACATTTACCCGGATGAAAAGTGTATGACATTAATTTTCCACCCAGGTAAATTTTAACATCCTACGAATAACCAAAATGTTTGTTTAAATTTTATTAGATTTTTTTTTAATTTGCATTTAAAAGATATGGTTCTGAATAAAACAGTACCTATACAAACCTCGGTGAAAAAATTTCATTCCTGTCTCGACGCTATACGCCTCGGTAAACCATGTTTTTCTCTTGTTAAGAATTAAACACTTCAACTCAGTGTATAATATTATATATTGTGAATGTATATAATATACTATTATTTACAACCATATACGTAAAACATCACTTATGACATTTTTGAGAGTTGGAAAGTTCACCTTTTGTGACTGTTCTGATTTTCAGATAAAAATTGATTACCTGTTTAATTTCTGCCCAGAACAGCAAAATATTACTCAATTATTTTGGATGAATCTCCAGTTGTAGCGATGTTGAGCAGCTGACGGTCATAATTCGCTTCGTTTATTGTTCTCCATATGAAGTCGAAATTAGAGAACACTTTCTGGGTTTTTTCAAAGTTTTAAATACTACAGGAGAAGGGCTTTTCCATTTTTTTAAAGAAGAAATATTATCAAAATTTGTAATAAACCTTGATAACATGAGAGGTCAGGGTTACGACAATGGGGCAAATATGTCTGGTAAGTATGTGGGCCTTCAAGCTCAGATTCTAAAAATTAATCCCAGAGCAATGTTTTGCCTTGTTCAGCTCACACTTTTAATTTAAGTGTCAATGATGCAGCTAAAATTTCATGTGAAACTGCAGGTTTTTTTTCAATTATTCAGGAGTTGTTCAATTTTTTTTCTTTTTTTTTTCAATTATTCACCCTACAGATGGGACATTTTAAAAAGGAATGTACCAAACTTAACTTTAAAATCAGTAAGTGAAACACGATGAGAAAGCAGAGGCAAAGCCATTCGCCCTCTTAGGTTTCAATTCCTCGAAATGTGGAAAAATTTACATGATTTGGTGGAAGATAATTCAAGAGATATGAACACGAAACATTCAGCAAGGTCACTATTAGACAAAACTAAAACGTTCAAATTCATTTTTTCTATTATAATTTGGCATGATGTGTTAAAAAAAATTAATATAGTAAGTAAAATGGTCCAGAATCCAAATACAACTTTAAAATGAATGCCACACAGAAATAAAAAATCTTATTATTTATTTCACTGAAAAAAGGTTAGACAAACATTTCGAGATTTTCATGAATGAGGCTGTAGCAGAAGCAGAAAAAAGTGATGTAGAGCAAACATTTCCATTATTAAGACAAAGAAAGACGAAGCTTCAATTTTCGTATGAAGCTACAGATGAAACAGTATTCGATCCAAAACAAAAATTTAAGATCAGTTTTTATTTTCAAATTTTGGACACAATTCAATCCCTACAAAGACGCTTTGGGGGAATAGATAAGTTACACGATTTATTTGGATTTTTGGGTAATTTTCAAAATCTAGATTCTGATGTGATTAAAAGATCATGTATGGATTTGGATTTAGCTTTACAAATTCAACATGCAGGAAACGTATGCAAAGATATTGATGGTCTTGATTTGCATAATGAAATTCTGTCATACAAAGTTCTTAACCTATTCACAGACTCTGGCAAAATTTCGGATTCGCCCATAGATATTTTAAATTATATAACAAAGAAAAATTTACAATCCTTGTCTCCAAATCTATTTATAGCCTTGAGAATATTCCTGACCCTTCCAATTTCGGTGGCATCTGGCGAAAGGAGTTTTTCAAAGCTAAAGCTAATAAAAAATTATTTAAGAACGTCAATGTGCCAAGAAAGGCTATCAGATTTGGTAGTCATTTCAATTGAAAATAAAATTTGTGAAGCCATTGATCACAATGAAATGATTAATGAGCTTGCATCTGTGAAAGCACGACGTGTCATGTAATTCCAGTATTTGTTTTATTTTTCACTTGGTAAACAAAAGTTTTTTTTGCATTGAGAGTATCTCCTTTCCGTTATTGTTTCATGTTATATTCCAGAATGCCTTAATAATTTGCGAATTGAGTGTTTTCTTTCTTACTGTTAACTTACATAATAATATTATTTTAAAATGACCTTTTTCTTCATTTAATTTTGAAAATAAAACCTTTTTTCAAACATGATTCGTTTTATTTTTCTTTTTACATTCATATCATATTTTCAATCATATCACAAGAACATGTTATGATATAGGTATCTTAAAAACATAATATGGGGGCGCACAAAAAATCCTGCACGCAGGCGCTCACTACCCTAGGAACGGGCCTGCCTCCGCTTTCTGTTATGACACTTCCAAGATACGTAAAGTTTTTTACATTTTCAATCTGCATGTTATTAATGGTAAATAGCGTGATGTTTCTTGCATTTATTCTCATGGATTTGGTTTTATAAATATTGATTTTCAGACCTATTTTATTGGCTTCAGTGGAAAGTGTTTCCAATTGGTCAGCCACATCTTGGAACCTTTGTCCTAACAGGCAGATATCGTCGGCGTATTCTAGACCACTTAGGCGTGTGGTTAACGTCCATTGTATCCCTCTTGTGTCAGAGTCTAGTTTGGAGAGAACATAGTCTAGAGCTATGTTAAAAAGAAACGGAGAAAGCACGCATCCCTGTCTGACTCCAGTAAGTACGTCAAATTCGTCACTGTTGATCCCATTGTGTGTCACGCTGCATTTCGCTTCAGTGTACAGTAACTTTATAATGGAAATTATTTTATCCGGGATGTTTCTTAGCTCTAAAATTTTCCATATTGCATCATGAGATAAGCTGTCAAAAGCACGCTCGAAATCAACAAAAACCATGTATAGGGGTGTGTTCCATTCAACCGATTGTTCCATTATTAGCCTCACAGTATTAATGTGGTCTATGCAGGAGGATTCTGGTCTAAAGCCTACTTGATTAGCTCGAAATTCAACCTTGTTTGTTAATCTTTTAAGTATGATGGTCGTGAAGATTTTATTTATGGCGGTAAGCAAGGTTATTCCTCTCCAATTATTGCATAGTGTGAGGTTGCCCTTTTTTTTTTTTTTTTGGAAGCTTACCTGGTATAATTTGGTTTTATAAAAAACAAATTCCTTCATTGGCAATATTCTAAAAGAGTTAGATTATAGACCCACAGTTGTCTTTAATAAAATGATACACCATTTCTCAAGAAGGAAGTAGGCAAACATTGTTTCAAATCAAATGAAACAGTTACATAACTTGGACTTAATTTACTTCTTTCTTTATCTTTCTTCTTATTTTCGTAGCAGCTTTGAGCCATTTCCAAATGGTTATTTAAATGTTCTATTTCTATTCTATTGTAATCTTTTTGTGCTCCTCATTTTCTATAATGTTTGTTTTATTATAATATGACTTAAGGCGAAGATTTATTTGATCACACTTCGCACGTGTATTATTTACAGAATGATAAAAAAGCAAGATTAAATTCTGCATTAAATATTTTTCTCTGCTGACATTCTTTGAGCAAAGCAACTTTCATTTCTTTGCAGTTTTCAGTATAAAATCTATACATACTTGAAATATTCAAATCGGGATAATACCTAAAAGATTTTTCACGGGAATAGTGGCTGGTATATGCTGGAATACTTCTTATGTGATCGCGAACAATATCTTTCAACTGTTCAGCAATTTTGGGTTGGTTTTTATACATTTCTCTTCCATCTGGTGGACATACCCCACCATGGGCCCTTTTTTTTCTTTACAATCACTCTTATATTTTTATTAGAAATATCATAGGTGCTTAAGTACATGCTTAGACAAACTTCTATTCGTTTTTTAGTAGAATCTTTTAAAAAATGTTTCCTAGAAAAAGATCTCCTGCCTTCCATTTTCTTTGGTGTCAGTCTTTGCCTATCTTTGAGTTTTTCTTCCACAGTTTCCGCTAACACTTGATCTCGAGAGTGTCTACTTAATTGGTAAAGTCTCTCCTTTAAGTATTCATATTATATTATATTCATATTCATATCATATATCATAACACTTTCGCCTACAGTGGCAAGCTGACTGTAATACTTTACGTTTCTTTACCTTCAACTTTTTAAGTTTTATATTCCTCGCCTCTACGTTTTTGTTCCTGTCTTTTCAGATGCTTCCAATTTTAAATACGTTGCACTTGTTTCCTTAATTTATTTTTTTTTCTACTGTAACTGTTAGGCTCATATAATTAAGATCTTGATCATCAGAAACGTCTTCGCTACTTTCTGATTTCTAAACATTATACATAGTTACATAGGTACAAAATATACAACAGCAAGGTCATAAAACTTTTCTTTATTATTAAACAAGTATGTATTAAAGATTACAACAATTTAGATAATTGAAGGATTATCTACCTTATTTTCAAAAACGACATCAGTATCTAGGCTACCTGTTGCACCTTCTATGGATTTTCTTGACTGATCCATCGCCGAATTTATCGTAATATTGTTAGAATCCTGAAATTACGTGTCTATATCTTGTGGGATCATTCCCACAATAACAGCAGCATTACTACAACCAGGCTCGGTAAAAGAAGTTGATATGGATTCTTCAGTAAAATGACCTAAACCCATTTTTTATATTAATAAAATAACGTAATTTCATACCTATTTTATTTTAGTACTTACCCTTTTTGTTTCTTTCTCTATCACCAACTTGTCCGGAGTCTTTAATTAAAGACAAGAGCCTTTTAGTTGGCTTAAGGAAATGTTTTGTAAAGGATATTGGCCCTTTTGTTATGTAGAGTGAGCAGCGCTATGTGTACTTTGGCCGTTTTAATTTAAACTGATTTGGAGATAAGTCAGAAATTGAAATTAAGAAATCGGCAACCATTCATATAAGAAGATTGGCCTTAGAAAAGCCATTTCAAAGTTTTGAATATTATAATTTGTGTGGTGATACTAACTCAATAAAGGCAAAAATGGAGTTTAATCCTTTTAATACTCAGTTCCAGATATACTAGCTGACTCCGCAAACTTTGTATCGTCTTAGAATTAAACAATGTGACGGTTTTCCGACACGCTAATAATTTTCCATGCACGAAACATTTTCGTGCAACTTCTAAAGTTTGCTAACAATTACGGGAAATTGTAAACGTTTTAAATCAAGATAACCAATCGTCTTATTCGTAATGACCACTACTTATAGACATGGGAACGAAGACTGATCAGATCATATTTTAAGGATTCTTAGATCTGCAGCTAAATTTTAATAAAAGATCAATGTTTTGGTTGAAATAAATCTTTTGTCCATTATATGACTGTGTCTCGATATGACATTCGACCTAACGCGATTCATAAACAATGGCAAATGAGTTTTTGTTAAAACATCTGCAAAGATTTCCCAACAAAATAAAACTAACATTTTAACGGTTTATTCCTATAATTAATGATATTAAAGCAATGAATATTTTCTGAAGTACACGATTAAACGAATTTTTATCTCGCAATGTCTTACACTTTTTGTTTCCTTTTCTTTTCAGTGAGATTCATGACACGCTGCAGCCTCTTCTGTATTCTGTGGGTCGGAACGAACTACATGTACATAATGTCCTTAAGGATACTTCTAGCGACTGACGTCATGGCACTCTTTGCGACGAATGTTTCTTTCGTCTACCTTCTTTCTTGGGTCATTCTACACGAACAGTTCGTCGGTATAAGAGTAAGTACAATTGCCCACTATTCAATATGTTAGGTTCAAGAGGTATTATATTTAATGGTACAAACGTGAGTGGTAAAACAAATTTTTATTTGGCATTTCTTCACGACGGTTTTTTATATATAAATTAAAAAATATATGAAACAAATTAAAAGGAAAACGGGAAAATAACGAGATTTGTATGGAAACTAAAACAAAGTCGAAATGATTTAAAGGCAAACATACATACAAAATAATTTACATGGAATACAAACTTTCCCCTATTAAGTAAATAAAAACTATATTTTTTTGAGGAAGGAGGTAATAAATCTTCTAAATACCATACCAGACCGTATCTTCTTAAGAATTACTTGGTGCGTGTTGGATTCTGTATCCCCTTAAGGATGACTTGAGTCATGTGGACAGATACACCCGGAGTTCCCTGCCTACCAACTAAAGTCCACATCCTCAATCGGACTATTCATGCGGTAGATCCTCTCCAAACTGCTGCATCACATGAATAGCACGTCTTCTCTCTCCCTCTTTTTTTTACTCGCTCTCTTTTAACTTTTTTGCAGATCCCTCTCTAATAATTCCTTTTTCTGACAATCGAGTTACTGCTTCCAATATTGTCTCGTATTCAGGAATTTCCTTTCATTTCTACCTGCATCATGGTATTTGCAACTATCCTACATACCTTTCTTTCTTTGTTTCTGTCGTCGTCGAACATTCTACACTTGAATACACAGTTCTCAGCCATGTCAGCTACTCCACAGTCTGTGCAGTTTCCATCCGCAATTTTCCTAATCCTTTCCAGGTAGACCCTAAAGGAGCCGTGCCCCATTAGGAACTGGGTGAAAAAATAATTAATGTCTTTGTCACCGCACTTCATCCATTCTGCGATATTTGGAATTCTACTTTACTCTTTGGAAGACTACTCCCAAGTATTTTACTCTTTTGGAAGCAAAAATTCTTTCTCCTTCCAGAATAAAAACTATATGGTGTCTTGTCCTTGGACCTTTGAGGATCACAGCTTCAGTTTTTTTGGCCGCCAGCATGCAATATTTGCTTCCTATTAACGTTCTTATTTTGTTGAGGCCTCGGATCCCTCTATGCATAATTGATCAGTTTACCTTATGCTCCACCAGCACCACCAGGTCATTTGCATATGGTATTGCCTGTACACTAATGTCCATATCGGTCTTCAAATACTCATTTAATAGAACATTTCAAAGCAATGGCTCCAGGATGGGGCTCTGTGGGATTGCTGCCATATTCTTCACATGCTCTCGTAATATTAATATATTTATTTGTGAAGCTGTCCCTGATCCAGTTTTGCAGATAGGAAAATATCTTCAAGTCGCCCAGTAGCCTGACGATACTTTTCTAGGTTCCTATTAAAAGCTAACCTTATATTGAGGAAGAAAGTTACAAGCCATTTGCTTTTATATATGGATATATTACTTTTGATCCTGCTTATGGCGTATCTCAGATTTTCCTTTTCTGACCCCAGACTGGCGATCGGATATGCCAATTTTCTTCATTATCAATCCCTCCAGTCTCGTCTTCAAAATAATCTTCAAAACCTTGCCCAAAGTTTTAAACAGGCATATAGGTCTGTATGACCCAGGCTCCTCTACCTGCTTTTCCGTTTTGGAAGAAGTATGAATAAAAAAATCCACTATAGTAGAGTAAAAATTATGGTGTAAAAAAAAGCTACTGCCACTTAAGAATCATTTGAACATTGGAATCATGAAAAGTCCATGCAAAATCATAAAAATCTGTGGCATAACCATAACAGTTGTTTAGATAAATATTTAGAAGATAAATATTTAGATTTAATTCAATATATAACTATCCAGTAACACAGACTTGGTTAGAAATGCACAACTCAAATTTTGCAAAAAAAATGACACCAAAAGTGAAAAGATTAGCAAAAATACAAAAGCTGTCATGGAAATACGACGAAACCTAAGCGAGAACGAAAAGAAAAACAAAGAAGAATATAAAAAACTAAATAAAAGAATTTCAGCGGAAATTAGAAAGGATGTAAGAAGATATAATACTAATGTAATTACTCAAGCAGTAGAAGAGATCAATGGTTTAAAGACAATGAAAAGAAAACTCACACAAAGTAAAAAAGAAATATATAAGCTGAGAGATAAAGACGAAAAAGTAACAACAGATAAACAAAATATTCTAAAAATAACCAGAGAGTTTTATAAAAACCTCTATACCAGCCAAAGACCACAAGACAATTTCCCGACACGAGTAAAGACTCTCATAAATCAGGGATCGGAAATACTTTTACCCATTACTGTGTCAGAAGTAAGAGCAGCTTTAAAGGAAATAAAGAACCATCGATCGCCTGGTGATGATGGACTCGTTATCGAGGTAATAAAAGCAGGAGGAGAAATTTTATTAAAATCAGTAAGCGAACTGTTTAATAAATGCTTACATGCGCGTACGATTCCAAAAGACTGGAACAATGCAGTAATAGTCTTGTTACACAAAAAAGGCGATATTACTAAATTAGAAAATTATAGACCCATCAGCCTCTTGACACATATGTACAAACTCTTTATGAAAATCTTAACAAAGAGGCTAACACCTAAACTTGATTTCTATCAGGCCAAAGAACAGGCAGGCTTCAGGGCAGGATATGGCACAAATGACCATTTGCATACGATAAAGATCTTAATAGAAAAGTGCATCGAGTACAACATACCACCGGTTCTTGCATTTGTCGATTACGAGAAGGCTTTTGATTCTGTAGAGTTTGAAACAATACTGGAAGCCCTAAATCAAAGACGAATAGATTACAGGTACACGACACTAATCAAAAACATTTACGAGAACGCTACATCAAGTATACGACTACACGAAGACACAGAAAAATTCAGCTTAGGTCGAGGAGTTAGACAAGGAGACAATATTTCACCAAAAATGGGCATCAATATAGATGGAGAAATATTAAATCACCTAAGATTTGCAGATGATGTATTAATCGCAGATAATTTACAAGATACAGTTTCTATGATGCATTCGCTTAAAAGTCTGTCTGAAAGAGCAGGAATAAAGATAAACTTTGAGAAAACTAAACTTATAACAAATCTCGTAATGAGTGGAAATATAACTATTGACAATAATAACATATAACAAACAGACACTTACAAATATCTGGAACATGAAATCAAAATAAGCAGAGACAATCAAACACATGAAATACAGAGGCGAATAGGCCTAACTTGGGCAGCATTTGGCGAATTAAGCCATATTCTAAAAAGTTCAATTCCCATGTGTCTCAAGCGAAAGGTTTATAACCAATGTGTTTTACCTGTACAAACTTATGGAGCAGAGACTTTAACACTCACGCAAAAATCTGCGAATAAACTCAGAGTTACACAACGAGCCATGGAACGTGTAATGCTGAACATGAGCCTTCGAGACCACATAACAAACCAAAAAATTAGGCAAAGATCAGGAGTTCAAGACGTCATCGAAAGAACCACGTCGCTTAAGTGGAACTGGGCAGGGCACTTAGCCAGAGGACAAGATGGACGGTGGACAAGACGTATTATGGAATGGAGGACCAGAAACTATAAAAGAAGCCGACGACGACCACCGACTAGATGGATCGATGATATAAAACGTGTAGCGGGAAACTGGCTACAAGCTGCCCAGTGTAGAGAACACTGGAAAGAACTGAGGGAGGACGCGATTGGCTGATTGATGATGATGATCCAGTAACTTACGGAGATTGTTAGAATAGCTATTATCGAAAGAACAGACAAGCAACAGCAAACACAACAAACAAATGTATTACTTCTTCTTCTTCTTCACGTGCCATATAAGAGTTATTAGATATTGGCGATCACCATTGCATCACCTTCTCGATCTTTTGCCACATGGAACAATTGTCCTGCATTTGATATATTAGTATTAGTCTATTTAATTTAATACAATTTACATATCAAAATTATTAGCAATAGATTAAGAAATATTTATAGTAAACAGAGCTATACACATTGTAAAATCTTATCTTAACTCCCAAAGTACCCGCAGCAATAAACTCACCCTTCAGAATTTCCGCTAAATATTTCAACCCTCTCTCCAGACATCGTTCTTGAGAAGTAATCCATGAAGATTATTATTTTATTAAATAAGTTCCTTCTAACATTCGAATTGAACTTTCTAGAGGTTTATAAAAGTTTTTTAATATATCTTCGTTACTTTCAGTTGCACAATGACGGAAAGTTGTGTGACTATCTCCCTTGGCAATAAAAGTTCGCTTAGGAATGTACTTTAAGAATAATTTGGCTTGCAAGGGTTGTCTTTGCAACAGAAATTTATAGTTTAAAGGTATATATTTGAAATAAAATAATAACCAACATATATTAGTTTTTTTTATATATAGAAATAGTTTGTTTCGAACCTTTTAAAGTTCATCTTTATTCTCATCTACCAGAATAATATACATAAGGTAATATACCAGGTGGTGAATCGTCAAACGGGCCATAGGAAATTCAATGGGAAACTTTAAATTGTTGAATTGCTGCTTCCCTAATTATTTTAGATCAAAAGTCATAAAAAACTATTTGTAGAGGACTAAAATCTGAATTAAAAACAAATGTTGAACCCGTTCTACGAATCAAATGTACTTCAAAATTTTGTAAAAATATAATACATTTTTCAGACCACCCCTAAAAGTTAGGCCACAAGTAATGCAAGAATATATATTATGACGTGTGTGTTTTATCATATTGATGTCAGATACATATTTGACAATTTGAATTATCAATTATTTTATTTTATGATTAAATTATAAACAATGAATTTTACTAAATACTACTATTACTGAACAACAAATATTACTTTGTGAACAATAAATTATATTGGTTACAAATCGATCAATATAATGAAATGTACTCAGTTGACGAAAAATCGCATAATGTTGTATTCAGGCAATAGCGCGAACCTTTTCCTGTCACTACCGGATCTTTATTTAACGTAAGATATTCTAATATACTAAAATTCTATGTTAAGTTATACAACAATTCAATGAATTCCAATATACTGTTACTGTGATCTTTATTCCTAAAAATAATTTATGATAGTTTCTAAACATAAAACTATAACAAATGTTATAATAAAAGATGAATAAAACATTTTTATTATTGTTCTTTTCTCCTCAACTGAGTATATTTTTTAATCAACTTAATTATTTTTAAACAATAAATCACAAAATTTTGGTCATTTAAATCATAGATAAATATAATATAGTTGATTTAAATATTGTCAAATATCAGAAACATTAATATGACAAAACGCAACACGCAATACACATTTTTTCACGGCGTCCGGCCGGACTTTTAGGGGTCCGGTAGAAAATGTTTTATATTTTAGGAAAATTTTGGAAAGTTTAAATCGTAGAACAATTTTAACAGTTGTTTTCGATACATATTTGAGTCCTCTATAAATAGTTTCCCATGACTTTTGGTGTAAAATAATTAGGGAAACAGGAATTCAAAAATTTAGAATTTCCCATTGAGTTTCCTATGGCCCGTTTGACGATTCCCACCCTGTATGTACATCTACATTCCTTATTTTATAACCTTTCACTTTGCGTTCTTCTCTTATTACCTTTAACCATATTCATTTTATAATAATGGGTTTAGTGAATTACCTTGTTTACCACCACTTTATACTTTAATGAATTTTCTTTAATTTGCCGTTTATTTGCAGTTTCACTTTGTTTTTTTTTATAAATGTCTATGAATGTTCTTATTAAGTGTTATGAGATTTTCCTGTTGCACAACATTGTAATAAAATCCTCCAGCTTAAGACTAACAAAGGCTTTCTACAAATTTACGAAACAAGGAAATACTGATACGACATTTTTTTCAGATAATGGCTGTGATAATCTGCGACACTGGTGTAGCCTTATTGGCTTACATGGATGGCATTACTGGGAGTCCAACACTTGGAGGAGTTGTTTTAGCTACTTCTGCTGCGGCTGGATCAGCAGTTTACAAAGTAAGCCAAAGATACTATTTTAGCAATACTCTAAGCTTTGGAAATTTTTAAATTTGTTCATTTTGGATGCGTTTGGCTGTGGTCAAATCTTGGACGGATATGGCCAAAATTCATTGTTCGGTGATCACCCTATATAAGCTTAGGATGCTCATAGTGAGGTTAACAATTTCTTTCTATACTTTTCTATCTTTAGTTTTTTTCTTCTAGTTGTTATATGTAGTTTAATTTCTTTACATGTACTTTCAATTTATCTCCATCGATCCCTTGGTTTTATCCTACTATTTTTATCTTAGATTTTGCTAATAAAACTCTACATTCTATTAACTGGAACTCATTAGGCTTCTTTCTTCTTAGGCTGCCTGTCCATTACGAACGTTGGCGATCATTCTGATTCTGATTTCGTACAATCCTCTTCATAGAATCCTGTGGAGATTTTCAGGTGTACAATTTCCTTGGGTTTAGCCTAAACTAGGTGTTTATTATTAATAATTGATTTGCTTCCGCAAGAATCTCCATTGTATATCCAAATATATAGTCCAAATTGTAAAATTGCAGATGATGTTTTGCTGACCTCAACTTTGGCGCTGAAGTCACCCATGACAATTGTTAGGTCTCGCTCTTTCAACCTTTTCACGACTTGATTAATGCTATGGTTTAGTTCTTCTACCTCTTCTTCTGTTCCTTTTATTGTATTGTATTAAATTGTCGAGTGGTCTTGCTTTCAGTTGTATGAGCATCACTCTTGCTGACATTGGGATCAAGTTGCCAACAGATTTTGCCGACTTCTTTTGTCAATATAATGCGACACCTACTTCATGTTTGCTGTTATACATCATAGTTACAGAACAGTAAACGCGGTGTTACCCGATATTTGCGGTTCATGAACCTGGCCAACGCATTTCGCTTATTCCCAGAATATTTAATTTCATGTGTGCCATTTCTTGTATTGCATTATGGATTTTACCTTCCTGTGCCTTGGTTGTACGTTCCAAGTGCCTATTCTGATGTCTTCTTTGCATTTTAATATTTTTGCTTAACCTAAGGCTAATTCAGGATATTGCAAAATTTAAAAAAATTCACTTCAAGGGCCTTGGTATATTATTGGGGATCCCATTCAATGAATGGTTGAACAGTATAAAGACCTCGTTTGTTTAAGCTACTTAAGTACTTACGAATCAAAGTTTAATTTTTGAAATTATAATTTTACCTATTTTTAGGTGCTGTTCAAGAAAGTAATTGGTGATGCAACGTACGGACAAGTGGCGCTTTTCTTCTCGCTCATCGGCATGTTGAATGCAGCTTTTCTTTGGCCGCTTTGTCTGGGATTGTTTCTGATGGGTGTCGAGACACTTCACTGGGACATGTTGCCGTGGCCGGCGTTGCTTACATCAAGTGTTCTTTCTCTAGGTAAGTTGACAAGATTAACAGTTAAAAAGAAATATAGAAAAGCAAGAATAAAAAACAAAAAAAAATAAGAAATCTGTCATTATTTCTATCTGACTGTGGATATATAATTTTTTGTATAATAATATGAAATATACGTGAATATGCATATGAATAAATAACATTATGGGTATACTGTTATCACAAGTCCTTGCTACGGAGCTGAACGAAAATTCGAGTAGTATGTTTGAGGAAGTTACCGAGATCTCTCGAGATTTCTATCGAAATCTGGATGTCAAGTCCAGAAGAAAAAAAATTAAATTGTAGAGAGTCTACAAAGAAATTAATACGGTTAAGTTAATAAATGTCATAAATTAATTATGTTTTTAGTGTTAGTGTTAGAAGACTGAAAATAATTTAAAATAAACATTAAAATATTTGTTGTTAAATTCTTTTTCGTGTAGAACTTAATCATACTTACTCTATTTACATTTAAGGTTTCTGCTTCTGAACACATCATATTCCCATTCTTCGGTACTATTCTCTTCGTATTCTTGTATTCCAATCCTCTGAAAATATTTGTTGTGTATTTATCTTTTTAATTGGTCAAATATTTCATGCAATGTCTCATAAAATTCTTCCATCGTTATTTCTTCAGGTCCTTTCTTGTTTATAACTTTAAACTTTTTCTTGTCAATTGGTGATCAAAGTTTATCTTTAATTTAATATTCTGAAATATATTTTATCAAAAATGCACACATTTCTTTGTCAACGTATTAGATAAATAATAAAAAAATACTAAATCTGACAAAACTCTATGCAAAACAGAACATTTTTGGTGATATTTGTCGCCAAGTGTCACACGTGCAAAAGAGATAGACTGGTCGCGTGCGCGTCGGTTTATCTTTAGTTCATAGTATCATGATTGCAATGTCTTTTATATGACCAAGTATTCCTTTTTTGTATATTGAAATCAAGTCTCTCATTTGCCTGTAAATCTTTGTTGCTCACATTTCGATATTTAAATAAAGTAGCGGTTTCACAAGAAAAATTAACCCAATAAGAAACGAAGGATTTTCAAAATAATGAGACATATAAAACCCTCAGTTAGGTACATACTAAAATGACGAAGTTTTTTATATAAACTCCTGTCCTGACTATCTCACACGCTTCTACTAACAACTTCCGTATATTTTAGAAACGTTGTATACATTATATTTAAGATATGTTTACTTTTGCACCCTTGTTAGTGTTTACTCTTATTTATCGATTCATTCCCGTCAGCCAGTTGCGTTAAAAAAAGATACTCATCATTCATCGCGTTAAATTCTCTCTAAAAGTCGGGAAACTGTAGCTCTCACATTGATTTATTTAAAACCGGAATATTCAGGAGACGCTAGACAGGGTGGCTCTAGGTCTTAATGGGGCATATCCCTCACAATTTAGTTTTTATTACAGAACTTTTTTAATAACACAAAATTTTCATGATTTAAAGATCTTTTCGTGGACCGTCCAACATTTTTTTTTATTGTGTTTTACATTTAATAAAAATTGGTTTTTACATATACACTACAAATTAACATAATTTATTTATAGAATAATTGATGGATTCGACCGCTACTTGATGGAAATTCATTTTATGTAACGATAAAATACTGAAAACTTTGTTTTCAAAACTGCATGAAATGACGGATATTCGCGAGTGTTGGATCGTTGTCCATTTTCTCACATAATTTCTTTTGCCATGCCGATTTTTTCAGAGCGTTGACTGACTTATGCTGACCCCTGTATGTGTACAGATATTTTAACATATACTTTAGACTTTTTTTATTTTTTTTTTTTTAATTATTTTACTAATTATTGATTGATTTCTTGTTTCAGTTGCCAATTTACTGGGTAATTTTAGTGTAGCTCTTACCTACGACTTATTTATAACATTAGGACTTATAACAGCCGTCCCTGTATCTGCAGGTGAGTATACTCTTTAATTTATTAAATATAATACCAAAATTGTTATTTGCAAAAGTATTGCAGGCTCTAATAAGGCTCTATCATCATCACAGTCATTAACATCTTAGTAGATGTGTTGTGGTTCATAATTGGGCTTCAGCAGCTCGGACAGTTTGATTGATAATATTTCTCCACTGGTCGCGATCATCAGTTATATGTATTGCCTCAGTATACTGTTTATTGAGAAGCTTTTTAGTAATGTCCGCCCATCGCTGTGGAGATCTTCCGCGTTGACGTTGAGTCTGAGGCCTTCCTTGGACCACCAACCGCTCCATTTTGTGATCACTTCGATGGATATGGCCAAAGAACTTTAAAATTCTAGAGTAAACGGTACTGGAGAGACGCTGATCCGGTTTAATTTCATCCAGAACCGAGATATTTGTACGGCGAGCCGTCCATGGAATTCGAAGCAGGCGTCTTCATGTCTACATTTCAAAGGCGTCTATACGTCGTCGATCTGATTCTTTGACTGTCCATGTCTCGCATGCATAGTAAAATATGGAAAAGACCAGAGTTGAAACGAGTCTCTTTTTGTTTGTCATAGTAATGTGACGATCACGCCAGACCCCGTTTAGTTCACTCATTGCTGCTCTTGCTAGTTGAATGCGTCTTCTAATTTCGGATTCACAACTGCCTGTGTTGTTAACTAGAGCTCCAAGATATATCATAGATGAGACTACCTCGCATCCCGCAATAGTTTGGGTTTCAGGAAACTGTTGTTGGCGATCAATAACCATGATTTTGGTTTTGTTGTAGTTAACCATGAGTCTAAATTTAGCACTTTCTACCTCGAGTTTCTTTAATAATTTAATAATTTCTTCTGGAGTAGAGGCTAGAAGTGTAGTGTCGTCTGCGAAACGCAAGTTAGATTTCTTAACACCACCTAGGTTTACTCCTCCCTCCCAACCATCCAAAACTCTGCGCATTATGAACTCCGAATAGATGTTAAATAATAAGGGAGATAAAACGCATCCTTGGCGTACTCCCTTCTCTAAAGTGCATTTGTCAGACAGATATCCGTCCATTCGAATATATGCTCTGAATATGGCTATGAATAAGGCTCTATAACAATACGAAAAAAAACCAACTGTTTTACGTGGAAATTGAAGATCATCAAGTGTATTGAGTTAAATCATGACAATCCACTTCCATTGGATAAAATAGTACTGAAAACTTCTCTTCCAGACATAAAAAATTCTGTTATATATCTGGTTTTAATATGGAATTCATTATAGAAATGTTTTTTATGGATTGTTTAGTTTACTTCTTAAAAATGGCTTCACTGTATAATCAGACTCTCTAAATAACAACCCATGTCTATTATCTCCATTTAAACTTCTTAGTTTAGAGGAGTACAGTTTTCTGCATGGACTTATAAAGATGTTCATTTAGACACAGCTGTTTTATGTTTACTAGGAGATTTTTAGGAATGTCACCAGTACTAGATGGAATAATAGGTACTGTCTGGGTACTTTCCATTCTCCATTCTCTCCTGATTTGTATTTCTCTAGATCTCTATATTTGGCAATATTTTCGTTGTATTTAACACGCAAATTATTGGTGTTAGATATCGCCACATCAATGAGTATTGTTTGCCTAGTAAGTTTATTAACTAGTATGAGATCTGATCTATTATGTGCCACTGGTTGGTCTGTGAGCACAGTGCGGTCCCAGTATAGCTTGTAGTTGTCATTTTCAAGTATTCTGTCCTGGACGGATTGATAGTAAGAAAGATGATCGGTTTGGAGAAGTCCCAGTTTGTCAGCAAGTTTTTGGTGGATAATCTTTCCTACTGAGTCATGGCGTTCTTTATAATCAGTGCCGACAAAATCCTGGCAACCACCGGTAAGATGCTGGATGGTTTCTTAGGCTTGGCATCCATATCGGTATTTGTCATTTTGTATTTGACGATCTCTAACAATATATTTCAGATAATTTTTAGTTGGAATAACCTGATCCTGAATGGCAAGTAGGAAACCCTCAGTCTCGGGAAACATCTTTCCTGATGTCAACCAATAGTTCTACGCTGCATTGTCGACCCCATGCAGAGGTTTACTCATCAGGTGGTTTATGCGCATTTCTTGTTTCCTCAGTTTAAGCGGCGTTGTATCATCTGCTACGCAAATTGCTACATGTAAGGTAGATGTCTCAGCCTATACCTGAAAATAAGTTCTTAAATTATTAACCTGTTTATTGAATTGCTCACCTATGTCCATAAGTCCTCTTCCTCCTTGATATCTCGGTAATGTTATTCTCCCTACTGCAATGCGTAGATGGAGTTTTTGCGCCTTTGTAAGAAGTGTTCTTACTTTCTAGTACCTGGGACTTTCTATATCCGTTTTTGACTACTTGATAGTACCAAATAAATAGCAAAGCGCGAAACATGCGTACGAATTTAATACCTTAAACAAATGTTTATAGCAAACATTTAAGATGTAAGATATGACCTATATAGCTGTCTTACTCTTCGCACAAACTCAAAAGTTAGTTTGGTTTTCATTAGTTTATGGTCCGCTTGCTGTACTCCGAGATATTTGTACATATCATTTTCACCCACTGCCTCGATGTTTTGGCCATCTTGTATATCGAAACCTCCGAGCTGAACCTTTCCTCGGATTATATTTAGTATACGGCACTTGTTTAGTCCAAGTGCATACTAATATCATTTGAGAAAGTTTCCACAGTATTTTTCCACATTAATTTCAAATCATCCATATACAATACATGATTAAGCTTTGTTACAACAGTATTATTATTTTTGATGCTAAAACCTGAGTCAGTGGACTTCAGCAGCTGAGTGTATTCATCGCGAAACAGAATCAAAGTGGACTCAATGAGTCCCCCTGGAAAAGGCCCTGGTTGATTGGGATATCTTCAGTTTCGATATTGTTTTCACCAGGTATTCGAAGGTGAATTTTAGTCTTTCACTCCGTCATTATATGTTTTAAAATGGTCACAATAGTATTATCGACTTGTTAACTAGTATGAAATCTGGTCTATTATGTTCCACTGTTTGGCCTGCGAGCACCGTGTGGTCCCAGTATAGCTTGTAGGAACGTATTGATAATATGGAAGATGGTTTGTTTGAAGAAGTCCCAGTTTGATAGCTATCTCTTGATCAATTATCTTTCCTACTGAATCGTGCCGTTTCTTATATTTAGTTGCAGCAAATGCCTGACAGCCCCCGGTAGGATGTTGAATGGTTTCCTGAGCTTGGCATCCATATCGGCATTTGTCATTTTGGACCTGAGGGTCTTTGACGATATATTGTAGGTAATTTTTAGTTGGTATAACCTGATCCTGAATGGCCAGTTGTAAACCTTCTGTTTCAGGGAACATCTTTCCTGGTGTCAGCCAATAGTTCGACGCTATTTTGTCGACATGGTCTTGACTGACCTCATTGGGATGTCGTCCGTGCAGAGGTTTGCCCCTACAGATGCGCATTTTTTTGTCCTTAGTAAGGTGGTTTATGCGAATTTCTGGTGCACTCAGTTTGATCGGTGTTGTGTCATCTACTGCACAAATCACGCGATGAAGAGTAGATGTCTTTGCCTGCACCTGAAAATAAGTTCTTAAATTAGTAATCTAGTAATTAATAATATTAGTATTATTATTTAATTGTATTGTTTCAAGAACAACACATGATAGAAATCTCAGACGTTGGTATTCCAGATTTCTTTCCTAAATGGCATAGTTATCCTATCGAACAAACAGTGTCTATCTAGGACTTATCGTCCTAGCCTTTTACATAGATAGTTATTGTAATTATATTCACCATTATCATTTATTTTATAGTTTTATAATAATTCCTTATTTTTGCAGCCCTAGATGTTGTGTTATATGGAGCAAGTTTTGAAGGAATGAAGCTAGCTGGCATGATATTAATCGGAGTTGGATTTTTCTTAGTTATGTTCCCTGATAATTGGCCTGATTATATAACCAGGCTTTTAAGGTAAGTTACCAATAGAATTTTTAATAAGATCGTATTTTACTTCATAATTTTAAATTAGTCCAATTAAACCATGTCGTCTTCGATCAGTTCGTCTTCTTTTGGCTTACAAAAGAAGAATTACACTGATAAGATCATCACGTGGATATACGTATGGTAACAAACAGACGAGGTGGCTAATAATCTTGCTCTTTATTTTTTACATTATTTTATAATTTTCTTAAAGTCCTAAGTTACACAATAGTTGATGTTATTTATTAAATAACGATAATGATGGTTATTTATGGATATACTAATGAAAATAACAAAATACTAGTGACGTTCAAATGTCCTAGTATAAAAAAATGTCCTAATGAAACATATTTTAACCGAAATTTGTTGTACTAAATATTTCTTCAATAAAATATAAAATATTTACTTTGCGATATTGTTTATATCATTAATAAAACTTATACTGCAGATTAGCTTTACGTTATTTATATTTTTATAATTTTAGCCAACTTTATTTTAAGAAACTTGTTTAAAAATATGTGAATTTGAAGATTTTACATTTTAATTTTGCAGAAAATCGAGTCGTATCTTCAATGGGAAGGTCTGTTTTTCAGCTTTGGTCTCTTTTTATTTCGCTCTAATTTGCTCGATTTGCTAATAATTTTATTACACTTTTATTTTTTATTCCAGTAGTCCCGCGAGTAGGGGCTAGGAGAGATATTTTGTAAAAAAGTTAGCATGCTTTTCAACATTTTTGTTTTATTCACACAATGTGTCATTAAAACGTAAGTTTAGAAATTTTTAGTTTTGTTATTTATAAACTCCTGGACAAAATTAATGCACCACTTTAATTAATCTAAATATTTACAATATGAACACAAAATAAAACTAAGTTACATTAAAATAATAATAAACACTTACAAATAAGTCCAACATGACTTTACCATGACCTTAATTTGCCTTGTTTTTTTTTAATTTGTTTTTGTCGGAAATGCGTAAATAAGCTAGCATAACTCCAAATGGCAAAAAGAAAGAAATCAGTAAAGTATCACAATAAAATGCATCTGGGTCAACACTAATACCGTGTAGGCCTTTCTTTACTTCTTATGACTGCATTTTTGCGTCGAGGCATGCTTGATATCAAATGTTTAACAAAAACTTGCGGAATATTCCCCCATACTTCAATAACGACCTCGATGAGTTGGTTGTGATTGGCAATAGGGGTCTACGACTTCGAATCTTTTTTTTTTAGATAGTCCACTCTAATACTGGAATATCAACATCACTTAGGTAACTAATAACCTGTGAAGCCACATGAAGACGAGCGTTGTCTTACATGAATAAAAAATTAGGTCCAAGAAACGGAGCAAAGGAGTAAAATGTTCAACAATAATGTTGTCTAAGTAATATCGAGCATTGGCAAACCTTTCTTCTTGCCTTCGCCAGACACGCTCACGACAATCTGGATCTTTTAGGCTTACTCTAGTCTCATTGGAGAAAAGAACTCGGTTCCAATCACCGATGGTCTAATTTTGATACAATCTTACAACATTCAATCTCTGAACCCTGTGTTCTCTGGTAATCAAGGATTTTTTGGCCTGTTTCGTGTTGCTCAATTCTGCTTCATGTAAACGTCTTCTAACTGGTCGGGGCAATATTGCGACATTTCGAATGTCTGCTAGTTCATTTTTAAGCAAATTGCTGGTGACTCTCCTACCTCTGAGAGCACGTTTTCCCAAAAAACGATTACCAATGTGATTAGTGCAACGTTTTCGCTTGCCCTGGTCTTTATGGTACGGCTCTGTTTTATTTTATCGCCTCACTTTGCGACTGATGCTGTAATGATGTCTTCCTAACAAACCTGCAACGTATCGCATTGAATATTCTTCATCTAGGAGAGTCGATGATCACACTGCCTCCTCCATTGATAAATTTCTTTGGCGGTTCATTTTTTATTTGATTTGTATGCAAATGAACTTCCAAACATGTATGTAATGAAAAATATGACAATAAAAAGCTTGTTTCTCACAAGCACTTTGCTTTAATCGGCACTTTTTATGAAAAGTTTAACTCACTTTTAGTCTAAAACGAAGTTTAATACAAATTATTGTTAAAACAAGACTAATATTACCTTACATAATAACTGTCACTGTCAAACCAGGTCCATAGGCCACTTGTCGTACAGTAAATTATCAATAAATAAAGATTATAGGAAGACAATGAAAGATCAATGGAAGAAATCGAAGTTCCACGAAGATTAATAAACGCAGTAAAAGCACTCTACAACAATAACGAAGTAGCTATCAAAACGGGCAATAGAATATGCAGTCCATTTAAGACGAAAGACCAAATAGTGATCGCACAAGACGAGGATGACCTCAGTTTTATGATGAGAAAACTGGAGCAGGAATATACAAAGAATGGGATGGAAATTAACCTAAAGAAAACTGAATACCTAACAACGGAGAATACAGAAATAAAACAGTTGGAAATAGACGAAGGTAAAAAAATCAAAGAAACAGACAAGTATAAGTATTTAGGTTTCATAATATCAAGCAAAGGAACAACGGAGGAAGATATAAAAAATAGACTAGGACAAACAAGAGACTGCATACGAAACTTGAACCCGGTACTATGGGATAAGAACATCAGCATGAAAACAAAGAAAAAAATATATAATACCATGACAAGAAGTATCCTTACTTATGGGTGTGAAAATTGTACAATAAATAAGAAAACCAAAAACAAAATAAGAGCAATAGGGATGGAATTCCTAAGGAGAAGTTGCAGAGTAACAAGAAGAGATAGAATAAATAACATGGAGATTAAGAGGAGAATGGGAATGAACTCCGACATAATAGACTACGTCGAACGGAAGAGGTTAACCTGGTATGGACATGTCAGAAGAGCAGACCAAAATCGGTGGATAAATAGAATAACAGAGTGGAGCCCGATAGGAAGACGAAAGAGAGGCAGACCCCGAAGATCTTTCAAAGATGAAGTGGACAAAGCAATGGCTAAACAGGAAAAATTGGAGAAAACGGTTGAGTGAAGGAATACAGTGAAAACTGTGGAAATCCTTGTATATATATAGAGATTATAGAGAAAATATGAGTGGTGCGTTAATTTTGTCCAGAAGTTTGGATATAAATAATGTTATATAGAGGTAGGGAATAGAGTTTGACAATGTTCCCTCTGGGCCATATAAATTAGTTGGCGACCACCACAAATGCATATGCTTATGAACAAGATTTGAAATACAAAATGAACAATGATGAACAAGGATTAACTAAACTACAAAAATTATCGCGCCATAACCTTCTCGTGCATAGAAGAATATCAAACCGATGTCCTACAAGCAAGATCTACAACTGATCAGCTATTTACAGTGAAACAAATTCTGAACAAATGGTGGGAATACGACATTGACTTCCACAACATATTCATAGATATTAAACAGGCCTATGACTCAATGAATAGACAAAATTATATCAAATATTGCATAGCTTTAATATCCCTCAAAAATCCATCCGACTAGAAAAAGCAACAATGGACTTGTCAGCAGCAACTCTCAGAGTCAAAAATGAGCTCACTGAGAACTTTTCAATAGTCAAAGGATTAAAAGAAGACAGGCTGGCACTAATACTATTCAACCTGACTCTTGATTGTGTAATAAGACAGCTCAATATAGAAAGAGGTAATCTCTTAACAAATAAATAAATACAAATTCCCGCCTATCTGATGACATTAGCATCGTATCTCGTAGAATAGAAAAGGCGGTAGAAACATATTTATAATAAAAAACCGGGGCAGAAGAGACGGACTAAAAATAAATATTTAAAAGACAAAAAAACTAACACAGGCAAGAACTAGGGAAAACAGACACATAGTTAAATTAGAGGACGATATTTAAACTGTAGAAAGTTTCACATATCTGGGAGTTATATTAGAAACACGGAGGGAACAGAAAAAACAGAAATTCAAAGAATAATAGTAAAGGGAACCAAATCCAAAACCAAGTGAACTCGTCCATGTGGTCCGCTCCAAAAACACACACTGGACATCGAAAATCAGGGTCTACAAAACTATTATCAGACCAATAGTATGTTATGGATGCGAGACATGGGTGATGACAGAAGACATAAAATGATAGCTGTGAGTGAAAGAAAAATCGTAAGAAAGGTATTTGAATCTATTAACGAAAACGTAGTATGGAGATCCATGTACAACCATGAACTTTACCAACTATTCAAATAGGCACCGATCTCAGATTTCGTTAAACTTTAGAGACTTTGATAAGCTGGTCATGTAGTGAGAATGAAGACTGAAAGATTGCCAAAAAGATCCCTAGATAGTAAAAAGCATAGATTGGAGAAGTCCAAGCTCGTTTCGGGCTGTAGCGCCATTGAAGAGAGAGGGGTAAATATAGATAGAGGAATGTTAATTTGGATATAGTCAGCTAGATATTTCTCTCTTTTGCACTTCTATTTGTTTTTAATTTGATTTAGGTTTTAGGTCAAACTTTCATTCCAATCATATGGGACCTCCTCTGTAAAGACATTCGTTGAAAAAAAATTTCAATTCTTCGAGAATAATTTCAATCCCCTCCTTCAACATTTCTACAAGTATTCCATCTGGGCCCGGAGTCTTATTGTTCTTTAGTTGTACCATAGCTTGTTTTATTTCGAATAAAGTATTTTTGAGTTGACATTCGTTATCTTCTCCTAAGATCTTCCTTTGCAGTGCTATCTGGGTTCTTGTTTGAGGAATATGAATAACGGTAAAATGTTTGAGTAACTTTTAGAATTTCGTTCTCTTCTCTTATTTTTTTCCATCTTTATCTTTTAATGAGATTATTATAGGCTTTCATAAGTTAGATCTTAAGCATTTCACGCCTCCGTTCTCTTCTATTATTTTTTCTATCTTGATTTTATTATAGATCCCTAAATCTTCCCTTACTCCCTTCTCTAGTTGTTTATTTAATTTTTTGAAACTATCGGTGTTTCGCTTTCCTTCGCTTAGAATTGTGCGTCTTCGCGAAATGATTTCCATCAACCGTTTTGTTCCATCACTTATTCTATCTTTTTTATTTTTCGTTTTCTTTGCAACAGTCAGTACTGGTTTCAAGAGCTTTCGTTGCATTTCTTTATTAATTGTGTTCATATCGGAAAATTATTGTTGATACTATTCATTTTTTGTTATTACAATAGTTGATTACAATAATTATGTGACCTGTTTCAATTGGTTTTCGTCTGTTTAATCCTTGCTCTTAAAATGCGATCAACGCTGCCAGTTGTGAATCGATTGAGAGCAGTTATATCTTCAAAAATGTCTTTGTTCGCACACAAGAAGTAATCAATCTCGTTTTTCGTCTTTTTATCGGAAGATATCTACGTCCATTTTCGGTTTGCTAGTTTTTTGAAGTGTGTATTCATGGCATATAAATTTTGTTGTTCTAAGAAGTTATATAATTTTTCTCCTCTTTCATTTCGTGTGCCATAACTATGTATTCCTATTTTAGTTTCAGTATTTTCTAGAAGGGTCAACAAAGACAAACCAAGCAGTTAAATATTTAAATATGTCTATTTTTTTCTTCTGTAAAAAAGTAAAAGAGCGAACTGTTAGTATATCATTAACACTAAATAGTAAAAAATTTAAAGTAAAAAATATGATAAAGAAATAATAAATAAGACTTACTCACAATCAATTTAATTTAACTATCAGACGACCGGTTCCGCTTTCTACAATATGCAAAGCATCTTCAGGTCTCGATACAAAGTTAAATAAATGCTGAAATGCTTTAACTTTGTATCGAGACCTGAAGATGCTTTGCATATTGTAGAAAGCAAAACCGGTCGTCTGATAGTTAAATTAAATTGATTGTGAGTAAGTCTTATTTATTATTTCTTTACCCATTTGAAATGGACTCACACAAGCAACACATTCATGATTTAAAAAATATGATAGGTTACCTAATAGACCTTATCGGAAGAACACAACACAAAAGACCCCTCTGCTATTAGAGCTGAAGTTCTTCTTCTTTTGGTGCCTATTCGTTTCGAATATTGGCGATCAATCTGGTTATAATTATTTTATTAACTGTGCTTTAAATAGATTAATTGTTGTTGTGGAGAACCATTTCCTCAGATTTTTTAACCATGATATTCTTCTTCTCCCAATTCCTCGCTTTCCAAATACTTTGCCTTGAATTTGCCTGTATTTAGTGCCGTTTCTCATTATGTGTCCGATATATTCTAACTTTTCCTTTTTAATTGTATACATCACTTCTCTTTCTTTCCCCATTGTTCGTAGTACAGTCTCGTTGGTTCTCTTGTCCGTCCATAATATCCTTAGGCTTCTTCTGTATAGCCACATCTCGAAGGCTTCAAGTTTTTTCTTCATCGCTTCAGTGAGTGTCCAGGATTCAACTCAGTAGTATAAAAGCGAGAAAATATAACATCTTAGGAGCCTTACTTTTATCTCCAGATTAAGTTTGTGGCTTTTTAAGAGTTTGGTCATGTTGTTGAATGCACTCCTAACCTGCTCTATTCTACATTTTACTTCTTATTGTTCGATCCTATTGTTCGTTTACTATTGTTCCAAGATAGCTAAACTGTTTTACTTGGTCCACTGGTGTACTCTTGATAAGCAGTTGGACGTCTCTAATTTGATTTTTGCTAAAGACTGCATAAATTTAGTTTTTGATATGTTTACTTGCAGTCCAAACAATTACTATTTAAATGGGAATAAGCCCATGTTCAAACAAAATTTGTTTAATTTACCAATGTTTGTATTTTGAAAACGATTTTCGAAGTGGAAATTGAAACGTCAATAAACGTAATTGTGGCTTATTCCCATTTAAATAGTAATTATTTTAAAATGCCACAAGAAACTAGCTTCACAACAATGTAGTCCAAATCTTTCACTTACTTCATTTACTTAGTTTATTAGTTGCTATATAGTGTTCAAATTTTCTGCATAAATAACGGTGTCATCTACATAGCGGATGTTGTTTAGGCGTTCTTCATTTAAAAGGATTCCATGTTTGCAATTTTCCAAGGCTTAACTAAATGTTTTCTCTGAATATAGTTAAATAATATAGGTGAATACGACATAGACCTATATAATATGTATATAGACTTTAAACAAGCTTTTGATAGTGTGAAAAGAGACAGAATGCTGGAAGACCTTTGTAATCTAGGTATACCTAAGAAATACATCAGCCTCATAAAAATGACGTTGCAGGGTTCAAAAGCCGCAGTCAGAGTAGATGGAGAACTGACTCCCCTGTTTAACATCAACATGGAAGTAAGACAGGGAGATGCCCTATCAACCATGCTATTCAACCTAGTTCTTGAGACAGTCATCAGAAAAACCAATATAACCGGCCATATGAACACCAAATCAGTACAAATTACTGCATATGCAGACAATGTAGCCATCATTAGTAGGAGTAAGCCACGACTAATGGAAGTGTCCAAACAAATTGATCCTAAAGCAAGAAAAAGAGGTCTCAAAATAAACGAAGCAAAAACGAAGTATATGACAGTCAAAAGAATAACTGACAATGAAAATAATATCACAATAGACAACTATACTATCGAACGAGTGGATGCCTTTACATATCTCGGCACAGAAATCAATCAGAAGAACTCCGTAAGTAGCGAAATTAACGCACGTATTTCCAGCGGGAATCGTACATACTATGCTAATAAAAGATTGATGACATCGAAATTATTAGACAAAAGAACCAAAATGAGTATCTACAGAACACTGATTAGACCCGTAGTAACCTATGGATGTGAAACTTGGGTAATGACGAAAAAAGATGAAGCCCAACTCAGGACATTCGAGAGAAAAATACTGAGGAAAGTATATGGCCCGGTACAAGAGGAAGATGGTACATGGAGAATCAGGAGAAACGACGAGGTTAATGAGTCAAATGAAGGTTATGACATTGTAAGATTTGTGAAAAGTCAAAGACTGTCATGGCTGGGACATGTGCAGAGACAAAACGATGCAAAAACAACAAAGAAAATGTTACAATGGAAGCCCATAGGAAGGCGAAAAAAAGGAAGGCCCAGAACGAGATGGTTGGATGACGTGGAAGACGACCTGAAAACAACGAACATAAGACAATGGAGAAGAAGGGCACAAGAGAGATCTGAATGGAAGGACATAGCTAGACAGGCAAAGACCCATCCAGGGTTATGATGCCAAAAGAAGAAGAAGAATATAGGTGAAAGTATACATTCTTGTCTAACGCCTCGTTGAATCTGGATCGCTTCCATCGGTTCATCTCTAAGATTTGTTTTTATTGTGGCTGATCGGTTCTAGTATAAATGTTGTATTATACGCCGATCTTTATCATCTGTTTGGGCTTTTGTTAGAACTTCTATCATTTTTCAGTGTTGAACTTTAGAGAACTGTATAGAGCTAAAGTAACGCGGTGTTTATCATTAACCTGGATTCCCTGTCGAAATTACACTTTATTTGTTTATCGTTCGACCGAATTGTACCTATCAGAAACAAGTTATAGAATACAACTTACGTCAATTCGTAAACATCGTCAAACCATTTTAATTGATTAAAACATAACTTTTGTGAAATGTGAAATAATTTGTAATTTTTTTTTTAATTTTTGTTCCCTTGTATTCTTACAATTAAATAGTTTAATTTTGGCATATACTTAATTTCTTAATTTTTAAAAACGTTGACACATTTTGTGAATTTTTATGCTCCCGTTGAACACCAAGCTATTCTTTAATAAACCACACAAAAACCTACTATAAATATCGCTAGTATTAAAAAGACTCCCTTAAAGTGCTTTTTTCTAATTAAGACATTGTCCCTTGTTCCAGAAATATCATTATGTTGAGTCACAGTGCGAGGTAAGTCGAACAAATATCAAAGAGCATGATGTATTTATATAATACGTGTTCTTTTTTGGTGTCTGTCCTTTACCTTATTATTCCTAATGCTTTGTATGTTTTCTCATTTAACACGACATATTACACACGCACATCTTTTTTCACTTTTTAGGAGAACAAGAGATACTAGTTTTCATACAGTACAAAAAAATACCCCTTAGTTTACATTTTGGGAATCATTAATGTAGGTATTTTTATATTTTAAAGTTTATAGAACACACGCTACAAGGAAGAATATTGCTCGTGCTTGCTACATACTCTCCCGAATATGCCTTGTTGAACTACTCAGCCAATCAGGCTACATTTATCAAATAATATTAGAATATACAATCAGAAAATATTCCCTAATTAAACAAAATAATATAGAAAACTAATTGATGGATTCGACCCTTACTTGATGGAAATTCGTTTTATGTAACAATAAAACACCGAAAACTTTGTTTTCAAAACTTCTACAAAATGTATTATCAAATCTTATCACTACAGCTGTTTCAGGCTGTAGTGATCTATTTTTGGCATGCGTTTACACCTTATAGTCTTTAATGAAATAGGTTGAGGAGGAGAGAACTGTTTGTGCCTTAGATTCTAAGAAAGATTAAGATTTAATGATTATAATCTAGAACGTGAAGTGCGTATTTTCTATCATTGAAAGCCCTTGAATGTTCTGCTATTCGTTTATTAAAATTTCTACCAGTTTGACCGATGTAAGTTATTGGGCAGTCGCTACATTTAAGCTTGTGGTATAACCACCGTGTAAGTGCTTTTTATTTTGGCTCTTATTGTTTTAAATATAATTGAATAAATTGTTATTTATTCAGAAAGCTGGTGTTATTATTTTCTTTTTTATGTGTTTGGCTATTTTTGTTGATATTTTGCCTGTATATGTAATCGAACAGAAGGTACTGGGTTTTTCTCTCGTGGTGGAAATATTACTAACTAAGGGCTTTCTTGTGTAGTTTTTGATTTAAAGTTTTATTGTCCAAAAATAGAAGTCTGATGTATTACAATCGGGAGTTCGAGGTGGCCATGAAAATTCATTAGCTCTACCCATTCAGCGATGAGCAAAATTTTAATCTTGTACCTTACTATAACTAAAAGATAATCAGGAACTGTTCTGGCTTGCATTAACTATATTTATATGTATACATGAAAATTCCTTCATCTCGTCTAAAAATGTGAATTAATGCTGTAAGCAAAAAATTTATAATCAATCAATCAAAAGACTGATATTTTTTGTACACACTTATGACAAGTCGAAAGAAAATGCAAAAAAGTATTTTTGAAGTGTGTATATTTTAGGCAATTCCTAGCTGAGCGCTTTCGGCTTTACAAAGCCATCATCAGAGCTATGGTCAATTTTTAAATACCACTACAAAGGAGAGATCTCATTTCCTTAAGTTTCACAATTATGATTTTGTAGGAGTTGGAATTTTTAAAACATATAAAAAACATATAAAAGTCGACACTGGACGTCACAAACACGTTAAAAAATTGAAAAATTTTTTTGTCATGGTACGGGTTTAAGACCCGACCATCTATTGATGTGAGGATGTAGACTGAATAGCTATTCAGTCTACATCCTCACATCAATAGATGGTCGGGTCTTAAACCCGTACCATGACAAAAAAAAAATTTTTCAATTTTTTAACGTGTTTGTGACGTCCAGTGTCGACCTTTTATATGTTTTTTATATGTTTTAAAAATTCCAACTCCTACAAAATCATAATTGTGAAACTTAAGGAAATGAGATCTCTCCTTTGTAGTGGTATTTAAAAATTGACCATAGCTCTGATGATGGCTTTGTAAAGCCGAAAGCGCTCAGCTAGGAATTGCCTAAAATATACACACTTCAAAAATACTTTTTTGCATTTTCTTTCGAAAAAATTTATAGCTTAAATTAGAAAGTTATTATTTTGTCGAGTTACTACGGAAAGAATGAAGGAACTAGGTCAACTAAAAGTTCAAATATTGCAAAATTTTATAGTACTCTACAATTTGAAGTTTGATTTTTAAAAAATTATTGCGTGAAAACCGAGCACGGACATCCCCACTACCTTAACACACAAAGTTCCTTTATTTTAAAAAATGAGTTTTTCGTCCACATAACATATTCTACATATCTTTATTTGTAATTTACGTCTTTTTAAAAATACCTGAAAATTTCCTAATTAGCAAAACTGATAATAATAATAATAGCTCAAAATTGCCTGCAATGTCTACTAAAATGTCGCTTTCCTTATCCAGTGGTATTTGTGTATTATTAAGGTATTCTCGAAGACATTTGGGTATAAACTTTTCATTTTCTATCAATTGAATAAAAATAATAAGAAATTTTGATGGTTTACAAAAAAAATCGACATGGTAAAGCCATAGTAGAGAAAAATGAATAGAGTAGTCGAAATATTTTACTTCCGATGATAGCTAAAAAATCTTGTAACTATAATTTCGTATGATTGCGACTAATTGAACTTGCTGCAAGAACATCCTAAAAATATGTCAGAAGGTAATAAAATAATGAAATCCATTTTTAAATTGTGCAATAAAAGAAACTGTAATTCAAATAATTAAGGAAGCAATATTTTTTGGGTAATTTAGATTAAATATTGTCTCGCGGTATTTTGTCTCGCAACCGAGAAACTGACGTCCGAGACCAACCAAACAACAATGAAACAAAACGGGCGTATTCTTGGTGAGAGTATGTAGTAAGCATAACATTTAGATAGTTTTATTTGTAATATTTTATGAATTTCGAATGTTATCATCAAGATGGGTTAAGTGTGAATAATGACTATGACCTTCAAAGTAAAGTACATTATAAGTTTTGAAAGAAATTTTGCGAGATTTTATTAGGTATATACAGGGTGTTTCAAGAAAAGGTAACGCCGTCTCTAGGGTAGGTAAAAAACTGAAAAATAATTGGGGTTTGCTTAGTAAAAAATTTTTGTAACGCCATCCGTTTTCAAGATAGAGGGCGTTGAAGAAAAAAAAATTTACGCATTTTTTACGATTTTGCCGAAACTACTGGCAATATTGGAATGAAATTTTATACGAATATGTTTTGGAAGCTGATACATCCCATGAATTTGTTTTTATATCTGATTCTCATAGAGGGCGCTAGTTACACGGATCGTACTAAGTATTAGTCAATATAACTTTTTTAAGAGTATAATTATTAATCAAAATTTCAAGTAAACTTAAACATCATTTAATTTTACACGAAAAAGGTACTCTTGGTAAAACTCGATACTGTTTACCGTTCTCGGAATATTTTGATTTGAAAATTCTGAAGTAATAATTGATGCTGGTAGTAATGATAAAGTTCTAATAGGTATACCTCTATTTTCTTCAAGTGTGCCATAGAAATCTGACATTTGTATTGATTGTTATGACGATAAATCAACAATAATTAGAGTTTTGAAACCTTGTTATTTGTAAAATCAAATCAAAATGTACTCAAATGTTGAATACACTGACATGTTATTAACCTTAGGCGAATATTAAGGATGTTCTAGTGCAGCTGTGACACGTTATGCAGAAAAGTTTCCAAGAAGAAACTTACCAAGTAAAAAAGCATTTAGAGCCGTTGAACGAAGTTGTCGAGAAACTGCGAATGTGAGACCAAATAAAATAAATTCTGATAGACCAAGAACAACAAGAACAATTAATAAAGAAAATAATATTTTAAATATACTTGATCAAGATCCAACAGTTAGCGTAAGGAATATAGCAAGACAAACAAATACTTCTTCTTCAAGTACTTGGCGGATACTGAAAGCACAGCAATTACATCCTTATCATTACAGACAAGTCCAAGAGCTCTTGCCAGATTTAGCCAGATAGAGTGGATTTTTGTGAAACATTGCAACAAAGGACAGCCCACAATCCAAATTTTTTAAAATGCATTCTTTTTACGGACGAGGCCACCTTTACGCGACAAGGTATGTTTAACTCCCATAATGCACACTACTGGTGTGATGAGAATCCACGAGTCAAAAAGGTATCACATTACCAACACTCATTTAAAGTTAATGTCTGGGCAACAACTTTAGGTAACAAATTAATAGGTTATCATATTGTACCTGGAAATTTAAATGGTGATGTGTATCTTGATTTTTTAAACAATTCTTTATTCGAGATATTAGAAGATTTAACGCTAAATGATCGAAGATCTTTATTTTTTATGCACGATGGAGCTTTACCACACTTTGATAGAAGGTGTCGTAATTGGTTGGGTAATCATTTTCCGAATCGATAGATTGGTAGAGGTGGAGAAACTCCGATTCATTGGCCTCCTCGGTCATGCGATTTTAACCCTTTGGACTACGCAGTTTGGTCGTATATTAAGAAAAAAGTCTATGCTACAGAGGTAAATTCACGCCAAGAATTGGAAGAAATAATTCAACGTCAATTTAATGACATCATAAGTGATTCCCTACCGTTTAAAAGGGTAATGGAATCTATAGAAAAAAGAATATACTTTTGTATTCGCGAAAACGGAGGACATATTGAACATTTACTGTAATTGAATTTTATTTTATGTTCTTAGTCATTAATTTAATTTTCTTCTTGTGAGTTTTGTTTAATTACTAACTATTTTATACCAGCATCAAATATTACTTCATAATTTTCAAATCAAAATATTCCGAAAACGGTACACAGTATCGAGTTTTACCAAGAGTACCTTTTTCGTGTAAAATTAAATGATGTTTAAGTTTACTTGAAATTTTGATTAATAATTATACTCTTAAAAAAGTTATATTGACTAATACTTAGTACGATCCGTGTGACTAGCGCCCTCTATGAGAATCAGATATAAAAACAAGTTCATGGCATGAATCAGCTTCCAAACATATTCGTATAAAATTTCATTACAATGTTGCCAATAGTTTCGGCAAAATCGTAAAAAATGCGTAATTTTTTTTCTTTAACGCCCTGTATCTTGAAAGCGGATGGCGTTACAAATTTTTTTTATTAAGCAAACCCCAATTATTTTTCAGTTTTTTATTTACCCTAGAGACGGGATTACCTTTTTTGAAACACCCTGTATATTTAACAAAATCAGAGTAATTTAAGTTTCTATTATTATATTTACACTTTTTCGTTTTGTGGTAAAATGATAAACGTAGGATAACTCTGATATAGCACGACAAGAAAATAAAAAATCCTGGAAACACAGATGCACTGGTTTATTATAATCGGTAGCTTTTTGCGATGTTTCTTACATAATAAATACATCATCTGTGGATGATCTTTCAGACCTAAACCATTGCTTATTCACCTTCTCACTTAATTACCAAAATCATCTATGTCAGGATCTTTGTATAATTAAGGTTGTTCTTCATTAGTTTAAATTTACATATTTTAGTCTTTTAAATAACTCTAAAATAACTAGATACATTTTCCTTGGCATCTCTTTTCCCTAAACACACTTTACGTTCATATTGGTCACTTTATAGCTTTATACTACATAAGGAACCACTTTATAAGGAAGGATATAAGGAAGATATAGGGAAGTCTTTTATAGACTTGTTGGTTACTTTCGATAGGTTTCTCATATTCTATTACCACATTCATACCAACTTCTTCTAAATGTGCCTATCTTCCAGAGATGTTAGTGATCACATTGGCCCATCTATTCTATTTACAGCAGCTCGAAACAGATCAGTTTGACGTTAGTCCAGTCCATTTTCAAGATTGGCCAGCCAGGATATACGTCTACGTCTAGGGTCACTTTTACCCTTAATCTTACCCTGTTGAATCAACTGGAGAACTAGGTATTTATCATTACGCATGATGTGGTCGAAGTAACCCAATTTTCTGTTTTTTATGGTGTTAATAATTTCTTTGCCTTTTCTTAGCCTCTGGAAAATAGTTACGTTACTTGTGTGGTGTATATATGAGACCCCCAGCATACGTCGGTAGCACCGCATTTCAAATGCCTCCAATCGTTTTATGGCAACTTCTGTAAGGCTCCAGCTTTCTACTCCATAGAGGAGGACACTAAAGACGTAACATCTAATAATTCTTATGTGTATATTGATACTTAAAAATAGGTTGCAGAGAATCTTCCTAAGGCTGTTAGAAGATCTTCTTACTTTTTCAATACGAGTTTTCATTTCGTAGCTGTGATCACAAGTATCCTGAATGTTGCAGCCCAAATAGCATATTTTTTCCACCCTTTCTAACGGTGTATCGTTAATTGTAATTTAAGCGTTTATACCGGTGTTCTTATTAATGATCATTATTTTTGTCTTCTTGCAATTTTTGTTACATGCTTCTACAACGTTATCCTGATAGTCTGCATACTATCTGCCACCAACACTGTATTGTCTGCATATCTATTGTTGTTTATAAGTTAGCCATTTACAGCAATCCCATCTTCTGATAAGACAAGTTCTAATAAAGAAAAATATAGACAGCCGAGATATTCGAATTATATGCAATCTATATTGCAGTGGCGGCTTTTCTTTATGTGCTGCTGAGCTGCAGAACTACCAAACAACCATAGCAAATCTTAATTATTAAAGAATAATTAATATAGTTTTATTTCAAATCTGCCATATTATCATATTAAACATAAACTGTTAATAATAATTCACCAACAACGATGATTAATATTATTTTTTTTACGTATTTACTCCTCTAGTGAAACCGTATAATTTTTTTACGTATTTGGTGCTCCAGTGAAGCAATCTTTTTACGTATTTGCTGCTCCAGTGAAGCCGCGTCGATAACAACCGAAACACTGGCAGCGGTAAAATGCATTTATTAGGCAAACGGCGATCTTAGCCGATGTGCTTCGGCAATCGGCTGATTAACGGCCTCGGAAATGTGTTTGCGAGCTGCAATTCACGACAGTTATTCGTGACCGTTGCATCTGTGCCGTGTTTAGAAATTCTTAGGTTACAATTTTGTTTAATTTGTTTTGTTCGAGCGTGTTTAAAACAATGGAGTTTCAAAAACTTCACTATCAACAACAGTTGATTATAAAAGAACGTGGCCGTCCTATGCCTGATCTTAATATTGAAGTGTCCGGTAAAAGCCGTGGAAAAACATATACGCGTAAATTTAATAAAGACATGTATCTACGAAATCAGTGGATTTGTAGATGTTCCGAAAAAAATGCTTTTTTCTGTTTTCCGTGTGCATTATTCGGCGCAGATAAAGAGGAAAAATTGTGGCGCGAGACAGGAGTGCGGGATCTAGTGCATTTAAGTGAAAAAATAAAGAAGCATGAAAACACGCAAACTCATATGAACAATGAAATGCGATTTGCATTATTTGGGAAACTTAATATATAGGCCCAACTTGACTCTGCTTATTGGATAAATATACAAAAACACAATGAAGAGGTGACGAAAAACAGGTATGTTTTGTCAAAAATAATTGACTGTATAAAATTCTGTGGGGCTTTTGAGCTCGCCTTACGAGGACACGATGAATCTGAAACATCAGATAACCCTGGAATTTTTCGTGGTTTAGTGAATTTTTCTGCTGAACTTGATAAAACACTTAGTGAACACCTTACAAATGCGACAATTTTCAAAGGTACCTCAAAAACAATACAAAATGATATTTTGGATTGCATGCTAGAAGTATACGCTGAGGAGATTTTAAACGAAATCAATGAAGCCCCATTTTTAGCAGTGATAGCTGATGAGACAACGGATGTTTCTATGAAATTTCAAATGGTCATTGTTTTTCGTTATGTAAAAAACGGTGCTCCAGTTGAAAGGTTTTGGACTTTTTTGCTTCCAGAAAAACATGATGCTGAAACCTTAGCTAACACAATTTTGAATGTTTTAGACCCAATATTAAAGAATAACAAAAATAAGCTCATTGCACAAAGTTATGACGGAGCAGCTGTTATGAGTGGGATACATGGCGGAGTGCAAACAATAATTAAGAGAAAATATGAAACTGCTCATTTTGTGCACTGTTACGCCCATCAATTGAATCTAATAATGTCAAGAGCATGTTCTATTAATTCCCAAGTACGCGTATTTTTTGGAGATTTACATGATATACCTGGATTTTTTAGTCATTCACCTCAAAGAATAGCTGTCTTAAATCAAATAGTTGGAAAAAATATTCCTCGTTCAATCCCTACACGCTGGAATTTCAATATTCGTACAGTAAATGTCGTTTACGAATATAGAGACTTTATTATTGAGTGTATGGAGCAACTAGAAGAAGAGTCAAATGCTATTACTTCCAAGGAAGCAAGAGGACTTAGACGTATTCTGGAAGATCAAAATTTTACTTTCTGGCTGACTGTTTTTCATTATATTATGCCACATGTTGACGTTTTGTACAATAATCTTCAAAAAAAGAACATAGACCCAACCGAAGCACAGAAAGCTATACATGTTTTTGAGCAAAGTATTAACAATGTCCGAAATAAAATAGACCCTATCATACATCAAGCTTCAAATTTAAATGCGGCGCCTAGTGTCCAAAAAAGGAAACGCCCAAATAACAGCCAACAGGATCACCGTATTGCCTGTCTAGAAGTTTGTGATGTTATTATAAACAATGCAAAAGAACGGTTTGCATATACAAATCATCTAGTTGCCGCAACACTTTTATCTTCAGAACATTTCGAAAAATATAATAATAAGTTTCCTGAAAATGAATTGGATTTAACTTGTACAGCTTATAACTTCTTTGATAAAAACCGTTTGCGAACAGAACTGTCAGTTTTGTATTCCAATATCGAGTGTAGAACATTAAAAGGTGCAGTGCCTTTACTAAAATTTATAATTTCTAATAATTTAGAGGACACATTAACAGAAACCAAAAAGTTGATACAAATTCTGGTGACTACGCCAATGACCACAGCAGAAGCTGAACGTAGTTTTTCAACTTTAAAACGGATCAAAACATTTTTAAGAAATTCAATGTGCGAAGACAGATTAACAGCCCTTTCCACACTCTCGATAGAAAAAAAGTTCATCGCTTCAATACCGAACTTTAACGATAAAGTAATCGAAAAGTTTGCGACAAAAAAGGACCGGCGTATTAATTTCCAATTTAGAAAAATGCAATAAATGTAAGTTAATCAGATTTTTATAGCATGTCGTTATTAGTTACTATTAATTAGTATTAAAGCTAATTTTATTGTTTTTGTTTTCGTATGTTATTCTATTTCTATTATTTTATATTGACCGTGGTTCATGCAGCACACCCTATAGCAGATGTCACGAGCCGCCACTGCTATATTGGAATCAAACAAATCAAGCAAATCCCTAAATATTTGTACGACGTAACTCTTTCAACTGGCTGATTATTTATGGTTAAATTCACATTGGTGTATAGCTTTTTTGTTACAATCATGAATTTAGTCTTTTTGATGTTCAGTTTTAGACCATACTTATTGGTATGAGTGTTTATGTTTTCCATCAAAAACTGTAAATTTGCTAGGTTATTTGTTACTATTAGCGTGTCATCAGCGTATCGTATATTGTTAATTAACTCTCAGTTATTGTTCATACCAATGTTTTGCTCTAGGGGCGCTTCCTGACATATTGTTTCGCTATATATATTGAATAATAGTGGAGAAAGCACACAACCCTGACGCATACCTAGACGAATCTCAATTTCTTCGGTTAACTCATTATCAACTTTGATTTTTGCTGTTTGTCCCCAGTACAACCTGGATATGATGTTAATGTCGCGACTATCGATGTTTTTGCTTCTTAGGATTTCATACAGCTTTTCGTGTCTGACTTTATCGAAGGTCTTCTCAAAATCTATGAAACCTACGTAGAGGTCTTGGTTTACATCCAAACATCTTTGCACTAGCACACTCAGACTAAACAAAGCTTCCCGTGTTTCCAGTCCACCTCTGGATCCAAACTGTGTCGCGCTTATGTCCTCTTCTAATTAATTAAATATTCTTTTGTAAATTATTTTTAAAAATACTTTTAGTGTGTGGCTCATCAATGCTATAGTGCTGTGGTCTGAACACTTTCTGGCGTTATTCGTCTTCGGGATTGTGACAAAAGTAGAGGAGAGCCATTTCTTTGGTATGATGCCTTTTCTATAAATTGTGTTAAATAGGTTTACCATTATTTCAAGTGCGTCGTCGTCTATAAGTTTCAACAATTCTACAGGAATTTCATCTGGTCCTGCAGATGAAATTCCTGTAGTCCTGCAGATAAAATTTCTATACGCGGTATAGAAAATTCAATAATATGTTATGGAAATTATTGGATTACTGTGTGTTTTCAGGAAAAACTATTTGGTTGGAAAAATCTGTTGCAAATATATACCAAAATAAATAAACTCATTTCTTAAAACCATTATTTAGACCTTCTCGTCTTGATTGATACAATCTGTTTTTATAGCAATATTACAAATTTTACTAAAAACAACTGCTTATAGACCAACAATAGTGTACAACCCATTTAGCAATCCCATCCTGTAGATCATTGCAAAAAAAAACAAGAGAGAATTAGATTATTTTGTATTTTTCGTTTATTTTTTATATCCAAGATATTATTATTTTTAACAGTAGCATAAAAGTACAAACTAATGTAGGTGTGCATTGATTTGTGGATTATTTTTTAGGTTTTTGTCACATCGTCAGGCCTCTAAACATTTACATTATCAAATCATACATGTGCACAAGAATAAGATTTAAAAGTCATTTTCAAGACTCAATTTTGATTTCATGACTGTCTAAATCACATTAGAGGGACTTTAAGTTGGTTATTGCTGAGTCTTTTCTTCTAGACACAGTATTTAGCTGGTGATTTGTGCCAGGGAGTTTGAAAAGGATAGAAAATGGTACATTAAAAAATTTAAGCTGGTTTAGCAGATGTAGCAGCAGTGATTTGCAGCAAATTAACAGATTTCTCGAGTTTAAGGTTTTCTGGTTACTTTTGTTGAGATACTCGATGCTTCATTCGATCGCGATAGCTTCTTGTGCAGTCCCTTAGTAGACCAAGGAAATTGACAAAAAAAAACTTTTTCGTAACACTTTTTGATACAGGTATCTTACAATTGCTTTTAATAAATTTGGTGATGATAATATGTAATAAAACAAAATAGGCAAAGGTTTAAACGTCATTTTTTACTTTGAGCGACTAAAAGTGACACAATTTTACTGAAAAATTTCAAATTTATAAAAGTCAGAATGTCTCCGGTTTTAATCAACAAAAACTAATTTTTTTATTAATTTGTGGAACATTGTTGCATATATTATAAAAATTCAATTAGTTAATTAGTTAGTTTTCAAGTTAATCAAGTAATTTGTTTACTTAACAATTTAAGATTAATAATTATTTTACAAAATTTTCCTTTTTTTTATTACACGCCTACATAGTTTTTCATGAAAAAGCGTTTTAAGTTTAATAGGTGTCCTATAGTAAATGGGATCTGCTATCTGCTAAATTTTTCATATAAACTATCAAAAATACTGAGAAAATATTTATTGAAACTTTATTTAATACAAAATTGCACAGTAAAATTGAGTTGTTCTTAAAAAAAGAATTTAGTATAACCTACGTTAGACAATATTTGTTTTTTTCTTGTAATCAAACCGTTCTCTTTTTCCGTGAAAACTGCGTAATCTCGACGTAAAACCGTCTTCTTTTTAAGGATTTTTGTGATCGACTCTCTCTACAAGGTTAATTAGTAATCAGCGATCATTCTTATATCCCATCTTCCTTGGTAACATCTTGGTGTTCATCTTCTTTATATCTGGACTCTCTCTCCCTGCTCCACGCTGACAGCTTCAAGATTTTCGGAAAAATAGTCAAATGGAATCCAGAAAATAAAGTTTGATGCTCATATTGCATCCTAGTTTTTTATAACTTTTGAAAATGTTGGCTACAATTTCTTTTTAATTTGAAGACTTGTTGTTTTCAAGTAAACCGTATCTGTCCGAATTTAAGGGTCGACTTTGAGGGCCTACAAAAATTCCTTATTTACATTTAGCTTCAGAAAGTGCAGGAAATTTGTCGCACAGAAATTTAAAGCAGCCACCTTGTTTCTCTAAAGCTTTGACAAACTGCTTCATCAATCATAACTTGATATGAAGAGTTAGTGATATAAGTTACCAACCAACTTATAGTTGGTTCAGTATAAATTCCAATGCAAGTCATTATCTACGTCAGAAAGTTCACATCGTTGCCAAATAACAAAAAAATTCCAGAATTCATTTTAAATAAAATATTTTAAATAATTATGCAGACGTGGATTGTAACGTGAAACTTTTTGAAATTTCTAAAGCTGAATTTTTGTTATATTGTCCTTAGCCTTGCGCGAAATCAAAGTTATTTGTTAATTTTTGCAACAGTTATTACTAATTTTTTAAAAATCAAGTTTTGAAGCTATTTTTTCAATGAATTAACAACAATTTAACAAAAAAACTTTACAAACCCCTACTTTAGTTGATTTTCTATGATTTTTCAGAAAAATCGTGTCACTGTTCCATATAATCTACCTCTTTTACTTATAAGTAGGCAAATCACGAAGTTTCGTTATCTCCTATCGTCTTTAAAAATTATAACACTTTAGAACTTTTTCAATGTTATTACGGGAGAGCTTACATTATGTTTTTCCATTTTAAGCATCCACAGTAGTTCTATAGTTCACTAATAAAAGAAAAAAAAGTTTCTAAAAAATTTTTATTTGCGTACTCTTGTTTATACAAATAGGACAGTAGTACGCAAGTGATTTACTAAAACATAAACAAGATTTACTAAAAAAAATCAAACATAAAATACAAAACGTTAATCTGAAAAAGAACTGTATTTAGCGAGGTTGTCAGAGCATCCATCCTACTGAATTTGAAAATCTGAAAGAGCCTAGTTTTATTGGCTTTGAAAGCTTTAAAACAATATCGTCCTTTCGAAAAACGGCATCTTCCGTTGTCTGACGAAAACGAAATGATGTGGGCATTCGCTTAAAAAATACGCCGTCATAACCATCATCACTTACTTGGCAGACTTTGGCGACAAATAATATGTATGGTTTTTTTTTCAAAACCCTTCACTACAGCAAAGTCATCAGGTAAAATATTTGGAACATCAATGTCTTGCTCTTCATATATATATATATATATATATATATATATATATATATATATATATATATAATGTCGGTTTATAACGTTCTTCGACGTCTTTCGATTATCAAATTCCATCTCATTCTATCGTTCCATATATCGTCCTCCAGTTCTCTTTCCCTGATTTCTTTATCAACTTCTTCTCTCCAACTTCTTCTAGGCCTTTCTAGTCTCCGCGTACCTCTTGGTTGTCAATTAATTTGTCTTGGTATTCTATTCTCCGGCATTCTCCTTACGTGTCCGTACCATCTCAGTTGTGTCGTTTTAATGTCATCAACAATACTATGTGTAACCCCCATGATTTCTCGGACTCTCTCATTGGTTTTTCTGTGATACTTTTTATTATGGTGTTATATATTCTTCTTTTATTTTCCTTAGAGATGTTTTTATCCCACAGTACGCTGTTCAGTAAGGCTATGACTTTCCTTTCCTGTGTATTTCGTTCTTTAATGGCTGCATCTAATTTTCCGTCCTGAGTGATCTTTACTCCTAGGTATTTGTAGTCGTCATATAGTTTGATCCCTTGATTTTCCTCTATGACAAGGTTATGTTTTTTCCATATTCGCTTCCAAACCCCACTCTGTAAACTCTTCTAATAGTGTTCACATCATGTAACTAAGGTCTTCAGAGTCCTGTGCGATGATGACCTGGTCATCCGCAAAACACAGAGTGTACAAAGTTAAGTCCATTAGTGGTATGCCCATATTCGTACATTTTTTCTTTCATTTGTTGATTGCTGCTTCGAGGTATATTTTGAATAATGTTGGGGATATACAGCATGCTTGTCTTAGTTCTTTAGTCACTTTGAATCCCGGTGTTATCAGATTTCCTGTTTTAATTCTGGTTGTTTGTTGGTAGTACAACGTTTTTACCGCTTCAATCAATTCTATATTTATATTTGTTTTGCTCTTCATTGCTATCCGAAAAATGAATAGCTCAAGAATCAATACTTTCTTAATAGGAGAGTGCTACTGACTTATCAGATCGTCGAAACTTCTCTTTTGACAGCACGAACTTTAGCACTTTGAGATTTGATCTTTTGATTCTTCAGTAATGCTTTCCTCTACGTCTCTTTTTCTGCTTCCTTCTTTTTTCTTATTTTTCTAAAAGTCGCTCCTTATTAGGTGTCAATGTTAGTAGGGTTGATTTACAACTTTTCCTGGTTCGTTTTTTTTATCTTAATTTTTGGGAAGGGAATAATGTCTAAAGGTGAAATTACTTACTTGTCTAATTTTGATGTGCCAGTACAAGTTTCTTTTTCAATATTTGAAGGACCAGATACAGAAATTCTGACTTCCGCTTTTGATGACGACTGGGGCTCTATTGCATCACTAACAAGTTCTTTTCCTTCTTGCGGAAACTGAATAAAAACATGACCTTCATCGTTTGAATCTTCAAATAAATCTTGCTCTGTTACTTCCGCTTGCATAAAATCTACGTCCGAAAAAATATTTGCATCTAGTGGATAGATTCCTGTAGACGGAAAGCCCTCTCTTGCTACAGTAGCAGTTTTGCAAATGCTGTGGAAAAGAAACCAGCTACGGTAAATAAAGAAAAACTTGTCCTGGAAGGGAACTGGTCCAGCTGTCAGCGACGCTTTCATAATAAGCTTTTAATGGTTTAAAATGCCCGATAGAGTGGCTGGGTCTTATGGCTGCTATGTGATGGTAGACCTAATAATCGGGTTAAATTATCTTTTGCAAATGTTATTGCTTGAAGACTTGTGTGCTATACATAATTATCTAGAATAAGAAGAACGGGGTTCTTTTTTGTTAAACTGTATGGTTTTTAAAATGCTCTATGTGCTTGATAAACGTGGAAATGTTCATGTAATCACTATTAGTAATAGCCATGTCGCAGGCCCGTCTTTGATTAGATTTGATTAGAAGAAGATTTATCCGTTTTCGAGCAAATAAGAAAAATGGAGAGACATGGTAACCAGTTGCACTCATACAGCCAACAGCCGTAATTGGTTGTCTTTGCTCTGCAGCTACAGCTTTTGCTACATCTCTCTTTCCAACGGGGATAACATGTTTGAGCAAATGGTTTGGGACTGTCTAAATGCCCGTTTCATCGACGTTATAGATACGGTTAGGAGGTAACTTATACTTTTTTATAGTGTTCTCCAAAATTTCAAAATAGTGAGCTACCTAGTTGCACTCTATTAAAGCCCATAATTCTAGCAATACTTGTTTTTTGTGGAACTTGTAAAGAGAGTCGATTCACGATCATCGATTCAGATTTAGATGAATTGAATATTTAATTACGAAATTAGTAGAAACAAAATTAATTTATGATAATGGGGAAAAATACGCATTCGTAGTTTTACCCCATAACTTTCGCATATTTTTGCTCCATTCGGCAACATTGTCAAAACCATCAGTTGAGATTTTAAGAACCTAACCTCAATCGAAAACTCTTAACATAATAACCCACAATCAAGCCAAGAAAACACCCGAATAATCTAATTCAATGAAAAATGTCAATTTGATGTTATCACAAATTAATTTTGTTCTGCCAATGTAATAATGAAAAATAATATTTACCTCATAGATTGTAAACAATGCATTGAATCAGCTTTAAACTTGAAACAGCACATAATAACACACTGTTGTCAAAGGTTTGTAACTAAAATCGATTTAAACTGGACATCAGCGGCAAATTTAAATGAGGTGCATTCTTTTGCTCTGTGCGTATTTTTACCCCCAACTGCCCTAAATTGTTTATAAGTAAAAATGACGTTTAATCTTTTGTACAATTTTTTTTATTACATCTTAATATCACCAAATGTATCAAAAGCAGTTATTAGAGACCTGTATCAACGAATGACGTTGGAAAATCGTTAGTTTTCTAGTGAATATGTTCGTTTTTTTACGTGAGCGATCAAAATAAAACTAGTAGGATAAACTTAAAGGATCAGTGAGCTGGGTTCTCTTTTGCTAGTAATAGTCCAGGCTGTGAGGCCGCTCCCTTTGGGAAAATGTTTCTGATTCGGTTTCTTCGCGGATTCCGGTTCAAAAATGTCCCCTTTAAACAAATCTGAAGGGTGCCGGGCGAAATTTTTGTCCAGAAATTGTTTAAAACAATTTTTTTAAACAAATTCCAAAAATATTTTTTTTTAATCTGGAAAACGTTTTTTTAGGTTTCTTGGGACATTTTAAACAAAAAAAGTCTCTTGTCATTTTTGTCTAAAGTTGATAGTTTTCGAGTTATAAGCGATTTAAAGTCTGAAAAACGCGAAAATACGCATTTTTGAGGCTTGAAAACACATATGTAAATTATTATTTTTGAGGTTACCAAGTGTCTAAATTGAAGTTTAAACATTCAACTTCAAGATTGTGATGAGTAATCGGGGCTTATTTTAATTTAGACCGTTGTTTTTTAATTGTTAAATATGCGCGTACACTCGATTTTTCAGCCGCCGCGGCGCAGCGCGCTAGAGTGCGCTTCTATCGTACTTATGCATAGTTTACATATACACTTACTCAAAAAAACCCGAACAAATCCTTGAAGTTTATTAACATAGTTTTTTCCATAATTTATTTATGTAGGTATTAATTATTGTCATTGGGCTAATTAAATAAATCAATCATCGCAATGTAATAACCGTATATAGTTTTTTTTTCTTCCAAATTTGAACAATATAATTATTATTTATTGAGTATATATTTATTTATATCAATTGTAAATAATATTTTTAAATTATTATTTAAATAATACAATGCAGTAAATATTAATATTAGTAAACTTAATTTTAAATTGCGCGGTGTTTAAAAACAATATAATATCGCAAAAATGCAAGTTTTTACCTGTTTAACAATCGCGCGCTCATACTTGATTTGTTATTACTTAAACGATCATTAGGAAGACTATTGTTTAATGCTCATTAAAAGGGTATTATATTATTAATGTGTTATTAAAAAAATTGTGAATGGATTTAAAATGTCTTTTTTAGTACCTCTTCTTAAATGAAAACTTACCGAAAAAAATTTAGTTTGTATTTTTTGTAATTATAATTTTGTAACATCAACAATATTAAGTTAGTGCAAAAACCTAAAATAGATTTTTACATAACAATACAAAATGCTGCTCTTCGACGAAAAGACAGTGTGACTGAAAATTTTAATTTAATCTAGCCAATATACCTTGTACCTCTGACTCACTTTACCAACACTTGTTAAAAGCTTTCGCTAAAACATATATTTGGCGAATTGCTATATATTCCCGCTATCAAACTCTCGATTTTACATAATATGGATATTATATGTCTGATAGTGGTGGGTTGGGAAACCGTGCAAATGCATAAAGACTTGCAAAACTAATGCTTGCAACTGCAAGAAAAATCATGTCAACTGTGTACCATTGGTGTGTACCTATGTGGATGTGATTTAGATTTTTGTGAAAACAAAGATACTTTTACTGAGTGATATTAGTGTGTTATTTAACAATCTTTTGTACAATTACCTATTTTATGTAACTATTATTAGACTTTAGACGAAATTTATATTATAACTCAATTGATATAAATAAATATATACTCAATAAATAATAATTATTTGTAAGTATATGTAAACTATGCATAAGTACGATAAAGGCGCACGGTAGCGCGCGGCGCCGCGGCGGCTGAAAAATCGAGTGTACGCGCATATTTAACAATTAAAAAACAACGGTCTAAATTAAAATAAGCCCCGATTACTCATCACAATCTTGAAGTTGAATGTTTAAACTTTAATTTAGACACTTGGTAACCTCAAAAATAGTAATTTACATATGTGTTTTCAAGCCTCAAAAATGCGTATTTTCGCGTTTTTCAGACTTTAAATTGCTTATAACTCGAAAACTACCAACTTTAGAGAAAAATAATAAGAGACTTTTTTTGTTTAGAATGGTCCAAAAAATCTAAAAAAATATTTTTCAGATTAAAAAAAAATTATTTTTGGACTTTGTTTAAAAAATTGTTTAAACAATTTCTGCCCAAAAATTTCGCCCGGCACCCTTTAGATTTGTTTAAAGGGGAGATTTTTGAACCGGAATCCGCGAAGAAACCGAATCAGAAACATTTTCCCAACGGGAGCGGCCTCACAGCCTGGACTATAAGTAATTTTGATACCAACAGCAGTGTATAAATTTCATAAGTACCAATCAGGAAAAATAAGATTCTTTACAACAATAACCATGTGTAACATTACTTCTCTTCCGTGTTAGCACTAAAAATGTCACACAATCATCTCACTTAAAGATGTACATCACAACATCACCTTTACCGAAAACCTAAAGAATTTTCCACAAATTGTTGCACCGGCGAATGCGTGAATAATTTTAGTATTTGATTGTATATAACTCTAGCTAAGTAATTGTATTTCTTTTATTTTTTATAGTATGCCGACCCCAAATAGGGGTAAAAAAAGTGAACTAATGTATGTATGCGTAGTAGGCTGCGTTATATTACTAATGCTGTACAAAATACGATAGAGATTTTGGACTGTTATAATATATACATTCATGTGCGGTGTTCAGGTTGTCAATCGTTTTATATTTTACATTGATAGAGATGTATACGATGCTAAGACATCAGAAAATACAGAACTTTTCTATGTAACAAAAAAGTGTCGAGAAAAATAGATTCATTTAATAGGCGGAAATCTTACATAAAACAAAACAGAAAGATTTATACTAATCTTTCTATAGCATCCATTACACGTCATTGATCAACTATTGAGATAATCTCACTCGTACCACCCCCCCCCCCCTTCCCCAAAACATTACCAAAGCCGAGTCCTACTATGCTGCCGTTTACGTTGTATTATATAGTAAAAATCGGTTTTTTTTGTCAGAAATGTCGTTTTCCAATGAAATACTACATAGTATCAATGAAAGAAATCAATTTACTAAAAAATTTAAATAGTTAAATGTGTTATAATTGGATGCAGCAGTTAAAGTCGTATAAATAAAGGTCATTACATTCCATTGTTTACCTGCTTCCGAAAAGGTTCAGAGTTTTGCCTGATTATTTGGATAATAAAAAGACAGTTGTTTGATTTTTCACTTACGAAAAATCATGTCTTTTTTCGTTGTATTAATTACTATCATTTTACCACAATTTTACAATCATTACCCTACTCCAACCCTTTCCACTTCTACTTCAACCCCACTCATTTGGAAATACAGACAGTTTGAACATAGCAAACGGAAAAGACGGTCTCTTGCTTGTTGACTATCGCTAGCGAGAGACGTACTCTCTCTCGCCTGCTGAGTTTCGCTAGCAGCCGACGTATAAAAAAAAATTATACTCTATTTTACTCTCTTCTCTTCCCTGTTGATTAACCCTGTTATTAGTACCTGGTGCTGCGAATACACTTGCAAGATGCTTTGCGAATACTGTTGTTTTTTCTGCGTTTGTGCTAGCATATCAGTTTTTCTTAAAGGGAATTTGTTATTGTTTTCTTCTTCTTCTTTTTTATAAGCAAAATGCTTGTTCAATGTCGATTAATGCCTCTATTGGAGGTTATCACTCCATCTTTTGCGTGGTCGCCCGATACTTCTTCTACCTTTTGGTGATTTGTCCCTCGCTATTCTGACTAATCGGGTCTCTTCCATTCTGTTTATGTATTCGTTCCATTCTTTTTTTTCTGTTCAGTGTCCACTCATTTATATCTGGTATATTGCATTTTCTTCTGATCTCTTCACTCCCCATTCGATCCCTCAGTGTGTTTCCTGTAATTCTCCTCAGTAAACGCATCTCCGCTGTTTCTAGTAGTTGCTGAGTTTTGGAGGTATCCGGTCTTGTCTCTGAAGTGTATGTCATTATTGGTCTTATTGTTGCTTTGTAGATTCTTGATTTCACGTCGGTATTAATGTGGGAATTGCGCCATATCGTGTTATTAAGACAACCTGCTATTTTATTAGCCTTTTGTACTTGATTTTTCACTTCCTTCTCCACATCTCCGTAGCTAGACAGTGTAATTCCTAGGTAATTTGTCTCCATTACTTGCTCAATGCTGATACCGTCGATTTCCAGTTTACATCTAATTGGTTCTTTACTGATCACAATTGTTTTAGTTTTCTGTGTAGAGATCACCATATTAAAGTCCTTTGCCCTTGTGTTGAATCTATGGGTTAGTCTTTGTAGATCGTCTTCATTGGATGCAATTAGGGCCGCATCATCTGCATAGCAGGGTATTCTGATTTCTTTGTTCCCCATTTTGTATCCTCTTCCTTTATTAATAGTATTCATGATTTCATCCATGATTAGATTGAATAGCGTTGGACTAAGCGAGTCTCCTTGTCTTATTCCATTGCCCATATCTATTGGATCTGTAAGCTGGTCATCTATTCTGACTTCCATATTGTTGTTCTGGTAAATGTTCTCTATTGTTTTTATAACATTTAGTGGAATTTCTCTATCGTAAAGAAGGTGAATTAAATCTTTAAGCTTTACTTTATCGAACGCTTTCTTCAGGTCTATTAGACATACGAATGCTGGTCTGTTATACTTTAGTGCTATCTCGGTAATCTGTTTTATGATGAATAATACTGCATCTGTGCACGATCTTCCTGTGTGAAAACCCTGCTGTTTATCCGCTAAGGTAATTCTCTGATTTATTTGGCCTTGCAATATTTTGGTTGTAAGCGTTGTGAGTTGTTATTGTCGGTTATTTAAATTTTTTTGTAGCTTTTCATATGAGAGGTTCGAAACCGAAACATAAAACTGGAACAAGTTTTTTTATGTAATACTTTATTTAGTATATGACTTATCCTGTTAAGATACGTTTTATTTAGTGGATTTCTCGTTTGTTGCCATATGCGTCGAACTCTTCTTGTTTCTGCTACCAGTTCTTTTATATGGGCAATAAATACTCGTAGTTCATTTTTGTCAGTTTCAACCCATCTATTCATTCGAGAAGACCTTGTAAGTGTATTTTTCTGAATTTCTTGGGCTGCATAAAAATTTATTTGTTGAACCAACATGTTCAAAAATGCATCAGAAAAAAACAAGTTAACAAGATTGTCTAACATCTGTAAACATGTTAACAAGGTTGTTCCAATTGTAATTGTGACAAAGGGCTCTCGTCGTTTGCTGTTAAACTTATTAAACCTTGCTCATTTGATAGTTCATGGTCCGCGTCATCATCTCAATTATCCTTCAGAGACTCTTCCCATTCAGAAGCATTCATGTTCGCATAGTTCCCGAGTTCCTCTGAAGTTAAGCCTCGTTTTTTGGACATTATTTATAAAAAACGCGAAAACTAAAACGAATTCACCAAAAAAAAACGCACAAAAGATGCACAGCTGTATCGCACGACAACTCAACAGAGATACTAAACACGTGGTTCTGCAGACTCGGCTGTCCTACCAGAGGTTCGACGACGACAAAGGCCGAAAACTACCGAAATCTTTAAAGCGCACGTAAAAATTGGTTCGAGATATCTCGTGGTTGGGCGTCAGAATACCCATTATGATCGGGGACGCGCGACCAGGAGATATCTTAAAATAATTTTTTACAAAAAAAAATGAGTGGAAAGCACGTGAAAATGTTAAAAATAAAGTTTTTCAGCATTTTTGGTTTTCATATCGTAGCGTCTTGAATCCGTTTCCTTGACAGTGCCTTGACAGCCAACGAGTTAAACTTTTAGCTTTCTGTTTATATTTTAAAAAATGGATTTTGCAAATCTGTTATTAAGTACTGAACAAACTCTTGTGTTTGGATAAATGTGTTTTACATTGAATACAGTTTTCCAGCCTTTTAATTGATCAACTCTCTTTAAAACCACTGAACCTTTTCTTGGAGCATTTAAACGATGGAACGTAATGGACTTTATTTATACGACTTTTACATTATCCAATTACAGCAGATTTAAAATATCTAAATTGCATAGCAAGTTGATTCTTTCATTGATAATATATGTACTATTTCATTGAGAGACTTTTTGAGAGAAAAACCAAACTGTTCTATATAATAAAATGTAAATTGCAGCAGAGTAGGACTCGATGGCAGACATGATACTTTGGCAATATGGAGGTGGTACGAGTACGAGTTATCCCATTAGACTACATAACCAAAATGCCACGTTCTGTAGTAGTTTTTATTCATAATGAACCAAATTGCTTATCATTTTCCCTTAACCGTATTTTGTTGGTCTTTATAGGTCGGGAAGAATACTTTTGTAAAAGAAAAATCAATAAAGGCAACAAATAATTTTTTGATAGTTTCCTTAGCATTCATGAAACGTATTCTCCTCATTCCTTGAGCCCTTTTTTTAAACATATTTCTTTTTAGTTTAAATAGGTGATTAGGTACTCCCATATTTCCCATTATACTCTAGAGGAGATCTTATTTTACTCAATCGAAAGCCTTTATGTAATCTAAGCAACAGAGCAGCATTGGTATTTTGTGTTCAATTGCATTTTCTATTACAGTCTGGCAAATATTCAATTAAATTAGCCATCTAAAATCACGCGCCATAGATGGTGAAATGTAGTCGAAATCACGTGTGCATCATGAATTCTAGGAAATTTTGAATTCGATGATTGGCGACGCATAATAAAATATGTTTCATTGCTGGTTATTTTTCATTGTAACAATAAAATATTATATTCATGCTTATGGTAATAAAAATATTACATAGTTTGGTTATTAATGACGTGTAATGAGGTGTTTTATTTCCAAATGTCATTTGTTTATCTGTTTGTGATTGTTATCGCCATGATACAGTTTAACGGGTATTTTTAAGTAGCTCTAAATACGGTTATCAGACTCACAATGTAGAAAATCTCAATAGTTTTCCCTATAATTGAATAGGCCAATAGACAAGAACTGAGGAACTGCTGATTTAAGTGTCTGCATGGCAATTTTAAGACTACAAGAAGAATATCAATGTAATAATGAGAAAAATCATTCTATTATGACTTAAATGAGACATGTTCAAAAGTGGAAAGTTTGAAAAATTGAGATTGTCTAGTTGTAGATTAAAACGAAAAGTAGACAAATCTATGTTGACTATTTAGACGATAATTAACATATTTTCAGAGGTCTGATAGCAATTTTATATATAAAACATTAACCTTTGTGAGGTTTTATAAAATCATGTGAATTTAGTCAATTTAGAGTCAATTTATATATGTAGATATATAAATATATTTATAATAAGTATCATATTTAATTTTTTATGCTCAAATTATATTAAAAAAAAAATAGAAGCAATAATATTACAGATCTTACAGAAAATTTTTATCTATTTTTAGTACAAATGTGTCTTGAAATGCTACGGATTTGTTTTAAGAAGTTAGAAATATGAGTTAGAGACTAGAGTTTGTTTCAAAAAGATAAAATAAATCTTAAGATATTATAAATGTGTCTTAGATGCTATAAATGTTCTAACCTAGGGGACTTATATGGTCCTATAAGGCTAAGAGCATATCTTGAATGAATAAAATAGTCAAAAGATACTCTTCATGAACTAGAGTTATAACCTAATTAAGAAAAACAACTTAATAAATAGATAATAAATATATTTTAAAAATATCCGTGGCTGATATTTGAATTCGATTTCGCCAGGTAGAAATCGTATGATTTCTCTTTTTGTTCTTAGATGGCGTAGTTACGTCGGTACATAGTTATTTTTAATAACTATGGTCTACGAAGGGAAAATATTTTGGTTCGATACAAAGTAGTGGCTATACCGTACTGAGGAGACCTAAAGAGGTCTAAATACGTATATGCGGCTTGTCGCTGCTCTGTATCGAATCAAAATCTAATACCGTCATTGTGTTTTATTTCTTTACTTCGTTTGGAGTACCAGAAATCGAATTCAACACGAATATTGGCCATGATGAACGGCATTTGGAATGCAATTTTAGATTCCCTTGCCGATTTGTTCATCAAGCTGTTTGCTTCGCAAAGAAAAGTGTACGAGCCCCAATCTATAACGAGTCTACCATGTAACGAGAGATGTACTGTTGTTCAATTTACTGAATCTTGAAGATGTTTGGTTGTAGGTGACGTGAATGGACACGTACATGTTTTTTCTTTTGAAGATATGCCGTTTGAACCATTTTTTCAAAAAAATTTATTGTTCGATTCTCTGTCGAGAGCTCTGATCACAGAACCTCAATTATTATCAAATATTAAAAAACTACGCAGAATGGCTCGAGATGAAGAATAGAGTAAATGCGTGGTAATCGCAAACAGAAAATTCTAACAAAACAAATATAGATAGACCATGGAAACTACATATTCCATCTTTTCCAAAGTACATTGTGACTATCGTACTGTGATGTTTGTATAGTTCTAATTTATTTGTCTTTATTCTAATTTATTGTCTATAATCTAATTTATTAAAACTCACGATAGCTAATTACTAATTTATTAAATAACTTTACAAATGTATTTATTTAACGTTTCGTTACATTTAAATACCGCGTTTACCGATCTTCTTATGACTGCCTCAAATACAAAAATCTTTCATTTATATACACAACTGTTGTCATCTGGAACTTTCGGAAAACTTCCTGAATAGTCTCGTATTTTGGTGAAGGCGCTCGACTCGTTTTTTCAACCTCGAGACGTGGATGACTCACTAAAATTAGTGTCTAGAGATTTCTGTAAACAACTGGTAGCTAAGCTCAGGTATATTTTGACCTACAAATTACGAGAATCAATAAAAAAGAATTAGTCATAAAATATTTACAGTTCTATATGCCATAACATTTAAAATCGTAACATTGCCCCCCTCTTAAAAGATGGTTCCTCCTGGAACCTTGTCAGGACTGGAACTGGAACGACATGCTGATATCGGCAACTGGACCCTCTTTTACAACTTCCAGTTGTATAGAAATGACAAGGGACGGTTTTCTCTCCGCAGCAGTAACTATGCGGATTGCAACAGACTAACACCTGGACTTCGGTGTCTTTAAAGATTTCCTCCACCATGTTTCGTATAACCCTCCAATCTAATTGGCGGCACTCCAACTTTGGCATGGCTAACTTTTGCACGTCGGACTCTAGTACGTGCTCTCTCAACTGAAGTAAGGCTTCCATACATCTCGGTAGGTAGGTTGGTCACGGGCAGTGTCTTTTGTTACCAGGTAGAAAAGGTAACGTGATGCATCTTGAAGTTTCAAGGTTTTACCAGGAGCTGGCACTTGGCATTGAAGTTCTGCAACTCGACCAAACTTCCTTCGAAAGACGGATGCCAACCCTGGTGCATCTTTGATACTGGCCGGGATGGTAAGGGCCAGTAAGTAGTCATCGGGAAGCGCGAGTAGATCTTGCCTTTCTTCAGTGGTAACACCATGTCTTGCTTTACCGGTACCTCCATATGCACCCATAAATTCCTCAAACGAGAGGTCAGACACATCTTGGACTTGGTTTACTTCCACTTCTTCATCTACGTCGTGGTCACCCTCGAAAGACGCCAGCCGGTTATGGTGTACTATCATCGGCTTTCCTCTCGGAATCTTGCTTATTCGGTAAATAACATCATTGATCTTCTCCATAATGAGGTATGGACCTTCCCAAAACTGCTGCAATTTGGGAGAACAACCTTTTCGCTTTTTGGGGTTATAAAGCCAGACTTTATCGTTCTTCTTAAAACACCCCTTTTCGGCTTGCATATCGTACCGTTTCTTCATTCGGTCACTAGCGATCTGGAGATGGGAACGGACCAACTCGTGTACATCGTCCATTCTTCTTCGTAATTCGATCACATAATCTTCACCTGCTACATCTTCTCCAGGTCGACACCCAAACTCTAGATCACAAGGTAGTCGCATCTCGCGTCCGAATAGGACTTTGGCTGGTGTCTGGCCTGTTGATTCATTAACAGCAGATCTGTAGGCCATTGTGAAGAACGGGAGATATTGGTCCCAGTCTCGCTGATGATCGGACACCATCTTTGTCAAATACTTGCCAACTGTTCTATTCATTCGTTCTACCATACCATCCGATTGCGGATGATAAGCCGTAGTCCTTGTTTTCTTCATACCTAGTCTATCACATATTCCTTGGAATAAATCGCTTTCGAAGTTCCTGCCTTGGTCACTATGGATCTCCAAAGGCACTCCAAATCGGCTGATATATTCTTGGATCAACTTATCTGCAACGGTGGCCGCCTTCTGGTCTGGAAGTGCGTAAATCTCGACCCACTTAGTGAAGTAATCCATTACTACCAACATGTACTTGCCTCCATTATCACTTTCTGGAAACGGCCCAGCAATGTCCAAAGCTATTCTTTCAAACGGGCTTCCAACATTATATTGTCTCATAGGAGCTCTCCTTTTTCGATAAGGCCCGTTACTCGTAGCACAAATAGTACATTTCTTACACCAGTCTTTTACATCGTCGGAACTGTTCATCCAATAAAACCGTTCCCGAATTCGCTGAAGGGTCTTTTTCACACCAAAATGCCCTCCTGATGGACTGTCGTGTAACTGACGAAGTACTTCGGCTATTCTGCTCTTTGGAATCACCAACTGTCTTCTCTTCTCTGAACCGTCATCATTTTCCAGGACTCGTTTGAGCAAGCCATCTTCCATGATAAATGAGTCCCACTGGGCCCAATACGTCTTAACTATTGAGCCTAGGTTCGATATTTCTTGCCAAGGTGGTCGACGGTTCTCCTCTTTCCATTTTCGAATTTTCTGTATAACTGGATCTCTCTCTTGTTCTTCCCTGATCTTGGTAGGCGTCCAGTCGTCGTGGACCACCGTCGTTCTTAGCACTGCTGCTTCCTTGGATTCCGTTTTGTTGCAGTGAGAACACTCTGCTGGGCATGGCCTTCTGGAAAGAGAATCGGCGTTTCGGTGGCTAACTCCGGCCCGGTGCTCAATCTTAAAATCATATTCTTGGAGTCGTTCGATCCACCTGGCTATCTGACCCTCTGGATTCTTAAACTGCATCAACCACTTAAGGGCGGCATGGTCGGTTCGGATTAAGAACTTCCTTCCATAGAGGTATTGATAGAAGTGCTCTACTGATTTCACTACTGCCAGAAGTTCTCTTCTCGTGACGCAATAATTTCGCTCAGGTTTTGAGAGGACTTTACTAAAATATCCAAGGACTCTTTCCTGTCCTCCTTGAATCTGAGACAGCACTCCTCCAATTCCCACATTACTTGCATCTGTATCTAAGATGAACTCTCCTTCTGGCAGTGGATACCCTAAAATTGGTGCTGTGATTAAATGCTTTTTTAAGGTCTCAAAGGCATTCTGGCAGTCTACATCCCAGCGGTATTCTCTTGCTTCCTCTGTAAGTCGCGTTAATGGTTTAGCGATATCTGCAAACTTCTTAATAAACCTCCGGTAGTAAGTACATAGTCCCAGAAAACTTCTCACTTGATGTTTGTCAGTTGGTTTTGGCCATTCCTTAATGGGATCGATTTTTCCCTTATCCACAGCCACTCCTTCTTTACTGACTATATGACCCAGATAATTGACTTTACCTTGAAATAGCTGGCACTTCTTGGGGTTTAACATCAATTGGGCAGCTTTAAGTCGATTAAAAACGTTTTCTAAATTCTTCAGATGGTCTTCAAATGTCTCCCCCAAGACGATTATGTCGTCTAGATAAACTAGGCATGTTTTCCAAGATAACCCTCTCAACACATTTTCCATAAGCCTCTCAAATGTCGCAGGAGCGTTACAAAGTCCAAATGGCATAACGTTGAATTGCCATAATCCAGATCCTGTGGTAAAGGCTGTCTTTTCTTTATCTACCGGGTCCATTTCTACCTGCCAGTATCCAGACTTCAAATCCAAAGTAGAAAATAATTTACTTCCAGCCAATGTGTCTAATGTGTCATCGATCCGAGGCAGAGGATAACTATCTTTCTTGGTAACGTTGTTCAGCAAACGGTAATCCACACAGAACCTCGTTGTTCCGTCTTTCTTCTTAACCAGGACCACCTGAGAGACCCATGGGCTCGTAGAAGGTTCTATTACCCCGTCTTTCTTCATTTCCTGAACAATCGTTTCAGCTTCCTCTCTTTTCGCCTGTGGTAATCGTCGAGCTGTTTGACGAATTGGCTTAGCATTACCAGTATCAATTCTATGCTTAACAACGGTAGTTCTTCCCGTCTTTCCTCCTTTCGGTACGAAAATATCACGATACTGCCGAAGAAATTCCCTTAATTTCCTTTTCTCAATCTGATTCAGAGACTGTCCAGCAACTGCAACCATTTGATCAAATTTGTCGTTGGAATTATCAGACGTTGTCGTCTGACGGATTATGGATGTAACAGGTACACAAGTTCCTACTTTTGTCTCTTTCTTGATGGTCACTGGGTAGTCATTGACATTAATAAGTCTCACAGGAATTTCTTTAGCCGAAGTCACCAATTCCTTTCCAATTATGATTCCACGGCCAACTTCGTCGTCATGATTCCAAGGCTCCATCATAACAGGTGTTCCTTCGTCCACAATTCCCTGTAGCCGCGCCACTATTATCGTTTCACTTCTCGCAGGCACGATTGTATCTTCTTTAACGGCTGCTTGCATAGTGTTGTCATCATGTGGATGGAGAAATACCTCCTCGTTACCAACTTTGATTACCTTATTCTTAAAATCCAATTGGAATCCATGCGTATTCATTACGTCCATTCCTAATATAACATCCTCTTCGATGTCAGCAACTATAACACTATGGACGAACTTTTCTGCTCCAATTTCTAATTGTATCTGGATTTCTCCGTGAATGTTGGCATTTTCACCTGTAGCGGTACGAAGTCGCAACCTCGTTGGTAACAGTTTCTTACGGCTGTTTATAACTGTCGGGCGAATAATGGTTCTTGTCGCTCCGGTATCCACCAACAACGTATGCTTTTTACCATTTATTTCTCCATCTACATATACACTATCTTCACGACATTTCAAAGAAGCTATCAGTATGAGAGGGTCTTTGGAAAAGTTCTGGGTCGAAGCTGCCCCCCTAAGGCCGACCCGTTCTAGTTTTCCTGATGGTGAGTTTCTTGATTTGCGTCGTACCTAGGATGCTTACAAGAACTTCGTACGTGTCCTATTTCGCCACAATTCCAGCATCTTATGGTCTTCGTTTTCTTATATGTCATGCTTTTCATCATATTAACGAGCTGGTCAAGTTTATCTTCATCTTCTTCCTCTTTTACAGTCCTAACTTTACTGTAACCGCCAGAGGCCTGCGTTGCTGACTCGTATTCGAGGGCAGCGGATAAGACATCAACCAGCGTCTTGTGACGAGCTAATCGTAGTGTTCTTTGCATCTCATGATCACGAAGACCATCAATAAACGTTTGAACGGCCAACTTTTCCATCATGTCTTCGGGAGCTGTTGGATAAGCATATCGCACTAATCTGGCGATATCTACTTCATATTCTTGAAGAGCCTCATCTTTCTTTTGTCTTCGATTTTTGAGCTGCGACTGATATACATGCTCCAAGTGTTCGTGGCCGTATCGCATATTTAACCTCTTCTTCAGTTGTTCGAAATCATCCGTCTCCTCTACGGCTATGGTCTGGAGCACATCTAAGGCATCTCCTCGAAGAGCGATAGTTAGGTTTACAGCCTTTTCTTTTTCAGACCATCCATTCGCTCTTGCAGCTGATTCGAACTGCTTCATGTAGTTGTTCCATGACGATTTTCCATCGAACGTTGGGACTTTGACATGAACATAACCTCCGCTTCCTTCAAATTTCGGCCGTGTTTCCAACTTACATTTTGTCTCGTCTTCTTTTATCTCTACCGGATCTAAAGCTACCGTATTAATTGGTGGTAGCACTCTCGTGTCAGTTATCATGGTCTCTAACTGTCTGATTTTCTCTTCTACTTTTTCGAACGTTTTGGAAACTTCTTCAAATCTCTCATTATTCTTTTTCGACGTTTCTTCCATCATTTGAGAAACATTTTCAAATTTCTCGTCGAATCTTTTTGACACATTTTCGAGTTTCTCGTCGTTTTGTCTAGCTACTTCTTTAATAATTTGAGACGTTTCATTGAATCTTTCATCATTTTTTTTCGAACTCTCTTCGATCTTCATTAAAACTGCTTCTTCTGCTGATTGAAAATGGAATGTCTCTGGGTCATCTCCATTCTTGTTAAGAACATTTTTTAGTCGTTCTTGGAGGATCTTCTTGGACCCGCTGCAGTCTTCATCGCGTTCTTCTAATTGCTCACGCAACTGTTTTACCGAGATTTGTACTAGCAGCATCTTTGTACAGGCACACACGTACTCTTTAAATGTTCTTTCGTACAACGATCACTACTGAACTACGTGGATGTTCCCGACGAACAATACCTTTCAAAAGTTCAAAAGTCTTTTTCAAAAATCAAATTAAATTTATCTACGATCCCACTTCTGCACCACTGTGATGTTTGTATAGTTCTAATTTATTTGTCTTTATTCTAATTTATTGTCTATAATCTAATTTATTAAAACTCACGATAGCTAATTACTAATTTATTAAATAACTTTACAAATGTATTTATTTAACGTTTCGTTACATTTAAATACCGCGTTTACCGATCTTCTTATGACTGCCTCAAATACAAAAATCTTTCATTTATATACACAACTGTTGTCATCTGGAACTTTCGGAAAACTTCCTGAATAGTCTCGTATTTTGGTGAAGGCGCTCGACTCGTTTTTCAACCTCGAGACGTGGATGACTCACTAAAATTAGTGTCTAGAGATTTCTGTAAACAACTGGTAGCTAAGCTCAGGTATATTTTGACCTACAAATTACGAGAATCAATAAAAAAGAATTAGTCATAAAATATTTACAGTTCTATATGCCATAACATTTAAAATCGTAACAGTACTTTGACTGCAGAGTCTCAATTTATTCGCATCTTTCCCTTGCTTCTTTTTTTTTCGCTTCTGTGATTTTCGTTCTTATTAAAATATGTCGTAAGAGACTAATATTGTCCTTAGAGACTAAGGACATAATTTAGAAGCTCAGAATATGTCAAAAAAATTCTGATATATTTTAAAATAATAAAATTATGACTTAAGATATAGAATCATGTTCTTAAAGATCAGAATATGTTGTAACAAACTAAAAATGGTTAAAAGCATAATTTAAAAATTAAAATATGTCTCAAACAGACTTAAATATACAGGGTGAGTCCTTAGTGCGAAATCGGTCGATGATTCCATTACGATATAAGATGCGGCTTGAGAGACTAATACTGACTTTTTATATATTGTACTAAGAATACAATTTATAAGATTAAAGGATGCCTGAAGAGGCTCAAATCTACACTGGGTGCAAAATTAATCGGACACTAAGATTTTTAGTAAAAAACTAATGTTTTCTTGTTCCAGGAATTCCATGAGTTTTTCTTCTCTTGTGTTTCTTGTGCCGAAATATTATACATGGAAAACAATAAACAACTCAGAACATTTGAAAATCTGAAAAGAAACAAAAATTTTTTTTAATATATACATTTTTTATGAAAAACGATATTTAGTAGAGTGTTACCTTCGTGAGCCCTAATTACAGCTCTCATTCTTGAGGGATTTGCACGCATTCTTCACGAACTGCTTGCTCCAAATCATTAATGGTTTCAAACTTAACATGATTACGTCGAATACGTCGTCCAGAATAACCTATGCATGCTCTATTGGATTTAAGTCTGCATTCCTTGGGAGCCATGGTAATAAACAAATCTCGACTTCGTCCAAGCAATCCAGTGTTATTCTTGCAATGTGCCGACGAGCATTATCTTGCATCAGACGAAAGTTTTCTTCAAAAAATGAGGCAAATGGCAGTACATGATCTTCCAAACATTGCTGAATATACCGTTGGGCGTTCGAATTGCCCCCTTGAATTGTTACAAGTTCTGTATGAGCCTCTAGGGAAATGCCCGCCCACAGCATTATACCAGTTTCAATAATTTGAACTCTCGGAGTAAAACAGTATTGCTGATAACGTTCACCAGCTCTTCTCGATATCCTAGGCCGCTCAACTGATGAATATCTGTTAAATTTAAATTAAGAATTCTAGACCTAAATCCATATTCATTCAAGCGTCTTCGAACGGTACAAACGGAAACTGTGTTTCTATGGACATGATTTAATCATGCAAGATCGCGTAACGCTTGTAACCTTAGAAAGCGATCTTCAACTTGACTTGGGGTCCTTCGTTTACATTGACCTGGACTCCTAGTGTATTTTTCTGTTTCCCGAAATCTTTGTATTACATCAAACACTGTACTTTGAGAAATTCCTAAAGCATTTGCGATATAACGAATGCTCCTCCCATCATGCTGTAAAGCAACAGCATATAATACTTCTTCTAGTGTCGTATTTTTTTTAATGCACGTTACAGGAGACAATACAAAAACCTACAGCCCAACAAGAAAAAAACATATCGCCAATAAGGCATAAAATACAATTCAAGCAAATTTGAACATATTTTGATCTAAACACCAACAAAAAACAAAAAAATCTGAGTGTCCGGTTAAGTGCAGTAAAAGGTTAAAATTTGTCTCTTAAGAGACTATAAACATAATTATATTACGCTTCTAAGACACTGCAACTCTTGTTAATTGAAGAAGATAATGGAAAACTCTTTTAAGATGGTCTCCAGTGGTTTTTATTTCGCAGTCCGTCAATTTAATTTGATAAAACTCAAATTTTAGATTATAAAACGCACAAAAAATACCTTTTAGCTTCCTTGTGATAAACTATACGTAATATTTGTATTTTCCATGTAAATCTTAATACAAATCTTAAAGAATATGAGAGGTTTATTGGAAAATACTTTTTAAATATATTTATAAAATACCTAGTGATAGATAAAACATTTAATCTAGTGTCAATTTAATAATTTTGAAATGCGTAATATAAAATATTAACTATGTATGTATATAATATAATAAATATAATGAAAAAAAATGTTTCCACAGAAATTTTTAAATTTATAATGGTATCTTCTTGCGCCAATTTTGGCTGAGAAATATTAGTATGATCAGTAAAGAATGCAATATAATATGCCTTGCAATATTATCCCGAAAAATATAGTGATAAAAGGAATTATACAATTTTAAAGTTCGCTATCTTTCTTTTAAGTTTCGCTCTTCTTGTACAATACAAATGTTATAGTTTATTCGTCTTCCGGGTTTGGACCGTGTCATTTGTGAGTGACCCAAAAGTGGGTTCATCTCGACGTTTCGCTACAATTGTATGTAGCTTCTTCAGGAGAACAAAGAAAAAGAAATCAAAAGACCGGAAGATGGGTAGTTAGCAACGGTAACTCAGTTACTCAACGCAACCAGAGGCGAATACTAACTACCAAGATGGGCATTTGGTCACAGTAACTCAACTACTTAACGCAGCCAGAGGTGAAAACCAAATGCCAGGACAGGGATTCACGTCCAACAGCTCAGAACACTAACGCGTCGAGAGGCGGGGAGTGAATCCGACGATTACTCCGCTACCGCTCTATTTATAGTCGCGGTGACCTGTCATGTTGGGACGTATCGGCACACTCCGTGGCGCGAACGTCAAGAAGCGCACGCTGGCCAATCATGTGGCTGCATCGTGGTAGCGGGACCGGACGGCGACTCTAGACTGAGATTCCAGATGGGGGACAAGTAGTACTACTACTAGTACTAGAGCCGCCGTCCGGTCCCGCTACCACGATGCAGCCACATGATTGGCCAGCGCGCGCTTCTTGATGTTCGCGCCACGGAGTGTGCCGATACGTCCCGACACGACAGGTCATCGCGACTATAAATAGAGCGGTAGCGGAGTAATCATCGGATTCACTCCCCGCCTCTCGACGCGTTAGTGTTCTGAGCTGTTGGACGTGAATCCCTATCCTGGCATTTGGTTTTCACCTCTGGCTGCGTTATGTAGTTGTGTTACTGTGACCAAATACCTATCTTGGTAGTTAGTATTCACCTCTGGTTGCGTTGAGTAACTGAGTTACCGTTGCTAACTACCCATCTTCCTGTCTTTTGATTTCTTTTTCTTTGTTCTCCTGAAGAAGCTACATACAATTGTAGCGAAACGTCGAGATGAACCCACTTTTGGGTCACTCACAAATGACACGGTCCAAACCCGGAAGACGAATAAACTATAATTCTGACTCTGGCCGTGGAAGCCTACGATTTCATAATACAAATGTTCTTTTACTTTATTAATTGTTTTTTCTTCTTGTCATACCTTTTCTGTGTACATTCTCCCTGTTTTCCATTACATTACATATACATACAGATATAATGATGGTATGATCAAAGAAAACAGATAATGTCATAGATATACTAAGAAAAAATCCTACAGAAAAAGTAAAAAAAAAACTAATAACCAGTAGACTAAAGGAAGAACTAGAAACATTAGACCCAGAAGAAAAGTGAGAGAGCATAAAAGAAACAGTTTCCATCACTGGTAAAGTAACCTTAATGAAAACTGATGAAAGAATGGCATGATGAGGAATGCCAAAAAGTAGCAGAAGCAATTAGAAAAATAAGGGACAAAAATTTACCAAATAATAATGATATTAACAAACAAGAATATAGAGAACTAGCTGTACCTGCTCGCATTTCTACGCCACTGGCTAAAATAAATTTAAAAGAAAGAGATTAGACAAATATTAAATTCATTTTGAGTCATTTTATTAATTTTGTTTATTTCGAAAAAATTCAATTCCGTATATATTAATACAGCTCAATATAATAGCTCAATACATGGAGTAAATAGAGTAATAATTGTAAAAAACGTAAGTACATAATTCAAAATACAAACATAATATTATAAAAATGAACATAGATAAAATACAGATAAAATATAAGATAATACAAACAGATAAGGTTATATCTTTATGTCAAGTTGAGCTATCCATTCAAGGCTTGAAGGCGTAGTTTTGAAGTCTTTTGGGTCCCCTCGATATTCAATTCACATGTCTTCACTATGTGTTGGATGGTTTGATCTGGAGCTCCACAGTCGCAGCTGGAGGTAGGTTGTGTTTCCCATTTATGTAGGTTGTGTGCGCATACTGCATGTCCCGTTCTCTTCGGGTTAGGCTCTTCCATATGTTTCGTGGCTGGTCGAAGCCATCAGGTTTTTGGACTGGATCAATAAGGTTGGATACTTCAGGTGGGGCTTCCTCAGTCCACAACATGCGCCATCTGGATGTTAGCTGTTGAGCTGTTCTTCTGGAGGATTTTCTGGATGGGAGTCGGTTTGCTGTTAAACTCGGGATGTCTTCATGGATTGGTAGTTGCAAGTTGCTATTTACTATCAAATACTCCGTTATCAAGGCCTTTTGTCTTCATAGAATAGGCGGAGGAATATGGCTTAAGATCGGAAGCTAATATAGTGGAGTAGTCTTGATGCAGCCGCTAATCATTCTCATTGCTATATTAAGCTGCCTATCAACTATTTTCACATGTCGACTATTTAGCCAGACCGGTTTACAGTATTCTGCCACAGAATAGACCAAACTTAGCACAGATGTTCGTAGTGTGTCTGCAGATGCGCCCCAGTTGGTGCCACAAAGATTCTGGGTAAGGTTATTTCTACTACTTATTTTTTGTGCACTTATTTGTAGATGTTTTTTAAACGAGAGAGTCCTGTTCAAGGTAACCCCCAGATATTTTGGATAGGGTTGGTAAGGTAGTGCTACATTTCTCATTTTGACCTCTAATTTTTGGTTTGCCTGTTTGTTATTGAGGTGAAAACAGCTTACCTCAGATTTATTTAAGTTGGGTATCCATTATTTAATTTCCTCTGTTTGCTTATGTCATTACCGTGGATTACCTGAAAAATATCGATGTTGTTTATTAGTTGCAATATTCTTTGGCATGAGATTAGTTTGGTTAGTTTATAGAGGAGTCCCTCCGTCCATATTGTGTCGTAGGCAATTGTCAAATCCACAAAGACTACAGCCGTCTTTTGTTGCTTCTGAAAGCCTGCTTCTATATGCGTAGTTAGACTTAGGACCTGATCTGCGCAGCTTCGATTAGGTATGAAACCTGCTTGTTCGAGTTGGATATTTTTAAGAATTTGTGGGCCTATTCGGTTTAGGATAAGTCGTTCCAGCAGTTTATAGCAGCAACTGAGAAGTGCTATAGGATGGTAGCTTTCAACTTTATCGTGGGGTTTATTGGGTTTTAATACAGCAATTATTTTGCTCTTTTTAAAAGCTTTTGATATGTTTCCAGTTTTATGGATCTGTGAATAGAACGCATCTAACCATTTTCTTGTCCTTTGACCGCATTGTGGTAAAAACCATTTATGGGAGAACCTTGGGTTATATCCAGCTGTTTGGCGTAAGTTGTTGAGCACCTTTTTTATATATTTTGTATGTTCTTTGTCACGTGGAGCCCTAGATAGGGTCACTATTCTGCTAGCTATTTGGTCGGGGGACAAAAAGTGGGATTTTCTAACGGACGGGGCACTTCCCCCTACCTTTCTAAGTAGGTTCCAAGATTGTCTGCTTGATCTTTTAAAGTCCATTCAAACTACAATCTATACAACCTACAATCCTACAATCAATGTAGAATATCTTCACTCATGTAATCCTTTCATTTTTCCCAAAGATCTTTTGGATTAGGTAGGAAGCAGGTTGCCAATATTGTATCAAATAACGTGCGTATTTGCTGTGGTCAAGCAGTATTTGATGCATCAGCGAGTACACTATTCCAATGTGCATCATTTTCAAAAAGATTTAGTTCCTACCAAGCTTGGCGATAAGTGGCGCACAGCTGACCATTGACAGTTCTTAAATCTTAGAAGCTGTCGATCCACGTATTGATATACTGGTGTCAATCACTGGAATTCTAAAATTTCACTGGAATAGAATTTGGGATGTCCTTCAACTGCTTCACCTTGTTTACGATGTTGAAACTTTATAGCCTATATGCAGAATTTTGGAATAAAGATCCATCTGAGAAAAAAATAGAGTCTTTGTAAAAAATCGTCTTAGCATAAAGTGCAGTTAAAGTTGTTGCAGGTAGAACCAATAAGCTGTTGTATGTACATTATCTGCGATTGTACACGCGCTGTCGATTCTCGAGATGTACCACCAAGTGTACTATTGTTGGGTTTCGTTCATGGATTGAAAATAATAAGATGCGCAATAGTGCTTCATTGCTGCTAATGTACCTTCCAAGTTATTGGTTGATTTTATAAAGCAGTGCGGACACATTCCTTGCGCTGAATACTGCCATACCTACGTTGACATCCCAACGAATATCTACTTTGACATCAACGTTTCGTACTTTCAAAACGATAGATTTGCCGCCATCCTTAACTGATGGTCGACGATACAGTGGGTATCCGTCATTGCAAAAGAAGGAAAGGTAGATTAAGAAAAATATCCTATATGAAGACTTATAAAAAAATACTATTAAGAACTGGAAAGAAACAGCATTGTACAGAAAACAACTGAAGGAAATCATTAAAAAGTGTATGGAAAGACTACAAGAATTCTATTAAATATGTTTTATATAATTACAACAAAATGTAAATAGTAATTGTAATGGAAAATTTAAATTTTTCTGCCTTAGACCTTCAACCCCCGTTAGGTATTAGAAATAAATAAACTATAAAATAATTACAATAATATTACAAAAAAAAGTGTTTTATTTTATATACATAAATATAAGCGCGAGAATATATTTAATAAAATATCTGAAATACGTTTTCTACGAAAATACTTCATCGCATATTTAAACTAATGTTTAATAGTTGATATTAATTTTTAATTTCTTTAAAAACAACAAATTTCCGCACAATAACTGCCAAATTTATTGAAATAATTTGTAAAAAAGTAGACACTTAGGAAATTTTGGTCCGATTTTAAATTAAAATAAGAATTTTAATGTTTGTATATTGCACAAAATTTGCGAGTTGTATTTAGTCTTTTGTTTATTACTTAACTTGTAATTATTCAATTTTCTGCTATAATTTTGATTCAGAATTTGATCATAATCCGTGGTGGCCCCACTAATATTTATCATGGATAAATGTTTTAAACATATACCTATATTAAAACATTACTTTTAAAAAAATTGAAACAACTATAACTTTATCTGCCTAATTTACAGGGAATACGATTTTATTCTTTGGTGTATCTAGTCGAATTATTCAACAATTTATGAAGATTTATAATAATTCTTAACAGTCTACCACACGACAAAATCGATTGATTTGTCTACTAAGCTGAAACTGGTTCCTAATTTGCCTAAAAACCATTCCAAAAATCCGATCAAAACTTCTAAACTGTTAAGTATTGTTCGTTTAATAAAAATTTTAAATCAATTTGAAGTTTTTAATCGCTGCGCGCTGGTTTATGCCATTACGTTAAGGATTATCAGCTCTATCATAAAAATTGTTGTTTTATTAATTTTATCTACAAATTGCAGCTGTTTTCCTAGTAAGCTATGTAAGTTTCAAATGCAGCGGCAAGAATTTCTGGGGACATTCTTGGGGCGTTTTGATTTGCTTTAGAACTATTTCTATATGGTATAGGTCTGGATGATATGATGAAAGTTACAAGGAAATATCTCCACAAATAAGATGTATATATATGTTCCGAAAGATTTCCGTGGTTAGTACAAATAAACCTAGTGCTAGATTCCCAATGTCAGTAGTGCTTTGTATAGTTATTATTGTAGTAGTGTCTGGGGATTTGGGTGACTGAGACCTCGAAAGCCCTGAAGAAGACATCAAAGAGGATGTCGAAAGCTCATCGCAATGATAATCTATTCGGTTTAATTAACAATACTGTTAAGTTTAATATTAATTCTTGTAATAGTATTAATCTCAGCTCTAGGTTTAATTTTAAATCAACAACCTTCTACTATTGTTCGAAACTTTTCAGATACTCACATATTCGATTTAGCTACCAAAACTCTGTCAAAAGGCTTATTTTTTTGTCACTCCTCTTTCCATTTCAACTGAGAAAATTGTTTGTCAAACTGAAGAAGCTATTTCATCTTCCTTCCGACTAAGCTGAAACTGTCAGAAAAGATGTCGCCAGATTTCTCCGTACTTCCAGACACCCACCATCAGTTTTTCAGAAAGACGTGCCCTCAAAGAACTTTTATAACAACTCTGGCATTGTCATTCTTCCGGTCGACAAAGGTAATGTCACCGTCAAATTATTTTGATAAAATGTTCGAAATTCTCAATTCCACACAATACAAACGCGTCCCAAACGGTCACACCTATAAAGAAAAAGCGGCGACCAAATATATCTTAAATAAGTCTACCCTATCTCCAAACATAAAAAAATTGCTTTAACCCAGAAAAAAATCATCCCGAATTTCAAGAATATACGGCCTTCCAAAAATCCAGAAGCCCACCAAAGACCCATCGTCAGTACATACAACTGCACCACTCAGAAATTGGCAAAACATCTCGTCTTACACTCATTATCCAAAAGCGCCTCGTTCTTTGTCATAAGTCTACTTATTTCATTGATCTTCTGAAAAAAAAATTTATATTTCACCCTCAGATATAATACTTAGTTTTGACATTGTTTCTTTATTCACCAACATTCATATCGATGAAACCATTTCCATCTTGGATATCATATCCCCCAAGATACATTATCTCTTATAAAACACTACATGTCTAATACATACTTTTTATTCCAAAATCATTTCTATCGTCAAATTAAAGTTGCCCCAATGGGATCTCCCCTCTCTTTCGTAATCTCATTAAATCTCTCATTAAATCTCAAACTCACCTGCTGGTTGTGGTACGTTGATGACAGCTTTGTCATTTGGTCCCATGAGACACATTAGATCTTCCACTCACACCTGAATTAAATACATCTAAGTTTTTAATTCACGATGGAAATTGAGTCTGAAGCGTCTTCACCATTTCTTAATATTCTTATTCAAAATTATTTACCTCACAGTTTTTCCTATTCGGCGTACCGAAAACCCACGCATACAAACCGTTATCTCAATGTCCAATCACATGATCACCTCGCTCAACTCAATTCAATTATCAACACTCTTGTTTCTCGTTCCATAAGACTTAGCGAGAACAATCAAAGATCATCCGAAATCAATTCAGTAAGGCAAACACTCTTACAAAACCGCTACTACAAAACCCAAATCAATAGAAGCATTCAAAATATTAAATCCCCATTACATCCTAAAAAGAAACCTTGCCGCCTGATCAACCCAAAATCTTTCTACCTTTTATCAAAGGTGTAAGTGACAAGTTCAGTGGAACTCTTAATCCTCTAAACATTAAAACCATGTTCACTACGCACTCCACGTTGTCCAATCTCATCAGATACCATGGTAAAAGACCAAATCCCCAATAAAGACCATGGTGTCTACGAAATACTTTGTTCCAGTTGCCCACGTACATACATAGAACAGACAAACCGTCGAATCCATAACCTTATTTAAGTACATTCTATATATGTAAAACATTCCGATACTACTTCAACCATAGACCAACATCAAATTCAGACAGGCCACAAAATGGATTTCGAAAAAGCAAAAACCATTGCAACCATCCGGTTGTTAAAATCGAGAAGTTGTAAAACGGTCCAACAGCTTAAACACGTGAGATGACGCTAAACGAGTGATGGCAACATGGCTACCGCTGCTTCATAGACCCCCTGCCCCAGTCCATCCCGCTCAGACCATTTCCGCGCATACTGTTTCCGCTATAACTGAGAGTATAATAGCAAAAGAACCATGGACTCAATTGTAATTACTGTTTTAATGATAAAACAATCTTTGTAGAAGAAAATTTTATTTATTCTTACCAAATTATTTAATATTGCAACGTCAGTGCAAGCTGTTACTATTGACGTGATAAATAATCCGTGGAACTGCTCGCTGCTGCATTTGACACTAGCTGTACAGAGTGTTTTTAAAATCATCTTATCCAAAATCAATCCTTTAACTGTTACCATTGATCTAAATATTAAACGAACCTGATATATTATTGTCTGGGTAGTTTAACCATAATAGCGTAATATACAGACACTCCCACCATTTTACATTTGACATTTTCTCTATTTAAGAATACCTAGGATGTTATTATATAAATACTCTGTAATTAATTATTATTAATATTGTTGGCACATTTTAGTCCAATTTTGTACAATATATAAGAGTTAAATCATTCGAAACTTTTTTAATTTTTTTGTAAACAATACTTGAACACCGCCCAGTAGATTTTAGTGTTTGAAATTTTGAAATAATTAGAAAAAGATATATTTTTGAGTTTGTATTACGACAATAAATAAAGGTCCATTTTAGATATCCATAGGATAGTTTCATTTCCTTTTTGCAGAAAGATATCACTACACCCAAACACCACACGACACACCATAACACACCTCATGTTTGTTGCTTGTAGTAAGTTTATATTTGTGTTTTATGTATAATAATAGCAAAAAAACTATTGTTATACGTCACACTCTCAGTTATGTCACAAATAATACCCCAACATTATAATATCCTAACTTTTATGCTCTAAAATGTTCATATTTTTATGAATGAAATGTGACAGAGTGACTTATGACGTATAACGAAATTTATTTTGCTCTACCTTTACTCTATATGTGCATTTTACGATTTTTTGCATCTCATTTTCAAATCTCACACTATTCACATACGCATCACAATATCTATTGAATGAATGAGTTGAAAAACATTTGTCACAAGCTTTTTGAAGCACAACCAATCTGAATTGGTTCACTATAGGTGTTCACTGTCATTTTATCGTTCACGAAATGTAAAATGTGTACATTCACATTGTGTCATTCACATTTAATACAGAGTGGAACAAATAAGTTTAATTTACCGTCGTTTATCGAAGAGCTCTATAAAAGGGTTCTAAAATCACGAATATATAGACTTCCAGTCATGGAGAATAAATGAATATGGTTTACGTTCCGTTGCACAAAATATTTAATACCAGAACATTATCTACAAACAGTAACAAACATCTACATTTTCAATGCAATTTATCACATATCGTTACAAAATATCAACATTTATTTTTATTTTTCGGTGGCTTAGGATAATCGTAAGGACAAGGATAAACTGGGTCGTAATCGGTACAGTACATCTGAGCTCGAATAAAGGCTTCTTTGTCACGGGGTTCTGGGTAAACGCTAGCTATGCACTGCTCGTACGAATACTCCACCAACTTGGTAGCTATTTTCACAGACACTTCCAGAATCGATTCCAGTGGAGGATATATTCTTCCTACCTTTAAGTCTTCCTCTGTTACTAAATCGGCCAACGTTTGAGCCGTGACGTAGAAGTGTTCGTCGGTGAAATGTAGAATACCTCCTGTTACAGCGGATAGTGCTATGCCGGGAAACACGTACGAGTTGTTTGCTTGGCCTGTGTGGTATTTTTTTCCTTCGTATTCTACTGGAGGGAATGGACTACCGCTGGCGTAAATAACGCTACCCTAAAAAACGAAGTGTAAACTAAGGAATACTCTTATATAGAGTACTAACAACTATAACGACAAACAAAGATAACGACATTGTTTTGTTGACCATAGGAATTAAGATTTATTGCAATCCCATCTTTAGAGTGTATTTATTATAATGCTCTAAAACTAATTTTTTGGTTATTTTTTAGCCTTAATAGCAATACAAATAAATAAGTAAATAAATAAGTAATATACCTTATTGTCACTGAAAATTGTACAAATTTTATGGACAAAGCTTATAAAAATAAGACAAGAAAGAAGAAAAAAATCAGGATAAGAATCGTTTCTACTTTTAAATAAAAAAAAAAAAAGTAAATTCTTCCAAACTTAAACATAAAAATACTACCTAATTAAAAACCTACAAACTTCGTAAAATGTACCTAACAAAAAATAATAAAAATTAGGAAAGCAGATTAATAAATTAAGGGCTCAAATATTCCACCTCCTTGTGCTAAACAGTAACCAAATCTGTCATACAGATTTGTCCTCATATTTTGGAGTAGGGCTGGTGTAATGCTTGCAGAGAAATAAAGTATTTTTGCTGTTAATTCGATTAGGTTTGTGACAATTTCAAACTGATGCCTATAAATGTTTTTTTCACAGGATCTAGCGGGCTATTTAATTATACCACGTGTACTTATCAGTCGATTAGGAAACGTTTGATTAAGGAAGTCAATAGTTGCTCTAGAGTTGTGAGTCGAACACCCATCCTGTTGGAAATAAACCTCCTGAAAATTAACGGGAAGGCGTCGAACTGTCGGAATGATCTAACTCTGTAAAAGTTGTAAATATTTGGGCCCGTTTAGGTTTCCATCGATAAAAAATGGACCAAGAATATGGTCGCCTATCACCCCAGTCCAAACATTTAACTTTTGCAGATGCTGCGTTCGCACAACAATGAGGTGCTTATTTTTCCGAGAATAATGGATGGATTGTGTTTTTTATGTAATGAAAATGAAGATTCGTCAGAAAATAAAATATTTTTTAAAAAGTCTAAATTTTGTTTATTCTGTTTATCTAACATAAATTCAAAAAACTCCATCCGCCTAAAGTTATCTTCCGAAAACAGTTCCTGTGTTGGTTGTATCTTAAAACAATAATACCCATTCCTTTTGAGAACTCGCTGGACAGTTCAAGCATTCACGTTAACTTCTCTAGTAATTTGTACACTATTGCAGGGTTCTCTAGCTTCCACAAAAGCACAAATATCAATATCCCTATCTTGACGCTCCTCATCGACAGATCTAGCACGTGGTCCATTACCTTCATGACCCTTTTTACAACTGTTTACATATTCCAGAGTCTGAAACTGTTTAACACTTGGTGGGGGTCTATTTTCGAAGACAACAAGAAATAAATTAATTACGTCGCGTATCGAATGACCCTGAAAGTACTATGTTACAAGTTACACTTTTTCTTGGACGATATACAACGTAATAGGCATTTTATTAATTATTTATTTATTCTTTTAGAACTTCGTTTGAAATTTTTAATGTCAATGTGACAATTACGACTCTCACCTGGGTGGAAATTTTCGTTTATTAAAAAAAAATAATAAATGAAAATAATTTCTACCTTTGTGTGATCGGTACTCACCAGAGGGACCGCAGACGTTCGGATACAATTAGCGTCTCTTAGCAAAGACAATGACGTCGACTTTGCTAAGTATCAAGACAATTACTCTACACACACAAACACACATACGCTACTAATAAACTTATCTTGATTGAGACTGGCTGAATGACAATTGTCCAAGCCAAAACACACACACAAAAAAAGACAATTACGACAATTCGTACCTACTGTGAAATGAAGATAGAGATTGAAACGTGTAACATCTTATCTCGGAGCCATCAACGATCTTAAAAACATGGAAATCATACATAGAAAAATTATTTGCATCTAACAGGACTGATGATCACCTATATGGAGAAGGAGAAACAGGACCTTCAATTCTTAAATCGGAGATAGAAGATGCCATTGCAGCACTAAAAAACAATAAGTCAGCAGGTCCGGACAATGTACCCTGCGAAATATTAAAGATCCTATGTAAATCAGACAAACAGTTCCTTGACAATCTAGTTGTACTTTTTAACAACATATATAATAGCGGTAAAATCCCGGAGAACTGGCTACAGTCAACATTTATTACAATCCCGAAGAAACCAAATGCCCAGATTTGTGATGACTACCGGCTCATAAGCTTGATCAATCATGTCACTAAAGCGTTCACTAAGATCATTCACAGAAGAATATATGATAAATGTGAGTCAAATATTGATAGATCGCAGTTTGGTTTTCGGAAAGCACTTGGAACTAGAGAAGCAATTTTCGCTCTCCAGGTGCTTATACAACGGTGTAGAGACGTTGATAAAGACGTGTATCTGTGCTTTGTAGATTTTAGAAAAGCATTTGACAATGTCAATCATGAACAATTGATAGGTATTCTGCGAAAGACAGGTATTGACGACAAGGACATTCGAATTGTGGCAAACCTATACTGGGGTCAAACAGCAAGAGCAAAAAATTGGCAACGAACTCACTGAAAGCGTGCAGATCAAAAGGGGTGTCCGTCATATATTATCCCCGTATATTATCCCCACTCCTATTCAATATGTATTCCGAGGAAATATTTAACAAATGTATGGAAAATGCAAATGAGGGCATTAAAATAAACGGCGAGTTAACGAACAATATAAGATACGCCGACGACACGGTGATCCTTGCCAGTACCATAGACGAATTACAACAAGTAATGGAAAGACTTTATTCAGTTAGTGAGGAATACGGCCTGAGCCTCAACTTCAAGAAGACAAAGTGGATGCTGATAAGCAAAAAGCAACAACCTGCTCGACAATTACGGATAAGTAACATATTAATTGACCATGTAGAATCTTATGTGTACCTTGGCACCAACGTAAATGCAAAATGGGAACAGACCATAGAAATTAAGGCGAGAATAGAACGAGCTAGAGCAGCATTTAGCAATATGAAAAAGCTTCTCATAAGCAAGGATTTGTCTCTTCCCCTAAAACTACGTATAGTTAAATGCTACATTTTTCCGATCTTGCTGTATGGCGTGGAGGCCTGGACGCTGACGGAGACGCTAACGAGAAAACTAGAAGCATTCGAAATGTGGGTGTACCGACGCATTCTTCGTATATCCTGGACCGAACATGTCACCAACATAGAGGTACTCCAAAGAATCGGAAAGGAGAAAGAAATCGTGAATACAATTAAACAAAGAAAGCTTGAATATCTAGGCCACATATTGAGACACGATAAGTACCGTCTGCTACAATTGATTGTCCAGGGAAAAATAGACAGTAAGCGAGGGCCAGGCAGGAGAAGACACTCGTGGCTCCAAAATCTGCGGAAGTGGTTCGGGCTCACATCGGTCGAACTATTCAGAAGCGCCGCAAACAAGATCAAAATTGCCATGTTAATAGCCAACGTTCGCAACGGACAGGGCACTTGAAGAAGAAGAACATGTCACAGCGATTGTCATTGTATTTTATGGTCAATAAAACAATTGTATTAGTATAACTAATTGTTATTGATACCACTCACCTTTGTTTCTTTGATAGCCTGTTCTGGAGTACACTCTGCTTTTGGAGTCGGATTACTTAAGGCGAAAATAATGGGTCGTTTGTTGTTTTTGGCCATTTCCTTCAATATATCAGGTGTGAAGGCGCCAGGAACAGCTGCTGCCCCGATTAAAATCGAAGGTTTTATTTTCTTTACTACTTCGGACAAATCCTAAAATAAGAAGAAATCAGTACTGGACGGCAATTTGGAAAAGAGAAACAGATCAGTACACTAGAGATAGAGCATTATGAATAAAATGAAAGGAAGGGAGTAGTGGTAAATATTGGCTAATTACTTTGAAAATCATTTTCCAAAGAGAATTAAAAATAATAAATCCTTATTTTTAAAGTATATATTAGTATTGATTTGCTCACCTTAATGGGATCGTGATCTTTAGCAAACTTCTTCTTGTGTCCTACTATTTTGTCCCTACATTTTACTATTAAGCCTTGAGAATCCACCATCCAAATTTTCTTCAGTGCCTCTTCTTCTGACATACCAGATTTGACCTAAAAAAGTGGAAATTTAAGTTCTGTTTCCAACAAATACTGTTCAAAGTTTTTAGGCCTTTGAAAGCTAGAGAAGTATTTTTATAATATTGTAAGAATATGGTATGGATATGTTGACATAGGTTTATAAATTAACCGGAAGTCACTAAAGATCACTCTTACACTGAGAGAAACTAATCGAGTTAAAGCGCCTGGCGAAAACGTAATTATCATAGAAATGATGTCCAAATTAAAAATGATATTCAGTAAATGTGTAACAGATAGAACTATACCGAATACATAAGACAAAGCAACAAGAATATTCTTATGGAAAAAAGCTCATTTTATTTTACTAAACAACTACAGATCAACAGAAATAAACTTGAATTCAACTAGTTTCGTAGAGGGAACTGATATCTTAGCAACCGATATAAAGTTAACTTATTATAAAATCCAATACACAGCTGCTTTATTTGTGGACATTTCTGGTGCAGATGATAACATTATTCTCGACCTTTGCTTGATCAACTTGTTTCTGTTTGATCAATTTATTTACAAATAGACAAGTTTATATTCGTTTAGATCATTCACTGATTAGTAGGGATAGTTAACAAAGGGTTACCTCAGGGCTCACTTCTTAGTCTCTTATTATTTAACTTGTATTCATTAAACTTACATACTATGGGGATTGCAGTGTAACATTTTACAATATGCTGATGACTTGTGTTTCTATGTTGAGAAAAAAACTTTTCAACAATGTGTTAATGCCCTTAAAGTAAATATTTCTTATTGCAAAAAGTATTTTAATAGTCATGGGCTTGACATCTCAGCTAAGAAGTCAGGTGTAGTATTTTTTCTAGACACAGGTTACCAAAAGTTAGTACGTTAAAATTGTCCCAGCTGGAAATTCCTATATAACAGTTTTACATTCCTAGGTGTTACCTTGGATTCAAAATTAACCTGAAATGAGCATATTAATAATTGCATTACCAAATGTGAAAAAAGCATTAATATCCTTAAGGCCGTTAATCGATACGATTGGGGAGCAGACCCGAAAATAAACTTATTATTTTACAGAGCATTTACCAGATCAATTTTGGACTATGGAAGCTTTTTCTATGGATCAGTGTCAAAATCTCGTTTAATTAAATTGGATCGAATTCAGTACAAAGCTTTAAGGTTAGTCCTAAGAGCTCTCAAATCTACTCCCACACCAGACTTTTCGGCAGAACGTCACGAGCCACCTTAGATGTCTATTTTTGCCAGAAAAATTTAATCTTAAATGCCAGTATAATAAACAAAACAGCTTATAACAAAATAAAAACTCTCCAACTCTAGCTGTTGCTTTTCCCAATTTATCACAATATTCATTCAATGGAGAAGTGATTCCATTCTTTGGCTCCAATTATGACATACTATATGAATATAAACTTGCTGTAGTAATTCCTTCATCTATTTCAATTGTTCACGAAGATTTAGTAGTACAGAACAAGCTAGAAGACTGTAACCATTCTTGTAAAATTTATACTGATGGCACAAAATCACTTACTGGTGTTGGCTGTGTCATTTACATAGGCAATATTCAAGATAATTTTCAGTACAAATTAAAATCAGATTGCTCTATATTCACAGCTGAATTGGTAGCTTGTCAAAGCGTTGGATTGGATAATTAATAGCACATTATATTTCGAACAATATATAATTGTATCTGATTCACAGTCCGTTCTGCTGCATTAACACACTTATCTAAACACATATATACCAGCAGACTAATTGTAGATGCGCTTGAAAAGCTAAAGATCTTAACTTCTCTAAAAAGAATTGTTAACTTTGTGTGGGTTAAAGGTCACTCTAATATTCCAGGCAATGAAAAAGTAGACCATTTGGCTAAAGACGCTACTTTAATGGGTATAGAGTACAACGAGTTGCCCAAATGGGATATAGTTTCAGCTCGGAAGAAACATGTTAGACTTAATTGGGAAATTGAGTGGCATTCCTTTACTAACAGTAAACGCTTGCCTATATAAAATAAAACTTTCCGAAACTGATATATGTGAATGTAATGGCAGTTATGACGGCCTTAACCACTGGGTGTTTCAATGTCGGTATAATCAAGAAGCCATAAAATTTTTATTTCAAGCCATCTCCCAACAAAAAATCATACTGCCGCAGAACGTTGCTTCTATTCTTTATATAGGTAGTCAAAATTCAACTACTAGATCGATTTCATGGGAATTTTTTAAACGTACCAAACGGAAAATCTAAACTGTTAGTTGTTGTATTTCCCATTGTCTTTTCTTTTATGTCATTTACTATTAGCCGTTGCCTGTATTGTTTGTGTTAAAAAAAGTCGCTATGAAGGCACCTTAACGTGAAGCGTGTGTTCCTGTTCAATCCTTTTTGTATAATCACCCAATAGTGATTTCAATGGGAAGGTTAGGAAATCGAGTGAATGTGCGAATGAACGAACGGTTAGAAAATTATGATAAATTTAAAGGAACTGTAGAAGATTGTTTTTACGTTTTCATTCAATTATCTGGCTAAATAGATCTTAAACCTAAGACCAAAACAAAAAATTTGAATTTAACTAACAAGTAGAGCAGTCAAACCTTCTAACACTCCTAATCCTTAGCGAAAAGATGACAGCATACTGCTACATAGGGTTTTTACAAAAAGTGTTCAAAACATGGGATATTATTTTTATTGATGAAGTTGACTAACAATGAGTAGGAAAATCGAAATGGAGTGGGGAATAATCAAAGAAGGTATGAAGTTAGTTGGAGAGATGAAGAATGGTTTGATGTTGATTGCAAAAAGCAAGACTAAATTATATGGCAGACCAAGTGATGATAATAGAAATGAATATGAAGCAGAGAGAAGACATACAAGAGCAGTGACCAAGGCGCAAGAAAACAGAATTACTACAAGAGTAAAGAAGGGCATCTAATATGAGATAAGCAGGGGAAGCTAGATAGATGTCAAAGGCATTTCAGAGAGCTGCTTAATGAAGAACCGGATGGAAAGTGGAAATTGTCCGGAAAGTCAATATCATGGCGGAAACAATGGAGATTTTCACCGTGGAAGAAATAAGAGAAATCGTATATAGCATGAAAAACAATAAAAGTCCAGGCAGTAATGGTATAATCTAGCTGGGGGATATATATAAACCCTGGGAGCGAGAGGAAATGCCGAAAGTATGGAGAGAGGCAATAGTATGTCCCATTCATTAGAAGGGGAGTGTGCGAAAACTACAGGGTTATCCCTATTCTGGATGTAACATATAAGGTACCCACCAGAGTTCTAAGAAGTTGACTGGAAAGGCACTTAAATGAGTAGGTTGGTGAATAGCAAAAAGTGTAGATCCACCATAAATTAAATATTTATGTTGACAATGATTTAGAGCAGTACTTACGAGTAACAGTTAAAGCTAAACCTCCTTTTATAGATTTCATACATGCTTACGATTCTGCGATAAGAAGGCGTCTGTACAATGCTCTAAGAGTACTTGGAATTCCAGAAAATACAATCAGACTATTAAAACTGACCTTAATTAAGACCGACAATAGAGTAAGGATAGAAGGAAACCTAATAGGAAAATTTGAAGTAATGAGGGGAGTAAATCAGGGAGATCCGCTTTTCACAATACTCTTTAATTTCTTTCTGGAAACAATAATAAGGGAGAGTGGAATACGAACGAAAGGTATAATTTATAGCAACAGAAGTCAAGTCCTGGCCTTTGCGGATGATTTAGTATTAATGGCAAGGACTAAAGGGGAACTGCTGAGGATTTTCAAACTCTTTGAAGCGAAGGCTAAACATTATGGACTGATTAATAATGAGCAAAAAATAGTATATAGAAATGGACCAAACCGCATATAAAGACACACAACTAAAAACTACTACAAACAATAAGAGTAACAGTGTTTCTTCAAAAAGGTGAAGAAGTTTGAGTATCTAGGAATAACCCTAACAAGTAAAGGGGAAGAAAGCCAAGAAATTGAGAAGCGGATTTCGAGAGGAAGGAACGCAGTCGGAGCTCTACACCAACCACTGAGTACAAAAAACATCTCCAGATAAGCAAAATCAAGACTATACCAAACAGTGAACCAACTCACAGTCCTATACGGAAACGAAACATGGAGTATAAACAAAAATCAAGAAAGTATGCTGAACATCTGGAAACCGAATAACGTGAGTAATTCAAGACGTTTGAAGAAGACAAATAAATGAAGGCATCGGAGATACGGGAAACCAGAAATTAGCCAGATCGTCAGGACAAAGAGACTTAGATAGTTTGGTCATCTTGCGAGAGATGGAAAACACGAAAAACATTGACGCATGTCAATGTTCGGAATTGAAAAAAGAAAATTTTTGGTATGGTATTATAAAAGCATATGTAAATATAAAACCCACCATTAAGTAGACACACAGTTCAGCGATTCCTATATTTGCTTCTCCAGCTCCTTGGAACACCAACGTGTGATCTGAAAACTTATTTTTAGTCAATCTCATGGCAGCTATTAATCCTCCAACGACCACGCTTGCCGTTCCCTGAATATCATCGTTAAAAGTACAATATTTGTTTCTGTATTTTTCCCAGAATCTGAAAGCGTTCATGTTTCCAAAATCCTCGAATTGCAGTAAGACGTTTTGGCCCCATCTCTGGACAGCAGCTGCCATGAATTCGTCGATCAAATCATCGTATTCTTTACCTCGATGTCGTTTTTCTCTCAAGCCGATATATAGAGGATCTTTTAGATGTTTTTCATTGTTGGTTCCTGCGTCAATCGTCACTGGCAAGCATTGGTGGGGTTTGATTCCAGCTGAAACGATAAATTAACTTTTTTTAATTACAATAATTTAATGTAACAACAGCACATCATTTAAAAGAACCTTCTGGGAAAATTTAAATATAAAGCAGAAAGGCTTGGCAAATAATCTTTAGATAAATTAGACAAACTTACCTAATGCAGAATACAAACAGAGCTTTCCAATTGGAATTCCCATCCCAGCAGCTCCTTGATCCCCAAGACCCAAGATCCTTTCACCGTCAGTAAATACAATGGCTCTGACATCGTATTCCGGCCAATTCTTTAATATCTCATAAACGTGCCCCCTATCGTGTATAGTAATGTAAACACCCCTAGGTCTTCTATACACAAAACCCCAGTTCTGACAAGCGGCTCCCACCGTAGGAGTATACAGTATCGGTAAATAGTCCACGACATATTTACGCACCGTGGCGAAGAAAAGCTTTTCGTTTCGAGTTAGTAGGTCCATCAGCCACAGATATTTGTTTAAGGGGTCTTTAAAACGGTTAAGATTTGTTCTTACTTGTAGGATCTGTTCTTCTTGAGTCTTTACCATTGGTGGTAGCAATCCGTTGATGCCGAGTAACTGTCGTTCGATAAGAGTGAAGGCCAGTTCTTTGTTTAGGCCAGGGTTTTTTAGCCTATCTATAAAAAAAATTAACATAACTGTTATTCAAAGCTTGTTAGACAGAAATATTAAAATTTACTTAAAATATGCAAAAATAACTCTGAAAAGGTTTTTTTGAAAGCTGTTGCACGAAAAAAAACATTGAGACTTAAAAGTAAAGAGTAAAGATATGAATTTAACATTATCGTTGCCATTATCATCAGCTATTCCATCCTTTTTTTTTTTTCTTTTCTGAGAGTGGAAATTTCTAAAAACCGTACCAGGTTAACCCATCTCTAGGGATAGCCGTGAGTTGGATTAAGGTTAGAGAAGTACATCCGAACCCATTTTCGTACCAACTAAAACCACTCTCTCCTCCTTATGAGCAGTTTACTGTCACACATACCGTACTCCGAAAATGGCATGGCCGCTGTAAGGCTGACACTTTCGGATCTTATCTTATTCGTTGGTCCAGCTTATGTTTCTCTTCTTCTTCTTTCTTCTTAATGACTGTTTCAATGTAATTGTGTACACTATTCTGTCTCTCCTTACTTCTCGTTATCTTCATGATCATCTCTCACAGTCACGGGAAGTAATCCAGTCATATGTGACCACCCAGTCCCTCAGTCTCAGAATCAGCGTCTTAGTCCCTCCTCCTCCTAAGTGCCTTCTCTGTTGAGGTTGGCGATCAATATGGCCAATTTCTCTCTGTTCTGGGCTTGATGAATTAATTCATTTCCTCTTCTGTTGGTCGAATCTCTGATGTTTCGTAGCCAAGATTTTTACCCTTTTACCTTTAGTCTTGCCTTCTAATATTACCTGGAGTATGCTAAAATTCCCTATGGCGCATTATGTATCCTAGATATGACGTCTGTCTAATTTTGATAGTATTGACCAGATGAGAACGTGTGTTCATTACTCTCAGTTCTTCTTCATTCATAGTTCTGCTGGTCTAGCCTATTCTTAACATTCGGCGGTACATACACATTTCAAATGAATTTAGCTTGTTGACGTTAAACTTTTTTAATGTCCAGGTCTCACAGCCATATAGTAATAGAGACCACACATAACACTTTAGTGTTTTCAATCTTATTGAGACTGATAGCTTGGGTTAGAGATCATTTCACGTATATTCATGAAACCAGATTTTGCTATTTCACTGCGTCTTCCTTTTTCTTTTGAGTGGTCTAGTTGACTATTTAGCTCTCTGCCTAGGTATATGAAGCTTTCAGAACTCTAAAGGGTGATACCATTTATTTGTATCCCATGATAGTCCACAAAGCCGCCGTAGATACAGTCCTGTAGGCACATGCTACTCGTAACAGACTTGTTTTGTAGCATGAGCTCTTGTAGGTCGGTATTTCTACCACCCCACTCTAGACTATGTAGGGCCCTCCTTTTTTCTGATTTGGGTCCTCCAATGTTGAGCATCACCCTACCAGCATAACCGTACTTTTTTCTGCCTTCGGGGCTACCACCCATATACGCTCCCACCATCCGCCATATTGGTGTAGCATCACTACCAGATATTTGACGCATTTCTTTGATCTTAGCTGTGTTGCTGCACATTAAAGTTCCATTTCTTGCCTTGTCCGTGTACTCTTTAGAAAGATGGCTTCAGTCTTCTTTGCCGCGAGTTTATTATTAAGCTATTCCATCTGTAAGCCTCCCTTAAGCGTGCCCATTCGTTTCTGTTTTTTTTTAATCATTACCAGCTATTCTTTTGGTGCCTTCAGTCCATTTAGTTTGAAGTCAGCCTCTAGTTCTCTTGTGTTTTCTTGGTCGTCATTAGACAATTCGCTTCGTCCATCATTAATCTTCCTAAGGGAGAATTATTAGATTGTATTTTTATTATCTTTCAATGCCTCAACGGTACTAAAAGAAACACCAACACACTACACGATTATATGCGGCGACTTTAACTCAAAGATCGGTCTAAATCAGGATGAACATGAAACAGGACTAGGTAAATTTGGATCTAAAGGCAAAAACAAGCGTGGACAAACACTACTTGAATTTCTATTACAACAAAATCTATACCAGACGAATAATTTTTTTCTCTAAAAAAGACCACAGAAGATGGACGTGGAAAATCCAAAATGGCAAGATCAGAAACGAGATGAACCACATAATTAGTGATAAAAAAATATATTCAACGATGTCATAGTCCTTAATAGCTTAACCACAGGCAGCGATCGTAGAATGGTAAGACCCAAACCAAAATTAAACTTATTTAACAGAAAGATCTAAAATGGTTCAACGATAGGAAGAAAGCCAACCTGATATGAAACGAGCCAACGAATTTTAATGAATACCAAGACAATATCAACAAAATCCTCCTCAATACAGAGAAAATTGTGATCACAGGAGACATGAAAGTAGAGTGGGAAAAGAAGCAGAAAAATGGAACAATGTCATCGGACCTTATGGGGAGGCAAAAATAAACAAAAATGGAAAATTACTACGCGAATTCTGTCTAGACAATAACCTGGTGATTATGAACACACACTTCCAACATAAAAAGATACACAAGATCACAAGAGAAGTCAAATCAAGAAATGAACAATCAATTATAGACTATAACTATAGTGCAAAAAACAGAGAAGAACTGGATAAGAGACGTAAGGGTGAAAAGGAGTTATGAAATTGGTAGTGACCACTATCTACTACAAACCACATTCAAGTGGAAAAGAAAAGAAATAAAAAGAAATGAGAACATAAACAAAAAACACAAAGAAATAATAAAAATTTATAAACTAAGGGAAGAAACAACAAAGATAAGATACTCAGAAGGGCTAGAGAAAGTGATGGACAATGAACATCAAATAACAGAAACAATGGAAGAATGGGGAAAATTTAAAAATGCGATGATAAAAACAGCTAAATCAATATGTGGAACTACAAGAAAAACAACAGCGGGAGACGTACATCTTGGTGTAACGATGAACTGAAAAGAGAAATAAAAGAAAAGAAGAAGTTATGGAAAGAATACATAAAGGACAAAACTCAACCAAAATATGAAAATTATAAGAGACAAAGAACAAAAGTTAAAGAAAGAGAAAAAGAAAAGTTGGGAAAAATTCGGAGAAAAAATGGAAGAAAACAGCACAGAAAACGTAAAATTATTTTATAGAACACTGAAAACCCTAAGAAGCAACAAAGAAACGAAACTAAACTAATAATGAACAAGAAAGGAACAATAATAAAAGACGATAACACAATAATGGAAAGATGGAGGCAACACTTCCAGCTGATACTGAATGGAAATTAAGCGAATACAATGGAAAAGGAAAGCCACATCCAGAGAGTATCCATGAGAAACATGGAAAATCCAGAAACTATAGAAAAAGAAGAACTGGAAGAAGCAATAATAAAGATAAAGATTGGAAAAGCACCAGGAAGCAATGAAGTAGCGTCAGAAATGATGAAATATTAAAAGCAGTATTATATAAAAATAGTAAAAGCCAAAGAAAAATTGTTATACATATATAACCTAATATGAAAGAGAAAAGTAATACTTAGAGAATGGACAAATGCAGTAATTATACCTATATACAAGAAAGGAAACACAAGAGACTGTAAGAACTATAGACGTATATCACTACTATGTGTAGCAGCAAAAGTATACGAAACCATAATAGAAAGGAAAATCAGAAAAGAAATAGTAACATAAATTAGAGGACGTACAAAGTGGATTCAGGAAAGGTCACAACACACAAGACCATGTATTCACCATGCAACAAGTAATAGAAAAAGCCTTAAAGAAAAATAGAAAAATATATCTGAGCTTTATAGACATGGAAACAGCATTCGACTCAGTCAAAAGAAAAGATATATGGGAAAGCCTAAAGAAGAAGCAAGTAAGTGAAGAACTGATAGAAGCAACAAAGAGTATATACATGAAAACAACAAACACAGTAAGAATGTTAAATATGCAGTCAGAACCATTTGAAACAACTCAAGGAGTTAGACAAGAAGGAAGTCTCAGCCCAGTGCTATTCATAAATGTAATAGATGATATAGTGAAAGAATGTAAGAAAACGTTCAAGAAATACTGCATCGGTTGGAAGAGAATGCAAATGATAAACGCTGGGATGTGTATATTTGCAGACGACATAGTATTAATTGCAGAAAAATTGAAATACAACTTAGAGAAATGGAACTTAAATGCAAGCAAATACAACTTAAACGTAAACAAAGAGAAGACTCAAATAATGAAAATATCAAGGAAACAAGGGACGGAAGATCCACTAGAAATAATGATAGACCAACAAAAAATAATACAGACAAATTCATACAAATACTTAGGAACAGTAATCAACAACAAAGGAGACATCGAGGACGACCTTAACAACAGAATGGAAAACACAGAAAAACTATTCCAAGAACTAAATAGAGGATTCCTTAATAACAAAGAAATATCAACAAAGACCAAGATGACAATATACAAAACAATATATAGACCTACAGTGACATTTGGAGCAGAAAATTGGATACTAAACAAAAGGCATCAAAGCAGAATTCAGGCAGCAGAAATGAAATACCTCAGAAGAACGATCGGAGTACAAAGAACTGATAGAATCAGAAATGAAGAAATAAGAGAAAGACTAAAAATCAAATCGATTCTCGACTAAATCAAGAAGAAAAAATTGGCATGGTTCGGACATCTAACCCGGATGGACAATAATAGACAAGTAAAAAGAGTGTGGGACGCCAAACCAATAGGGAAGAACAGAAGAGGAAGACCCATTAAAGAATAGAACAGTGACATCTCGCAGATACTGCAGAGTAAGGGTAAGACTTGGCAGGAAGCAACACAGATGGCATACAATAGGAAGGAATGGAGAAAGTTTGTCAAGAGCTAGGACACCTCAGAAGATTGTAAAATATTGTAATATAAAGCACTGTATTATAAACGGCCCAACACCGAAAGGTACAAATAGGTCTACTGATTAAGTAAGTATATCAGTCTCACTTCTGAACTTACCTATACCGGACTCCATCGAAGGAAAACAATGATCTCCGTGATTATTTCCCCAAATGCCAATGTGATCTTTTGTGGGAACCGCTCTACCACTACCCTTATTATGATGTGAACGTTTACTCATGCACCTTCGCTGTGTTAAAATCCTACTAGAATTAATGTCTTCCAATTTTAGCATACGTTCAAATAGTGCCATTCCTCCTCTTAAACCAGAAAAACTAGACTTTTCTCTACAAGTCTGGACCATTTTGGGCGCGTATTTTTGAAATACTCGGTATACATTTGGAATTAGGATCCTATTGAAGAACATTTTATATGATTTAGTTTTAGCCACGTTAAAATTATACAAAATATGAATAATGTGAAAAAATATTTGACGTGCAACGGATATTTGACAATACAAAAAAAACTTTGAATTGCTGTTAGGTTGTTTTGGTCTCCATGCAAATAGTTAAATAGTTTAGTTCATCTCAATGACTATTTTTATTTCTACTCACCGGACTTTTAGGTTAGGGTACAAATTTTTTTGTTTAATTTGTAATATTTTAATTGACCGATTGATCTTTACACCAAGCTCTCCTTACTATTTTTCCTCCACTCTATAAAGATTCTAAGGCTGGTAGAAATCTAACTTTTTCTCTAGTCTTGTCTTTAGTCTCTAGTCTTTTACCAGCCCCAAGAACAAGCTAGCTAACGCTCAAAAGTCTGAACAAACGATCACCTACAAACAGTAAGAACCTTAATTGAAAAGTCGCTAGAATATAACAGACCACTGGTACTTATCTTCGTAGACTTTCACAAAGTCTTGGACACTGTGGAATTAGACAGCATTATAACTTCTCTGAACAATAGTAGCATAGATTACCGACTTACAAAGTTAGTACAAACATTATACCAAAACGCAACAATTCGTGTAAAACTACATGATACCACCAGAGAAATTCATACCAAGCGAGGTGTGGGTGTGAGACAGGGCGACACTTCCTCACCTAAATTATTTATAACGGTCCTCGAATACGCCTTTAAAATGCTAAAGTGGAAAAATAGAGGAATAAAAATACATGGAGAAATGCCCAATCATCTGCGTTTTGCCGACGACATAATGCTTATTACCGAAGAGCTGGGTGAAGCACAACAAATGCTACAAGAATTAGAAAACGTATCTTCAAGAATAGGTCTAAAAATTAACTTTAACTTTCTTTATTTAATTAAAATTAAATAAAGAAAAAATGTTATTAACGGACCTGCACATATGCACAATTGTAGATATTAGTCCTATCTTAATCCACTTTGTATGCGTGAATTCCGTACCGAACGTCGAAAAGCTTACCGTATGGTTTGGAATTATATACAATAAAATAATCGGTTATTTTTTATTGGAGGTAGAATATTAACCTACCAGTCTACACTTACTAAGATTAATAATTTGGTCTTAAGATATTAACATAAAATTGTTTTGAATTTATTTGTGACACTCTGTAGGTACACACATCACTCATAATCACTGTCTCACGATTCACCCTGTACTCATATCTTAGTATTTAGTAATAAACCTTATTCTGTGTTTGTTGTTCCAACTTTTGTTTGTCGCTCTTTGTGTGGACGAAATTTACATTCTTCAAAATAAAAATCACACAAAATCCATAACACACGGTACCATCCTTCTCCCACTACCCCTAAAAGCCAGTTCTTCTGTCGACGAGAAGGCCATCGTTCCTCCCCGAGTACCTGACATCCTCTCGATCACGCCGCCAAAGCCACATGTGAATAATGTGAGTGAATTATCTCTATTTGTAGTTATTTTTGAAGGGTACTACGAGAAATGTCAGTTGTCAGTTTTTTATAAACAAATACTTACCAAATAAATACTGTAAATGTATTTATACCAAATAGTTTTGCAAAGTAAAAGGTAATTCCAATTTAAACTAATATCGCCACAATAATGATGAAATTTAAACGTAGACAAAAATTTACCCTTTTACTTGTGTTTTTTAATGATGCTATTGTCTTAAAAAACCACATAGGCCAAGGTCGATAATTTTTTAAACAAAAAAAATAGTAAGAGGATGCAAAAATTAAGGAAAAAATATTTACAGGTAGCCTGAGGCCAGGAAGTGGAAGAGGGTGGATTTTTATTTCCGGAAAAAGGTAAATAGCAAAGTTGTAGGTAATAAAAAGAGTAAGTACAACTCTTGCACTTAGACTTTTTTGCATAACCTCAAAATTTATGCGAAAAATTTAAACAATCCAGTGTTTGGTTGTTTATTATCTTACACAAAAAAAATTACAAAATTTCTTGAAAACTTACATTTTTATGTTCTAAACACACTGTAATTCTTGTTATTTAAAATATTTATTTTTTCTCCTTATTTTGGTTTAATATAAAAAAGCATCCTAATTTTTAATCGAAGATTTACACATCAAAGTATCTGATTTAAAAAAAATCGGTGCGGTTTTTGTTCATTAAAATCTCTACTTTCAGTTGATGTAAAAAAATATCATTACTGTAGCAAATTTTCTTGGAAAATAAATAAAAAAACGAAAAAACTCGAATTCGAAATTTTTTTCGATCATTATGAAAAATTTTCAGCTATTTATTAAACAGTTTAATTTTATAGTTTAATTTCTTGAAAAAAGTAAGATTTAATTCTACATTCATCAAAGAAAAAATTGTACATTTATGTTGAAAATGATTGATTTTCTAAATATTAAAGATATGATTTAAAAGGGATATTATCTAAAAATATAACTGCTGCAATTTTTTAATAAAAAAGTTGATTTATTAAATTTTAATTAGATTTATATCATATAAAAACTCATAGTATATGAAGTAATAGGAAATTAATAGAGTTTTTTCACAGTAGTGTTTTCATATGCTAAACGAACCCTTTTACTTTCTCTATAAAAAGTAGGCACACAGGCAGAATGATAATTCGCTTGTAGGTACTGCGACTAAATCAGGCACATTTCTCAAACGAGCTAAAATTTTTTTATCGAAATCCTTTAATGTGTTTTTCTTTAATATACTGTAATATATTATATCTTGCATCGTTATTTGGAACAAAAAGAGTTTTATTAAGTTTGATTAACTTTTGGTTGTTAATTATAATAGTATATTTTAATTTGCACTTATTAGATTATTAATGTAACAGGGAATCAAGTTTTTCGAGTATTTAAAATGTAAAGTTTAATAAAGGCTATAGCGGGATAAGATGGTCAAAAGTGCCCCCGCATCGATCAGCAGCGCGATCTGTGCTTTCGATAAAGTGTATAAAAAACATGACTTCATACAAATTTTCAGCTTTCCAGAGGCCACGGAACCTCTTAAATCTAAAAAAGAAGCTTTTTTCGACTTTATTTTTTTCTGGACGCAATTTTGCTTTAAAAAATCTGAAAAAATTTATGAAGGTGTATCTTTTGAATACAAAATAGCCTGATTTTTTTCAAATTTTTATATTGAAAATTGAGCCTAGGAAAAATTATTGAAATTTTTAATAATTTTTTAGGTTATGTTAATAATTTTTGGCTAACTTTTAAATAGTAATTTTTTGTGTATTTTTGTTTGCTCTTTTGAATGGCCAAGGCAAAATTTTCAAATTCTGAGCGGAAAGCATCGAAAAATAAAAAAAACCGTTTTTTTACTCATTTATTTGCACATAACCTTAAAACTCAGTTGGTAATTGAACATTTTTCAACATTTTTTCTTTCCACATTATCAAATTCTATTGTATATGTTCCCATTTAACTCTTTCAAAAGGATAAAATTCGAAAATACCACGTTTTTTATCCATTTCGCACTTTTTTACCTTAACTCAAAATCAGATAATTAGATGTATGCTTTTCCATCTATTCTCTTACGGGCTATGAATCATCGTTGTTAAAATAATCATTTTTTAACTAACAAATTCTTAAAATGCGAATAAATCATGTATTTATAATATTTTCCCACTTTATTGGCTCATAACCTTAAAATGTAGTAGATAAATGATCGAATTTCCGTGTACTTTTGATTGTACCGGGTACCCTTCAGTTTTATTATACCACTTGTCTTTTTTTTTCTTATATAGTCATAACTCGAAAAAAAAAACAATAACTTTAAGATTGACCCTTCCTCAACAATTGTATTTATCGTTTTTAATCGCATATCCGTTGCGAGTTAATATCGAAAATCTCGAGTCGTATTAAAATTCTCGAAGTAGTTGGTCAAATCAAAGTTTAGAGTTGAATATTATAACTACCATAGGCACGCGTATCCATATCGTACTCTATGGGCTAAGACAGTCAAAGCGATACGAAGGCAACGGTGAGTCGAAGGCGACACTAAGCGAAAGCAGTGGCGACATCAACAATGTCTGCTACGCGCATGATCTGTAACCATGACAACGACAATGGGAGTATGCGCGTTGCAGACATTGTTTCTGTCGTTACTGCTTTCGCCTTGGTGTCGCCTTCGTATCGCTTTGACTGTCTTAGCTTTATTATCACATATTAAAAGTAATATACAATTTTAGTAGTAATATTACAATCTAAATATTTTCATACATAACATAATTTAATAATGTGGAAAGAAAAAATGTTGAAAAATGTTCAATTAACAACTGAGTTTTAAGGTTATGTGCAAATAAATGAGTAAAAAACGGTTTTTTTTTATTTTTCGATGCTTTCCGCTCAGAATTTGAAAATTTTGCCTTGGCCATTCAAAAGAGCAAACAAAAATACACAAAAAATTACTATTTAAAAGTTAGCCAAAAATTATTAACATAACCTAAAAAATTATTGAAAATTTCAATAATTTTTCCTAGGCTCAATTTTTAATATAAAAATTTGAAAAAAATCAGGCTATTTTGTATTCAAAAGATACACCTTCATGAATTTTTTCAGATTTTTTAAAGCAAAATTGCGTCCAGAAAACAATAAAGTCAAAAAAAGCTTCTTTTTTAGATTGAAGAGGTTCCGTGGCCTCTGGAAAGCTGAAAATTTGTATGAAGTCATGTTTTTATACACTTTATCGAAAGCACAGATTGCGCTGCTGATCGATGCGGGGGCACTTTTGACCATCTTATCCCGCTATAGCCTTTAACATAATGATTAAATAAAATTTCGAATTCTAGTTTTTTTGTTTTTTCTGGGAAAATTCGCAATAGTAATGTATATTTTTTACACCATCAGAAAGTAGGAATTTCAACGAATAAAATTTTGTAAAAAAGCAAAAAACTTGACGTGATTTTCGATATAAAATTAGTCAAACATAAATATTTTAAATAAAAAAAAATACTAAGTGTTTGGAGCATAAAAAGATAAGCTTTCACCAAATATCGTGAAAAAAACTGTTTGTAGGAGATAAAAAAAACAAAAATTCAGTTATTTAAATTTTTGGCATAAATTTTTAAGTTATCTAAAAAAAATATAAATACACTTGTAAATGTTTTATAACCTACAATTTTAATTTAATTTTTTCCATTGTACATGTAGTTCTGCCGAAAATCGCAATGAACCAATTTTTTACTATTAAAAACTCATCCCTTTCACTTCCAGACCTCAGATCATCCGTAGAAACGTTTTTACGTCTCTTACGTTACGTTAAAATTTTTTACATCTTTTACAATTTTCAAATGCTTTGGCCCTGGTCTAACGTGTTTATTCATATTACGATATTTTAAAACGATAAATTTTTACGATAAAAGGTATTTTAATTTTATAATTTTAAAAGGGTACAACTTTTTTGTGTTTATTTATAATAACTTAAGTTCAATAGAGCTTTTTTTGGTCCATTCTTATGTGGTTTGATCTGACCTACTTTTTTGTTACTGACTTGTATATTGACTAAACTCTAAGGAGCGTATCATCATGTTCAACCATGATCAAACCTTAAGTTTTTTCCCTAAGGAAGATTTTATTTAATCAAATAAAAAATTGCACACTTGATATAAATATTTATAAAAATAAAAGCTGATACTTCTCGTATGCCTTAATGGTAGCCTAGTTCTTTTTTTTATTATATGAAAAATACCTCTTTCTATATTGTTAAGAATAGTTTTTATAGTTTAAATTAGAATACAGTTATCAATATTGCAATGAATGTATAGAGGTATCGATATTAGCTGTGAAATTTCTTGTTTATACAGCTTTTATAATAAATATTAAACATTGGAACGGTATTTTTCATATTTCAAAAAAATGACTACTTATATACTATTTTCCTTGTTTTAATTAACTATAAGTATTCTAGTATATGATAACAGATAATTTTTGAAACGTTCAAGGGATGAAAAAATTACTTGTATAAAACAAATACGTACTTATGTTAATTAGTCCAGTCTTGCTAAAAAAAAAAGATGGAAAATTTTTTCGCAGATATCTGAAGCTTTTAAGACATAAGTGGGGGTCACTAAATGACGAATAGATGAAAAACTACTCGTATTTTTACCTTGCGTTTTTTTAAACAATAATTTATGGTCACAATGTGATTGATTTTCTATCAGTTTTTTCCCTTATATTTTACATAAACAATATTTATACAATTTTTTTATATCAAGAATCTTTATTTTTCTGTTTTTTTATATTAAAATTGATTAATAATTTACGGAGATATTTGCAAAAAAACAGTTTTTGCACTAATTTATAAATGTTATTAATATTTTTTTATTAGCAAAATAAAATGTTATTAATACATTTGAACATCGAGTAATTACCGTCTCTTAAATTTGTGCGAAATTCCCCCCCCCCCTCAAAAATTAAATACATATTGCGTTTTTTCATCGAAATTATTTACAAAATAAACGTTTGAAAAATGGGTATGTTTTTTACTTATAAAACAATTGTAGTAACTTCTATATTTTTCAAGCTACAGACTTATACGTACAACCATTGGAAAGCTGGTAAAAAAACTAGACATTTAAAAAACTTTCTATGGCCAAAAGGAACGAAGTTAGGGACTATTTTACGAAATTTTGGAGCGTGGCAGCTGCTACTCATCCCGCCTTTTTATGCATACAAAGGTATATTACCGGTTTTCTATTATATAGATGACCATTCTCCTATTCACATGAATACATATAAAATGTAGGGACACGAGGACGGTATACTCATACCCTGTGATCTTTGGAGATATTTAGATCTGAAAACATTAATAAATGTGTTTACCGTCCTCGTACTGTACATATACCTATTGTCGTACGGCCGTAGCATCCTCTCCGTTATCCGGAGTTCCTGGAGGCTCAGCGGCCGCCGTTCTTGAAGATGATCTCGTATTACTATGATCCATCTTCGTATAGGAGTTAGTACAGATACCGGCTTATTCGTGTAAGAAGCTCTATCGAGCCTCTGCAACAAGCGAGGTGACACCGGCAAACAGAACTCTCTAACAGTTCGAAATTTCTTACAATGATAAATATATTTCTTACAACGACAATATGTGTTAGAGTTCTGTTGCGTGGTATATGCCTCAAAATTGCAGAGATGTCGGTTTCCTTCTTATCAGGAATCGCCGCGTTCTGTCTCCTAGAAAGAGGCACAAAAATGCCCATTGTATCGGCTCTGCAATAGCCCGTCGCTTTGTACACTACCTTTTGCACTATCAGTTTTACCAGTGTTTACTAATTACTGAAAATGCATAAGGTTCAAAAGTGTCGAAGCGTCGTCGTGGCTTGACTTCGTTTTTAACGTCGTTGTCCGATAAATCGTCGGTGTCATTTCGACTCAATTTGTAATAGTTCTAAAACTACTGTTTTTCTATTTCAAAAAGCGTATGTTTTTGACAGGGAGCGATTCTACAGCTGATACTCGGCTTTTTGTGCACTGTGGTATAATAGCAGACGACGAATAATGCCTTAGGATATCTTCGACGTCTGGGTTGGATATAATCGCTGATCTTCGAAGTCGGTGCAATCGTTTTTATTCGACGTAAGGACGACTTTGGTTATTTGGATTAATAATGAAACAACAGTTTTACTAGGAAGCACCACTAACCAACAAGGTCTAGTAGGGCTCGAAGTGTCTGACGACTGAAGTCCCGATCGGAAGGTGCGCTGCACTTTAGCGAAGTTAATAACGAGCGCTGTGATTGGCCGGCCAAAGTAACAATCTTTTGTCGAGATTGTGTATTTTGGCGACACTATACACATATATAAACATATAGATTGTCAATGTAGTAAATAATTATAATTAATATAAGGAATACATTTAATTTATAAAATGAATAAGTATTATTACATCATTGATATATAATGAATAAAATATATGTTGATTTTCCAGAATTTTCCGACATTTCTGGTTGCGGGGGGTAAAAATTTTGTCATTAATAATACTGCGATAGACTATTCCAGCCAAATTAAAAAAAAAAGTAAGTTTTTACGGTGAATTTCAAATGAACTCAATTTTTCCGAGGTTTCCCATATTTCCCGACCAGTGAAAACTATGTAGTTATTCATATTTTGACGAGCTACCCCAGATTAAAAAGAAAAAGCTTCTAGCTGTAATGAAAGCCGAGATAATGTAAATTTTCCTACGTGTTTCAATTTGAAGTTCCGATCTCGAAAAAAAAAACGGAGCTGAAACAGTTATCCTCTCCACTCTCCTATGTCGATCTTTCGAAAATACCTTCGTTTCGAAAGGCTGTAAGGTTCGAAAAATTTGATGAAGTTTATAGCTATGTTTCAATATAAAGTTTACATTTTCATTCAAAATTTATGCAAATTTTACTTCTTAATGTTTATAAACAATGGAGATATGACTTTTTTAAAAATCGTCCCTAACTTAGTTCCTATTGATCAGAGAAGGTTTTTTTGTCTTTAAATGTGAGTTTTTTTACCAGATATCCAATGGTTGTATATACAAGTCTGTAGCTTGAAAAATATAGAACATATTTCAATTGTATACAATATTGAAAGTAAAAAACATACCCCTTTTTCAAACATTTATTTTGTAAATAATTTCGATGAAAACGAATATGTATTTAACTTCTGAGATAGTTTAAGTCTTAAAGAATCCTATGAAATTTGCTAAATTTGTCTAGCATCATTAATAGAGCAAGTTCAATAGTTTAAATATTTAGCCTCATGCATAAATAAATTAAATAACTTTTAAACTATTTGACCGATCGGAAGGAAATTTCGCACAAATTTAAAAGACGATAATTCCTCGATGGTCAAATGAATTAATAACATTTTATTTTGTTAATAAAAAAATTAATAAAATTTATAAATTAGTGCAAGAAAATTGTTTTTTGCAAATATCTTCGTAAATTATTTATCAATTTTAATTTGAAAAACGGGAAAATAAAGATACTCTTGATACAAAAAAAAGGTATAAATATTGTTTATGTTAAATATAAGGAAAAAACTTATATACAAAAAACCAAATTGTGACCATAAATTATTGTTAAAAAAAGCTAGGTAAAAATACTTTCATCTATTCGTCATCTAGTAACCCATACCTATGCTTTAAAAGCTTCAGATTTCTGCGAAAAATTTTACTGTGAAATCGATGATTTTTGCATAACCAGACTGCGTTAAATATAATCTAAGTCAGTCTTCATAAACAAATTCAGTAAGCATTGATTTCATAAATGGGCGATTGTAAGTTATAATCTTAGAAAGATGAAATCGTTACTCTAATTGGATAACAAATACTAAGTATATTTAAGGATAGTGGGGTATGGAAAAAACATTAAAAACCAACTGACAATGTTTACTGAAAGGTTTGATAGTATGGTATGATGTAGGAAATGTTAAAAAATATATTTAAGTCAAATATTCTTTTAGATAACATAAAGTTTTATTATAAGAGTCTACCATTATTTTGAATAAACAGTTTAACGTAATAAATAATGTAACACATTTGCTGATAAATAAATATTTATACACTAAATTCACTCCAAAATATTCCTGAAGGCTCTTCTCTGTTTGTACCAGAAGATTTTAAAAATAAAGTATCGTAACAGTGAAGATATCTTCTATTAAGACTATATGATACGGAAAAACAGTATACATAATAAAAGATTATAATTTTTTGCTGTTCTTCGTTAGACAATTCTTTTATCTACAGATATGTTTTCCTTTTTCTTTTAATTATCTTTCAGATTACACTTTTATATTGCTTTTTTGATAATAGCGATTCGTATTTTATACATTTCGTAAATCTTTCAGCTAGACATGGGTAGTATACATTGAGGTAATTGTGGTAACTGGGCTTTCTTAAGCCTATTGCTGTTGTCCCACCTGTTGAAGAATCATACAATTCCAGCGGCATGGTTATTTCATTATTTTCATTATTTTTTTTAGAATTGAATGTGTAAATGTTGTATAGCAATGACGCGAGGACACTTCTCTGTGGAAGTCCATTTTTTTGATCCATCCACCGACTGTTCTTGGACTGGAGCGTTATGTAGAAGCATCTATTCTGGAGAAGACATTTCATTAACCTTGTTAGTCAGAAATCCTTTATAATTTCGTAGAGTTTACCAGCAGCTGTTGATGGTTAACTATGTCATAGGCCCTCCTCTGTCATCTAGCGATCCGGAAGCGGAATGGCCGCTGTAAGGTCTGCATCACTTCCGAAGCACTACCTTTATTCATTCATTCTCCATTCATACACATTCACACTCCTAGTTCGGCATCATTCCCAGAACGGCATTTCCTCATTCCCCACAGTCAAACTCACGCATTCTAACTCAAAAAGTGTGACCCACTATTCTAACTTCACCTTTCAGTATCATTCACTCTACCTTTGCCGTTGGTCCAACTGTCTTTCTTCCTCTTCCTTTTTCTTGATCACTGCACGGATATAACTGTGTATGTTAATCCAACTTAATTTATTTTCAATCATTCTCTCAATCATTTCTCTCACTGTAACAAAATTCACACCTGTCTCTCTCTCCATTCTGTTCCTTTCCACTATCCATCTGTGTCATAGGCGGCAGTCAGGTCTATAACCGCTACTCCTGTTATTTCTTTCCGTTCAAGCCTATCTTCAATATGTTTAGTGAGATTAAGAGTTTGAATGCAGCAGCATTTTCCGGGTCTAAACCATGCTTATTACAGAATAATTTTAGTGTACACAGATTCAGCGATCTGGTTCAGTATCATTATTTCGAACGCCTTGAAAAGGTGACACAAAAGAGAGACAGGTCAGGAGAGAAAGCTCTTTGTGTCCGCTGGATCCTTTCCTGGTTTTAAGAGGGCCACCATTCTAGCTTTCCTCAAGCTTTTAGGGATCTGGAATGTACGGACGCAACAGTTCATCATTTTTACGAACCACTCTTGGGTTTTTGGTTCATAGTGCTTTATTTGTTCTTGTTCGTATATCGTCTAGGTGAATTCCTACCACTAAAGCTTTACCGAATGATTCTTAAATCCAGACCTACCATTAAAAAATTATTCATGTTATCTAAAACCTGTTATCTATAACTAAATATGTGTACATAATAAGTAAGTACAAAAATCAATCAATAGGCAAAAATGTTATTTAAAACATGCAAACAGTTTTTGCAATCAGTGTTTTTTGTTGTTGTTATAGTATCGGCTGTTAAATTTGTGTTCGATTGCTTTATCTTAATAACTTTCCTACTTATTTTGGTTATTAGTTTTTTATTTTTATTTTAAAATAACAAAAAATATTAGGTTAAATTAACACGATTTTCCCGTACATTCCATCAGTCTCAAAATGTTCAAAAATTATTATGATTTCTAGTAAGTATTCAAATTTATGCTAATCACGTCATCTATCTGCTAAGTGTGGAAGCACCTAAATTACCTCAAGGATTTAACTGCATTTCATAATAGTTCTGACTTTGGCCCCAAAAGCAATTGCTACCGAGCGGTGCCGACCTTCGCGTTATTTATCTTTCCTTTCTCTCTTTGAAGCACACAGGATGAAATTTTTCTTGAGTGGTCTCTTGACGAGGTAAACCGAAAAATTTACTATTTTGTCATTTTAGGGAAGAAAATTTTTAACAGTGGAACAAAAAACATTATTAAATAAATATAGAAATATATAGACTTCAATATTTTTTACATCATATACCTATATCAGCCCACAACATACTGTGAATAACATTTGATCAGTTGCTGTTTTTATAAAAAAAAAACGTTTCAGAATAAACTATTTATTGTAGTAGTCTTCGAGTTTGCTTTCGCTGTGCATGCTTTTTCTATCTATTTCTATATATTTATGTCTTTGTCCAGTAAATATAGCTATATAAATATCCTTGGTAAATAAAAGATACTGCAAATTTTATCAAAGATGTATATTTTCATCTTTAGTGCTTAACGCTTCGATAAATAAAAAACAAAACGTACTCTTAGCGGAATCTTATGAACAATTTAAGAAAATTGGCCCCGTAGGTATGTTCAGATTGAATGGCGGAATTGAATAGAAAAGAGGAATGGAGGAAACGGCTAAAATTTAATATTTATTAAGAGGTGTTTTAAAACGCCTTCAAGTATTTCAAATTTCCTTCTACGAAATGTTGTTGTTGAGTAGTTAAACATGAATTTGAATACTAATTAACGGATTTAGTGTTTTATTTTGTTTAATGGAGATTAAAATGGAACAAAAACCAGGTTTCTGTTATTATTTCGAATTGTTTAATACAAAGGTAATGATTTTTGTGTGTAGATATCACTTCTTTGTTTTTTTTTCTTCGCATGTCGTTATGTCTATTAACAGTGTCATTAATAGTGATTTATTTCTGCTCCTATTTAAGTTTCGCCATGCATTATCTCTATCTCTCTCTCTATCTCTCTATCTCTCTATCTCAGCTTAAAACCAGATTTACTATTTCTTATGACCTCTTCGCATGCTTTAGACCACCACGGTACTGGTGTACGTCTGTGTATTTGTTTTGTTTTACCAATGTACAATATAGCACCTTCTTAAATTATGTCATTGATAATTTAATGGTCTCGTCAATATCATTGGTTATTTGGGCCCTAGATAATATGTGACTATCAATATATTTAGAAAATGAATCCCAATCTGCGTTGTCAGTTTTCCACTTTGGACTAAATTCTTGATGTTTCTGCACGTGGTTGAGATTCGTAATAACTATGGGAAAGTGATCCCTTCGATGTGTAAAAGGAAATATTTCCCAGTCTAAACCTATGATTAAGTTCGGATCACATAATAAAAGATCTAGAACTGATAATTCACCTGTCAAAATATTAAATCCAGTAGGGTTGCAACTAAGGCAAAGAATGGTTAAGTGCTATCTTTGGTCAGTACTTTTGTATAGTGCAGAAGTGTGGACGCTAAAAGTATTGATCATGAACAAAATTGAACCATTGAGAACAAATAGAGAACTGCTAAAGACTGTTTAACATCGAAAAATGTCTTATCTGGGACATATAGTAAGGGGAAGTCGATATAAAATATTACAACTGATTCTTAAAGGAAAAATAGAGGGCCGTAGGGGTGTAGGAAGAAAACAAGTTTCTTGGTTAAAAAAATTCGTAAATGGACTTAGATACCAAATGCAGGACAATTATTCCATATTGCAGAAGATCGAGAAGCCTTTGCAATGGTACGCGAAAAAGAAGGGTTGCCATCATTTAAAAGATTTAGATGAAAATCTATAATAATGTTCTCTAATATTTGGCCCCCTAAATTTGTATTTTGTGAGCCCCAAATTGTATTATGGCTATTCAGGTCTATGTAAAGAAAAACGAGAGGCCTATACTTCGTGTTCGTGTTCGAAGTTAAAGGAGGAGTGCGACAGGGGTGTGTATTGTCACCACTACTATCCAATGCATACTCTGAAGTAATTATGAAAAGAGCTCTTGAGAGAGAAACAGCAGGAATCAAGGTCAATGTACACCAATTAACAACATTAGATATGCGGACGATACTATCATAATAGCAGACAACCTTCAAGACCTCCAAAAGCTAATGAACAAGATAGTTGAGTATGGAGAAGAATATGGATTATCAATAAACACCAAGAAAACTAAATTTATGAAGATATCAAAAACCCAAAATAATGACAATTAACGGTAGTGCTTTGAAACAAGTTGAAAACTATCACTATCTTGGCACAATAGTTAATCACACAAACGATTACTCCAAAGAAATCAAAGTTCGAATAGAGAAAGCACGTACAAACTTCAATAAAATGAGAAAGGTACTTTGTGCAAGAGAACTAAAATTGATCGAGCATGTGACAAACAACTAAGTCATGAGAAGAATCAACAAAAGAATGGAAGTATTGGAAACCGTTAAGACACGAAAGCTGCAATACCTGGGGCATTTTATGCGTAATAAGAGATACAACCTACTTCAAAAAATTATACAAGGGAAAATCCAGGGAAAGAGAAGTGTAGGAAGAAGAAGAATCTCATGGTTGCGTAACTTGATGGAATGGTACGGATGCATATCAATTGAACTGTTCAGAGCAGCAGCATCTAAGATCAATATAGCCATGATGATTGCCAACCTCCATCGCGGAGATGGCACGTGAAAAAGAAGATACTTCGTGTAGGCCTCTCTGGAGTATTCTGGAGTATTTGATGTTTTGTACTTCATATAGGCCTCTCGTTGCTTTTTACATTTCTCTTTTATTTCTTTTCTCAACCATTGTGTATTGTAGTTTCTTTTGTTCAGTATAACTTTGCATTTTCCTAAAGCTTCTGTTTGCTGCTTCTTCAATGTTGTTTTTAATTTTCACCCAGCTAGCATTTATATCTTCAATATCGTCTATTTGTTTCAGCTGTATCTTCTGTGCTAGTTTCCTGTAATTTCTGGAACTATTTCATTTCCGATTTGTGCATTAAAGTCACCCATAAGTATTAAGGGTTCTTCATAAGGTATTTCATCCAGCATAATTTGCAATTTTTCCTCCATACTCTCCATATTCACTATTACCGGTCGCTGTTGACTAGTTACACACTTACCCTTTATCAATTTACAGTAGGTAACCTCTTTTAGATGACTTCTTCTATACAGCATACATACCTACACAAATGTCTATGTTTTTATTTATCAGTCACAAAATCTATCTGACTTTCCCTTCTCCTTTCCGCGCTACTATATATAACATAGTTGTCTTTAGATTTTATGAAGCACGCATTAATGTCAGCCAAATGATATGCCACTACATAGTCAATAACACTAGTTCCTTCATAATTTCTTATTACCATCCCCAAACCTCCGAGAACTCTTTCTATTCCCTTTCTTTCTCTACCAATATGTCCATTTAAATCACCTTCAAGAAAACACTTTTTGTCTACAGGAATCTGGAGCATATCTTAGTCAAGGGCACTCCAAAATTATTCTTTTTTCTGTTCTTTTGGTTACGCTAATGTTTCTTTCACTCATTTTTTAAAATAATACCTTTTCATTTTGGTCGTGACTGTTTGAACTACTATTACCTTGCATCCATCTCCAAAATCTCTCGACTTTTAACCTTTCCAACGAGTTTCCTACATACCAAGTACACCAGGCTTTTTCTTCTGCATGAAATTGGCGAGCTATCTTACTTTACCTGTCTTGCTTCCGACAATGAGAGTTGCAATTTTTAGGACTAGGTTCTTCCGCCCTCTAAGGAGTAGCAATAGCTTACTTTTCATAGGCGTTGGGCGAGGCCGCAACTGCTAGTCACTTAGGGGGACCGTCTTAGCGTCTCAACCGCTTTCTCTATTCCTTCATTCTGTATTTTAAGCAAGGTTTTTACTGCCGGATGCCCTTCCTGATGTAAACTCTTCTCCCTTATCCATACTTGGGACCGGCACTGATATTTACCAAATTTCTGAATTCACCTAGCAACTACCAGAGTCCAGTCGGTGTGGCCATTGTCTAATAAAGTTTTGTTATTGTAGCGTTTCTTGCCTTCTCGTGCAAATTCTTCCTCATATATACTGAAACCTATTAATTTTTTTTTATCGGTATTAACGACAACAACAACTTTTCTTATAACTTCTTTCAAAAAAATCTCTCCGCTAAAATATAGAACAAAATATTGATAAATTTTATTACTAGGAAATTTTATGGAAGGAAAATGAGACATGGTAGTTACTTGACCGGCCACTACTACCCAAATGCAACGTACGACAAGCTATATGATACAGGGTATGGTCCGTAATTGTGACAAAAAAGTAAAACACAAATGCAATATTAGATCTTTTTATGTATATTATGCACTAGATTTCACTTTGACGTTATCATTTATAGAGGAAGTTTTTCTAGTGAAAATTTTGAGCTTTGCTTGATAGATTTTACAATTGTTTTAATACCCCAACTTATTTCTAACCTGTATACTTGATTTAAACAAAGTAAGAAATTTTTATTTAAAATTCTTTATAAAAGGTATATAATAAAATACCCAAACGGGCTATATTCCATCATCAGTGTAACTAAGTATACATGTTTTAAGCCACTCAAATATTTGGGTAAAATCCCGTTAAATGTTGTTAGTTTAAATTTCTGTTACATTATATGTTCGAGGAGTTAGACAAGGAGACAATATTTCACCAAAATTGTTTACGGCAGCTCTAGAGTCAATATTTAAGAACACTCAATGGCAAGATATGAGCACCAATATAGATGGAGAAAGATTAAATCATCTAAGGTTTGCAGATGACGTTGTAATAATCGCAGATAACTTATAGGATACAATTTCTATGATACATTTGCTTAAAAGTCTGTCTGAAAGAGCAGGATTAAAGATAAACTTTGAGAAAACTAAACTTATGACAAATCCGGTAATGAGTGGAAATATAACTATTGACAATAATACCATACAACAAACAGACACTTACAAATATCTGGGACACGAGATCAAAATAAGCAGAGACAATCAAACACATGACACATACAGAGGCGAATAGGCCTGACATGGGCAGTATTTGGAAAATTAAGCGATTTGACTGTGATTAACAGTTTAACTCTATTTTGAACTTTGTGAGATGATTGGAGGGGAGAAAGTCCTATATATATATATATATATATATATATATATATATATATATATATATATATATATATATATATATATATATATATTATATATATATATATATATATATATATATATATATATATATATATACATATAAGGATCACTCAGACGAGTGGTGGGTTCTTATATCGGTCTCTAGGCGGAGAAATAAAAGACAAAGTTGATAGGCTACTTTATCTATTTTGAAGACGTTTCGCTTTCGAGTTTTGAAAGCATCATCAGTTCATCTAAAAAATTTACAATATGAGAACCACACAATCATGGAAACGATGTTAATTGTTACCTTAAAAAGATATGTAGCAGTCAATGTTATTAACAATAATGTGAATGAAACTAAGTAAATGGACATAATACGCTGATTTTGTATAAATAGTTAAGTAACTAACAACATATATGAACTTATAAAAAATTAGCACAGCAAATGACCATGTGGTCTAAAGTAAATTCAATGTTATTTAATGTTAATTAGTGAGTAAGAACCAAGAAAATCATAGATAACTTCCAACTATTTAATGAATTTTAAGCTTTGATTTTAACTTTAGGTAGCATTAAAAGTGATATTAATAAAATTTTAAAAAGTAGTATAAATGAAGTTACCGATCAAAGCCCTATGAATTTCGCCGGGAAAATGGCGTTTAATGAAACAGGAACGAACTAAACCGCGAAAAGACAGCCAACCTTGAGGTCAAAAATACTTTCGACAGATCAACAAGGTGTAGGTACCAACCCAAATTTTGGGCGGTCAATTTAAGTTTAAATGAGTCTGGATGACTACCCGGTTGCAAAAGACAACACAGTGAAAAAAGTTGGTAGTGTAATAGCAACTCCCCTCACTAATCAGGGGAGTTGCTATTACACTACCCTGAAGAAGATATGCCTCTTGATCTTCTACATGCAATGATCAGTATTGCCATGCATTTTGTCCTTCCAGTGATATGATCAAAGTACAACTCAACAACTGTACCTTGGAATATTTCTGTTTATTTTTGTAATGAGTCTGGTGATAATATTAGCTTTTGACGCACATATTCATTTATACGTTGTGCTGTCCATGAAATTTGTAATACCTTTCTATATATCTACATCTCAAAGGAGTTGATTATGTTTATGTATGTCTATTTTCTTATCAAGGGCCATAATTCTGCTTATCCTTGAACTCGATGAACTTTGCATGTTATTGAGCCAGCTTGAGAGCTGCAACAAAAATAATAATAAATAAAAACAAGGAAGGATAACATACAGTCATAAACAAGAAAATAACAGTCAATAATTCTAAAAAAGCGTCATAATTAAAAAATAAACGTTAGTGGATTTGAAAATCGTATGTGCCGGTTCTGCAAAACAGTCATATTCCAAAATAGTTTGAAAAAATATACTTACATATTTAAAAAAACTGGATAAACTCAAAATGTAATACTCTTCCGCACTATGCAAAAGTACTTTCCTCGTTTAAAACTTCGAAAAAACTGTCACCCAGCCAAGACCACCCAGGGTTGTAGAGCTACGTGATGATGATGATGAGAATAATTGTACTCTCTTCCTTCAACATTTTTACAAGTATTCCACCTGGGCTCGGAGCCTTATTGTTTTTTAGTTTTGCCATAGTTTGTTTTATGTCGAAGAATTTTATGTTAGGGAGTATTTCTGAATTGACATTTCATTATCTTTCTCTTAAGATCTTCCTTTGCAGTATTATCTTGATTCTTGTTTGAGGAATATAGATCACGGTAAAATGTTAGAGTAACTTTTAGGATTGCGTTCTTTTCTTGTATTTCTTTTCCATATTTATCCTTGGTGTTTTGTTTTCCTTCGCTTAGAAATGTACATCTCTTTTCGATCAACCGTTTTGTTCCATCACTTATTCTCTCTTCTTTATTTTTTGTTTTCTTTGCAACAGTCAGTCCTACTTTCAAGAGCTTTCGTTGCATTTCTTTATTATCGCTAAACATAATTCACTTGTGAAAATCAGGATTAATACCAACCTCGTTTTGGACCCATTGACCGAATTTATGCCTTCCTCTGGTGATCGTGTGGTATCAATTCCTGCACGAGTTGGATTTTTTAAGCACGCAAAGTAAGAACTTTTCGTAAAACCTTATCTAAAGTGGCTGAGACATGACCATGATTTTTTAAATAAATCTGTAGAATTTGGTCAGTCCTGGTCAGAGGCAGTTGTATTTTTCGAGTGAAAGGTTCAAGATATTCCCTCTTTGTTAGTAACCTTTGTTAGAAACTCCCAACAATAAAGAAAATCTGTAAACATCGACATTATGTCATCATTTTTTTTTAATTTAAATAAGTTTTAATACGCAAATCAAATTTTTATACCAGTGTAAAGTTGTAAGTGGATAACTGCAGGTGTTATCAAGAGTCACTAAAGACGGTCTGATAATGTCTAAAACGTTTAAATGTTTCAACTAATCCTTTTTAAAAAAATTATAATTTAAATATATATCAATTATCAAGCCAAACTAAACACAAATCAATTGACAGTTGTTAAAATGACTGCCATCTCAAAAAGAAATGCCAACTTTCTATATATCTACAAAATTTATTTGGTTTCTGTAATAATCTTGTTTAAATTATTTCTTTCAAATAAAGAATATTAAACTAAGACACTATTTTTAACACAAATAATAGCAAAGCTCAAAATTTATATGCCGTATACACACTCTTGCCGAATATAGACGAGATTGAACGAGATCGTGAACCTAGTTTGAAGGTTATACCTTGTTAATTCTCGAAAAGTCTTCCTTCCAATAATATTAAAAACAATGTTTTAACAATTGTGGATACCTCTTTCGTCTTATCCATCGAAATACCTCGGCGAGAGTGTGATCGGCATCTTAGACGTAAATTTCACAAATCTAAGTCAAAGTTTTGTTTTAAAATCCCGTTTTTGTTTGTGTAGGTGGAGCAGACGAAGCCGGCATGGGTCAAATGGACCCCGTAATCATGTGGTGGACTACAGAACAGGATACATCAGGTCTCATCTTAGATCGCCGTCGGGACGAGTACGGTGACCTAGTCAATCTTCGGATGTATTTCAGTATGGCGATACCTACGTGTCACCATTTTGAGAATAAATTGAATAATATCTATCGTTGGTGTAGACAATGAAGATTATTTTTAGCAGACTATTTTTTGGTTATGGTATATAATTCACGGGAGATGCAAGTGTTCTTTAAACTAGATGATAACTAATATAATAATGATAGATTACTTAACAGTTTTAATTTGGTACAAATTATTGATAGATCAACACATATATCAACTACATCATGGACTCTATATGATGACACTTCGTATGTCAGAAGGGTACACTTTTTAGCGTCGTCTTCTTCTTCTTCCTCCTTATATGTAATCTTTAAAGCCTGTTTCTTCTTCAATATTAGCCTTCTAAATTGTTTAAATCATCGCACAACCTTTTTCTTTGTCTGCCAATACTTCTTCATCCTGGTGACTTATCTCGTGCTATTCGTACTATCCTATCCTCTGACATTCTACTAATATGTTCGTTTTACTCCTGTTTTCATTTTGTCACCCATCCATTTATGACTCCTATATTGCATGCTCTTCTTATGTTTCCGTTTCTCTCCCTATCCAACAGCCCTTTCCCTAATATTCGTCGAAGTATTTTCATCTCTGTTATTTCTAGTAGTGGTCCTGTTTTAAGTGTGTCAGGTCTTGTCTCCACCGTGTATGTTAATATAGGTCTAATTTCTGCTTTATAGATGTTTGTTTTTGTGTCTTGTCTTAGGTGTTTATTCTTCCAGATTGTGTCATTAAGAGATTCCGTCGCTTTTATTCTGTATCGGTAATTAATGCGGCGTCGTCTGCATAAAATAATATTTGGATTTATTTGTTCACCATTCTGTAACCATGACCTTTACATACTGCTTGTATTATTTCGCCCATTATTATATTAAAGAGAAGTGGGCTTAACGAGTTACCTTGTCTAACTCCGCTTTGTACTGGTATACACTGTGTTAGTATTCCATTTATCTTTGCCTGTGTTCGATTATAGAAGTAGATGTTTTCGATGGTTTGTATAATATTGATTTGTATGTTTCTTTTATACAGTAGGTGTAAGACGTCTTCGACTTGGATCCAATCGAAAGCCTTTGCATAGATATGCTGGTTTATAGTACTCGATGACCTTTTCTGTGATTTGTCTTAGTACAAATACGGCGTTTACGCAAGATTTTCCGGATCTCAATCCTTATTGTTAATCTAATGAAGTTGTTAGTTTATTGATTTTGTTAGTTAGGACTTTTGTGGTAAGCTTAAGTGCGGTGTTCAGTAGATTTATACCTCTATAATTGTTGGTACCTTTATCTCCTTTCTTGAATATTAGTAACATTATGCTGTTTCTCTATGCGTCTGGTATATTGCAGTGCAATATTAATTTTTGTGTAAGTTTTGTTATCTCTAGGGTTATACTTTCTCCTTCGTGTTTTAGAAGCTCATTGGTTATTCCTTCTGGTCCTGGTGACTTTCTATTTTTGAATGAATTTATGACTATCTCTACTTCTTGAAAACTGATTTCTATTTCGTGTATTACTTCATCCCCTCCCTATAAATTCATCCCCTCCGTACAGGAGATACCCCCATATTTTTTCAAATGGCGTTAGGTATCAATTTATGCCTCAATTAAAAGGTCTGGTAAATCTGTAGTCAATTTTTTTTGCGTTTGATATAAACCCCTATTGTTATTTGTTTATTATTTAAATTTGATTATTTTTAAACGTTCATACGTCTGTGTATTATGTTGAAAATTTAGAAAATCGTAATAATAATGGACAAAATAAAAACAATAAGAAGCGGGCCAAACAACAACAAGAGCTCAACTCGCTAAAGGTGCTGCTAGAACATCAGCCGGCGCTCAACAGGGACAAATGAGTATTAAACTAAAAAGATTGGAGCAGAAAAGAAGAGCAAATCAGATAGACGTCAGTCATTTATGTAACCTGGAGGTAAAGGAGAAACAGCAAAAATGTATTAATAATAATTTGAAAATAGTTCATGAAAAAGAAACATCTCAGCCAACGAAAAACATAGATAAAAAATGGCAAAACGTAAAAATGGCGATAACAGGTCCTGCGAAGAAAATTCTGACTAAATAAAAACCCAAAATTAAGCAAAGGTGAATGACTGATAAGATCCTTCTTCTCATGAACAATCGGAGAATAATGAAAGGAAAAAACGAACAAAGGTATAAACAAATACAGAAAGAAATCAAAATAGAAATCAGAATAGCAAAAGAAGATTTTTATAAAAGAAAATGTGAAGAAATAGAGAAATTGCAGGCAAAACATGATATTTTTAATGTACATAAAAAATTTAAAGAACTTGCAGGTACACAAAAACGTAAGCAGTCAAATACCCTGTATAATGTCAACGGAAACACAATAACAGAACTAGAAGAACAGTTGAAGACATGGAAGAACTATATTGAAGAACTCTTTGCAGATGATAGACAACAATCTGAGCTAAGTAACATACAAGGAGACGAAGGTCCAGAAATAACGGAAGAGGAAGTAATGTACGCACTAAAAAGAATGAAAAATGGTAAAGCCCAGGTTCAGATGAAATACCAACGGAAATCCTTAAACTAATAGAAAAAGACTCGATCCACATTTTAGTTGAACTTGTCAATAGCATTTATAAATCAGGAAAAATACCACAAGAATGGCTTTTATCCACCTTTGTTATTATACCAAAAAAGATAAATGCCAAACAATGTAGTGATTACCGTACAGTCTGATGAGCCATATACAGAAAATATTCCTAAAAATTATACACTCTAGAGTACACAGAAAACTGGAAATGTACATCAATAATACCCAGTTTGGATTCCGAAATGGACTCGGAACAAGACAGGCGTTGTTTGCAGTGAACGTTATGTCTCAAAGATGTTTTGACATAAATCAAGATGTATTCATGTGTTTCATAGATTACAACAAGGCCTTTGATAAAGTGCGGCATGATCACCTAATCAGACTCCTGACAGAAAAGAATTTATATAAGCGAGACATCCGACTAATAGCAAATATGTACTACAATCAGAAAGCAGTAGTGTGAGTAGAGAGTAATACCACTGAAGAAATTAAAATAAAGGGAAGTGTGAGACAAGGGTGTATACTGTCACCAACCCTGTTTAATCTCTATTCCGAAGACGTAATGAATAGAACACTCTCTGAGCAATCCGTAGGTATTAAAATAAATGGTGTTAGATTAACCAATCTGAAATTTGCCGACGACACCGTTCTGATCGTGGAAACACTTGAAGAGCTACAGACATTAGTGAATAAGATAGCAGACTGCAGGGAAGAATATGGACTATCTTTGAACATAAAGAAAACTAAATTTATGGTAATATCGAAATCAACACAAAATGTCCAAAATTTATATTTACATAATAAAATTATCGATCGAGTTAGCAAATACAAATATTTAGGCACTTTTATAAATGAAGACAACGATAGCTCAGCAGAAATCAAAATAAGAATAGAAAAAGCCAGATCCATATTCACTAAAATGAAGAGAGTGTTCTGCGGAAGAGATTTGACCCTTGAAATGAAACTTCGCCTGATGAGATGTTACGTACTTTCTGTGCTGTTCTAGGGAATGGATTCATGGACGTTGAAAAAGATTGATACCAAAAAATTAGAGGCATTTGAACTGTGGATGTATCGCAGAATCCTGAGAATATCATGGACCGAGAGAGTCACAAATGTCGAGGTCTTGAGGAGAATGAATAAAGAAAAGGAAGTCATATTTACGATCAAAAAACGAAAACTGCAATACTTGGGACACATTACAAGAGGCGAAAGATATGAACTGCTTTGAATAATTATGCAAGGGAAAATAGCAGGAAAAAGGTCTATAGGAAGAAGTCAAAACTCCTAGAATTTTTCGGTCAGCAGTTTTGAAAATACGTATAGCCCTGATGATCGCCAACCTTCGGAACGAAGATGGCACTTGAAGAAGAAGATTGGAAAATGTATGTAGCATTAAAAGAATAAACTGCAAAAATGGGTTTAATAATAAATACCAACAAAACGAAATATATGAAAATAAGCACGCAACCACTAATCCTACGATCACTTGTTATAGAACAATATATCGCATGGGAGCGGTTCTTAATACTGAAAATAATAGTAGCGCACAGATAAACCGATAAAACTCTACAAAACAATCTTACGCCCAGTCCTAACACATAGTTCAGAGACCTGTACTCTAAAACAAAATAATGAAAACATGTTAGGATGTTTCTAAAGAAACATGCTAATACATATTAAGACATGACGTCTCAGGTGGATAGGACATGTAATGCGGATGAAACAGAATGACCCAGCTAGAAAAACGCCTCTTGATAGACCCATTGGTCAGAGAAGAAGAGGAAGATCCAGAAAAAGGTTCCTTGATAACATCGATGAAGACATGAGAAATATGGAAATACGTGCTTAGTGGAGGAAGGCAATGGATAGGGATTACTGGAGAGAAATTCTTGAGGAGGCTACGACCCACGCAGGGTTGTAAAGCCAAAATGATGATGATGATGATGATGATGATGATCAGCATAAAAATATTATTGAATTAAAAATATTAATAATACTAAAACCTTGCATTTTCCTATGAATATTGTATCATAAAACTTATTCTACAAATAGAAAATATCTAGCATAGGTTTGAGAAAAAATTTAAAACAATTTTTTAAAATTATAAACATACGCAAACGCTGAATTTTTTAATACTGTTATATCTGTAAATACAATTTTCTACTTGTTTTTTAGTCATATACTATCAAAAATTAATATTTATAGTAAAAATAGAAATATCTTAACACTTTTGGATTTTTAATGCGAACTCTTTAGCTCAATGAAATATTAAATTAGACCCAGTTCAGTCTTCTATAGAACTCTAGCAGCATTTTGCGAAATTTTATGAAGGTCTTATTGTTAAAATTGCTAGTCGCGGCAATGATGATCTTTGTAAAATGTTTAAAACTTCATTCTTATATGAATCGGTGTAAACAAAAACATTCTAAGTCTTTTTTTCTTCTCATTTTTGATATTTTGATGGAAATTTGTTTTATGAACAGTACTGGCGACGTGCAAGTACTTGGATGTGATACGAGAAACGATCGTGCGCGAGTAGCGGAGAAATCTTGCATTTTTTACTGTACATTTCATAGATTATAGATTTCATAAATTCATATTGTCAATTGTCATATTTCATATTCGTTTGTTTATTTACACCTTCTGTCACTGAAGAAAATGGGATTTAGGAAATGCTGTGTTATAAATTGTAAAAATACAACAAAAAATTGTCAATTTAAGTTTTATTCGTTTCCAACTTCGAAGCACAAATTACTACAAAGAGAAAAGTGGATTTATATCATAAAAAAGCATAAGTAACATAACCTAAATTGTGCATTATTCTTGCGTCCGATTTTAAAGTCAGTTTGAAATAAATAATAAATAAAAGTTCACTTTTAAGTGTAAATTTTAGTTTCATAACGCTCATTTAGAGTTCATTAGATTCTTCCACATAATTCTTCCATTCTTTTTTGACATTTGCCACTACTAAAGCTTTTCCCTTTTATTGTTGCATCCATATTAACAGTAATGCTGCAATTTAATAATATATTAATTTGTATTTACACAACATACAACGTTTACCTTTTAATAACATACCGACATAACCTCAATCTTACTTTTTCTTCTTATTCTTTTTTGGGGCTACATCCTTGACAGTTATCCGGTAACCTCGATCTAACATGAAAGCGCAGTAAATTTTGCTGATTTACGACACCCGGTGTCGCTGTTCCGAACATGCACGGTCCCAATAGCCTCTTTTGGTGCAAACACATTCTAAGTCTCGTCTATCTATGCATATTAAATAAGGAGCTTAAATATATCATTGAACACTAAAATATTCTATATCAGTGATAGAATGTTTTGTGGGCAACACTATCAACATCTACGTATTGTATTGTAAATTATTGTGTTCTGTGAATCCCTGATTCAATAACCACAATTTTGATTATCTTTGTGAGGTTAAACTCGTTTCAGCACCATTTTATTGCATTTGTAAAAATTGCGATGGATGAAGAACAAATCATTACTAGCGACGAAAGAAAAGTAAAACATGAAACTAGTGGAAAAGATTTATTATGGGAAATGCTAAAGTCAATGGTGAAGAGTATATTGATTACTAATGTAGACTTGTACCAGCTATCACTGTTGGCGCTGATTGCAGGTAATATACGTTTTGCAGTCTGTATAGCGTTTAAATAATAAACCAAGGTATATTTTATCAAGACTTTTATTTGTAATAATACTGTAGCGTTTTTAAATAAAACGAGCATTTCGAATTTATATAAATATATTTATTTATAACTTTACAGTTCGGTACCCTCCTATCAACTAAACTTACTCCTAACATCGTTACATATATATCCCAAAGTTACTATGTTCTAGAACATTCCCACCTCTAATTCGCCTACGTGACGGATTGTTCTCACTCGCACTCGATATGCCTGGAAACTTCAAGTCGCTTTCGAGATGCAACCGGTACGCGGGACACGCTGAATGCATGTTCGTAAAAATACACATAAGTGTACAGACCGCTTGCACAATCAAGCTAAAGATATATTCGTTCATTTGAGAACACTAGAAATTAAGAATGAGCCGGATATGTTTTTACAATCATTGATTACCTGCAAAAATGTAAAAATCCATAGACCCTGACAAAAACTTACAGAAGCGAGGGCTGCTCATAATGTTTATTTTACATACGAGGTACTTGTGGGTAAAACCAGAGAAAAGGTGTGTTTAGAAGCATTTAAGTCGCTATATGGCATTAAAATAAGTTGTATTAGAAGGCTTCGTTCATTATTATTAATGGGTAAAACTCCTAAGGATCTTCGTGGGAAAAAATGGACACTAATACAATCAGTGGTCATTCCAGGTTACTAATTGACAACAATAAAGACAACATATTGAAAGTTATCCATTAAAAGAAAGTAAATATGCAGGAAAGATTATAAAATATTTGGACGCAAGACTGAATCTTACAATTTTATACAATATGTTTAAAGAGAAATATCCTGAATCAAATTGCAGCTATGAGTTTTTTCTTGGGATTTTTTAAGGACAACTTCAATTTACGATTTACATACTTACGAAGAGAAACTAGAAAAGAAACAGAGGACCACAATAGATCTGAAAAGGTCGCAGTGTAATAGGATAAAAGGCCATTAAATCTAATCTAGATAAGAAACAAAAGCGAAAGAACCCCATGTGCTAACAGCGTTTGATTAAATGCAAAATATTCCACTGCCCATGATTCCAGTAGAGAAAACCTTCTATTTGAGGTAAATAACAGTGAATGTGTTTGGATTCATGGTGTAAAAAGCAGTAAGTCTCATATTTGTCTATACCACGAAGGGGCCGCCAGATAATGTCCAGGATGAGATTCCTTTTTATATAATTATTTAAACTCTGCTCCTTCTCAGTTTACGGAAGTCCACATTTATTCGGATAACTGTGGAATTCAAAATAAGAACAATTTAATCAAATTGAGCAGTATTATCCCATCAGAGGACACTCCTACATTCCTTGTGATAGGGATTTTTCAACCATCAAGAGAAAACTAAAAAGTCATAATAGGGTATACACCTTACACAAAATAACCAAAATTATCATTACTTCGAATATTAGGACAGATAAGTTTACAGTTACAGAAGTTACAGTTAGAAGTTTTTGTTTACACCGATTCATATATCGTTAAGATTTGAGAAATATCAATGGTCAAATAGGCTACGATTTTTTGTCAATTAAATACTTTGTATGTCACTCAACTTTACTCATAGTTTACACATGTGAATACAAATGCTCTTTGTCTTGGTCACTTTCCTGAATTACTTCCGGTAAATTAAAAACTGGGTTTTATGTTATAGTCATATCTCTGTAAAGATCCTGATGCTTTTATTTCGCGCACCAGACATAGGTTGATGGTTTTTACCTTGGGGAACAAGTTTTGGCCTTAGGGAAATAGGTTCACTTTGATCTTTTTAATCATCTTTTATCTCCTTGTTATAATTCTTTGATGACTTTAGAAGCTTCCTTAGAAGCTTATGTCTAGAAAGTTCTTTTGAATACAGGTTATCAGCACCCTTACTGATTATTAAGTGGTACAAAGAAATTTTACAAATCTAAACCATAGAAGTAATATACAGGGTAATATGCTACTAAATTGAATAAAAATATTAAATGTTGTTGTTGCCCAACATAGTCCCCCCATTAATGTGACCTACATCTAAAGGAGTATGAGGTAACGGATACACGTTAACAATAGATCTTATGAATGTTTCGTCTTTAGTGCTTACAGTGTGAACATTGCCGTCTTTAACAAGTAATGATTCGATTACTCTTGCCATCGATTGAGAGCAGTTAAATCTTCAAAAATGTCTTTATTTTCACACAAGAAGTAATCGATCTCGTTGTTCGTCTTGTTATCGGAAGGTATCCACGTCCATTTTCGGTTTGCTGATTTATTGAAGCGTGTAAACAACTACAAATGTTTTCAGAGCAGCAATTTACAAAATACAGATCGCCATGATGGTCGCCAACATCCGAAACGGATAGGCACTACAGGAAGAAAAATGTTACCACAGGAAATGTCACCAATCGTTTACAAGACCCATAAAAAATATTTTAATCCAGAACCTCCTAGAAATTCTAAAAAGACTGTGGATAGAACTGACTGGCAATGATTGATGCAATATTTAACAATATTCTGAAGGAAATATAAAAAAATTACGTTTTATTATTTGATAAATATAGGCTGATATTTTACACACCCTTAGCGCCGTATACATACCAAGGCTACAATAACCCAAACTTTAGCATACGCTAAAAATTTCATCTTTTATAAAATAACGAAGGCCTAAGGTTCACAGGCTGTTGCTCACTAAATTCTTCAGGTGGAGACCCATTTCATTCTTTAAGGTTTTGTGTAGAAGAACTGCTTTAATATTGATTTTTGATAAATCCATAAGTAATCGTCAATTAGCGGGATCATATTCTTTTTGCATGTATAAAATCAAGCCACGGATATCAGTGCAATATGTCAATGAATTGGCCATATCAGTGTCAAGGAATATTATATCTGATTATAAGAGTGAAAATTTAATTAGGTTATGTCAATAAAATGGTTGTCTCTAACTAGATTTTAATAGGTTTCGCTATTAAGAACTAGTAATTGTAGAATATAGTCGCTTTTGAGATGGGGTCGAAATAAGGAGTTCTGCAGTACTTCCAGTCATACTTATTCGTCTTCTTTAGCCTGTATTCGTCAACTCCTGAATATAGCCCTCTTCCATTTGCTTTCATTAATTTCTACCCTTGGCAATTCTTTTGTGGTCTGCCTACTCCTCACCGGTTCTCTCTTGGTCTCCATTTTGGACATCAGCAATCTTTGTTCTTTCACGAATGTCGATATTTCGAATCCTGGCTCTCAAAATAATCTCTAACATGGCCCTATACATCGTTCTTTGGGTTGTGCTGAGCTGCTCTAAGATTTTCTTTGTAAAGGTCATGGTCTCCAGTCCATATGTAGTTACAGGCAAGATACATTTGTCATAAACTCTGCTTTAGACACATTGGTATATCTTTATTCTTCAAGATAAAGCTTAACTTGCCGAAAGCTACCCAAGACAATTGTACGCGTCTTTTTATTTCGGCTATTTGGGTTTCTTTTCCGATTTTAATGGTATTGTTAAGTCTTTATTAATTCTAATTTATTGTCTTTATTATTTATTAAAGGTTCTATACTTATAACACTCACAAATGTATTAAAGTCTTTGTTACTACTAATTTATTTTACACTTAATAATTATATAATTTATCTACATTTATAATACGTGCGTTACAATTCAAACGCGAGCGCGTTTTATCTTCTCTAACTGGTCTCCCACAATAAAAATCCCGTTATTTATATCCAAATACAGACATTCGAGAGTTCAGGCGATTCCCTCTGACTAAACTAGAAGGATGTCGACCCTTGTCGAAAATACTGGAAGGCTTCGGCTGGATTTTTTCATTCAATGGACCGGTTCTTTTTTTATTGCTTGGAATTTCCGCTAGCTAGTGGAAGGGTCTCGTAGAATCTAGAACATATTAGTGAATAAACAACATCTTTACAGGCTTTTTTAATAATTTTTACGTAACAGTATGTTCAAGATATCTATAGTGGTCTAGATTTTCAAACTGACATTTTCAATAACAATATTAGTTTGTAAATTACTCATTATTTTGTTTCCTGAAGGTTCGTTTTAAGACCTATTTTATTTGACTATTGATTTAATTCCTTGAGCATTTGCTCCACTTCCCTGATATCGGTACTAAATAAATCTATGTCGTCCGCAAACCTCAAATGACTCAAACGTATTTGTATAAGTGTAACAACAAACTTATAGGTTTGCAGTTTTTAACATTAGCAGTGTCTCCTTTCTTGTGTAAAAATATTATTTCGTCGTTTTCCTACAGACTGGCTAATCTTTTTTCTGTTAGGCATTTAGTCAACAAAACTTCCACAACCTCTACAACGATGTTGCCGCCCATTTTTAACATTTCAGACGTTATACGATCCTCAACAGGAGCTTTTCATTTGCTATAAAGCATGTCTAATTTCCAAAGAAGTTATTTTAGGGAGAGTTTCCAAGCCGACGTTTAGAATTCTTCTATGGTCTGTTCCGGGTTTCTGTAAAATAGATGTATACAGATTCTCATAAAACGTTTGCATTTCCTTGATTATTTGAGTTTTTTCCGTCACCGCATTCCCCTGTTGGTTTTTTATTTTAGTTATCTTTGATTTTTCTTTAGTTAAGTTTGTTTTTCAATACTCTCATGTTTCTATTGTTTTCGATGGTTTGCAATATTTGTTTTGATTGATAGGCTCGAATGTCTGACCTTATGCTCTCTACAAGAAAAAGATGCAGAGAAAATGGACGTGGCACAGCCCAGACGGTAAAGTAAAAAATAAATTTGACTTTATACTCTCTAACTTCAAAAACATTGCTAAACATGTTACTGTATTAAATTCTGTCAACGCTGGTAGTAATCATCAATAAGTTAGGGTGCGAATAGAAGTAAATACGAAAATAGATAGAAGAAAATTATTAATACAGGATAAATTACCAATTATAGACGCACTCGAAATGAATCAAGAAGAATATCAAAGTGAACTAAAAAAGAAACTAGGACCTCTATCAGTATTCAATACGAAAGATATAAATAAAACAACACAAAAATTAACAAATGATATAACATCAACTGCAAAAAAGATATGTAGTAAAAATAAATATCCGAGAAAAGCAAAATTGAAACAAACAAAATTGGATTTAATGGAAGAAATAAGAAGAACATCGAAAGAATCACCAGAGTATATCCAGTCATACTATTGTGTTTAATTTCCATTTTATACCAGTTATTAAAGTAAATTGCTCAAAAAAGCACCTTCAAAACAATATATTTGTACTAATATCTAACATATCTAACTAAGCATTTGCGTATGTTTATTTTTTTAGTGTTTAAGGCGGCTATACCTCAAATTTCACCATATCAACCCTATTTTACGTACCTACGATTTAAAAATATCTTATATCTTTATGTTGTATATGAAATATCTAATAGAACAATTTTATTATATAGTAAAATATCTATCTAAGTAATTGAATCATATTGAATCTTAAAGGTGCCGCATATTGTGTAATTTAGAACCGAAAGACAATATATGTTAAAATATTAATTAAAATGTTGATATACCTATTTAGTAATTAAATAAATATGTATGGAATACAAAATCAGTGTTTTATTTCGTAGAGGACTGGCAATAAGTTTGGTTTCCTAAGTTAAAGAACAACTGATATTTCTATTTATCCATCCTTTTTCAAATGCTTTATAAAAAGTTAAAAATGAAGTATAAAAAGTCCTTTGAACTCTTCACTGAAAATTAGCGACAAATGTAACTGACTAAGGCAGCAACCAACAGGTCGAATTACTAAATCCAAAAAGATTCTATTAAAAAAACGGCACCACTAGAAAAAATTATCCGGTCACTGCATCATGTTGTTTAAAAGCAACATACTATAAATAAACATTTATTTTAATAAAAGATAAAGATGAATCAGTTTGTGCATTACTGTGTTGTTCACTAACAATGCAGTATTAATCAGCGTAAGTAGACTAGACAATCATAAATGGTGTTTGTTACCAGTGTTGTGTCTTCTTAATTAGATAGTGTACACGATTAGATACTGACACGTGCTTTAGATTGTTTTTGTTAGTTTTACCAAAGTAATTTGAGTAATTGTATTTTACGTGTTATTAATAAGGTAAGTAAAATGCATGACTTCTTGCGGTATACAGTACTGCGCATATTTTTCTCATAATGATGTATTTTTTTATTGTTGTCAATCAACATCATCTTCTTCTTCTTCTTGTAGTGCCTATCCGTTTCTGCACTTTGCACACTGCTGCTCTAAACAGATTTGTGGTTGTTGTGTTGACCACGTTCGTAAATTTTTCAGCCAGAAAATCCTTCGCCTTCCTGGTCCCCGTTTTCCTTTTACTTTTCCCTGCAAGATTAGTTGCAGCAGTCCATATCTTTCGCTGTTCCTCATGATGTGACCGAGGTATTCGATTTTGGCTGTTTTTATTGTGGTTAACAGCTCTTTTTCTTTTTTTCATTCTCAACAGAACACCCTCATTTGTAACGTGGTCGGTATACGATATCTTCAGGATGCGACGATAAAGCCACATTTCAAAAGCCTCAATTTTCTTGCAGGTGGCGTCTGTGAGAGTCCATGTAACCTGATTTTTATGGGCATTGATACATCACGACATTTGATTAACTTAGCCATTTTTTGAAATGCAGATCTTGCTTTCTCTATTCTACATTTGATTTCTATGGAATGGTCCCAATTTTCATTGACGTTCGTACCAAGGTAGGTGTATGTTTTTACTCTTTCTATTTGTTGACCGTTTACACTGATTTGTTCAAATTGCTGTTCCTTCTTAGAGATCATCATGCATTTTGTTTTCTTAGTGTTTAGTGAAAGTCCGTATCTCTGACTGAGCTCTGTGATTCTGTTCATTAACTTCTGGAGGGTTTCAGAACTGTCAGCGAATACTACCGTGTCGTCCGCGTATCTAATGTTATTGATAGATTCTCCGTTGATTCGAATTCCGGCTTCAACATCACCCACTGCTTCTGAAAGATTTCCTTAGAGTATATGTTAAACATCAGTGGTGATAGTATACATCCCTGACGGACGCCACGATTAATTTTGATATCGTCGGATTTTCCTGCCTCTGTCCGGATAGATGATGTTTGATTCCAGTACAGATTGCTGACAATTCTTAAATCATAGGTGTTTATTCCAATATTGGTTAATATCTCCATCAGCTTGTCGGGCTTTACTGTATCGAACGCTTTATGGTAGTCAATGAAGCACGCATAAATGTCGCAGTCCACGTCTCTACATCGTTGAAATAGCACTTGTATACTAAAGAGAGCCTCTCTCGTACCCACTGCATTCCGAAAACCAGACTGTGTACGGCTGATTTTTTCTTCGCACAGTCTATATATCCTTTGATGTATGATTTTTAGAAGTAATTTTAGAATATGACTCATTAAGCTGATGGTTCGGAAATCACTGCAGGATACGGATAACAACATCATGAATATTGTAAATTTTATCTTTTATATAAAACATCATGAGTTGGAAAGATAAAAGGCCGCTGACTGACAACGAACTTGCCGATATATTAGATAGGCTTTGGAATATAAAAGATGGGTTTGATGATGATTATGATATTGTCTATCTAGATTTCTTACCTGACGAACAAGTTGGTACATATGATAAGTCTGACGAGAATTCTGAACCAGTGAACGAAATGGATGAGAATGCTGTAGACACTAATATAGTTAATAGCACTGTTGAGGAGAAGCCTCCAGAAACTGTGATTTATCCAAGGGCAAAGGTGTACTTATTTTACAATCAATTTGTGATCAAAATACTAGATGTTTTTTTTTTATTTTTAAACATTATATGGAGAAAAAAATTTGAACTTATCTGAACAGCAACTGGAATTTAGAGGAAATCAGAGTTTTCCAAATAATATCCTACAACTAGAAAGTCCCTATAAATATTTAATTGATTCTTCACAGATAGCTTTTTAGGCAAAATTGCGGAAAAAGTCAAATTTATATGTCATACAGCAGAATCCTAACAAAGCACTCAATATTACACGAAGTGACATAAAGCAGTTTATTGGAATTATAATATATATATGTCCCTTGTTCATTTGCCCAATAGAAGAGCATATTGTTCAGAAGAAATTGGCTTTGAGAAAATAAAAAAGTGCTATGTCAGTCAACAGATATGAAAAAATCAGACAATTTTTATATTTCAATAATAACGAGAATGCCTTATCCTAAGAGGAACTAGTGTAGAGTTTGTTGGTACTTGCGATGGTGTGGAAATAAGTAGCTTAGTGTGAAAAGATAACAAATGAGTCACGTTTCTATCGACGTTCGCTGTTGAAGTTCCGAAAACTAATGCCAAAAGATATGACAAGAAAGCAAAGAGAACAAGAGAAGTAACTTGTCCATTTCTTGTACAGGAATACAACGTTGCGGTGTTGATTTGTTGGATACCATTATCGGACGGAAAATAAATTATTGTAAGGAGTAAAAAATGATATTTTAGAATATTTTACCATCTACTAGATCTACCTAGAACAGGATTCTTTCACACACGCTTAGTTTAAACGCTTTCTTTTAAAGTCACACACGCTCAGTTTAGAACACAACTGGCAGAAGCATTATGCAGGAGAGAAGAGCGATTCACCATTGCAAAAAAGGGAAGACTTTCAGAAAGTGAAACTGAGGAGGCGCTACAAATAAAGAAGAGAAAAGGCCCACCATAGGTTATGCCAGTAAAGGATGTTCTAATGGATGGAATTAACAATTGGCCTGTTTGGTCCGAAAAACAAATAAGTTGCGAAAAATGTGGTGTAGCTCTTTGCTTCACGAAAACAAAGAACTGTTTTAAAAATTTTCATTTTTCCTAAATATTGTTTTGTATATATTTATTTGCATAAAATTGTTCATAAACAACACTTATATTTTTTCTGAAATAAAAAAACAGTTGTTTATTTTTTTTTTATTCTTTCCCGTAAAAAATAACGAAAATCCAGTCTGCAAACTTTTTTGTAACGAAAAATAAAAATTATGCAGTGAAGGGTTTAATCTTAAAAATTTGTTGGTTTTATACTTCGTATTTAGGTTGACTAGACACTGCCTAATAAGTTCAAAATAATTCCTCTAGTGTGCAGCACGTGGCACTACAACTGTCACTGTCAAATACATAAATACAAATTTTCTCAACTCATTTCTCTTTGCACTCTCTTTGATAGTGTAGGTTGAGTACAATTTGTCGGCACACGATTTTCGTGTTTAATGATAATTATTAAATAAATTTTATTATTTGTACAGAGAAAATGGGTCGTCTTACTGTATTAACGTTAATTTTTGCGTCAATAGTAATCACATTAGCTCATGAAGATGTTTACTCAATCAAATATACTACAGAAAATTTTTCACACGAAGTCGGAAAGAAAAATCACTTCGTTATGTTTTACGCCCCTTGGTGAGTTTTTTTTAAGTATACAATATAGTTTTTATAAAATGCTCATATATTCCAATAATATACATATATTAAAACATATTTTTCATGTTAGGTGTGGACATTGCCAAAAATTTTCTCCAAAATGGGAACAATTAGCTGAAATGTTGAATGAAGATGACACGAATAATATAAAAATAGCTAAAGTTGATTGTACTACAGATAGTGAAGTGTGCTCCGAACAAGACATTACTGGATATCCTACACTTAAATTTTATAAAGTAGGTGACTCTGAAGGTGTAAGATTTAGAGGAACCAGGGATCTACCTTCAATAACTAATTTTATTAACGAGCAACTTAGGGAGGTAGGTAGATGTTTTGTTTTGGTAACAATAGATATTTAAGTGATCATATATGGTTTTACTCCATATAAAGATATTTAATGTCTTCCATGGTGTTTCAATACCAATTATGGTAAGTTAATGCTCCTCACATTGAAATATTTCTTTGTGTTTAATTGTTTATGAACCTTGAATTTGACACAATAGAGTGTCTTTGTTTATTTAGCTAATTCATTTTAAGGGAGATGAAACCAATACTGAGGAAGCAACCTCTAATGAAGCTGCAGCTGTTGATGGCTTGACGGAGCTGACCGAAGATAATTTCCACAAACATGTTAAGAGTGGTAAACATTTTATCAAGTTTTATGCTCCCTGGTGTGGACACTGTCAGGTAAGTTAGTCATATTTCATTCAGTGATTGTTTTTTAATTGTTAAAAATGATAACAAAGCATATTTTACATTTTGATCAAGATTAGATAAGTTGTCATTGGTTTTAGGATGATAAATACAAATGTTCTCTGTGCTTTACATTTATTTAACAAGTATGTACTAACAAAAGAAATATTTTTACACTTTGCAGCATATTTTATTCTAATCTAAAAAAGGTATTGTTTTGCCACTTTTTTGGATATATATCCAACATATTCAGGGAGTTTTGAGTTTTGTACCTTTTCATAAATATTAAGGACAGCTATGTTAGAAGGTGCTGCAAAATAATGTTTTGATGTGACCCATTTGCCACTTTTTGTAGATTTCTTTCCCAGGATTATCTTTTAGCAGATTTGACTTCATTTTTTAGTTATTCCATTTAAAATCTAAATTTTTTTAACCACTTTTCTTTTTTTGATGTTTTCTTGTGTTTTACAATAAATGTATGTTTATTATATTAATAGAATACAAAATTTTCACATTTTTGAGTATTATGGACAAAATTGTGACCCATATATTTCGACAGTTGCTGATTTTATCATAAAAAAATCATGAATGAAATTTGCAAGTTGATCTGTTAAGTTATAATTAACTTTTCCCAAACTTCTGTGATATATAACAAAAATTATAAATAGTAAATTTCCGTGTTAGATTGGTTGTTTTTTCTGGAGCTATCTGTAAGATTATGCCTATCTTTGTTCAAATCCGGTAGAGGAATTTCTTATCAAAATCGTTTTTAATTAACAGAGATAAGCAAATTCAAGATAATGTGTAAAGTCAGAAAGAAAGGTCACTGAAGAATTTATAGGTAGAAAGAGATAAGATGCTCAGGAAAACAAGGAAAAGTTCTTTAAAAAAGTATAATTTACTTTTGGTTGACCTGTCCTGAACACTAGCTTGTCTTTGTATAATTTTGTATTTTCATTACCTTTTTTTATTCTGTTTTTGGTTTCAGGATATTGTTTTTCCTAGGTATGTATTCTAGACTTTGTGATCTCCTTTCTCATATTATTTTACTTCTCTATTCATCAGGAATTCAATTATCAAGAATCATCAGTTTTTCTGATGATTTTTATCTTTTTAGATTTTCTTGTGCCTCAAGTGTCTTGTTTTGGTATCTTTGTTCTTTCATATGTTGTTATTGTTCTTCGTCTGTCTCTAATGAACCTACCAAATCTATAAAATGGTTTTAATTGCACTGGTTACAGTCAGCATTATGGTAGTTAAAGACTGTTTTGCTTTTTGCATGCTCTAAGTTTGTAGAAAAGTTCTTACTTCAGTTTTTTGAAATGGCACAGGATTAATCGTGAGATATTTTCTAGATAAGGGTATAACAATACTTGAGAATTAATAATCAATGCTACTGAATATTCTATAAGTATGAATTATGGGGAGACAAAGAGAAAAGTTGTCCATAGTTATTCTATTTTTATAGGAAAATGGAAAAGAACCCTTTTTTTTATTAATTTTTATATAATCCTTGAAAAAAGATCTAAAATGTCATGAAGACTTTTACAAGAAGGGTGTGACAGCGATGTGATGTGGAGGCCTGGTTTGCAAAGCAAGATAAAAATTTTAAGATCTAGAAGTCGTTTTCTGCGGGTCTACTAAAGTTTTCTTTAACTTACAGTTGTATATGTCATACCAACATTTTTGTCTTGCTCTAATTATCTCCATGTGCTTGTTTGCTATTTTTAATCGAGGGGGCAGCTATATTAATAGCCTTAAATCAATGTTAGCTGCAAATACAAAAATAGTTTTTTATTAGTACTTGAATTTCGATGTCTATGTGGATTTTTATTTAGTTTTGTAATTCCCAATAATGGAGAGGCATCATTTAAATCGTGAAATACAGCTGCATGCTATCGGGATGCTTCAAGCTGACAGAAGTCCAAGAGATGTTGCTGAGCTCCTCCACATGAACAGAAGTGTCATTAGTCGTTTGTGGTTAAGGTGTAAAAAAACTGGTGATGTTGCTGAACATCATACAGGCTGTACAAGAATAACCAACCAGGTTGAAGACTGTTTTATCAGGTTGCATTCTTTGCGAGAACTGCATCACAATTACAAATGAGGCTTCAAGAGACCCATCAGGTGTTTGTAAGTGGCCTAACTATTAGAAATAGACTGTATGAAGTAGGGCTTCAGTGGGCACAAGATCTTGCAAATTGGGTTAGATGTGAGTGGGCTTCTACTACTTATTCACAGATGAATCTCGATTTGGATTTGCACCAGATACTGGGCGGACAAGAATTTGGAGACAGTCTGACAATGCTGAACTATTGGACTACATGCATAAGGTATGAACCTTATGACAGCAAGGCGGCGCGGCAGTATAATGGTAAGGGGTGGCATCACTCTTGGTGGAAGAACCAATTGTTGTCTGTCCAATTTCAATTAATGCACGACAATGTGTGTCTTTCTACTGCCAGGGACTTGTGAACATTTGTCAATGATAATGAAATTAAGGTTTTACAATGGCCTGTACAATCGCCAGTTTTAAATCTAATTGAGCATGTATGGGGCATATTGGGCAGACTCATTTTACAACAAAATGTTGCATTCAATACAAGACATCAACTGGTTGAGGGTCTTTCAATGGAGTGGAACAGAATACTGCAGCAAGATATTGACCATCCGCTCATGAGTTTGCCTTACAAATGTAGGACAGTAAATAACAACTGTGGAGGTCATACACTATACTAACTTAACCTAAAGACTACTTTGTTGGGAGTTGAGGGGCCACAACTTAGTTTTTTATTGTTTTTTAGTTCTCTTTGACTTTTTTGAGTTCTCTTATTAAAGAAAATATTTTTATGTTATTAACTTTATAATTTTTATTAAAAATATTTGAAATAAATTATTTGAAATCCTTCTGTAATCTCGCATTTTGTTTTGCCCCATAGATTATTTTGATGTGTGTATATACTTAATAATATTGCATTATAAAACAAATTAACACAATATTTGTCCAATGTAAGTGTAACAAACAAATTTTCGAAAAAATAAATTGTGAATATTTAAGTTGATTATTTGTATATGTCCTTTTATTAATGATGCAAATATTTACAAAACAACAAACACTTAGCCTATCTTTGACAATTATTTACACTTTTTACCTTATTAAACAAAGTTATATCCTTATTTAAAAATAGATTTAATAATATAATACGAATAATAAATAAATAATTTTTTAATCAGTACTACAATATTTTCCAAATTACAACCAAAGTTCTTAATAGGCAATTAAGATGTAATTCAAGATGAATTATACAAATTTTGGTCAACAATAAATGTTAATTTGACTGAAATTTTTGCAAAGCTTCGTCAAAAATAATTATTTTTTGCTCTTATTAGACCTGTATTTATTAATTTGGTCCTGAGACTATGTTCTTGTGACAGTTCTATGTGATCTACTGTATAAAATGAGAATTAACCACCATTTTAATTGAAAATACTCTATTTTGATGTTTAGATTTCCACTTCAGAAATCGTTTGTATTTGTTACTTCTTCAGATCAAGTTTTTTGGAGATATAGAGGCAAGCTCATTAGGTGGGTTCAGTGGCGTACCCGGCGGGTTTGGGGGTTAAAACCACCCAGGGCATACAAAATAAAAAATATATAAAGAATAGTAGGAAAATGTAACTTGTCTTTCACACACAATACAAAAAATCCAAAACGCTAATTTAATATTTAAATTACTTGTAACAACCTGTACATGTGAAGGTTATTTGATCGCTGAAAGTACTACAGACTTCTTTAAGAAATTGTATTAGTGAAGAGAGACTAAATGGTTTAGCTTTGATGTTTATCCATCAGGAAATTCAAATAGATGAAGAAGAAGGCATAAATTATGTGGCTCGAAAGCAACGCCATTTAGACATTTTATTATAGATTCCTGGTTAATTCTGCATGTGTTAGCAGTAGACAGGAGATATCTCTATGAGAGAAGGGAGCATTTGACAACAGACATAAAAAGAAGAAAAGGAAAGATGGAAAGAGGAGTGGAAGAATACGGAAGATGTTGCCCAGTGGACCAAGATACTGATCCCGAGCCTAAGGAACTGGTTAGATTGTCTGTTTTAAATGCATATACTGCTAATGGTTTTGCGTTCGGCAAACTTTCTTACGTTCTAAAAAATCAAACAATCCCTCTACACTTACGAAGCAAGGTATATAACTCCTGTATAATACCGGTGCTCACCTACGGAGCACAGACATGGACATTTACACGGGAAAATTTGGATAGGATAAGGAAGTCACAACGAGCGATGGAGAGACAAATGTTGGGTATATCACTTAAAGATAGAAAACGTAACCTGTGGATCAGAACCAGAACAAAGACAGTAGACGCGATAGAACAAGCAGCAAAACTGAAATGGAAATGGGCTGGACACTATGAACGTCTCCAAGACGGATGATGGAACAATACCATCGGAAAGTGGCGTCCATACAATGCAAAGAGATCAAGAGGCAGACCACAGATGAGGTGAAAAGATGACATCAGGAAACAAGGAGGTCCCACATGGCAGAGAACAGCTCAAGATAGGGAAAGATGGAGAGAACTGGGAGAGACCTATATCCAACAATGGAAGGATAGAGAATAGGTTTAAAAAAAAAATAAAAAAAAAAATACTGCTAATATTTTCGACACTGTTACTATTACTCACACAAAGCTGGAGTGTAATAGGTGTACAGTGGAGAGAAACAGAATGTATAGATAAATAAGTGTGAACCCTCTGACTGTGAGAGATGATCGTGAAGATGACGGGAAATAAGGAGGGATGGAATAGTGTTCACAATTACATCTGAACACTAATTAAAAAGAAAGAAGAAGAGAAATACGAACCGGACTAACGACAGAGATAAGATCTAGATAAGAGAAGGAAGTGTTCCAAAAATATCGTCAGCCTAACAGTGGCCATCCCACTTTCGGAGTACGGTAGGTGTGACAGTCAACTGCGCACAAGTAGGAGAGGGTGGTTTTAGTTGGTAGACAGGATAACAGATAAATGACTCTTTGGTACTGCTATCTTTACTACTTTAAATTAAACTAAAACCCAAATTTTAAGGACTCAAAATAGAGGTAGCATAAAAAAAATTTCGGTGCCCAACCAATCTCCCACCAGGAAAATTCTAGGTGCGCCACTGGATGGGTTGAGTATATAAACGTTTATATTTCTGGTTCCTAACACGCATAAAGGAAGAAGTGTCTTATATAAGAGAATAATTTCATAAGTAGGTCGAAAGTAGCTCAGATTAAAGCAAAAACCTTACCTTTTTAGTATTTACCTTATTTTATAAGATTTTTAGATAATAATTAAGAGTAATTAAGCTCCAATACAATTCGCTTCCCATTTATCAGTATAATTTTTCCACAGGTCTAGTTTTTTGATATTGATATATTTGTTGACCTGTCTATGCAATTTGTAATATCTTCTCATTATGATATATGTATCCCTTATGCTTCTGTCTTGGACTAGATTACCGTTATATACTTTTAAACTGTTTTAAAAGAAAGGCAGTTATGATTTCACCCATAGTGTCTCTGTATATTCGCTTATACGTATTTCATCCCAACAGAAGGTTACAGAAGCTCTGAACATGGAAACAAATCGTTCCCGTCGAAAACGATCTTTATTTTATTTCGACATACTCTTTATGAGTACAGAGCATTTAATCAACTCTAAACAATTAATGAAATTCGCAGAAAAAGTTTTGTTGCAGTAAAAGGCACGGTAAACTGCACTGGAGGTCTCCATAATCTTTTTAATTACTTATTTTGTTTAGAATATTTGTGCCTTTATTATCAGTTAATTTGTATTCATTAAGAGTTAATTTGTATACAATGAGGAGCAAAAATTCAAATGGAATTTAAAATATTATTGTTTATTTTGTAAATAACATTATAATAGTGTACTTACTGATTATTTAAAGTTATAAATATTTATTATCGTCACTACCTTTACTACCGCTATCAATACATTTATTTACAGTTTTGGCAAATATTTCTGGAGTTGTAGTTTTAAGAGCTTCTTGCCACATTTCCCTAGCTACATCGTCACTGTATCCACTGCATCCAACGTAATTATTATAATACGTTTTACACATACCCCAGATGTGTTTGATGGGATTAAACTGGCGGTAACTGTAGTACTTAATATCCATAACTTGATATAATTTATTCAATTATATAAACTGTTGATTTTTCATTACTTTTCGAAATTTTCAGTAACTCTGATTTGAAGGTGTATTCCGGAAAATTGATATTATTTTTAACTAACCAATTTTTATGCTCAGTACGTTCCACGACTGTTTTGGTTGTTTCTCCAAAATCTCCGAATGGTAAGGTGCATTATCTAAAACTATAACTGATAGTTGACTCAGACTAGATAATAGTTTCGCGTCAAACCATTTAACAAACATATCTGCATTCATGTTTTCATGGTAGTCAGCAGTTTTTGATTTTGAAGAAAAAATCAAATCTGCGTTTTCTATAAAGCCTTCTTTCCTTCCTGCATGAAGAATGATGTTCTTTTGCCTTCGCTATCTTTGTGTTTTATTGATTTTATGCTGTCGTCTTGCCAAATACTTTTAATTCCACCCTTTGCAAATATCCATGTCTCATCTAAGTATACGAATGTTGCATTTTCAGATTTAATTCTAGTATATTCTCTCACAAATTTAATTCTTTTGTGAACCACACTACGCCTTCGCATAAAAGTAACCTATTATTTTCTTTTTTGAATTTATATGCTAAATCTCTCAACACTTTCCAAAGGTTAGTCCTCTTAATTTCAGAAACTTGTCCTTCTCTTATTTTGGCCAGTAAAGTATACTTCATCTTAAGTTACTTACCGATGCAACGTCATTATCATTGACAGAGATCGAAGTTAACATAGTTGCCAAAGTATAAAAAAATCCTGACTCCATTTTAAATCAAATAGGTCACATAATTATTGCAAAAGTATTACCATCTCTTTACAACGACTATTTAAATTCTTACATTTTGAAATAAAACACTAATTTTGTTCTAAAAAGCACAGATTTTATTAAATAGCTAAAAATATAAAACAAGAGGTATTCACTTTAAAATTCAAAATAATAAAGTACAAAAAGTGTCGACACCGCTACTGTCAAATAAGTGTTACCAATTTATGCCAAAATTTCACCTTTGTTCGATTACAGTTACAGTGTTTTCCGAACAAATATTCTTCATAAAAACGCTTTATAATGCATTTGTACAAATTAAATGAAACATATTGTGTATTTCTTTAAGTTAACATTAATAGAAATCTTTAAATATTATTTCTACGCGTATATAATAAAATATATCTAGTGGTTGTAATGCCAGTGTACTCGGCAAAGTGATTCTAAAAAAGAACACACCTATTATCTAAATATTTCGTGTTGGTATCATGTGACGTCACGAGCTATGAAGCCGATGACGTGCATCGGTATGTAAATTAGATGAAGTATATCTAAATTGACATGTTGATTGTTTTCACGCATTCGATACAAAATATTGCGAATTTCAAAATTTTCTCCATCAGGTAAGTCAATGCTCCTAAAATGTTGTTTTCTTGTCTTCGTGATACTCAGTTACAGTAAGATCTTCTTGAGAATCTCTGACAGTCTTTATTACAGTTTTTAGCTTCCTTTTACTTATTCCGAGTACGTCACAAACGCGTAGATTTATACATTATAATGACTTTAAATGTCCACCATTTTCTCTTTTCATGGTAAAGTATTTATGCACATTTGCTATTTATTCATCAATATCCAACTTAGCTCTACGCATGAAGGTCACTTTATATTGAGTTGAGATCAATATGACAGAAACTTTCTAACTGTTGTGCTTGAGAGGTAAAATATAATATAACCGCTAACGACCATACGGTCAATCTAACGACCATTGTTTAAATTGACAAAATGTTCTAGTTTACTCCGAAGTATTTTTTAATAAAAACTAAAAGTGATATTTTACTACTTTGTATATCTACTTTGAATATAAATTATCCCTATTAAAAAATTATTAAACAAGTAGGTGAAAAGAATTTACGTTAAATAACATCACAGAATACACCACCCAACAAGAAGCGAAACGAAGGGCTTTTCTGCAATCCAAATTTCTGTGACAATCCGCCATGTTCTAAATAGTTTATCTGTCAACCTATTAAAATTTAAGTTTGTTTATGTATTGAGAAGTGTTGTTCCGTGTGTGTTGTTTAATAGTAAAAAAAGGATAATACTATTATACATATTTTGTATACACATATACATATGTTAATACCTTAAAAATGTATCATAATATAATTAAGTATAATATAATAGTAAAAAAAAATAATACTGAGAAGAAAACATTAGTTTCAATGATTACTTCGTTTCGCAGTGTAACTATAATTTGACTACAGTTTTGAACGACTTCCTCATTTTTTTTAGTGTACTAAGTAGTTTAACTGTCATTGTCACTCCGAAATTTCTGACTGCTAACAGCAAAGGTACCGATGAAGCTTTCGCATTTTGTTGGGTGATGTATTCTGTGATAAGATTATGCAAGAATACTATTTATTATAAAAATTTATCAAAATATGCAAAACTATTAACAAAGGGTCAGTGACACATATACTTATTTTATACCTAAAATTTAAAAGTGTTAAACATTATGGAGAACACAAGTGCAGTTTATTGTGCCTTTTACTAGAACGAAAGGTTTTCTGTGAATTCCGTTGATCGTTTAGAGGTGTAAGTTGGTTGAATATACTGTACTAGAAACCAATTCGCCTTTTGCTTAGATGAGAAGATATGTTGTGGAATTCAACTTTAGACTCCACATTTTCTCTCTTAGAAGGCACAGATTAAAGCAAAAATCTGGATTTTGGTTTCATCAATTAGTTTCGCGATTAAGTTTCTTTTATTTGAGTTTTTAATTTTTTTAAATTTTATTATTATTTAATTGTTTCCATTAACTATTGATATTATTGTATATATCAATAAGAAAATACTCAATATATATTGTTGTTGTAGAAATTAGCACCAACGTGGGAGCAACTGGCTAAAACTCTGGAGCTCGACAATGAAGTTACCGTAGGGAAAGTAGACTGTACGCAGCACAGATCTGTCTGTAACGACTTTGACGTGAAAGGATACCCCACTCTATTATGGATAGAAAATGGCGCAAAGGTAATATAGTTTATTTGTTTTGTCGCACTATTAATTTTTTCTTATTCACGCTTAGGTGGACAAGTACCAAGGCGACAGAAGCCACGTCGACCTCAAACAATACGTTAACAAAATGCTAGGAACCGAAAAGACCGAACGTGCATCTCCAAAACCAGCCGCATCCGACGCAGACCTTCCCTCAGGAGAAGTAACCGGCGACAACTTCAAGTCTACCATCGAATCAGGAATTGCTTTCGTCAAATTCTATGCTCCGTGGTGTGGACATTGTAAGAGACTGTCGCCCGTTTGGGATAGCCTCAGAGAAAAACTCGTTTCAAGGCCTGAAGTTAAGGTCCTCAAAGTGGACTGTACGTTAGAAGTTAACAAACAGTTGTGCAATGACGAAGAAATCGAAGGTTTCCCTAGTCTTAATCTGTACCAAAACGGAGAGAAGATCGCTTCGTACAGTGGCAGCAGGAGTCTGGAGGATCTGCAAGAGTTTTTGTTGAAGCATACACCACGTGATGAACTTTAAATGTTTCTAGTTTGCAAAATATTAATTTCTTTATTTAAAATCGATCTTTTTTTGTTCAAAAAATATTTTTTCGTTATAAAAACGAAACAAAATACCTACACCACTGTTTTAACATATCTTTCAGCAATACAGGGTGATTTGTAGTAGGTATTACCTTATCTATGATAAATATGACTTGTTTGCTTATTAACTGTATCTTCTACTTAACTAATCTACTTCAGTTCAACGTTTTACTCACTTTAGCAACAATTTTCTTATAGAAAATTATTTAATGTTGGTATGTCGCAAAGGATTCTACACATTTTCTTTAAATATCTTTGGAATTACATTAAAATAGTAACCCTTACAGCAACAACTTCATCGTTGGTCGCTTTTATGTCTTCCGGTTTGGTGCATTTATTCTATGGCTTCCTGTGAGTCACCTGTAGGTCTTTTTTCCTGTTATTCCATCATTGAGTCCTGAATTTGTTACTTCTGCTTCAATTTCAACACTACACAACTTTTATCCAATACTAAGTATTGTTAGTAATGTATTTTTTGAGTTTTCTTTACCTTTTACCTTAATAGAAGTCAAATCTGTTAAAATTTACCTTAAAATGCAATGCAAACAAAAGTGAAATATTACCAACTTTACTTTAAGGCTAAGAGTTTTATTTTCAGCTGTAGCAGACAGTGCTTCTAGATTAAAAATATGGTGTTTTATTTCTTCAGCAATTAACGATTTTCTAGTAAAGATCTACTCTTTCTATAATAAAAGTGGAACAAAAACATCAATATGATTAGTTATTAAAATTTTTCATTCATTGTTAAGTGTAGTTCTAAAATATTGTGATATTTTTGTGTTTACAGCAGTATTTTGCTCAATTTTTGTTAAAATATCAATAGATGAAGAACCATTCCCAATTTGTGTGTTCAATATCTTTGTATTTTAATTCATTTCGTATGGTTTTGTTGTTTAATTTTAAATAAAGGTTAAATATGTTGTTTTCTTTTTATTGACCTGTTGAAAAGTTGCTCAGAAACCAAACACTATTGAAAAATAAATTAGTGAAAAATGTACGAAACTTAAGTAAGTAAAAAATGTCATGAATGGGAAAAAACAGAGAAAAGGTAATAACAGATATCATTGGAGATCGTGATTATCCCAAATTCATAATCATGAAAGAAAAAAATATTTCTTTTAAAGAAAGTGTTCTGTATATCCATCGCCCACTTTTCAACTTTTTAAGCAGTATAGCATCGATTTTTGTCCAGAAAATTGCTTAAAATCGTTACGTTGTGAAATGTTCCACACCTCTACTTTAAAAAAGGAATTCTCATACTTCTTGTGAATTAACTGCACATGTTTTCTCGTATTGTTTCACCATTACCTTCTGAAACTGCTACTTTTGCTTCAATTTCAAGTAAGTATTACTCCTTGCATCTCTTTCTATCCTTTTAAGGATTTAGTTATATATATTTTTTGTTTTTTCTAAATTTTTGATATTAACCTTTCAGTTTCTTAAGTTTTCTTTTGTTGTATTTTTAATAAAAAACAAATCTCTTAAAATTTTGCTTTTAAAATGAATGTGAAATGTTAAGAACTATAATTAGGTAATAAACTGTTTTTTATACACCTATCTCTTATTAAAGTACTGTGAATACAAGTGTTGATTAGAACTTATTTCTCTGCTTAAAAGCACAAATATTAACTATTATAGCATTCCGTTGCGAGCATTCACAGTAAACAGACGATCCTTAAAATCACATTAAGCGACAGATAAGTTTTTGCGGTGATTAAAAATCAATATTTATATTTATAATTTAAATTTTGTGTAAATATATCGGTTAAATATTTGGAATTTTTGTGAAAATAAGTGATTTACCCCCCCTAATGGGGGAGGAAAATAACAATAAGACGCAAATGTGCGATTTAAGTGTTGCGACAAGTTCTCCAGAACATGACATGGAAATTGGTGCGAGTTCCGGTGATAAAACTGACAAAACAAGGGAAGTAAAACTTTATAACATTTCTTCTAATAATTATGATTTTCATAGCTGTTGCGTATATATCGAGAATTTAAATAATCAGAACATTTCTCGTTTACATCCAATGATTGTGGGGGAAATTTTGCATCAAAAACTGAAAATCAAAAATCTAAAGGAAATTAAATCTATAGGAAAAAATAGAGTTAAAGTTATTTTAAAATCAATTTTGGATGCAAATCATCTAGTAACACATAATAAGTTAAAGGATGAAAATTTAAAAGCCTATATCCCTAACCATCTCTTGGAAATCAAGGGAATAATTCACGATGTAGATACGAGGTATGATACTGATTATTTAAAAAAACATATAGACTCTTCCGTTAAAATTACTGACATTAAAAGAATGCATAGAAAGGTAGATAAAGACGGTAAAACAGAATACGTCCCCAGACGAAATATTATAGTTACATTTGAAGGAAATGTTTTGCCAACTTATGTCGTAGTTAATTTTGTGTATTTGCCAGTAGAAAGATTTGTAGGCAGGGTAATACAGTGCTACAAGTGTCTGAAATTTGGTCACATTTCTAAGCAATGCAAGGGCACACAAGAATTTTGTATACGATGTGCAGAAATTAAAAATGATAGTCACATATGCGACACTAAAAAAACTTTTTGTATACATTGTAAAAGTAAAGATCATATTTCGATCTCCAAAAGTTGTCCCGTTTATGAGGAACAAAAAAAAATTAAAAACATTATGCTAGATCAAAAAATCTCCTTTCTAGAAGCCAAAAGATATAAAGAGTCATCTTTTTCCGGATTTGTTAGTAATAATAAATTTTCGTTATTGTCAAACCTTGAAGAAAATTTTCCAAAACTACCTAATGTATCTGATGACATTACGTCATCTCATCCTACCATTCCAAGACCGTATATGAAAAAATCAACAAACTTTGCTCATCCTGGACCTAGTAAGATTAATACTGAACATTATGCACATAAAAAAAGGAAAGTGTCTACTCCTGTTTCACAATCCCCTACAGATTCTACCACCTTTCCTTTTAGATTTGGTCCGTTACAACCTCTACCACCCAATCCCAATAAACCTAATAGTTCAATAGATGGTGAAAAAAACAAGATAGTTATTTCGTTAGTCAATTTTTTTTCTGAATTTATAAAAAATGTCAAATCAGTTGAGGATGTAAAAACACTGGATAATAATTTGTTAGCTAAGGGTTTGTATACTGTTCTCGAGGATATTTTTAAAAGTACTTAAATTTATGGCCTTAAACACTAAACTTAAAATTATGCAATGGAACGCTAGATCAGCTGTTGCAAATAAAAACAGCCTACTCAATTTTCTTACTAAAGAAGATGTTGATATAGTTCTTTTAAGTGAAACCTGGTTCAAAAGTAATGTTGTATATAATTTTAAAGGTTATAATATTGTTCGTCAAGATCGTGCAGACGGTTTTGCTGGTGTCGCTATTTTGGTAAAAACGGGTATCCGTTTTGAAATATTAAAATTAAATAAAAACTTCAATAAAGAGCTGCTTGCCTGTGGTATTAAAATTAATTACGATAATACTCACTTGAGTTTTCTCTCTGTGTATAGATGTCCAAAAACCAAAACCAGAATAGAAGATTGGAAAAACTTATTTTCCCAAGTGAAGCACCCCTGCATTATTGGAGGTGATATGAATGCCCACAATGCGCTCTGGGGATCATCAAAAAATGATAATATTGGCGATCAAATTGTAGAGACCCTACAGGATCTTGATTTTATTGTGATGAATAACGGTCAACCTACTTGTCAAGGAAATCCAGGACATTCAGATTCTATGATTGATATTACGGTTTGTTCCCCTTCCATTTTTGCTAAGACATTTTGGACTGTAGATTCTGATACACTTGGATCAAATCACTTTGTTGTAAAAATAGAACTCGAATACTCAAGAGTTATTAATGAGACCATATACCCCAAAAGTAAATGGAATATTAAGAAAGCCAATTGGGATATGTACGCTGAAATAATCGAGAATATGTTAAATGAAAGTGGACCTATAACCCCAAATGCTGAAGAAAAATATAATACTTTATTAGACTGTATCAATAAAGCTTCCACACAATGTATTTGCCAATATAAACCCTTTAAGTGTAAAAAACGGACTCCTTCACCGTGGTGGGATGCAGAATGTGATCTAATTGTTGCAGAAAGGAAAAATGCATTAATAAAATACAAGCAAGATCCATCAGTTGAAAATTTTATTAAATGTAAACAAGCTAGTGCTCACGCTAAGAAATTATTGAAATCGAAAGCCAAACAAAGCTGGGTTGATTGGTGCTCAAAATTAAATAAACAAACATCGCCTACCTCGATTTGGAATCAAGCAAAAAGGATGAACAGGAAAATGGTCAATGCTCCATTACCACTGGAAGATTCGTGGACAGAAGAGTTTTTGGACAAAATTGCACCACCATATGTGAACAATCACGAAGATTTGATGTTATTCAATCCGAATCATAGTCATTTTCTCTTAAAACCATTTACAATGCTAGAATTGGACTGTGCCCTTAGTGATCGTCCTAACACTTCTCCTGGTTATGATGAAATCAAATATGTTATGCTACTGAATTTACCAAATAATGCAAAAGAGTTACTTCTAAATATTTTTAATCAGATAATTAGAGAAGGTTCTAACATTTCAGCCTTCAAACATATTATTGTCATTCCTATACCCAAACCTGGGAAAAATCTAAAATTAGTTGAAGCTTACAGACCCATATCTTTATTATCTTGTGTACAAAAAACTCTAGAGAGGATAATTAAGGCTAGGTTAGAATGGTGGTTACTAGAGCAGAACCTTCTACCCAAAGAACAATACGGATTTAGGAAAGGTTTTGGTACTTTGGATGCATTGGCTACCCTAGTTGTAGACATTCAAAACAATTATTCCCGAAACAATTACTTACCAGCATTATTTCTTGATATAGAAGGTGCTTATGACTCTGTGTGTTTAATAGCACTTAAAGAAAAAATGACAAGAATATTTCAAATTCCAGCCCAATTTGCCGCTAGTATTGTTAATCTATACTCAAACAGATTAGTTTATTTAAGAAAAGAACAAATGCTCATAGGCCCCAGAATCGTAAACAAAGGATTACCTCAGGGTTCTGTATTGAGCCCTATCCTGTTTAATATGTACGTAGCGGACTTGTACAATATTAAAATAAATAACATACCCTTCAACCTCATACAATATGCAGATGATTTCTGCATTTACACAGAACACAAAGAATATCAAACAGCAATTAAAAACTTGGATAGTATCTATCAGCTACTTCAAAAATGGCTCCATAAAAACAATTTTGAATTATCTTGCAATAAATCTCAGGTTTGCATTTTTACTAGACATTATAAACCTAACGATCAAATAATTAAATTAGGAGAGCATCAATATCCACTAAAAAGTAAGGTCAAATATTTAGGGATGACACTTGACAAACATTTGACTTGGAAGGATCATATTGAGGATATGTTAAACAAATGCAACAAGGGAATAAATTTCCTTAAATCGATTAATAAAACGTGGTGGGGTGCTGATGTAGATGTAAATTTATTATTCTACAGAGCGTATATCCGCTCCATTTTTGATTACGGAAGCATATTTTATGGATCAGCCAGTAATGTATTGCTAAATAAAATTAACGTAATACACAATTCAGCTTTACGTATATGTTTAGGTGCTATGAAGTCCACACCAATTCAACCCTTGTATTTGGAAGCCTTGGAACCACCTTTAAATATCAGACGAAACTTCCTGTCCGAAAAATTTCTGGTAAAGACATATATAAAAAATCAATCCTTATACACAAAGATCTTGACTTTGAATTGCTATGATTTGTCTACTAAATACTGGGAAAAAAAGAAATCGCCTTTAGTCTGCGAAGCTCTGCAACATAATATGGAAGCATTAAAAGAGATAGATAAAGCTACGTATACACTTCAAAACATTTCATATGCAACATATTGTGCAAATACAGATATCATGGTACCAAAATATAGTGACAATATACACATAAACAGACAGATTATTCACTCAATATTATCAGAATTCAAAAACTCCGTCGTTATATATACTGATGCTTCCAAATCATCAAACGGCACTGGATGTGCTTTTTTTGTCCCGTTGGAAAAAATAGAACACACATTTAAGTTAAACTCCCAGACCTCTATTTTTACAGCGGAAGCTCTTGCAATATATGAGGCCTTACTTTATGCAACAGAAAGTAGCTCGGATCATATAGTGATATTATCAGATTCTTTATCAGTTTTGACCTCTATTGGGAAACCGGGATTGCCAAATACGTACAGTTGCCCTTATATTTACAAAATTAAGAATATCAAACAAAAGTTAGTAACAAGGGGCAAAAATGTGGTCTTTGTTTGGATTAAAGCACATATAGGTTTGGAAAATAATGAACATGTAGACCAATTAGCAAAGAAAAGTATTTTATCTGGTAGAGAAACTTCGTATAAAATCACGGCTTGCGACTTTCTGGCTTTCTTAAAAATAAGATTATATCAAAGATGGGATAATATATGGAAGGAATATTCCATTGTTAGCCCAAATAGATACACTTCTCTTCAAACAGATATTCCTAAAACACCTTGGTATAAGTCTTTTAATGTACCTAGAAAATATGTTACCACGATCATTAGACTAAGATTTGGACATGCTTGTTACCCCAAACATTTATTTAAACTCAAGGTTTTAGATAATGATCGATGTGAATTTTGTACAGAAGAAGGAAACCTAGATCATATATTTTTCAGTTGCCCCAGAAATACTATAATTTCAGCAAGATTAATAAATAACTTACATAAATACAATATATTAGCCCCTTGGAACCTTCAGTACTTATTATCACTAGACTCGAGACCAGTGTATGATTCCTTAGTTATGTTTTTAAAGGATAGTAAAATAACCATGTAAATAATTACGCATTAGTTAATAAAGTAACCTTTGTTTCTTACCCAATTGTCAAATTCCCCTCTTACCGTGGCCTAGTGTTGTATGTCTTAAAAAAAAAAATGCCTTGATGGGCCCCTAGGCGAGAAGAGAGTGACCCTGTTTACCTGTTCTTTGTTTTGTATATTTAGTAATATAAACTCAGACAACTATTTTTTTACCATGTTGAGTCTGGCTGAATGACTAACAGTCTACGCCATTAAAAAAAAAAAAAAAAAAAAAAAAAAAACTATTATAGCTTTCTCTAATTTTCACATGTGGCTGCTAAATGACATATTGAATTACATTTATAGCTATTAATGGATTCTCGAGTAAAGATCCGCGTATCAATAGACAACACTCATTACACAGATTCTCTGAAAATTACAGCTGCTTAAAAATTGTTTTTATGCGGCGGAACAGTGCTCTCAGAGATTTCTTATGCTTTTAGTGGTTTTCCATTATTTGTCTACTTTTATTTTCTTGTACCTAAACCTTCCTTATTAATGCATTTTCCAGAACGTTCTCCCCACTGTATTTTTGGTTGCCGCTCTTCAAGGAAGTGTCTGTGTTTATATAAAATTTTATTCTCTGTGGTCTGTAGTTAAATTATTCTTTTTTTTTCTCTTCAAGTCTTATATTTTATGGTTCCCAAGTATTAGAGAGATATCTATCTAGCTATACAGCCCTTGCTGTCCAATTTTGGACATAGGCTTCCTTCTTCCACGTCTCTCTATTGTAGACAGTTTGTATCCACTTCGGGCCTGCGTGTTTCTTCAAGTCATATGATTATCTCATTTGTGGTCATCCTCTTTTTCGTTTGTAACTATATGGTCTCCAGTGTATAATCAGCTTATTCCATCAAATCTGTCGTCTTTCTATCTTATAGTATGTCCAGCGAAGTTCCATTTAAGTTTTGCTATCTGCGTTGATACATCGGTCACTTTTGTTTTGTTTCGGATCCAAGTATTTATTTTCTTGTCTGATAGCCTGATGTTCAGCATTTGCCTTTCCATGGGTCTTTGCTATTTTTTCCAAAGAGATATATTAAGAGCGTAGGCGCAAAATTTCGTACCAATGCTTTTTAAATGCATTTACTTTTTTCGAATCCTGAGAAAACTAATAAATATTTTTGAAAAAGAATACATTATTACTGAGGGCCGAAAGTCCCTGAAAGCTTCTATAATGTTTATTTTAATAAGTTACAGGGGTGAAAAAAATAGAAAATTTAGTGTGATTTTTAATTTTAAATATCTCATTCAAAAAAAAATTTGTTTATTCTAAGGGACTTTCGGCCCTCGGTAATAATGTAATCTTTCATTCGGCGTTTAAATTTTTCAAAAGTATTTGAATCTAAAGCGTTGGTTCCAAGGCAATAAATAATTTTAAAACTTTTGAAGACTTAAAACAACCAAAAATGGTCTGGGAACGATTTAAATATATAGATTAAAAGCAATTATGAAAATTGCAGACTTTAAAACAATCAAAATTGGTCTGGGAGTAATTTAAATAGATAGTATAAAGAAAATGAATAAAATTTAAGAACTTGAAGTAAACAATATCGACCTGGGGAGAATCTAAAGCGTTAGTTCCAAGGCAATAAATAATTTTAAAACTTCTAAAGACTTAAAACAACCAAAATTGGTCTGGGACCGATATAAAGAGATATATTATAGAAAATAAAAATTGAAGGCGTAAAATTGCTCTGGTAGCGATTAATCATAAATCAAGTTTAAAGACTTAAGTAAACGATATCGAACTGGGGAGAATCTAAAGCGTTGGTTCAAAGGCAATGAATAATTTTAAAACTTTTGAAAATTTAAAAAAACCAAAATTGGTCTAGAAACGATTTAAAGAGATATATTAAAGGCAATCATAAAAATTGAAGACTTTAAAACAACCAAAATTGGTCTGGGAGCCATATAAAGTAATATATTATGGGAAATTATAAAAATTGAAGACCTAAAACAACCAAAATTGCTCTGCTAACGATTTAAAAAGAAGGTATTAAGGAAATACATTAAAACGCAAGACGTACCAATTCATGGGAGACTTTAACGCAAAGGTTGGGGAAGAAAAAGTAGAAGAATATGGTCTATACGAAAGGGGTGACAGGCTTATCGAATTTTGTCAAAACAATAATTTTATTATGGCTAATACATTGTTCAAAATGCCAAAGAGAAGACTATATACCTGGAAGTCACCAGCAGATCAAGAATAGAGAATTGTAAGAAACGAAATAGACTATGTATTAGTTAGACAAAGATACATGAACGCAATTATATCCGCAAAAACCTATTCAAGTGTCTACATAGTATCAAATCACAACCCAGTAGTAACCAAAATTAGGCTCAAAATGAAAATAATAAAACGAAGAACAACAAATGTAAAAATTAATACAAGTATATTAAGGAGCCCAGTCATAAGGCAACGCCTGGCAGATGAAATCAACAACGGATTAATGAATGTTAATTACGAATGTTAAGAACTACTTCTTTTTAACATGCCATACACCAAAGTGCGTAGGCGACTATCTCATTACTAGAATTCTGTTCTTGGCGGCGTGACACAGCTCACCTGTATTGTGTATTCCTGTCCATTCTTTAATATTCCTTAACCAGGATAATTGTTTGCGGCCGGCTCCTCTCCTACTACTCTCGATCTTCCCTTGTAGGATTAACTGTGGTATTTCATATTTTGCTCCTCTCAATATGTGCCCAAGGTAACCAATCTTGCGTTTTTTAATTAATTCAAAGAGTACTCTTTCCACGCCGGCTCTATTAAGGACGTCATCGTTTCGAACTCTATCCACCCAAGGTATGCGCATCATTCTTCTCAATGACCACATTTCAAATGCTTCAAGTTTGTTGATAGATGTTTTTTTCAAAGTCCACGTTTCCATGCCATAAAGCAAGATGGACCATATGTAGCACTTGGCCATTCTGTAGCGTATTTCGAAGTTTAGGTGTTGATTACATAGGAGCGGTCTGAATTTCACAAAAGCTTGTCTTGCCAGTTAAAGAACAAATTCTGCAAAATACTGAGACAAATAAAAAATGGTTATTAATAAAAACAGAAATAGATAAAAGTCAAAAAGAAATTCTAATATCAACCAGATATAAAAAGAAGCAATGGATGACGGAAGAAATTATTTAATGGAAGAAAGACGTCAATATAAAAACAAAGATAATCAGTTGTACAAAAAAGTGGATAAACAAATAAAATACAGAATTAAGAAAGCGAAATAACAATGGTTAAAAGAACAATGCGCACAATAGAAGAATACCAGAAAAGATATAATACTTTTAACACACATAAAAAAATTAAAGAATTAACTCCCAACAAAAGAACAAGAAAACCGGGAATACTGAAAGATGTAAATGGGAAACTTGTGTTGAATACTAACGACAAATTAAAGAGATGGACAGAATACATCAATGAATTGTTCAAAGACAATAGAACAGAGCAGATGGAAATAGAAGTAGAAGAGGATATGGTTTTAAAGATATTAAAAAAGGAAATTAAAATGGCATTAAAAAACAGCAAAAATGGTAAAGCGGTAGGTTCAGACCAAATCCCTATATAAATCTTAAACTGCATAAATAATGAAACCTTAGACATTATAGTAGACTTATTTAACTTAGTATACAAAACAGGACACATACCGAAACAATAGTTACTCACTATAGTTTACCTTTTGTGCTATCCCTAAAAATACAAACGCTAAATATTGCAGGGAATACAGAACAATATTCTTAACAAGATCTTAATGCAAAAATAGGGAAAGAAAATATATATAGTCCATACATCGGAAAATGCAGCGCTCATGACGTCACCGACGACAATGGAAATAGAATAATAGGATTTGCAGCATCCAAGGGCATGGTCGTTGGAAGTACCTACTTCCCCCATAAGAATATCCATAAAGTAACATGGACGTCGCCTGATGGTACAACCAAAAATCAAATAGATCACATCCTTATAGAAACCAGGCACTTCTCTAATCTAATGGATGTACGTACTTATCGTGGAGCTAATATAGATTCAGACCACTTCTTAGTAGGCGCAAAAATAAGAGCAAGAATCTCAAATGCAAAAAAAGAAAAGGGTAAGAAAAGTACTCGCTACAATTTAAAACTCTTGAAAGAGCCCCGTGCACTAGAAAGGTATCAAAATTACCTTGAACATGAAAGCACAACAGATGAGAATTTACCAGCTAGCGAGCAATGGGATATATGTAGAAGAACAATTAAGGAAGCGGCAAACAACGTCCTAGGACCAGAAGAATCCACTCCACGCAACAGTTGGTTCGACGATGAATGTGAAGATATCACTAAAAGAAAAAATTATGCATATAAACTTATGCAACAAAGAAGAACACGGGATAAGGAGCAAATGTACAAAGATCTTAGGAAGGAGGAAAAACGCATACATCGAAGGAAAAAGCGGACCTTCGAAAACCAGATTATGCAAGAGCTTCAATCATTAAAGGGGCAAAATGAAACTAGAAAGTTCTATAATATCCTAAATAAGACAAGAAAAGAATTTAAACCACGGCTGACGATGTGTAGAGACAAAAATGGACATATAGTCAGTACCGCTGACGCAGTACAAAGCAGATGGGTTGAGCACTTCAAAGAACTACTTGGTACCGAAGTGGAAAATGATGCGTCACCCCAAAGACCAAGAAATAACACTCACGTAGAACCTCCTTCAATATTTGAAGTGAAAGACGCAATCACACGACTCAAAAATAGCAAGTCCCCAGGAGTGGATTGTATCCCCGCAGAGCTCATCAAACATGGAGGTAACAGCATTATGCACCAAATTCACAACATAATAGTCAAAGTCTGGGAAGAAGAACAAATGCCAGAGGAATGGTGCACTGGAATCATATATCCACTGCACAAAAAGGGAGATTTGTTGGAATGTAAAAATTATAGGGGTATAACTCTTCTGAATACAATGTACAAAATATTCTCCAACACCCTGTACAGCCGTTTAAGTACGTACGTGGAAGAAATCCTTGGTGAGTATCAAAGCGGTTTTAGGCCAGGTAGGTCAACAATTGACCAGATTTTTGTGCTACGTCAAATCTTAGAAAAAACCAATGAATTTAATATTGACACGTTCCATCTCTTTGTGGACTTTAAGTCAGCGTATGATAGCGTCCTAAGAGGTAAATTATACGAAGCCATGAATGAACTTAACATTCCCCATAAATTAATAAGGCTCGTAAAAACAACTATGAGTAAAGTGATCTGCAGAGTGCAAATACAAGGCGATATGTCACAAGCGTTTGAAACATATGCAGGGTTACGGCAGGGAGACGCGCTGGCGTGCCTTCTCTTTAATATAGCGTTAGAAAAGACTATAAGAGATGCCGAGTTACACAATAGGGGAACAATCTTTAATAAATCAACGCAGATTATGGCTTACGCTGACGATCTGGATTTGATCGCACGTACTACACGAGGACTTAAAGAGATGACTTCCACCTTCTTGACAGCCGCACAAAATATGGGCCTTAAAATAAACGAGGAAAAAACCAAAATGTTAGCATCTATTCCAAATAACAGAGATAGAGCTAGAAACGCCGAACAAAACTTCAGTATAGACCAATATAATTTTGAGGTAGTAAATAAGTTTACATATTTGGGTTCTCTCATAACAAACGATAATGACACATATGAAGAAGTTAAACGGAGGGTACTGCTAGCAAACAAATGTTATTTTGGACTAAGCAAGCAGCTAAAAAACAGAAATTTAAGCCAGAAAACCAAACTAATAATATATCGAACACTCATCCTACCAGTGCTGACATATGGGTCAGAAACATGGACCATCTCCAAAACAGACGCAAATCTTCTGCTCGTCTTCGAAAGGAAGATACTAAGAAGAATAATGGGCGCATTCTGTGAGAATGGTATTTGGAGAAGGCGATATAATTTCGAATTGTACGAGAAGTATAAAAAAATAGTAAATGGTAGAGATGTAATATCCTTCATAAAAATAGGTAGGCTTAGATGGGCTGGACATGTGTCAAGAGCAAATGAAAATTACCCACCCAGACGAACTCTATTATCGGTCCCAGTGGGAAATAGGAGTAGAGGCAGACCACGACTGAGATGGAGGGACGGTGTGGACGAGGACGCAAGGAAAATCGGCGCGGCAAATTGGCAACGGTTGGCGATGAACAGAAACGACTGGGGAAGGTCAAGGCTCAACTAGAGCTGTAGCACCACTGATGATGATGATACGGAACAATATTACTAAAAGTCACATTCTCAAATTATTCTTGAAAATAATATATGGTCGTATAAATAAAAAACTGAAAGAACGAATAGATAATAGTCAGTTTGGATTCAGAAACGGACTAGGAACCAGAGAAGCATTATTTGCTTTTAATGTGTTAGCTCAAAGATGCATGGATATGTGCATGTTTGTTACGTTGATTTTGAAAAAGTATTTGACAAAGTAAGTCCAAATTCCAAAGACAAAAAACATAGACCATAGAGACTTACGAATAATAACAAACCTCTACTGGAATCAAAGAGTACAAATCGTAATAGATAACGAACCCAATCCAGAAATTGAAATCAGGAGAGGAGTTAGGTAGGGAAGTATTATGTCCTCATTACTATTTAATGTATATAGTGAAGCCATTTTTGAAGAAGCATTACTATCTCAAAGTGAAGGAATAATAGTTAACGAAAGATCTATTAACAACATAAGATATGCAGATGACACCGTGATTATGGCAACTTCTGAACAACTCCAATTACTGCTAAACAAAACGAAACAGTTTCTGTGAAAAATATGGACTAAAAATGAATATTAAAAATACCAAATACATGATAATAACAAAGAAAACAAATATACCAACAAACATACATTTGGGAAATGTACCGATAGAAAGGGTTGATAAATACAAATACCTAGGAACCTGGATTTCAGACAATAATGATCAAACAACCGAAATAAGAGCCAGGATAGAAATAGCAAGAAATGCGTTTGTAAAAATAAAAACAATTCTCTGCAACAAAGAGTAAGAGCACTGAGATGCTACATGTTTTATACGTGATTATAGGAAATTATAAAAATTGAAGGCCTAAAACAACCAAAATTGCTCTAGTAGTGATTTAAAATATAGTATAAAGGAAATAGATAGAATTTAAGGACTCAAAGTAAACAATATCGACCTGGGGAAAATCTAAAGCTAGTTTCAAGGCAATAAAAAAATTTTAAGACCTAAAATCACCAAAATTTGCCCGGAGCGATTTAATGAGATATATTAAAGGCAATTATAAAAATTGAAGACTTTAACGCAACCAAAATCTAGAGAAATATACCTCATAAAATGATATAGAAAAATAGGATAAGGTAATAATTAAAAAATCAGGTTAAAAACAGTTGTTTTATTTAATGATATTTTACACCTTTTTAACAAATTTAACTACTGTATGTTTAATAAATATAAGTCTTATAAAACCTGAAAATAAAGAGTGAATCAACCAGTAAATACCTACCAAACCAAAATCTAAATTAACGCTATACTTTTCATTTCCCATCCTCTGATGGAGATATCAATGAAGACTAAAAATTTGGAAATATAACGCAGCCACCACAAGTTGATCTTCACCAGAGAACGGTTGTTTATATAATACTTTGTAAAACTAACTAAAAACATTTATTACTCTGGAAAATACTCTCAAAAAATATTATTTAGTTCTCTATAAAATAAAAATGAAATTGATGTATGATACACAACACGATACACAATTTGGTTATTTCAAGACAGAAAAACGTTAAAGGAATTGTTTAATTGGAGCAAATAAACAGAAAACTCAGATTGAGTCTTCTTAGTTTTGATCAAGTAAATATTAAACTGTTTTAGGTTAAGTTAGGTTAGGTAATAATTTAAAAATAACATAACCTAGAATGGTTTAACTTTTGCTTGGTAATAATGACAAAACAATACCCAATTTTTTTCTTATTCCGTTCTATAGAGCAAAAAAATGTGTGAATACTTATCTAATATAAGATCTGCGTTAAATAGTGTAAAGCCAATATCAGATTCATTACTAGTAATAATGAATTGGTAGAAGGGAAATATGAAAAATTACAAAACCAAAAGCTTTTACTTTCATTTGTGAGAAAAATGGAAAAAACAACATTTATTATCATAAATTATGACAGCTTGAACAATTTTTACTAATAATTAAGAAAAATGTGTCCAAATGATATGCAATATGTTAGTATTTTATACAATGGAAACCAAGGTACGTAGTATTTTGTGGTAAAAATATATTCGTATATAAATTAATATTAGTAGCATTAAAAATTTACAAAAAAAAAGACTAGCTGTGTTATATTTCCAACGCTACAAATACGCTTAGAAAAGTGAAAATCATTACAGAACTGTTTATGTATTATGATCACAATAAAATATCAGGAATAAACAAAATACCAACAAAAGACTTGGCCCTATCATATAAAAATTTCACTAAGTCTCACAATTCGTCATGCAAGTCTTCGTTGTCCGATGGAGGGGCTTCGTAACAAGCGGCCGGAGTGGTAAATTCGAAGAAATATTCACATCTATTAGGTTCTGAAACACTAATAAGTTTATTTTCACCGCTGCAAGACACTTTGACTACGGTGGATCGTTGAGGACCGTTCCAGCACGTCTGACCTTTGTCGTAGGTCATTTGCTCGTACTTATTGGGCTCGCTACCTGACCAATGGCCCCAACTACCTAATCGGACATCGGAAGCGCCCGATTTTGGCTGTTGGGTCGTTCTATCGAACGGACACAATTTGTAGATGTATTCGTGGTCTTCGTAATCGAAGCACTGGCCTTCTAGGTCTGCGAATTCTTCTTCTACGCCGAAATCTTTTTCTAAATATTCTTCTATTCTGGTTATTTCTCGTTCAATGTCTCCGACGGCTCTGTTGGCTTCATGGTATTCATTGCGCGCCGCTGTTGCTCGATCTACCAGTTGTTGAGTCTCATCGTCGTACTTGATGGCTGGTGGGGCTGCAGTGGTTGTTGTGGGTTCCGGTTCTTGGGGCTCTTGTTCTTCCTCATCTTCATAATCGTGGTCTAAAATTAAATTTGATCATTATTATTTATTTATTCCATGAAAGTACAAATGTCATAAAAAATGCTTAATATACAATTACAGACCATGAGTGAAGGCTATGTGGGTCAAACTAGAAAAAATATATGTAATGCAGACACTAATATAATAACTTTGACACATTAAAATACTCCAAAGTAAGTCTATGGTCAATGTACAGTCCCAGATATTTATTACATTCCATTTTTTGTAAAGAGCTTGATTCAAGTACTATTGTTAATTGTTGCCTCTCTTCTCTCCTTGTTATCACCATAGAACTTGATTTATCTGCATTAAAGGTAAGTTTATAATGATCTAACCATCTGTAAGTCAAATTATCAACATGATTTTGCCTCATTGGGAACTTTGGTGAAGTATACAATGCAGGTACCATCGGCATACATTTATAGTGTACCAATGGTAATGTTGAAATCAAATTAGCATAAATAAGGAACAGCATTGGACCAAGTATCGACCCTTGAGGACCTCCACACTCAATATTGGATAATTGGCTATTCACCCTGTTAACAAAGGTAAGTTGTGTTCTTCCAGATAGGTAATCATTAAACCACTTCAAACTATGCCTCTTATGCCTAACTGATAACTCATCTAGTCCACACGCAGTTTTAGCTTTTAACTTAGTTATTATATCTTGAATTTCCTCTTGAATTTCTGAACCAACTGTAGAAAAGTAGTTATTGAGTTTGTTAGAAACAAGGTTGGAAAAAGATTTACAAAAATCACTAGAACATATGCATGTATATCAATAATTCAAGAAATTATTGATATACAATATATTATAATAAATCAATAATCAAAAATTCAACAAAAATTTTACCACAGAGGAGTCAAATTTATAGGACAGATAAGGCAACAATTCCAGAATGGTGTGGAAATTGTGGATTGGTTTATTGTTAAATGAATTAGCTTTTCCTTAAAAAGGAATATAATTATTGTTAGTACAAAAAATTGAAAACCATAAATTATTATCTTCACAAAGTGTAAAGAAAAAGAATGGATGGATAAACAAACCATAAATCATTGTAAATCTAACAAAATGCAGAAGAAAACAAAGTTGATTACTCACCTTCACTATCTTCATCAGCTTCATGTTCATCACTCTCATGCATGTCTTCAGCTTCGCTTTTCTCTTCCTCTTTCTCATGCTCCTGGTCCTTTAGCCTACCAGTTTCTATCATTACGAAAGGTCTTAAATTCTTCCAACATTTGTTTACGAAGGTTTCCAAGTCCACAGATTCTTGAAGATTTAAGTAAAATTTGGCTTCGTCATCAGTAACTACAAAAATGGATAGTTAATTGCAATAAGACCAATAATAGTAGTAATAAACAATTTGTAATACTTGTTGAATGAAAATATAGTTATACGGAAAAATATAGTGCTTTGTAATCTTTGACTGTCTAAGACAAAGAAAAAAATTATAAAAAAACTGTTATTCTCACCTTCGCCATTATTATCTCTATCAAAAGCTATCCTAGATTTCACTTCAGCCACTTCCAACCATCCATCTTGATTTGCATCATACTTATTGAAATACTCTGTGGCCTCGCCTTTTTGAGCTTGAGCTTCTTCTTCCTCTCTCTTCTGTTTTTCTTCATCTTCCAATTTTCTGTAGTATTCTAATGCTGTGCTTTCTAGTTCTTCGATTTCCTTTTTCAAAGCTTCCTTTTCTAACTTCAGTTTTTCTGCTTCTTCTTTGTTCTTCTGCAGTTCAGTCAGTTTAGCTTGCTTTTCCTGTTTCAATTGAATACCTACACAAAAATAAATGTATTAATGAAACTGTAAATATAAACGGTATTTTTAAATTACATGTTTGATAAGTGATCTATTAAAATTTGAGCTCAATCAGAGCATTTTTACATGTTATAATGGTTTAAGTGAAGCTATTTTCACAGTTTTTAAAACAATGGACACATCTGAGATTTAAGTGTCAAAATATTTGTTTTTTGGTGGGAAAAAGACTCCTTGACAACTATAAATTTCATTATGGTTCTACTCTCTCCGAAGCAATGAGGAGGTGGGCAGATTTTAGAATGATATGATTGTCCAAAGTCAGCAGTTCTCTCAAAAACATGAAAAATGTCTACAAAATCATTTTATGCGATCATTAACTGAAGTGACAGGAGATAATAGATGATTTGAAGGCATTAGAAACTATGGTGTTCATAATGGTTCGTAATGAAAATTTAATACTGAGAAAACTACCTATGTTAAAAATTTGGTCACAGTTGATCAAAAACAACACTGTGCCAACATTTCTTAGCATTATCTTCAGCTCTTTTGGTAATTGTGACATGCATATCTTGACATAAGTATGATATTTTCTTCATTTATTGCATTGAGATGAGAATAATCATCAATAAAAAATAAAAGTATACAGATATTTGAGAACAAATTCTGAAAAAAAAGCACAATGAAACTAGCAAAACTTGTAAAAACACACAAATTTGACACATTGGACTTCCCTGGTAAAAACCATGTTGTTCTGGACGGAACCTATCTCCAAAGTAATTCAAAATATTGTTATAAAGCACATTCACGAATATCTTAACAATTGAATTGATGACAGATATAGGCCTATGGTTCCCAATGTTACCAGCATTACCAGATTTAAATATAGGTGTTATAACTGCATGCTTTAAGCTTTCTGGAAATTTACTTTGTGTAAGGGCAAATTAAAAATTAGTATGAGAGGGACAGAAAGAGTCTCTGCACAACCTTTAAAAATGTATGCTGGTATATTGTCATTACCTGTGGCTTTTTTTGGTTTTAGTCGTAATGCTTTGACGAACATTTTCGACTGTTACTTTTTGAAAAGTAAAATCTCCCTGATTCAGTGTACTATTGAGACTATTTGACCTTTGAAATACAGAGCCAAAGTATTCTGCAAAAACATTGGCATTATCCTGACAGCCACTTATGTCCACACCCCTATAAGAGACCTGTGTTGGAATTGTATTATTTATACCAGAGGATTGTATATAGGACCAAAAACTACTAGGATCATTTTGTACATTATTCCTACTAAGCTGTTCCACCTATCGTCTCAGTGATTTGTGTTCAGCCAAAACAAAAGCATTTTCAGATTTATTTACCTGCCTATGAAACAATTGTTATGTTTGATCTTTGATATAAATTCCAAAGTAAAGAAAGAGGGATACCTATTTGTTGTTCTTATTACATTCCTTGACTTTTTTTGGGTACTGACATCTATGATATTTAGCATATTGCAAGGCACTCTTTTTGTTTATTTCATAAATGATTATACTACTGTATTTTTTATTTTGTTAAATATAATGGTCAAACATATATTCATAACAACTTGCGTATTTTTTATCATTTTAATAAATCAGATCTTATCAAACACTGAGATAAGAGCTAAGATGAGGTTCAACCACTATTCACAATACCACACAATTAAACATATTTTGACTTTATAACACGGTCACAATTTTATTAATAAAAATTTGATAAAACATTAAAATTCTTCAAAAATATATATGTAAACATATTCCAAAACAATTGCCTCACTAAGACATAAAAAAACTTACCCTTTTCGCTCATCTCCGTCCTTATTTGTTTGCCAGCCTTTACTAACTCAGCCTTACGTATCGCAGCATCCCTGGCGCTTCGCCCCAGCTCAATACAATTATTCTGACACGACGTTTCGGAAGCATACTCATCAGTGCCATCACAGCAATCACAGATACCATCATTGACCCTATTTGAAGGCAAATTTAACGGTCTATGTCCCGCATTTGTACAGTGGAATATACCGTGGGGACAAGCTGATGTTCCTGGCTCGTCACTAGCATCTAAACAGTCACAATAATCATCATTTACTCTTGTAAACGGTATAGTTTTGCTTCCGTCGAAACACGTAAAGTCTTTGTCTGCTGGATACAAAGAGGCACGAGAAAGAGACACTCCTCTAGGTCTAGGAACTTCTGATGACAGTATTTCACATATAAATACGACTATCACTAATAAAGTATTCATAAAAGTTGTATTTTTGAAAAAAATGTTACTCATTTTAACCGGTACAGTTCCCAATCTCACTTCACAATTTAATAGGAATACGCATGCGACAAGGTAGGCAGGCAGTGAAACGTCAAGCTGGGACACGTCAGTCTTTCCACTTCTTCTATCCTATCCTTAAGTGAAAAAACACTTAACGAAAACTTCAGATTTACATAAAGAGCGATTAAAAGATTTAAAAAGTCGAAATAATATTGTATTAGGTGTTATATAATTAGAATTATTTAAAATATATCGGCGTATTTGTGACATCTTTCACAATTGTCACTTTTTGACACAGAATACAAATTTCTTTTTGAGCAAACTGAAATAACAATTTGGTAACAATCTTTTCGGTGTAAAATTTAGAATAAAATCCAGCCTTTATAGTTAAGTAAGTTTTATTGATATACAGCATTTGTATTTTAAGATATTTTAAACCAAATTAAGGTCACAACCACAACTGTTTTAATTTTGTTGCGTCTATCATATATTTATCTGTTTCTAGACAACCAACATTACACAGAGACGTTAAAAGTTTTACATAGTTTAAGTGCAAGTGAATTTATTATAGAAATTTAAAGTGTTCCCTTCTGTATATATTAATGATTTGTTATAACCAGTAATTTTAGATTTGTATAATTTTATTTAAACCGCTTACCACATTTTAACAAAATATCAAATTTATACAAAATATTTATTTCAAAATATCGAAACTGTTTCTGTATACACAATACGAATATAATAAACATAATGAAATACGCAATTATAATATTTAAATATACAATGCAATAATATTAAAATTTCACTTTAAAGTTATTATAATAAAAAAATTACATCAGATATTTGGTATTCAAAATGAACAAACCATAGTCACTTACCAAAAAAGAACGCACCTCTTTTTTGGATGTTTTTTGTTATTATGCCATTTTTTTTATTGGTGTGGAAGTAAAACTGTAGAGTAATAGATAATTACATTAAAATATGAAAAAGTACCAAATACATGTGTAGAAACTGGTTGATATAGACACTAAAACCGGTAGTTTTCAATAAATAATAAAGCAATTGTTTAAATAATTTCTAATCGGTTTAGGACTGGTTTAGTTAATCTTATTAATGATTCGGCATCATTTAAACATTTTTCTACAGTTTTTGTGCAAATGGAATCGAAGACTGAGAGAAGCGAATAAAATTAAAGTGTATATTCTAAGATGGACTTCAATTGACTGTTTTAAGGTAAGTAACATTATACTTTCTTGGAAAATATTTGTTTATGTTCATCTGTCTTATTTTAAATTTTTCATAATTATTACCTACAGCTCGGACAGATCCGCGTTGGAAATTTTAAATAATTACACTCCGTTTGGATTTTTAATTAATAAATTACTTATCAAAATAAGACCTAGAACCTCAGATTATTAACTGGAAAACCAAAATACAGCATAAATTAGAATGACATAAAATTAGGTTCACACAGGGTTGTCGAGCTAATTATGTTGAAAAAGATGGATTCCCAAAAATAATTTTTCACTCATTTCATTTTTCATAATATTTTTATTGTATTTGTATAAATTATATTATTATAATGATTTTTTATGAGAAATATGTAATCTGGGCTATTTCATCCTGATTTATTTCTTAGTTTTTTGAAGTTATGGTATATTCACTCAGATGCAAAAAAAACACAAGGGAGAAAATGTTGGTCAAATTCAAAGTATTTCAATTTTTTATTTTTAGCCCTATGCTGATGATTTTTTTAGCACACTGTGCATAAATTTATAAATTTTAATTTGGTATAGTCAGTTTTTTGATAAAATTTTATATTTTACTTATTGTACGGGGTTAACACGTAGTTTTATTATTCTAACTTTAAAACATCCTGTGGAATAATTCCGTTTGCGAATTTTCTTAATACCTTATTTTTCGGTTGCAACATGTCTCCTAAGCATTTTGTTTTTTGTTTCATGTCAAAATATGACTTGGTTCATTTTTTAGAGCCAAATTAATTTGCTACCCACAAATTTTGAAGTTATTGACGAGGTGGCTTTGTTGACTGTTATCATTATATCATATTGACACTTACATTTTGTTTACCTATGATTGATTATGGTTCTTATTATCGAAGATTATGCGAAAGCCGTTGCTCTGGTTGAAGATGGGCGAAATTCTGAATATGTGGCTAGAGTATTACACACTCATCTTTCTACCATCCAAAGGGTAGTGGAACGTTTTATATGCACTGTAACAAACAAATGTAAAGCGGGAAGTGGCAGGAAGTTGTTTGTCGTCTGGCGTTTAGTGTTCCTTCCTAGTTCATTTTCCATTTTTTTGTAACAAATTGAATTTCTGGAAAATGAACTAGATGAACTAGGAAGGAACACTGAACTGCAGAAAAACAAATACGAACGCTTAACCAAACATAAGGAGGTAGAATCAAAACAAAACACAGAAAAGACAGTAGTCAACCTTTCAGATAAGGTTTTAACTACAGCCGAAACATCATTGCTAGCCAAAGGGGAAAATTTTGCGATTACATCTAAAGTTATACCTAACAAGATATCATCGCTAATATCGAGTCTGCGATTAGTAACTTACCAATCGAAAAAGCTGAAGAAATAAGGACAGACTCAGCGAAAATTTGACATAATGCTAAGACACCGAAAAATAACCTGAGTCACCAAAAAATCCGTGCCATAAAATCGTTAAACGCAGACAAAGATATTGTAATTTTACCAGCAGACAAGGGAAACGCCACCGTCGTAATGAAGACAACCGACAAATACAAAATCTTCTAGATCCTACAGTTAAAAGACTTAAGAAAGATCCCACAGCAGTCACGCTACGAAAAATCAATAGACTTATAAAATCTTCGTCCATACCAGATTATACAAAGCCAAGAATATGCAACAGCGAAGCACTCCCACCACTCTTTTATGGTTTACCGAAAATACACAAAGACGATGTACCCTACGCCCTATTGTGAGCTTCATAGGGACTCTGTCTTACAGCCTTGCTAAATATTTGGCCAATATTTTACAACCATACATAGGAAAAAAAGGCACGAGAGACAACCATATGGAATAAAAATCAGCGGAGAACTACTTAATGTGATTAGATATGCAGACGATACAGTAATTCTATCAGATAACATTGAAGGTCTTCAAATTCTGCTTGATCGTATTCACGAGGTAGGAGAGGAAGTGGGCATTAAAATAAACTCAAACAAAACCAAATTTTTAGTGTTTAGTCGTGACCCACATTGAACGAAATTGAAATATTGGAAATGTGGGTTCATAGACGAATGCTGAAGATACCTTGGACAGTAAGAAAAACTAATGAAGAAGTACTAAGGAGCGTCGACAAAGACAGAGAACTGCCAAAGACTGTTAAACATCGAAAAATGTCTTATCTGGGACATGTAGTAAGGGGAAGTCGATATAAAATTTTACAACTGATCCTTAAAGGCAAAATAGAGGGCCGTAGAGGTGTAGGAAGAAAACAAGTTTCTTGGTTAAAAAACATTCGTGAATGGACTCAGATACCAAATGCAGGACAATTATTCCATATTGCAGAAGATCGAGAAGCCTTCGCAATGGTCATCGCCAACGTCGAATAGTTCTGATATGGCACGAGAAGAAGACATAGGAAAAAACGATGCCCTTGTAAAAGACTCCGTCTATTTCATCGAGAAGATCAAAGGAATAACTTTACAGAAACCTGACATTCTTGTTAGCTTTGATGTTGTTTCCCTATTTACAGGAGTTCCCACAGAAGACGTTCTGAATTTAATTGAGGGACTAGTTTCCAAGGATATGGTGGAATTATACCGTATTTGCCTCACTACCACCTACTTTTCATATGAAGACCAGATTTATAAATAGGTAGATGGAGTAGCAACGGGAAGTCCAGTAAGTCAGGTCATAGCCAACCTTTTCATGGAGCATTTAGAGAATATAATAATGGAGTCATCAAGGGTATGGTTTAGATACGACGATGACACTTTTGTGATTTGGGGTCACGGAATAGAAAAACTTAACGATTTCCTTTCTTATATAAACACACTACATATAACTATTCAATTTACGATGAAAACAGAGAAAAATCAACAACTAGCGTTCCTAGATGTATTAGTAAATCGAAAGGAAAGGAAGGTTGCTTAGGACATAAAGTGTATCGAAAACCTACACAAACGGACAGATACCTAAACAGGAACTCAAATCATCATGCAGGCCAAAAACAAGGTATCATCAAAACTCTGGCGGAGAGAATTTGTGAACCACAGCATCTGCAAAGTGAACTTCTTTATATTGAAAAAGCGCTTTCCTCTAATGGTTACACCAGAAGAGAAATACATGAAGCGATTACCAACGTTTCTAGAAGAAAGATCATATATAGGCAAAGCGTTCTTGCCCTATATATCTAGGGCAACAGACAGAATTGGGCGAATACTTAAAAAAGCCAATGTAAAGACCATTTTCAAGCCAACAAAGAAAATCAATAATTGTTTAAGATCGGGGAAGGACAAACGCGACCCGTTAGCAACGGCCAGAGTATACCAAATACCATGCACATGTGGAATGGTATATGTGGGAACCACAAAAAACACACAAACAAAAGGATAAACGAACATAAAATCCATTGTCGTTTAGGACATACCGATAAATCTGCCGTTGTCGAACACGCTGTGGAAAGCGGAGAACATCGGATACTATTTGAAGAAAAGCAAATGCTGGATAAAACATCACATTACTACCCAAGTTTTATCGGGAAGCGTTGAAAATATATAAGCATTCAAATAATTTTAATTGGATAGAAGAAAGACTAAGAATTAACAAAACATGGATACCGATATTTGGAACAACCCAATGCAGCGATGGTTCGTGGAGAATTAAAATGAACCACGAGCTGGATGAACTAATGCAAGGCGCAGATATTGTTAGATTTGTAAAGTCACAAAGACTAAACTGACTTGGTCACCTAGAAAGAATGCCAGATAATCGAACTGTAAAAGTAGTCGAGAGATGGAAGCCCCAAGGAAACAGAAGGCCCCGTAAACGATGGATAGACGACGTAGAGAGGGATCTTAAAACCATGAACATCAGGCAGTGGCGAAGGAAAGTATCCGACAGGGCAGAATGGAAGAACATTGTTAAGCAGTTCAAGACTCACAAAAGGTTGTAGCGCCATTAGAAGAAGAGGAAGCAGAAGGATACCGATATTAAAATCCACAAACACCCTTCCCGCAACTCACGAAAAAAGAATAGCTACAAACGACGACACGCCCCCTCACGAGTTTCAGCGGGGTAGTAACATCTCATAAAGCAACATAAGCGAAGCAGTAACATCTCCAGAAGATGACAACCCCTAGTGTTGCGAAACGTCGAGAACTAATCTCAGAAGACAACGGTCTAACAGCCCTAATAAACAGTTTAATAACTTAGACGATGGTCGTAAAAGCCTAACGCTTTTTAAGAGTCATCATCATCATCGTCATCTTGGTGCTACAGCCCTTAGAGGGCCTCGACCTTCTCAAGCTTTCTACGCCATTCTGTTCTGTCCCTTGCTTGAATTTTCCAGTTGCCGAATCCGATCTTCTCCGCATCTTGTGTTACCCCATCCATCCACCTCAGCTTTGGTCTACCCCGTCGTCTCATTCCCACAGGTTGCGCTGTTAGAATCTTTTTTATCATGTTCGATTTAGGGGCCCGGGCTACATGTCCTGCCCACTGCAGGCGGTTTCGCTTAATTATAGTGGTAATATCTTTACCACCAAACGTATGCTTGTAGATATTCTGCAGTGCGAAGTTATATCTACGCCTCCATATTCCGTTCTCACAGACCGCTCCAAATATCTTGCGTAGCACCTTTCTTTCAAAAATGGATAAAGCGGATTCATCTGTTTTCGTTAGCGTCCATGCCTCTGATCCGTATGTGAGAACGGGGACTATCAGTGTTCTATACAGCCTTATACGAGTTTTTGAGACAGACGTTTGTTGGCTAAGTACTTTGATAGACCATAATAACACCTGTTTGCAATTATTATTCGCCTTTTTATTTCCTCAGATGTATTATTATTGGGGTTAACCGATGCCCCTAGATATATGAACTCATTGACTGCTTCGAAGTTTTGGTCATTGATGATTAAATTTGTGTCAACATTTCCAGCTCTTGTGTTTGTGTTAGTCGCCATGAATTTGGTTTTATTTTGATTTATATGTAACCCCATTCGTTCTGCTGCTGCTACTAGCTCGGTTAGGATTTCCGCAGTTCTCGCCCTAGTTCTTGTTATAATGTCCACGTCGTCTGCATATGCTAGAATTTGGACTGATCTATTAAATATTGTTCCCCTGCTATCTAAATTAGCGTCTCGTACATCTTTTTCTAAGGCGACATTAAAAAGCTGACACGCCAGCGCATCTCCCTGCCTTAACCCCCTATGTATTTGAAATGGGGTTGACGAGTCGTTTTGAATTTTTACTGCTGATAGCATCTTCGCCATTGTCACTTTTATCAAACGTATGAGTTTTTTTGGAATTCCTAACTCATTCATAGCGTTGTAAAGACTTGGTCTTAAGACACTGTCATATGCCGCTTTAAAATCGACAAAAATATGATACATATCTATGTTAAACTCTTGCGCTTTTTCGAGGATCTGTCGTAGTGTAAAGATCTGGTTAATGGTTGAACGTCCAGGCCTGAATCCTGCCTGATATTCCCCTAGAAACATTATAAGAGTCATCATACATCATACTTTTTATGAGTCATCATAGCCATAATGATCGCCAACGTTCGGAATGGACAGGCACCCTAAGAAGAAGATCCGTCATTTTCCTTGTAGAACCATCAAAAACCTGTAGAAGATTGTTACGTGAAATCCATGATTTTTCACAGATTAACTGAAATGAAATAAAAGTCATTTATAATAAAATTAGGTATTTTATTTGGCTAACAATACAATAGCACTGGTAAACATACAATAATTTATACATAAAAATTACATTGATAGAAAATAGCAAAAAGTGTACATAATACTTTAACATTTTGTAAGTTTTTTTACAATAATCTTAGTTCGAGACTTTGAGATATGAAGAAAGACTTTTATAATGTCATATTGTAAATATACGTATTAAATTGTGGTAAACCATAGGTGACAAACTAAAATTGTGTACCCTTTGTATGTATTTTCACTAGTTTTTTATTTAGAGCTCTTGGAATCTGTCGTTTTAGAGTTTGTTTGGTTTGTCCAACTGAAACATTCAGTGACTTACTAGAGAAACTTACTAGAGAAAAGAAATTTAGTTGAGTGAGATGAATGTTTACACAAATAAAAGTAATCCTTTACAACACAAAGGCGGTCTTAGATTTAATTTTAATGCAGGGGATCTGCCAGCCGCTTCTACGTACTTCAACATCATTAGATATCATCAGAGCGACATATGCAGAGGCTATCAGAACCAGGGTTTATACTTAATGAGGTTGAAATACGTATAAGCGGCTGGCAGATGCCAGATTAATTAAGTTCCTGGTGTAGACGCTGAAATAAGGCTTTTGGGTAAGTTTCTTCTCTTTTCTGTTTTGTATGAGGCAAATTCATATTGGGAATAAATTTTCCCATAGCGAACACATCTAAATACACATAATAATCTGAATTTTCTAGAACATTGAGGTTCCTATAATTTTGCTTGATAAAAACCGTGGGATCTTTGTAAAACTGTGAAGGTTATCTACAAAGATGGAATGTTTTGAAAATGATAATAATGTCTAATTTCGACGAAATGCCAAATTCATAATGAGGTTACCGAATCTGTTGATTCCAACAAAATTGTCAAAACACACAATTATACTTTCTCGATAAGATATCGTTAATTCTAACAAGTTAATTAGTACAATTAAATAAAAGATATTCGGGTTAAATAAAATAAACATGAACCTGACAAATTTACTTCAGATAAAAAACTTTTCTCACGAGTACAGAATAAATATCGGTCATTAAAAATACTAATTCTTCATTATTAGCTGATATATTTATGGAAGATTTTGAAACAAATATTATTTCTAAACAAAATTTTAAACCCTATTGAGATATGTAAATGATGTATTCTCAATATGGCCTCATGGATCAAAGTTGTTGGACACATTCCTAAACGATATAAACGATAAAGAAGAGAGAATAACATTTTTACCATGCAAACGGAATATAATAACACACTACCTTTCCTGAATGTTTTAATCTCTAAGAACGATACTGGATATGAGACTCAGGTGTATAGAAAACCAACACACACCAACAGATTTAAATTTCAAATACAATCACAATATTAATATTAAAAAGGGTATCATTAAATCCTTATACGATAGAGCCAAAATTACTTGTTCTAACAAAAAGTCGTTCTTGGAGGAAAAACATTTGTTAACATCTGTTTTATTAAAAAATGATTATCTTTTATCGTTTATAAATAAGGAATTTTCAACAATCGATCGACGATCGAATACAACACAACAACTTAGAACGAGATCCTACAGCATACACAAGGAATAATACGAGGAAAATAACAATACCGTACATAAAAGGATTATCAGAAAAACTTAAAAGGATAAGAAATAAATTCAACATTTTAACAACATTCAAAACTACAAACAGGTTGATATCTATTTTGTCCAAAACCAAACAATGAACAAGAAAAAAGAAAGAATTGCATTTATAAAATACCTTGTGAATACGATCAGTTTTATTTAGGGGAAACATCAAGCATCAGTTTTCCTTTATTCGAAAGATTCATAACCGATTTTTTATGGCTTTAAAACCAATAATGAATTTTTTTTTGAAACTAGGAACGTGGTTCCTAACTCATGTCGGTTCGGGTTGCAGCTGTAATAAATATCATGTTCTTTTTTTCTGCATAATGCCGGTTCCTGTCCATATCATCTCTTGAATGGCTGCAATGTCTATTCTATATTTTAGGAGTTGATCTTGCAGCAGCTTCAGCATCGAGCAATAAGACAAAAGAGGGAATGTAAAGGTAGAAGGGGTAAACATATTGATAGACAGGAAGTGCCATCTTGAGAGGCCACTTTAGACAAGGATAGAGAGTCTCTCTTCTTGTTTGACATCAAATTTAGTTGGGTTATGTTATTGTTTGTCCCAAATGTCACATGAAATCTTATTTATATTGAAGTTTTTTAACAATTGTGTCGCATTTTAGACTCTTATCATTAATAATTAATTAAAACTTTCTCGTCTAAGACACATTTTGAAAAATATTATATAGCTACTGTTGATAAGTGTCGAAATATTTAAATTTGGCGCCTTTGCATTTCCGGATGTGTCCGCCATCAGAGGCCACTTTTTTGGTCTCCTTTTTATAACGATTAGATTCCCTCTTTTGTCTTATTGCTCGATGAGCTTCAGTCTCGCAGTCCTATAGAGCGTTTTTACATTTCATGTGCAAACTGCTGGCAAGAAATTTATCAAACAAAAATGTATGCCCAGTTGGATTATTTTTGAAATTAATAGAAAAAAGGGGACACAACACCGTATCTAAGTGGACAAACATGTTAGCTGAAAAAATTGGAATAGACACAAAAAAACATAAAATAACAACCCATTCTCATCGATCTTCAGCTGTGTCAGCCTTGTTGCAACGTGTTTCTGAACAGGAGTTAATTAAATTCACTTATAAACGAATCACTCAAATGCAAGCTCTCTAAAACCATATCTGCAGCTGGATTCCAGTCACCATCACTGATCAGTTGATCAAAAATCTGAGAACAACAAATAAAGCTGGACCTTCGAGTTCTAAAATGCTACAGGTCAATAATACACAAAATCATGCTTTGGTAGAAAAGAATGGACAAATTGTTAATGGTTAATTTTGTTAACAAATAAAGATTATGTTTCGTTGATATGGTGCATTAATTGTCTCGTGAAATAGTCTTGTCGAATATCATTCAAAAGAAAATTAATTACCGGCAAAATTTTCCCTCTAATGATATTATTATAGGAAAAAATTGCGAGGTGAAAATCTTCGTTTCCTGGACTATATGGTATACAGGCAACCACTGGGATCGTTCCCTTTTATAAGAAAAATAATTGAATTTACCATTTACTATATTTTTTACAATATTTACTAAAAATCTTTCCTCAATCTCAAAAATCCAAGCTCACTTACCGAATATACCGCGTTTTTTACTTTTCGCGACACTATTGCCATTTTGCGCGTCGTTCATTTCTTGCACGGTGTCTTTGTTTTGTCGGAAATACACTTTTTTATCCGTAGGAACAGGGGGTAGAGGCCGGGAAGGGGCGACATCTCTATGTACAGGAATCACATGGTTGGGATATCTATTATCCACGTTTTGGTACCGCTTGTACATGTCGTTGGCACTCGCGGTTAGCCTTGAATTGCGAACAAAGTTTTGAGGAGGAGGATGGGAAGTTGGTACAGGTTGGAGTTGTCCCAGCATCACTCCAGATCTTCGTACATTCAATGAAGGGCTATTTTGATCGTGTATCTGGCCATACATGTCGCATACTTTGTCACTGACTGTAATTTGTCTAGGTGCTCCTCTGGAATAACCATATAATGGCTCGGCAATGCTTTGCCTTGAGGCGTAAACAACATTTTGCTGATTATTAGGTACATATCCTCCCATATAACCATATACGTCATCTTTTATAAATATTTGTCGTCTTTGCTGTATTTGTGGTTTAGGGATATAAGTTTGCGAATTATCGAAAGACATTCTTCTGGAAACTCGCTGATGTTGGCCATATATCGGCTCTACCAGCTGTATTGAATTATACCTGGTAAGATGAGCAGGTGACAGGTTAGGTTCTTCGGGAATATTTTCTCTTACAGGACCTCTGTAACCGTAAATTGGTTCTTGGTGCACTTGTCTCGAGAAATTCTGGTAATAAGGCGGATCTTGTCGTACAGTCTGGTTACTGTAAGGTCTATTAGCATATCCGTAGATTTCTTTCCCGTCTACGATAAGTTTACTCGTTTGTTGTGGGTTGTTAGGCAAGAACACATCGTCGTCTATACTGTCAAGTCTTCTGGCTTCCTCTTTTCGCTGTGGTGGATTTTGGGTATAACCATTTTTCGTAGGCCAAACATCAGCCGCGCCATTACCAAAACTAACTTTTTTATATTGCTGGTCATCTATTAACTCCCTTGAAGGAGTTGTAAGACTGCCTCGCTTGAAAATTGGTCGATAAAGAGCATTATCACCTCTTTGCACCACATCTACTGTTCTTCTTTCAGGAGCGTTTCTCCTAAACTGTTGTGGATACTGATTCTGGTAATTCACAACAGCTCTACCTTCTGGAATAGGAGTAGGTTGAAATCTGCCGTAAGTTTCGACTTCTACTACCGGTATCTGCGATTTGGGTTCTCTTGGTAAGCTAAGGCTTCTCCTACCATTTCTTTGAGATGGTGAAGAGCTTCTCGACCTTCTAAAGCTGATAGGATCTTCGGCGTAACCGAAGGGCATCACTTGCATTTGATAATAATACAGATCTACGTTCTCCTGCTCCTTTAATTTCTTAATTTCCTTCCAGTAGTAAGCTTCTACGCTCTTTCTCATTTCTTCTTTTTGTGGCGAATGTTTGTTTGATGGTGGCTGTCGCATCTCGACGGGAGTGGATGACCTAGAACTACCTTGCCTTATGGAAGAAAGGTCCGGATTTGCTAGAAGCGTGTTGGGGGTGGGGGATCGCATTGTACTGTTCAACAGTTTCTCTTGGGAACCCTGTCTATTTCTCATATCGTAAACAGGAGATCCTTGCACATTTCTCATATCGTAAACGGGAGATCCTTGAACATTTCTCACATCATAAACGGGAGATCCTTGAACATTTCTCTGAATCATAAGATGATCAGGGGTGGCTCGATGTATCAGCCTCTCCTGTGATCCAATATTCATATTTCTGTTTTCATAATTAGGAGAAATTTGACTGGTTCGTGACATTAATGGTTCTGGTGATTTTAAAGGTAATTTTTCTTGAGAACTGATTAGTCGAACCCTATTTTCGTAGTTTGGTGAATAATGGCCACTTTTTTGCAGATCCAAAAGTCTCTCCTGTGAACCGACAAACGCGTTTACATTTCTGTTGTCAAAATTTGGGGATCTTTGGTTATTTCTTTGGATGTTGACATATTCTGAAGGTCTTGCTTCTTGCGATTTAGCATAAATCATCATATTATTCTTATTTTCGTAGTTAGGCGATAATTGATTATTCCTAACATACTCAGGTATTCTTGATATCGGCGGTTTACTGGTCACAAGGAAATTACTTCGTACATTATCATTTCTTTGAATGCCAATATTGTCTGGGTAATCAATACTTATCTCCAACTTCTGATGACTCGAATTGAGTTGATTGTTTTTCTTTTTTGTTGGAGTTGGTGATCGGGAGCCCCTTAACAGCTCTGTAGCTATCAGCTTTTCAGCACTGACGTGATGTTGAGGTATCGGGGACCTCATTCGAGGCGACATGGGACCAATATCTCTGTTAGGCGGCAGTCTTAGCTTTGTCTGTTCCAACGAAGGTGATCTGGGTGGCTTCTGAACCATGTTATATTGAACTGGAATCTCTTTTTTCACCTCCAGACTGTCTAGAACTGTGCCATATGTATCATTCAATGTAGGTTGGGTGTTTGTTTTTGGTTTAGGCGAATTGATGGATTTTTGTGGGAGGGGTAATTGTGGTTTGGGACTAATTTTTGGTTTGGTCAAAGATGTGTTCTGATAGGGGTTGGGTAAGGGCCTTTCTGAGTTTATAGGAATCAAAGCTTTGGGATTGACCAATCGTACATCTTGGATTTGTCTCAGTTCTTGTGCTCTAGGTGGAGTGTTCCTGTTGGTTTCTGCAAATCGGAGAGACTTGTAAGGACTTTCTGAATCACTACTATACTTTTTAAATGAATTTTCCCGATCAGACTCCATCGTACTAGCTGAAGAACTAGTATCGATAAATATGTTTATATTAGCTACCTTCTTGAAGTCCATTGGACCGGGATTTGTTGTTTTAATTGGTTTTTCCTTGTCTACAGGACTGTCAGGATTTTCGAAATTTTGTTTTATATTGTTAAATTCTTTTACATGTTGTTGCGCGTATTTCTGTTCAATTTCTTGTATTACTTTTAAGGGAGGAGGAATTTTTTCCTCTGTCTGTGGTATCCGAGTCGGCTTTGGAATAGAAGAATTGCCCCCGCTCTGTCTATAAGGTGACTGTCTGGAAAAGGCACTAGTTTCGTTTTGTAAATTTTCATTATTTACATTCTTTTTTTGTTGCAAACTTTCGGTCTCCTCTTTTTTCTTCTTTTCTTTGCTGGCAAAAAATTTCCCGGAAAATATTTTCCGAAAACTGTTGGCACGTTTTTTGTCTTTGGGCTTTCCAGAATCCATCGTGAACAAGTCTAATTCTTTTCCCAGCTTGTCCACGGTTTCTATTGATTCGGATCTTGTAACTACAGTGATGAATTCTCCAGAGCTAGAGCTGTTTTTTCTGAAAACTTCGTTCGAATTTTCATCCCTTTTCTTCGATCTTCTATCCAGGTTTAGGCTGTTTCTGTACTTGGATTTTTCGTTGGTCTTCTTATTGGATAAGATTATTTCACTCTTGACGGATTGTCTTGGTTTGGCTAATGGAAGCTTGGACTTATTTCTAATAAATTCCTGTTCTTGCTTGGTCAACTTAGGAGGATGTATTTTGGTGGTTTCTGCATCACTCTTGCCACTTTCGTTTTCTGAGTTTTCGTATTTGGCTTTGATCGAATCTAGTTGTCTCGCAGGCGAAAGGGATCTGTGCAGCTTGGCATAAGCAGTCTTGTTAATGATTTTTCTATCAGTTTCTGGGTCTCTTCGTAGTATTAGTAGGTCGTTATCGATTTTCACTTTTGTTGTAACTGTTGTCGTAGTGGTTAGTGTTTCTTCGATTGATTTGGTGGTGCTTGTTTCACAGCCGCTGTCTGTTTGGTTCGCTGAACTTTCTGGCGTGGATTTTTCTTCGACACTCTCAACGGCATTTTGTCGAACTAAGATGTCCATGTTGAAGATGGATACAGTGTCTGACTATTAGATTCTCCTGAAAAGAAAATAAACATATATTAGTGTGTGTTTGATCTTGATGGCTTTATTAAATGTTATAAATTCACAAAACAAAATTAAAAAATTGTTTAAAATCCTTTATTAAAAGGTACATAAAAAATGCCCCAAACGGGCCATCACAAACACATTGCAAAACGTTTTCGGATTGATAAATCCATCATCAGTGCAAACCTGAAAGTATATAACCACTTTAATTAAAAAGAACGTTAAGTTAAAATGTTGACAAAGGTTAGAGCAAAATGTGGTTAATACTTACGGTTGTACATGCTAGTAGCCACCAAAATATATGGTAATCAAAAGACTGATATTTTTTGTACACACTTATGACAAGTCGAAAGAAAATGCAAAAAAGTATTTTTAAAGTGTGTATATTATAGGCAATTCCTAGCTGAGCGCTTTCGGCTTTACAAAGCCATCATCAGAGCTATGGTCAATTTTTTAAAATACCACTACAAAGGAGAGATCTCATTTCCTTAAGTTTCACAATTATGATTTTGTAGGAGTTGGAATTTTTAAACATATAAAAAACATAAAAGGTCGACACTGGACGTCACAAACACGTTAAAAAATTGAAGAATTTTTTGTCATGGTACGGGTTTAAGACCCGACCATCTATTGATGTGAGGACGTAGACTGAATTATATATGGAACTGAATAGACTGAATAGAAAATATATGGGTCAAAACCCTTTAAATGTTTTAAATCTGTAGTTGTTTTACATTATTAATAGTTATAATTTGTGATGTTTAAGTTACCGTTGGATAGATAACATGGCGGCGTATGACTCTACATAAGTAAAATGGTCCTGAGACGAAGTGTCTACGAGGACCTGTTGATAACAACTGATCAAAATGACATTGTTGACATGTTAGGACGGATGTTGTGTCAGAGCAGTCAGTGTAACTGACGGTAGTTGTCTAAAAATGACAGATGTCAGCCTTATTTAAAATTGAAAAAAGTTAAAATTATAATAATGTAACAGTATCAACCATCAATATTGTAATCTGTATTGTAAATTAATCAAATAGCTATACATATTTGAAACATTGAAAATTGGTTTTTTAAAAATTAATGTGGGTCAACTGGAATTTATGAAATTTTGTAGGATTGATAGGCAACCAACTATACATGTGTAAGGATCTATTTATTTTAAGCTAAAGATTTTGTCAAAAGGCCCTGTATGTTGTGAGACATTTGGTACCTAGAAAATGGTAAAAAGGCACATGTGGGAAGATGGGTCCTAAAAGATTTATTATTGAGTATTGATGTAGTAGGTGGAGGTGTGTTTAGATATGTTGTTGAGCTGAAATGTAAATATGATAAGAATGTGATTGTAATGTGGTGTTCGTGTAGTACTCAACTTAAAACTTAAGTATGGAAGGCCCTCTATGTCAAAAAACCACATTTGGTACCTAGTAAAGATAAATAAAAAAAATTTAAGTTATAAGTACATGAACATGAATTACTGGTTATGTGTGTAAAGTAAAGATGGTAGGTTGTTTATGTGTGTGGGCAAGTATGCCAGACTAACAGAAATTTGATGGCTGAAAGATGGTTAGGTGTGATATTGTTCCTACTAGATTACAATATTGATGGTTGATACTGTTACATTATTATAATTTAAACTTTTTTCAATTTTAAATAAGGCTGACATCTGTCATTTTTAGACAACTACCGTCAGTTACACTGGCTGCTCTGACACAACATCCGTCCTAACATGTCAACAATGTCATTTTGATCAGTTGTTATCAACAGGTCCTCGTAGACACTTCGTCTCAGGACCATTTTACTTATGTAGAGTCATACGCCTATCCAACGGTAACTTAAACATCACAAATTATAACTATTAATAATGTAAAACAACTACAAATTTAAAACATTTAAAGTTTGTACAACCGTAAGTATTAACCACATTTTGCTCTAACCTTTGTCAACATTTTAACTTAACGTTCTTTTTAATTAAAGTGGTTATATACTTTCAGGTTTGCACTGATGATGGATTTATCAATCCGGAAACGTTTTGCAATGTGTTTGTGATAGCCCGTTTGGGGCATTTTTTATATACCTTCTATAAAGGATTTTAAACAAGTTTTTGTGATATATGGTATACAGCCAGCTACAGGAACTTAGTTTCCTAGTGGAAAAAAAAATTAAAGCAAATGAAGAGTGTTCAATAAATACATGGCTGCAAGTTTAGTAGCGAAAACCTTTGTCTTCATAACCCTTACTTTGGCAAGCCTTAATATAACAGTAATTTTTGTGAAATTGTTGTTTAGGTAGTGTGATATGGTATATCACAAGGCATTTTGACCATTTTATGTTATACTTTTGACAGTCTATTCAAAAACAACCAAAACTGTTGTAAAACTTACTTATGTGCTATTATGAAAAGAATTAAAACAATTTCTATCCTTGCCTAAACGCAACCTGAGAGAACATTTTGAACATGACCAGTGTGTATCTTCTGATTTGCAATACCTACACCTGCCTTGGTATCATAAATAGGAAAATGATCAACTTTATCAAATCGTATTTCCCCTGATGCTCTCGGCAGAATGCACTTTTTAATTCTTTTAATTTTTTCGTTTTGCTCGGCAAACATTCTCTTATTTTTTTACCCTTTGCTGTTAGAGCCTCTGCTATGCACTAACTAAAATATTTGAGAGTACCTATAACCTTTGGACGTGTGTTGCAAAATATTGTTATTCCTGCTATACAGAATCCATGCGTTATTTACACAAATATCTAGCATTTCTGCAAATATGTAAAGGCTTACCAGCATGTCCAACAGATATCAGATCTACTCCACCCATGTGAGAATTGTAGTGTTTTATGAGAGAGGGACAAGGGATATTCAACTTTTTCTTGCTGACATTTATCAAACCGTTTGTTTGGACAGGTGTAAAAGATATATATGTACCAGCTAGGACAACATATTTGTTGTCAAACTATTTCACAACATTTATTTTATTAATGTTGTCACTTCTTGAACAAAACGACCCTCTTCCTTTTTTATTAAGAGAGTTATGATCTAAAACACAATTTTTTAACCGATTCTTTCTCATGTAATGTAAAACAAATCAAAACTTGAAAAGAAATTATCGACATAGATAACACAGAGCGCCGGTGATTTTATTGATTGTATTAGAGCAAAAACAACTGTAGCCCCTATCAATCCTAAGGATTTTTCTTTTTGTGAAAACGTATGCTGCCTAAAAGTATCATCCCCCCATAAACTATGAAATCGTACACAAACCCTGAAATTCCGCCTCTAACAAATATTTTAAAACCCCATTTTTTTGGTTTTGATTTTATGTACTGTCGTCGTCGTCGTGAACCAACATTTTTCCCTTTATAAAAAACCATCATCTCGTCGATACACTGACGTCTTCTTCTATAATACAACAATTTCTTCTCACTATGTCCAAAACTGGGCGAATTCGGTAGTACTGATCGTTATTTACTTAATCGTTATTAGCGAAGTGAATATACCGACGAATTTTCTGATATTGTTTGAGAGGCATTATTTCTGATATTTTATCGTATCTGAACTTTACACTCCAATAGTCCAAGATCGTGTGACATGACACATGAGAGGCCTGAGCCTCTTGAAGGAATGGGTAACTCATTTTTTTTTGTTGTGGGGGTGTGATAAACGTCAATTAAAAGATGCCCGATGATAAGAAGTAGTAGACTACTAAGGAGCAGGGGGAAAAGAAGGTGACTTGTAGTGTGATCGATAGAAACGCACAAGAAGAAATGGGAATTGCCTAGCATGCCAGTTAAGCTACTTCAGGGGTTACCAGCCATACAGTAGGAACGCTCTTTATTAGCGTTTTTGGCGCGCAGTCTTTATCTGCGATATTGTATGGGGAATGTTTCTAGAATTTCAAAATACTCATCAGGAAGTTCATGTCCAATGTTGTGCAGAAGTTTTGCTGGAGGAAACGAAACTTTCTTAGTGGAAACCTGGTGAGTATTTGCCCTTGTCTAGTGGTATTCAACCAAATTCTGTCGTTTCGTGCGTTTACTTTGCAGTTTGCCTTTAGGTTGGTTAGTATTGTCGTTAATCTCTTTAGATGGTCTGGTATCTGATTTTGTGATCGTGATTTTAAAGAACTCAAAGCAGATTTGGGTATAGTGCAAATAGATTTAGGCGTACTATAAGCATATTGATGTGTTAATAGCTCTGGTTTTGAATGTTCAGTTTCGGATACTGAATCTGTATCTGATAATGTATCAAAAATCTCTTGAACTTCAGAAGGTAAACTTTCGACTTCAGAACTTTCATCGGTTTCAGAAATTTGAGTTCTAGATTGTTTATTATAACTTTAATTTTCTTCATCGCTCGAATTACCTATATCAGATGAAGGTGGTGGAAGTAATGCCAAAATTTTCTCGGACCTTAATGATGTCATATTGGTATTCCGCCGAAATCAAGGAAACACTATACTTATGTAACTAAATGGATTCATTTTGAAACGTTTCATTAAAACAAATTCTACTAATGTAATTGGAAATGAAGTGTGGGAATGGTTACAAAACAAAAATATTTCACAATACTGAATATATGGCAAAGTAAACTATAAGATACATAACAAAAAAGTTCCATTAAGCTATACCTATATTTGGCAAAGTAGATTTTAGGATACAAAACAAAAATGCTCCTTTATGCTGTATTTTAATCTATATCTAATAGGTTTTGGAATTATTGGTAGTTCTTGTTTTAGTTTTGCTATTATTATTGTATGGTCATTGTTGGTATCTACCCATCTGTAACTCCTGCAATCGATTATTGCCTTATCAGGTCTGTTTTCAATTAGGTCGTTATCTATTTGATTTTTTATTTTTCCATCGGGAGAAGTCCATGTTACCTTATGAATGTCTTTGTGATCAAACCTTGTGCTAGCTATCTTCATATTGTTCTCTGTAGCATATTCTATTAACTTTTTCCCGTTTTCATTTAATTCCTTATGTAAACTTTGTCCCTCTGTTATTCTTTTATATATTTCCCTTTTTTTTCGACTTTCGCATTCATATCGCCAATAATTATCTTTGTATCGTATTTCTGTGCACAACTCAAATTTTGCAGCACAACTCAAATTTTGCAAGAAAAATGACACCAAAAGTGAAAAGATTAGCAAAGATACAAGGGCTCTCATGGAAATACGACAAAACCTAAGCGAGAACGAAAAGGGAAACAAAGAAGAATATAAAAAACTAAATAAAAGAATTTCAGCGGAAATTAGAAAAGATGTAAGAAGATATAATACTAATGTAATTACTCAAACAGTAGAAGAGAACAAAGGTTTAAAGATAATGAAAAGAAAACTTACGCAAAGTAAAAAAGAAATATACAAGTTGTGAGATAAAGACGGAAAGGCACCAACAGATAAACAAAACATTCTGAAAATAACTAGAGAATTTTATAAAGACCTCTATACCAGCCAAAGACCACAAGACAATTTTCCGACACGAGTAAAGACTCTCATAAATCAGGGATCGGAAATACTTTTACCCATTACTGTGTCAGAAGTAAGAGCAGCTTTAAAAGAAATGAAGAACCATCGATCGCCTGGTGATGATGGGCTCGTTATCGAGGCAAGGAGTTCCAAGGAGACAATATTTCACCAAAATTGTTCGTAATGAGTGGAAATATAACTATTGACAATAATACCATACAACAAACAGACACTTACAAATATCTGGGACACGAAATCAAAATAAACAGAGACAATCAAACACATGAAATACAGAGGCGAATAGGTCTAACATGGGCAGCATTTGGCAAATTAAGCCATATTCTAAAAAGTTCAATTCCCATGTGTCTCAAGCGAAAGGTTTATAACCAATGTGTTTTACCTGTACAAACTTATGGAGCAGATACTTTAACACTCACGCAAAAATCTGCGAATAAACTTAAGAGTTACACAACGAGCCATGGAACGTGCAATGCTGAACGTGAGCCTTCGAGACCACATAACAAACCAACAAATCAGGCGAAGATCAGGAGTTCAAGACGTCATCGAAAGAACCACGACGCTTAAGTGGAACTGGGCAGGGCACTTAGCCAGAACACAAGATGGACGGTGGACAAGACGTATTATGGAATGGAGGCCCAGAAATTATAAAAGAAGCCGAGGACGACCACCGACTAGATGGACCGATGACATTAAACGTCTAGCAGGAAACTGGCTACAAGCGGCCCAGTGTAGAGAACACTGGAAAGAACTGAGGGAGGCCTATGTCCAGCAGTGGACGCGATTGGCTGATTGATGATGATGATCGTATTTCTGTATATTCCCTATTAGGGTGCTTAGCTTTTCGTAGAACTCTGTTTTGATTTCTAAGTCTTTATCTTCAGTGGGCGCATGTACATTCTTCTTCTTCTTCCTATGCCGTCCCCATTAACGGAGGTTGGCGACCACATTTTTAAAAGCTTCTCTGTCTTTTGCAACGTGAAATAATTCGTCTACAGTCATGTTTGTCCAGTCTCGAATATTTCGCAGCCATGACTTCCTCTTTCTACCTACTCCCTTTTTGCCATCGACTCTACCCTGCATGATGACCTGCAGAAGACTATATTTATTATTTCATGTACATTAATAATACTTATCTCTTACTCTATATATCTTTCTATAATTTCCTCTTACTCTATATAAATATGCTCTATATATAAATTATTTATTAAATTGAGACTACAATTGAATACATATTGAGAATTATTACAAAAATATAACTGTTTCATTTATGTTTCCAATAAACAAATTGTTAAGTCAGAAACAGTTTCCTAAACACAAAAAAACACGACTCTGCAAAAGTGATTGCTCATTTTAAAACTCTTATCTTGCAGGGACATATCTTTTGAATTACATAAATACATCTAATAAAGATAAATGGCATTAGGTGATAAACTAAAAATACAAAGAAATTCCTTGAAAGTATTTGTTTGTTTAACCTATTTTTATTGTTTCGAACGAGCATTTTGGAAGCCATAAATTTGTGATAACTTCGATAAGAAAGTCATTGAAATATCTAGTCGTTTGTAGGCCAGTAGAATAGAGTTTGTAATTAAAACAACACTTTGTCTACTAGCTCAATCTGAATTAATTTTTTTTTGATGATTCTGTATACAGAATAATGTCCCATATCAGAAGATATCTGTCTTATGACAATTATGCTCCATGCTGTTAAAATTACCTTGAAAGTTATTCACCAACAAATATACATAATATGCGAACAGTTTGGGTTCCGTAAAGGGTTGGGGTGGGGACCATAGGCCCTCTTTAGTCTTACAGTGATATTTCAAAAATTCAGAAATTGAAAAAAAGATATTTATACGTGTTTGTTGATTATCAAAAGGCGTTTGACTGGGTAAAATTCACCAAACTCATTGACCTTCTTAGTCGGTAAGAATTAGACCAACGAGATATCAATTTTATGAAAAATCTTTATTGGAAACCGACATCCTTAGTCAAAATAGCCGAAGATCTGCCCAGTAGTATCCTTATAACAAGAGGAGTGCGCCAGGGATGTGTTCTGTCACCTTTTCTCTTCAAGAAGTGTTCCAAAGCGCACTCGAAAACATCCAAAATGATGATTCTAATTATCGATTTCCTTAAAAAAAGATGGTCGGCTTAAAATGAGTAGTCTCTATATCCAAAAATAACGTATCACCCATCGACAAAGGTAGACTAGAATAGCTTCCATATGCTCATAGTACTGGAAAATTCGGGTATAACTCACGCGGAAAAAAGAACAACTATTTGGAAAATAGAAACCAATATAGTAAGAACTTTTGAATAAAACTATTGAATATAAAATCGGCATATAGGTTTGTTTCAACACGCAATTTTTGTACGGTCCGAAAACCGTCACGAAACTACTTGTACCGTTTTTAATGCGCATGTTCATCATATGTATCGTCTGATGACGGTAATTTGGAAACTGTTGTTGGAACGATTTTCGGATTTTCTGACAACTGACATAATTTGGTGATAATCTACCTAAATAATTCTGGTTTTTCACCCTAGGTTCGGCTAATAGCTCCAAATCATCCTCACTACTATAATAATCAGAAAAATCACTACTTCCTTCGTTGTCGGTCATATTTATAAAGTTATAAATAACGAAAAACAAATATATAAATAAATAACAAGTCTACCATAAGCACCTGATAAAATCATTGTGCAGGAGCGTAACCGTTACGTGACGGTTTTTCGTTGTGTTGGAACAAACCATGTGAATACAGGAAACCAAACTTGTTTAACCTTTCAGTAGACTCAGCTTGTCTAGGAGACCGGTGGAAGTCAATGACGGTCAATTCTAAAGCCAATCGGAAGCTTTTGAGTTTCTCCGGCTCTTTACGTTCTTTTGATAGATACATTTTTCGACTATGTGTCATTGCAGTGTTGAAACTGTCAGTTTGTAATTTGTAAAACCGGTGCAGTGGACCGTGTGCATCTAGAGAAGTAATAGAATTTTGTGACTAGTAAGTAATTGTTTTATAATAAAACTTGATTTTTCAGATATTATGGATTAGGAAAAAGAGCAAAAAAGACTGTTGGCACTTTTTGAAAAAGTTTCGACGGGTGATGAGTATGATGATGAAGAGGAATCGGGAGAAAAAGATCATGAAGAAGAAAACTTGGAGGGAAGCGACACGGAACAGGAATATGAGGAATTAGATGATGAGACAGATTGTGCCTTTGGTCCATTTTCTTATGTCAAAGATAATAAAACAAAATGAGCTAAGCATATTGATGCTAAGAACATCAGAACTCGATACGAACTAATGATATCAATACAAGGAGTGATAGAGTTAGTTTGGATAAATTAGCGCCAATAAGAGGTCTTGTTACCAAGTGGAACGATAATCAGAAAAAATGTTTCTCTCATTCGAAATACGTAACCGTGGTCGAAAAGTTGGAGGCTTGTAGAAGATGGTGCTCGTTCCACCAGTACATACCAAGCAAACCCAATAGATACGGTACAAAAGTATTTGCACTGTGTGATTCGAAGATATTTTATACCAGTAACATGGAAGTATATCCTGGCAAAAACCAAGTGGGTGGACCATACTATTTAGACACTATCAGCAAGGCATTGACGAAACGGGCCTGTCAACATATCTACGGATCTAAGAGAAATGTTACCACCGACAATTGGTATACCATTGTTGATATCGATATAAGCTTGAAGGAAAATGGTTTAACTCTATTGGGAACAATAAAAGTAAATAGAAGAGAAATTCCTGCATTTTTCTAATAATCAAGGACTCTATTGGCTCTATTATAATTTGGATTTGGTTCAAGAGTAACACTAGTGTCATATAAACTAAAAAAAAAAACAAAAACGTTCTGTTATATTTTACTATGCACCATGGGGACGACGTTGATCCTGTAACTGGAAAACCGAAAATCATATTAGGATATAAAAGCACAAAAAGCGGTTTTGATACCGTAGATAAATTGTACAGCCTTTTAAATGTTACAGCAATAAATTCCTTTGTTAGTTACAATTTAACATTCCAAATTCCACAAAGACCCGACGAGAAGTTTTGACAAATTTAGCATTTAACCTTATTGTACAATCACCAGAAGAATCGAAGTCAAAATGTCTATAAATTCAACTAAAGGAGATCTGTCATTTGGATGAAGATGTCGTGCCAGTTCAAAGAACTCCGGGAGCAATTGGGAGGTGTGGTGACTGTGGATGGAAAAAGAATAGAAAAAACAAACTATTTTTGTTCGATTTGTAAAAGTATCTTTGGAAATATGCAATGAGTGTAACAATATCCCGGCTTTATTTTATAAATAATGTTTTATCTTTGTCTAAGATATTGTTCTGAAGCTATTTTCTTGTGGCATTGTAAATTAATTACTACTTATAACTGGGAATAAGCCACATTAAAGATAAAAATACATTTATTGACGTTTCAATTTCCAATTCGGAAATCGTTCTCAAAATACAAATAGTAAATTAAACAAATTTTGTTTTTTTGTTACATAGTGAAAAAATTCTTCTGATAATTTAATTTTATCTGACTCATTTATATTGACAATTCAGACATACATTATGCATTTTAAAGTAGACGACTTTAAAATGATATTGCCAATATTGTTGAGTTGCGCTCCTGGGACGACTTTACTTATAAGATAGTTCATTCGATTACATGAAATCAACTTTAACTTGAGAATATCCGTCAGAAAAAATCATAGCATGTAATTCGTCTTTAAAAAGACAAACACATGACATGATGACAGTAAAATTCTCCTGTTAGTGATTCCATAGTAAATTATGAGGGAAAAACCAGGAAAAAGAACCTCATAATACTATCCCGACATTGTAAGTATTTGTTCGTGAATTTAGTTTACCTTCAACAAACATCAAAATTCTGATTTTATGTTACGTTATTTAAAAAACATAAATGATGTATCCTCTATATGTTACTGACTTACTAATACTGGTATTTTCTTATTAATAACTTCCTCTTTCAATATTGGTAACCAGATCCTACTACATTCTGCCGAGGAATTTGCGACACAATTGGCCTCATTTAACATAATTAGAGCCGCTTCTTTGATTTTTCTTTTTTTACCATCCGTTTCTTTTAGGACTATATTTGAATTATTCCATTGAACTCTATGTTCATTATCCCATGCGTGTTTACATATTTGAGATCTATCAAATTCTCTATTTTTAATATAAGATTGATGTTCACTTATTCTAACATTTAATGGCCTTGATGATTCACCTAAATAAAACTGATCGCATTCACAAGGTATTTTATAAATGCAATTCTTTGTCCTTTCTTGTTCATTGTTAGGTTTGGTTTTGGACAAAATAGATCTCAACGTGTTTGTTGTTTTGAATGTTGTTGAAATGTTGAATTTATTTCCTATCCTTTTAAGTTTTTCTGATGATGATGATGTATTCTCAATATGGCCTCATGGATCAGAGTTGTTGGACACATTCCTAAACGATATAAACGATAAAGAAGAGACAATAACATTTACCATGGAAAAGGAATATAATAACACGCTACCTTTCCTGGATGTTTTGATCTCTAAGAACGATACTGGATATGAGACTCAGGTGTATAGAAAACCAACACACACCAATAGATATTTAAATTTCAAATCAAATCACAATATTAATGTAAAAAAGGGAATAATTAAATCCTTATACGATAGAGCCAAAATTACTTGTTCTAACGAAAATTCGTTCTTGGAGGAGAAACATTTGTTAACATCTGTTTTATTAAAAAATGATTATCCTTTATCGTTTATAAATAAGGAATTTTCAACAATCGATCGAATAGAACAGAACAACTTAGAACGAGATCCTACAGCATACACAAGGAATAATATGAGGAAAATAACAATACCGTACATAAAAGGATTATCAGAAAAACTTAAAAGGATAGGAAATAAATTCAACATTTCAACAACATTCAAAACAACAAACACGTTGAGATCTATTTTGTCCAAAACCAAACCTAACAATGAACAAGAAAGGACAAAGAATTGCATTTATAAAATACCTTGTGAATGCGATCAGTTTTATTTAGGTGAATCATCAAGGCCATTAAATGTTAGAATAAGTGAACATCAATCTTATATTAAAAATAGAGAATTTGATAGATCTCAAATATGTAAACACGCATGGGATAATGAACATAGAGTTCAATGGAATAATTCAAATATAGTCCTAAAAGAAACGGATGGTAAAAAAAGAAAAATCAAAGAAGCGGCTCTAATTATGTTAAATGAGGCCAATTGTGTCGCAAATTCCTCGGCAGAATGTAGTAGGATCTGGTTACCAATATTGAAAGAGGAAGTTATTAATAAGAAAATACCAGTATTAGTAAGTCAGTAACATATAGAGGATACATCATTTATGTTTTTTAAATAACGTAACATAAAATCAGAATTTTGATGTTTGTTGAAGGTAAACTAAATTCACGAACAAATACTTACAATGTCGGGATAGTATTATGAGGTTCTTTTTCCTGGTTTTTCCCTCATAATTTACTATGGAATCACTAACAGGAGAATTTTACTGTCATCATGTCATGTGTTTGTCTTTTTAAAGACGAATTACATGCTATGATTTTTTCTGACGGATATTCTCAAGTTAAAGTTGATTTCATGTAATCGAATGAACTATCTTATAAGTAAAGTCGTCCCAGGAGCGCAACTCAACAATATTGGCAATATCATTTTAAAGTCGTCTACTTTAAAATGCATAATGTATGTCTGAATTGTCAATATAAATGAGTCAGATAAAATTAAATTATCAGAAGAATTTTTTCACTATGTAACAAAAAAACAAAATTTGTTTAATTTACTATTTGTATTTTGAGAACGATTTCCGAATTGGAAATTGAAACGTCAATAAATGTATTTTTATCTTTAATGTGGCTTATTCCCAGTTATAAGTAGTAATTTGTCTAAGATAGTTCTTGAAGACTAACATGTTATGTTCTAATTTTAAATTTATTGTAATTTGTTTAGTAAAAAAGAGAATAAATCAAACTATTACAAAAATTGTGGACTATTTTTTGTGCTACGTGAATAAACATTTTTAATAAACAAAATATGTCAATAATAATAAATAATGTTAAAAAAACTACAAACAATATATTTTTTTATTGAAATTTAAACAAAATGCATCCAGAGCACTATTTTTATGACCGGTGTAGTAGATCGTTTGCGACTACTGATACACAAAATTAAAATGCGTTTACTGAAAGGGTAAAGAAACACATTTATGTTTTATGGATCTTAAAAAGGTATTTGATAAGGTCAGATAAGACAAATAGAGTAGTGAAGATGTCAATAGAAGGTTCCCAATAGGAAGACGATCAGTAGTAAGACCACGAAAATGATCGAACGACAACTTACTGAAGGCAAACTGAAAAACAAACAGTCATGTCTACAAAAAATAAGAAGAAGAAGAGAAAAATGTCTAAATATAAAAGACCGAAACTTTTTTAGGGCTCAATAGATCCTTTCCCTGGTTATTTACTGTATTATTTATTATTATTAAAAATAGTTTATTCTCCACAGACTACACAAAACCCTGAGAATAATGTAAAAAACAAAAAGACCACCCACCCAGTACGGTCTTACGTAAAGTTTCAATTATTTTCTCGAGATAAGATAAAACTTACAAAAACAAATAATGAGAAATAACGAATGTAGCGCGCTTATGGCTTATTGGAGATACGTGCAGGTAAATGGAAGTTAATGTACCATTGATGTAATGTATATTTTCAGCATTGATATTGTATCTTATGTAAATACTTGAAAGAGTCGACTACTATTATAGAAGAATTGATAAATTATTGCGCATAAATCGAAAAGGTCAATTAGTGACAATAATATGGTAATTAATTAACAAACTATGATAGTAATTGAGTCTTAATAATTTAGATCGTGAAAGATTTTTGGTTCTTTTTTTTCCATAATTTTGTTGTCTATAATAGTATAGTATACAGGGTATTTCAAAAAGGTATGTCATAAATTAAATCACACATTACAGGGACAAAAATAAATTGATTGAATCCAACTTACCTTAGTACAAAAATGTACACAAAAAAGTGTGTTTTGAAGTTACAAAATAAAAATTGTTTTTTTGCATTACCTCCTAAACTACTTGATATTTTGTAATAAAAATGAACACGTTACTTTCTTGTTCTGAAAGCATTTTTCATGTAAAAGAAACAATAAAATCTAATCGCACAGAAAATTTTTAAGGGGGGTGTATCTCACCCCAAACTTTTTAGTACGTTCAAATCAAATGAATTTTGTGGCATCATTAGTTTAACACATTATTTTTAAAACTGTTTTGCCTCTTATCACTATTTCGAAAAAACTAGTTTTTTACAAGTAAGCCATAAAATTACAATAATTAGTCTCTACGGATACAATAATTACAAACAGTTCTATCAATAATAGTCAATAATTTGAAGCTACCATTTTGTCGCCGTGGAGGTCAAGGGAGCCAAGCCACAATTTTATCGAAATTGAGTTAGGTGCATAGGATGTATTTAAAACCTTACGACAATAAGCCGCTTATATCCATAGACTTCCATAACGTATTTATCTCTATCTTAAAAGAATTCAAAGTCAACAGATCTGAGTGGCGTATTTCTGTTGACTATTCAATATAATGTAACCGGCCCACGCATCCACGCATCGGTTAGATTTAAAAGGTTTTTACACTAATGATATCTTACCCTTACTAAGCAAATAATTAATAACTTCTTACTCTTAATGTATTTTTTATCAGTTGTGTAGTTTACCTATCCGTGACTTTGATTTCATTTTTTCAGTTTGTAAGTGTTTCAGTTTTTTAATTTCTTAAAAGTGTATTCGCGTGCGAAAAATATGGTTAATTTAGCTTTAAACAGTTTTCACCAAAATAAAGAATATCGAAATAATCTCAAAGGTAAGTGAAATTTTTGTTTGTATTGATACCTGGTATCTGGCTAATATTTTTGTATTTAGCATACCTTTTCTACACTTTTAGGGTCCGGAAATGAAAGGATGAACTGTAGGTAATGATGCTGGTTTATTTGGCATATTTACCTGTATTTGTACACCAATTGATTATTTTTTTTTAATTTTAGTTAAAATTTAAAAATTAATTTTTTTTTACTTAGATTCTGATCAACTTGGTGTACAAACAAAATCTGTCGAATCTTTTAAAATACCTGGACGAGGCGAATATGTAGAGCTCCATAATCACTCACCCAGTATACCAATTGGGGAACGCAGTCAGGTTATAATGCAAGCATGTGGATGTGGACGAAAGAGCTGATCAAGATGAGTATGCAGAGCTTAAAAATGTGACACTAGATAATATTGATATTATACACAATGAGGACTTAAACTTGGCACCAAAGTTTCAAGATCTATACCAAGTAGCAGCCCATCTACCTGAAGTTCAACAGGACCCTAATATACCTGGATCTTCTACATCTGTAATATCCTTTAACGACGACAGTATTCAAAATTGGAGACCGCAAATCCGTCAAGTCCTTAGAGTCTATACTCATTCGTAGTTCAGAATATAGCAGAAACTTCCAGATCTTTTGATTATGATGACAATAGTGTAGTACCATGTTCCGCCACTTCTACAAATCCAACTGAAGAACTCTTATCTCGAAAACGAAGGCGAAACCCAAACAATTGAAAGAGAAATATACAAAAGACATTGATAATATCAAAAAGAGTATTCAATTAAAACAGAGAATAAAATTTGAGCTAGGATGGTTAGAGATGTTACCTGTAAATGCCATTATAAGTGCAATACCAAAATAGAAAAAACACAGCGTAAGCAACTGTTAAGTAAATATCTAAGTCTGGATTCTGAGACATCAAGATCGGCTTTAATTGCCAGGTGTCTTTGGAAACTTCTGGTTTCACTTGGTACCAAAGAAGAAGTGACATTTTATTCGGACACAGTATCAGGATAAAATAGAAACACTATTGTATCTGCTTTGTTCGTACGGGCCTTGGCACAGCTACCTATACAAACAATAAACCAGAAGTTTGTGGAATCAGGACACTCAGAGATGGAATGCGATTCTGTGCACTCCACAGTAGAGTCCCGTGAAAAATAATTTGACGTGTACACACCAGAAGGATGGTATATGGTCGCTTATACCGCAAAAATAAGTAAACCTTACCACAAGGTAATTGAAATGGATTATTCTGAGTTTTTAGATTATAAAAAATGTAGCAGCCAAGTAATTACAAACAAGTTTCACGCAGAACATGGAAAAATGAGGTGGATAAAAGTTAAATGGATTCAGTATCGTAAAAGTTGTCCCAAAACTATTTATTTTAAATATGCTTAAATGACAACGAATTTAAATCACTGAAAATTGAAAAAAGACAGCGCAGAATAGTACCTGATTTTGAAGTATCAAGGTTATATCTGTCGAAGTCTAAAATAAACAAAAATAAAATAAAACACCTTTTAAAACTATGTGAAAATGGAAGTGTTCCGTCATATCACAAGTTTTATAAAAGCTTGCAACCAGAAGATGAAAGAAAAGCCCGATACAGATAGTGATGAAGACGATTAATTAGTAGTACTAGTAATGTGTCTATCAGATGACAAATGTTAGATAGGTGTTAAAAAATATTTAAAAAGCATATAAGGATCATTCGATAATAGGTCCCTATAAAAGCCAAGAGTCTGTTGCATTGAGAACATGGTTAGTTTTTAGAACACTGAAAAAAAAAGAAATATCCAAGAACATTGTTTTTTTTTATCCTTTTCAAGAACTTATTTAACGACCCTCGTAATATTTTACTACTAATAAAATTGATTGGTGCGTAATATCCAACTGTTATGATGATTAAAGTAGCTTTTTATGTTTTCATCTTAAATTCTTTTTTTTTAATTTCCTTTAATTTTTCTATTCTTCTGATTCTCATTTTGATATTTTGTAAAGACTTTTTAAAGCGCCTATTTATAAGGCCCAATAAATATTAGTCTAGTTTCTAATTTTGTAAATTTATTGTCGTTTTTCTTTTTATTATTTGAGTTAATAAATTTTGAGAACCTAAAGCGACCATCTTTATAATATTACTTATTAACATTGAATGATAACAAGATTAACTGATATCGTAGATTATAAGAAAATTTAGAAGCTTTTCCACTAATGGTCAGTTACTCACCCAATAATTCTGTGGCTTGACGCCTTTAACTGCCACACAAGGTTCTAACTATTATGTTGAACTGTCAGTTCTGTTCAATGGTCAAGAGGTCAAATACACATATCTTTTAAAGTAACAACTTAAACATAAATTAATTTAATAAGATAAGTAGATATAATCTAAAATCAGGTATATTTAAAATTTAGTAATCAAAAAACAATAAATTTATACTTAAAATTTGCAAAAACTAAGTAATTTTGTCACACAAAATCTTTAAGCGCACGTTTCTCAGGATTTTACTTTTATGGATTGAACCCATTAACCTCCACGGCGACGATTTATTGTGTGAATAAGATTAATATTAAAAATGTTGATATTACAATGGCCTACACATTTCAGGAAATGGCAGATATGCATTTAACTTTGGGTAAGAATGTCAAGAAAATAGTGCAGCAGCCGCAAGGCAGTAAAATACCGCAATCGAAATACACCCGATAGACGATTATTTGTGAGCATTGATCGTCATTTACGGGAAACGATGAAGACATTTTAGAAATCATCGAAGAAGTCCCTGGAACAAGTATAATGGTAATAGCTGCCCAACTAAATGTTCCTCACGTAAGGGTTTGGAGGCGTTTGAAGTATCAGCTGCTTAAACCCTATCACTGCACAACGGTTCAAGAGTTATTGGTTGAAGATTATCCTAAAAGGATTGGTTTTTGCGATTGGTTGTTAATAGAAAACACTCGAAATGTTAAATTTATTAGAAATATTTTGTTTACCAACGAGGCTACCTTCAGTAGAAATTGAATAACAAACCATCATAACGACCACATTTGGGCCGACGAAAATCCTCACGCCAAAAAAACGACTCATCACCGAAGGAGTTTCAAAGTTAACGTTTGGGCAAGAATTGTGGATAACAATCTATAATAAGTCCAGTATTTCTTCTCATTCATTTAAATGGTGAAAATTATGAAGAGTATTTGGAAGAAGTGAATATAGCAATAAGGAAAAATATGTGGTTTCTACAAGATAGCGCTCCACCGCATTACAGTAATGAAGTCCAGGAATACCTTGGCAGGCAGTATCCTGGTGGGTGGATATGATAGGGGTTGTGACGCACCTATTTCTTGGCCACCCAGAAGTCCAGATCTTAACCCCATGGACTTTTGCTTTTGGGGATTTATAAAAGAGAAAGTGTATTCTGTAACAATAGAGGATGAACAACAATTGAGGGTTAGAATAATTGAAGCTGCAAATCAATTTGTCAGAAAAATATGATTTTTCAAGGCATTCGGTTTTCCTTATTAAAATAAGGTGTGTGTATACTAAAAAATACTGAGTGTGTATTGAAGAAAATAGGGGACATTTTAAACATTTATTGTAATATCATATTTATAGAAGTTATAGACATTTTTTGTATTTGTTAATTCATTGAAGCCATGTATTTAGTTGCACGTAATTTTTTAAAGGGTAATGAAAAGGGCCGCAACTCAATAAAAACTGTTTTTTGAAAAAAGTGATAGGAGGCAAAATTTTTTAAAAATAATGTGTTAAACTAATGATGCCACAAAATTCATTTGATTTGAACGTACTCAAAAGTTTGGGGGGATTTAGGGCTGCACACCCCCCTTAAAATTTTTCTGCGTGCTTGGACTTTGTTGTCTTTTTTATGAAAAATGCTTTCAGAACAAGAAAGTAACGTGTCCATATTTATTAGAAAATGTCAAGTAGTTTATTATTATATATAAATAATTTTTATTTTGTAACTTCAAAGTCTTTTTTTGTACATTTTTGTACTAATGTAAGTTGGATTCAATCTATTTATTGTTGTCCCGGGAATGCGTGATCTAATTTATGACATTTTTGAAACACCCTATAGAATAGACTAGAAATACGCTTTATTGTAACTAAAAATTGTACAATTTTATGTACAAAGCTTACAAAAAATCAAAAAAATAACAATAACAATTTAAAATTTACTGAAATTACATAAATCGTCAATATCGCAAAACAAAAGATAATAAAATACACAATCCATTGATAAATTTAATTACATTGCAAATTGCGTAATAAAACCTTAGGAACTAATAAGTTCGTTAATAACCAATACGGTTTTTCAGATAATAGGCAATAGGCTCTTGTCAATTTACGGAACTTACGGAAAGAAGTTGTAGATTTAAGTTGCAAAGGGAGATGGTTTTATAATTTTTTTGGCCGAATATAATATAGATTTTTTAATAACTCAGTGGACAGGATCAGTAAATACACATCAAAAGTTGAATTTCTGGTGGAATGATTAAGTCTTGCTGGAAAAATATGTAGGTGTTTACGAATTAAGCAAACAGTTTTTAAAATATATAGAAACGGAAGAGTTAAGATCCCGTATTTATTGAGGCAGCTTCTGCAATGTGTAATTCTACTGAGGTCAAAAAGATACCGTATTGCTCTTCTATGTAATTTAAAAATAACATCAGATTGAGAAGCTGTACTAGAACCCCAAAAAGGAAGGCCATATCGAAGATGAGACTCGAACAAAGAAAAGTATGTTATTTTGGAAGATGATAAATTGATTTCCTTCGAACCAAATCGTATTGCATAGCAGGCTGAGGCTAGTTTCTTACTTAACAAATCGATATGAAGGGACCATTTAAAGGCCCTTTTCACGCTACGTCTTATTGTACGTTTTGTTGGATAGGACAAATCCTATACAATAAAACGTGGCATGTAAACAGCAAAACGTACGTCTTGTCGGAAGGAAACACATAGTGTGTATACACTGGACAAAACGTACGTTTTGTCGTACGTTTTATATGACCAACAAAACGTACAATAAGACGTAGCGTAAAAACGGGCCTTAAGGTTGCTGTTACGTCCCTCCACACATATTCTTATTTTATTAAGTGTTTCTTATTATTTTATTTGATATTTAATTATTTAATTAACGTATGTGTATATCTTACAATCGTAAATTAATACGGCCCTGGACAGTCTACCCCTACTAGACTAAGGGAAGCGAAGCTACGATAGTACACACACCTCAACCTCAGTATTGTATAAATCAGCGCGCTAAACACTTCAGTATATTTTGTGTAAACTTGACGACGCGGCTAAGAAGAGTCCCTGAAGTCCCCCTGAGTTCCCCCAGTGCACTGTGGAAGAAGCAGAAGTAGATCAACATCACAGGTACCGTAATTTGATTGCATACACACACAACATTTATATTAATTGATAAATTTACATATAACTTATTTTCATATTAAAAATAATATCAGCACCTATCTAAATTATTATGAACGAGTGTTTTCTCTAAATAGAATATACATTTGTACAGTTGCTGTCTATAAAAATACCAAGAAATTTTACAGAATCAACTATACTGATCTGGCTACTGAAAGGGTACTGTTTTATCCACGTTAAAAAAAAGTAAATTAGATTCGGACCAGGTTAAGTAGATTAGAAGTTATAGTTGCATGAAGAGTTACAATATTTGAGTTCCTCCAGGTGATACTGGTATCATTAGCAAACAGAAAAATTTGTCCATCATTTATAAAGATAAGGAAAAGTAGAGGACCCATTACTGAACCTTGTGGTACTCCACATACAATGCTTTTGTGACAAGAGTCAGTATCATTTTCTCTAACGAATTTGTTTCCTATTCCTCAAGTAAGATTGAAACCAATTCAAAGAAATACCTCGAAGTCCGTAGAAATTTAGTTTTTTTATCAAAATGTCGTGATTTACACAATCAAAAGCTTTGGCATAGTCACAAAAAAAATGGCAATGTAAAGATTATTGTTTAGTGCTTGATAGACCTCCTGTAGTACAGAAAACGTAAAATCACTGGTACATTTATTCGATAAAAAGCAGAACTAAAGAGGAATAATAATGGCTGTCTTTAGACACTCTAGAAATATACCTTTTTCAAAGGAATCATTAATTAGAGAGACCCTTCTATGGCATTTTTTGGAAGATTTATGAACATTTATATGGATAGTCCATCGGTACTACAAGAAGATACTACTGCTTTTGATGTACTACTGAATGTTTGGATCAGTTCAGATTTATCAACTGGTCTTATAAAGATGAATTCGAGACCTTTTTTGAATTGGGGAGATAGGAAATACAATCTTGTTGTGGCAAAATAGTTGATGTTATATTTTTATTCACATTAATAAAGTATTCATTTAGATTTTCAGTGTTTGGGAGAGAAAAAATGTTTGAGTATTTGTTTATTATATACCAAGTTTCCCTTGCAACATTTTTATAGCTTCACAGACGATTCTCATAGTACATTTTTTTAGCTGTTTTGATAAGTTTTAGATAGGTTCCTCTGTACTTGGAGATATATTCAGTGACAAAGACATTGGTAGTAAATTTCTTGATGTACGGTAGTGAACACATATTCTTGACTGATATGTGGATCCCTTTAATATTTCAGAGTTTGTGATGTTTTAACTTAATTATAATTAAAGGAAATGCCTTATTGAAATTACAGACAAGCCTATCTAAAAAATCGCTTAAGTTATAGTCCACGTCCACACAGGAAAAGTGCCACCCACAGTCACAATCACAGTCAAGCACAAATTTTCCAATTTATGAAAGTACTGAGCAGAAAAAAATATTGGATTTTTGAGGATGGTTTGTTAATATGTACCAAGTTTGGGTGGAATAACAAATGCCTAGGTCGGTTTTTTACAATGGTTATAAAAAATAACGTTTGTTCTAAATCTATTTTCTTGTGGCATTTTAAATTAATTACTATTTACCTGGGAACTCAACAGGAGCGCAACTCAACGATATTGGCAATATCATTTTAAAGTCGTCTACTTTAAAATGCATAATGTATGTCTGAATTGTCAATATAAATGATTCAGATAAAATTAAATTATTAGAAGAATTTTTCACTATGTAACAAAAATCCAAATTTGTTTAATTTACTGTTTGTATTTTGAGAACGATTTCCGAAGTGGAAATTGAAACGTCAATAAACGTATTTTTATCTTTAATTGTGGCTTATTCCCAGTTAAATAGTAATTAAAATAACGTTTGTGCCGTATTTTGCAGTTTTTAAACAACAAATTAATTTTACAACTTTTAGAAATCGCCATTTTACAGCTGTTTTTATGTTTTAAAAGATAAAGTTTTTTAATTTTATCTCAAATATTATCTTCAGTGGTAAGCAAAAAATCGAAAAATGGTGTTTTTTACGCTAAATTGTTAATAATTAAAAAAAGACGCCGAAATCCCTGCAAAAAACATACAGGTTTTCTTTATATAGGCCTATAATAACTAAAAAAATTGTCATATTATATCTGGATTTGTCACAGTCTCGAGAGAAATTTTATTTCGCTGAGCTAAATAGTTGGGACACGTAATGAGGGGACAGCGATATGAAATGCTAAGATTGATAATACAAGGAAAGACAATAGAAGAACGAAGAGTGGAAAAAAGGCAAGAGTCACAGTTAAAAAATTTAAGGGACAAGTTTAAATGCAATTAGTTAGATCTCTTTGGATCAGCGGTAGATATAGTGAAGATATCGAACCTCGGATTGGGAGAAGGCACTTAAGAAAATGTCTTTGGAAAAGAGCTTGAAATTTTAAATACAAATTTTTATGAAGTATAACACATTTTTCTGCTCGTTCTAGAAATGCCAAAGCGTAATTTTACACAATAAAAATGGATTTCTTGACAATATATTTCCATGATCTTACCCCTTACCGCCTACTGCTAATATAATTCCGCGATCTTTGCACTCTCACCTTGCACATTTCGCACAAAAACAAACAATTTCTACCCGGAATAGTTTTCTAACATTTTGCCCGACTTTTGAAACAGTGTAAGGTACAGTTCGGTCACGATGATTTAGACACGAAGGTCATTTTCCGATGCATCATATTATTATCGTTCTCGTATCAGCAGCAGTCATAGTAGGCATACGTAATCAATTGGTTTTAAAGTGCGTGTTATTAACAATTATTAAGATTGGTTGTCGCTCATGTTCGGTCCTCTGCCTGCCTGAATTATTGTTCTAATTCGTCGTTATCAACGACCTCCCAAAAACGAAGAGGTACAGGGTGGGTTCTCGTTAAGAAAAGTCTCATTCACTTTTATTTAGCTTAATAGGTCTCTGGCTTCAAAATTTACAGTCCTAAATTAGACGTCAATTATGTAACAATAAAATATATTTCCCAAATACAAAATTAACATTATTCTAATTTATTTTTGCACCATATTTTTTTCAGAGCTCTTCTCTATATGTTTAATAAGTCTTACTCTTGTCTGATGTTCTGTATATCATACTTTCAATTTTATATCTACAGAAAGTCGTATTTGACATAATTACTTTATCTTTGTCTTGATTTCCCTTCGTTTCAATTCCATATTGGTTAAAAACCACCACCACAGATCTGTCCATCCGTCCTCGTTCACGACGCACGTAAGTAAAATATTCATAAAATATTAATGTCCATATACCTTTTATACATATTTTTATATGTATGTATTGTGTCTCTAGATGATCAGTTTTTGCTGCCCGATCTTTATTTTGTAAATTCATGAGGACATATTTTGAATGTGGCAAGTAATAGTTTTATGTGATATAGGTATTATGTGGGGTCTCAACCTTTATTGTTAATTTTATTTCATGTCATATAGGTATTACATAGGGTCTTAATGTATACTAACAATTTTGTACGATTTTCAACAACGTAACAAATGCTTCATTTGTTACAGCACTAACTCAACAAGAACTTGAAGAGCTTCTTTACGAATCGGATCTTAACCTTTCCGATGAAGAAGGTCCCTTATTTGTACCGCCAAAATCAGATAACCATAATTCTGACTACATAATTCTTCAAATAACTCTGATACCTCAGAGATTCTCTCGGAGTATGATCACTCTTATCGTCACTAAAATAAGAAACATGTACGTCTCGTAGACAAGAAACTCTGTATACATTGTTGTTTGCAAATGATCAGGTGGTGGTTGCAACCGATGAGGAAGATATAAATTATATGAATCGAAAATTATTTGAGGAATATGCCAAATGGGGGCTTACTGTAAACATGAGCAAAACAGAATATTTAAAAATTAGAGGAAATACCACAGATCTAAGGCTTGAAAACGCAGTCGTAAAAGGTTGCAACCAGTATAAATATCTAGGAATCACCATATCAGCAGATGGCAGAGTTAAGATAGATGTACAAAACCGAATATCCCAAAGGGAAAAATGCATCCGAATACTGAATTTATTACTGTTGGACGATGACAAAGAATGAACGAGATAAAGTAGACGTTGTGGAAATGGATTATCTTAGAAGGTCATGTCGAGTATCGAGAATGGAAAGAATCAGGAATGAGGAAATACAAAACCGTACAGGAATTAGAGAGACTCTTTCAGATACAATACAAGGAAGGCAATTAAAATGGTATGGTCACGTGATGAGAATGGAGGAGGAGCAGTGGCCAAAGAAAGCCTTAATGTATGTTCCGCCAGAAAGAAGGAAAAGGGGAAGACCACCAAATTCCTGGAGAAGAGAAATTACTAAAACAATGCAATCTAGAGGCTTAGAAGAGGGAGATTGGAGAGATAGGAAAAGATGGAGGCTGAAATGCAGAAAGCGGCAATCGCCGTAGGACCCCCGTTATATGATAATGACGTCTCGTAGATCTATCAGAGTAGGTTGTAGTCGTAGTGCCAGAACAGGAGTAAGGTGTAGTGGAGGTCGCCGTAATGGTACTCCAGTACCACTACCAGTTTTAACTGATGCATGGACCGGTAATTTCTCTCCTCTAGAAAGAGCCCTTTACCAGTCAAGGTATAAAGATGTGGATTGTCAGTTATGAACTCCTGAAAATTTTTTTAAGCAATATATCGATGACCGCATATTGGAAACCATGACTGTATCAACAAATATAACGTACTTTGAAAGAAAAGGAACAGCTGAAATTGACAAATAAAGAGTGAAAAACATTTATTGGTGTCCTATTCGTTATGAGTGCTATAAAGCTCCTGAAAATTTGAATGTAAGTAAGTGGTCGAGTAAGTATGGTGTCCCAATGCTATGACGCAAACCCGGTTTTTTATAATCAGAACATCTCTAAAGGTTGTTTTTGATGATGAAATCGATATTCAACAAAGAGTAAACAAAATTTGGAAAGTCTTACCTATGTTCAACAATATATTAAATGGTTGTCATGCTCAAATAAAATCTGATGATTTAAGTATAGATGAAATGATAATACCTTTCACCGGTCATTACGGAATTCGTCAATACTGCCCAGGAAAACCAAATCCTGTTGGTATTAAGATTTTTATACTTGCCGTGATTCAACATTTTCGGAGCTTACAGCACAGAAATATGGCTTGTGTGAATCAGCAATTCTTAGTTTGTATGAAAGTCTTGTTCCTGGTCTCCTGGTTCCTGAAAGTCCATTTACTTCGATCTATATTTTACGACAATAAAACATGCTGATGTATTACTAGAAAGAGGTTTCCACGCAACAGGCACCATTGTAAACAAGGGTGTCCCTCGGAATTGTATCTGTTTTCTAGAAAAACAGTTCATGAAAAATCCAAAAGGTACATCTGAAACGAAGGTTCAAGGTGATGGAAGCATTGCCATAACTTGCTGGTTAGATAACAAACCTGTCGATAACGATTCTGTCAACATATCATGCTGCTAACAACCCAGATCAATGTAGAAGATGGTCAAAACGTAAAAAGGAATACGAAATGGTTAATAGACCTGAGGTGATCAAGACCTACAATCAGTTCATGGGTGGAGTTGACCTTGTTTACAGAATGTTGGCAGTCTGTTCGGCACGAGCATGTACAAAAAAGTGGACAATTAGATTTATCAGCCACATGCTATATTTAGCAGTTTGCAACTCTTGGTCAATACAGAGCAGTACAAAAGGAAAAACTTCTAGCACTCAAAAATATTCATCAACTGAGATTATTCAAATTAGAAATGGGATGGGAGATCAAATGATTTTGGACAACACTCAGACCTGAAGCCAAAACATAAAAAACGAAGAGTAAAAATTCAATCCATACCTGTCGAAGTTGAACGTCTTGATAAGGTTGAACATTGAGTGGGCTATGCTGATAAACAAAATAAATGCAGAGGTCAATTGTAAAAATACTATAACTACACTTTGTCATTATTTATTACAACATATTTTTTTTGTCATTATTTTCTCTAAGTAGCAATCAAATAAAAGGGTCAAAACCCCAAAGTAGTTTGAAAATATTTTAAAAAAATACTACTAATAGGTATCAGGTGGCTAAAGTAGATTTTTCCAAAGCCTAAGCTTCTCGACTACTTCTGGTATCATCTTCCTCGACCATAAATATCGTTGGTATCAGTGTTAGCGTTATTGAATTATGGCATCCTCCATAGTTACCTCTCAATTTTTTTTCATATTTACTGTCTGCGGAAGAGATTTGAGCCTTGAAATGAAACTTCGCCTGATGAGATGTTACATACTTTCTGTGCTGTTCTATGGAATGGAGTCATGGACGTTGAAAAAGATTGATATAAAAAAATTAGAGGCATTTGAACTGTGGATGTATCGCAGAATCCTGAGAATATCATGGACCGAGAGAGTCACAAATGTCGAGGTCTTGAGAAGAATGAATAAAGAAAAGGAAGTCATATTTACGATCAAAAAACGAAAACTGCAATAATTAGGACACATTACAAGAAGTGAAAGATATGAACTGCTTCGAATAATTATGCAAGGGAAAATAGTAGGAAAAAGGTCCATAGGAAGAAGACGAAACTCCTGGCTAAAGAATCTACGGGAAAGGTATAACTGTAGCATCAACGAATTATTTCGGTCAGCAGTTTTGAAAATACGTATAGCCCTGATGATCGCCAACCTTCGGAACGAAGATGGCACTTGAAGAAGAAGATTTACTGTCAACAACAAGACGAATCTTACATATTTTCAGTAGGTATTCCTCGGATGGGTGGATACTTTCCGAACTCCTACACGCCGAGATTGAACTAATTGTCAAGATTATTATTATTTCATTTTCACGTTATTTTCTTTGTAACTAAGTTAAGTATAATGACGAACGATAATAGGGTTCAGATTGTGGTCATGTTTCACCCCATTTGTCCTATATAATATATGTTTAATGCATAAACAAACAGAAAACTTAACATTCAATGGTTTGACAAAATTTTTAAGCAATGGCTTCGTCTCATTACAGGTATTCTTTGTCATTCTTCTCCTGCTCCTCCCAGGAATGTACAAATCAGCAATTCTTCATATTGTGAGAATAACATCTCGACGTTGAATATGACCAAACCACCTTAACTTATGTTCTTCATATTTTGGCATCAATAGGTGTCACGCCTAATTAATTATATCAACAATCAGACCTGAATAGTCACGTAAAAAAATTATTTCATGAGCTAGCTACTCTTAGTGCCCATGTAACTTAGAAAAATGAAGCATATTACATTCAGTGTGAATATGATCGCACTGCAAGAGCCAACACGTTTATTTTTGACTTGTATGTTGGAAAAAAACCTGCATTTTGTGTTAGTAATTGACTTAACCATTCATACAGCTCTTTTTTGATGGTCAAGAATTAATATTTAACATAATATGTAATTGCAAGTGTAAAACCAAATTACCAATAATAACAACGAAGTTTCTATTAGCTATTCGTCTATAACTAAAGTTAAAACGTAAAGAGATCCCTCTGTACACGAACCATACCATCGTTATAAAAGTAATAATAAAAGTACACCTTGTGCTAAATATAGCCTCAAATGTACCAAGTGCGCATATGGCTGTGTTACAAAAACTCTTTATACTTATGTCTTATGCTTAATAACGTCTGTCGTCATATTTAAAATAAACATGTCGAACTAATCTCACCTCTGCATACGAGATCCGGATCTCCATTCTTAAGATTCAGTACATTTAATCTATTCTGGGTGTTTCTTACTAATCCTGCCGTTGTTTATGATACAAATAATATCTAATTGCATACAGTTGTGTGTAGAGAAATAATATTTGTTTTTTAGTAGGTAGTAGTAGTTTTTCTCACTGCATTTAAAGGTACACTCATGATGTTTGGTTCATTTTTTAAAATATATTAAGTTAAATATTATGTTTTTTATGGGATTAAGCCACAATTATTGGTTGTGATTGTGGTAAAAATCATATTTTTTAATAACAAATATTTGACGTTTCGATTTTCACTACGGAAATCGTTCTCTAAAAGGTTTTTTATACAAAATTCTGGAAAATTGTGTATAACCAAAGATTTTGTTATTGATTGTCATTTTTTTATTTATTTATTGATTATGTCATTTCAAAGATCTAGGCATGCCCTGGAATCTTATATGAATGACTTGGTTCATTCCCCCATCACTTTAACCTTAACCCCAGCGAGTTAATAAAGAGAAATGACAGCCTATCTCTCTCACGAAGACTTTAACCAATCATAAACCAAATAAAATAATCAAACGAAGCAATGTCAATTCAAATTATAAATTTATTACAATCTAAAGGACTATTTTATAACAATTTGTGGGTCTTACCTTGTCTGTTAAAACTTTTTTTATACCTTTTTATTCCTTTTTATTAATTTTGGCATAATTATGGTAATTTATAACATCTAATTGGTTTATCTTTATTAGACAACACCCTAATATGGGTTTTTATTATTTCAGCATTTATTTAACTTTGTATCGAGACCTGAAGATGCTTTGCATCTTGTAGAAAGCGAAACCGGTCGTCTGAATAGTTAAATTAAATTGATTGTGAGCAAGTCTTATTTATTATTTCTTTACCTATTTGAAATGGACTCACACAAGCAACACATTCATGATTTAAATAAATATACGTATATCTAGAAAAAATTGTGCATCTTTTATATATCCTTATTTTCCACTAAATTTTAATTAGTAAAGAAATAGCCCGCAAGAGGCGCTAAAGGGTATGTATGTAAGGGGTGTCCATTCGAATTTGCCGTCAAAAGATGATTAGTATTGACCCCAGCCGCAAGGGGTCCTAATGAACGAAATTTATACATTGAGTTGTCTATCTATTTCTACTATTATATTATTTATCTATGGATCTAGGTGGAAAACGTCAAAAAACTGTCACAAGTGTTTAGACGCATTTCAAATTTTCTCTTAAAAATTTAAATATTTAAAAGGTTATTTCGTCAGTTCTGAACGTGTAAATAGTGAATAATAATAAACTTTATTGTATCCAAACAGTTAATACAAATAATTGGAAGGCCCTGTAGGCCAGGCATTGAGTTCATAAAAAATTAAATTGTTAGTTAATATCAACAATTGACGTGCAGCTTATGTGTACATGAGCAGCACAGAAAATACCATCAAACCAACTGTTCCTTCCACAACAATGTCACAACGAGATTCAACAATCCGCAACAAACAAGATACACCAAACAACAATACTTATTCAATGTCATATGTAACAGTAGCAAAAACAACACCGAAACCAACCTACCCAAAAAAAGAACAAGCAATCATACTTCATGCCGAAGACAGCCTCAAATTATTCGATTATGTAAAAGCAATTGGTGATATCGAACCCAAGAACATCTGTTTCGCCTTCAGAATCTCCAACAATAGGGTCTGTATATATATTTGACGAATTTTTATTCGTCATAGTAGATGAACTTGTAAAATCTCATCCTACCATACAAATCGGCTTCCTAACTTTTAACGTACGTAAACTCGTTTCTCCTACAAAGAGAATCTTAATATACAATGTCTCCCCTTGTATCCTACATGAAATTATCGAAACCGCTGTTAAAAGCCTAGGTCTAAATGTTGCTTCCCCAATATCATTTCTTAAAGCAGGCATTCCCGTGAAGGAATTCTCACATATCCTTAGCTTTAGGATACAAGTTTATGTGTTTCTGCCCTCCGAAACTTTTGAGCTTCAAACCTCTCTTGTGCTCTCTTTCGAAGATAATGAAAACCGCATCTTCCTTTCTACTGACAAAATGGAATGTTTCGTCTGTAAAAGATCAGGACATGTCGCTTCAAATTGCACTAATCTACCAGAAAGTACCACTTCTGACCAGGCAGTTGTTTCATCTCCTGTAAGAGCCGAATTCACGTCTACTGAAAAAAAGCCTAGAAACCAAAACTGTACCTTTCACTTCAACAGAAATATCTCCTCCAGTCAATAATACACCACTTACATCCTAAAATAACAACTCCTTATTAGAACAACCAAGTCAAGATATGACAGATACACAAACATTCTATAAACGCACACACTCAGAACTTTCCTCTCATAGCGACAGAACTAGCATAACTGAAGAATCTACTCATAGTGAACAAACTAATATCCATGCCGGGCTTTCGGATAGGGTTGAGTCACATTGTGACTCAACCCTATCCGAAATGGCAAAAACAATCATACACGAACTTTATAAAGAAACTCCACAAATATTCATGATCCCAGCTGATAACATAATTGCTCTTCTTGAAAACTGTTACGGTAGCAGCGATCCATACGAAGAAGCATTTAAATTCACACCAGACATTAAATCATTTTTTTCTACGTTATACCAAATCTATCCCACCCTCTATCTCGTCGTATAAAAAATTTAAGGACAAAACCGAACTCTTAATGGGTGATTCTACAAAATTACCCAATCTTGACTTCTCACACAAAACAACTGATGATGAGTATATCTCTGACACATCTCAAAACTCATAGACATCTCAAAAATCCTCTTATTAACTATCCTCTTATTTCATTAGAGACTATAAATTTGTAAACCCAAGCCAAAAATAGATCACTTAAGAAAGGCAATCAGCCGAAACAGCTGTAGTGATAAGATTTAAAATAAATTTTGTGGAAGTTTGAAAACAAAGTTTTTAGTGTTTTATTGTTACATAAAATGAATTTCCATCAAGTAACGGTCGAATCCATCAACTCTTATTAACTTCTTATTAATCCTCTTATTAAATTCATAATTATTCAATGGAACTGCGATGGATTCTATCCTCGCCTGGTACGCATACAACAACTTATTCCTCCTGACTTTATTTGTTTACAATAAACAAACTTTATAGAGACACACAAAACTCATCTAAAAAACTTTGTTAGGTATTACCATATCAGAACTACACACCGATGCGCTAGCGGAGGAATATAAACTTTCGTATTAACTGAAATTTCTCACCGTAAACTTCACCTAAATACTGCATTAGAAGCTGTTGCTATAACAGCATGGTGTCCAGAACAAATCACAATATGTAGCTTATATATTCCTCCTAATTATACTTTTTCCTATATAGACTTTTGCCAATTTACGGAACTTAAGAAAAGAATAAAGATATACCAATGTGTCTAAAACGTAGAGTTTATGACAAATTTATCTTGCCTGTAACTACATATGGACTGGAGACCATGGCCTTCACAAAGAAAACCTTAGAGCAGCTCAGTACAACCCAAAGAGCAATGGAGAGGGCCATGCTAGGGATTAGTTTGAGAGACAGGATTCGAAATAACGTCATTCGTGAAAGAACAAAAATTACTGATGTCTCAGAACGTATTACAAGGCTCAAGTGGCAATGGGTCGGACACGTTGTCCGAGATAATCCCGAAAAATGGACACAAAGATTAACAAACTGGAGACCAAGAGAGAACAGGCGAGGAGTAGGCAGACCGCAGAAGAGGTCGACAGACGATATCAAACAAGTCGCGGGCAAGCAGTGGATGAGAATTGCCAAAAGTAGAAATCGATGGAAGCAAATGGAAGAGGCCTATGTCCAGCAGTGGACGAACACAGGCTGAAGAAGAAGAAGAAGAAGAAAAGAAGTTGTAGATTTAAATTGTAAAGGGACATGGTTAAAGGGAGATATTTTTTTGCCAAATATAATATAGATTTATTTACTAACTCAGTGGACGGGATCGGGCTTGAATCAGGCTTGACCAGAGGTAAGGGCAGGGGGGGGGAAAATCCCCGGAGCCCGGACTCGGCCGTTAGCAAATTTAAAAAAATTCCTTTTATTAAAATATTTTACAACAGATTGAATTTGCTTGCGGTTTTAATTATGAAATTATTATAAGGAATATTATGCATTTGGAAAAGGCAATATGCAAGAAATTATTTCTTTGCATAAGTTACAATTAATAAAAATATATCGGGAATACATTGCGCGTGGGAGCCCCTGATCGGAAGCTCGCTCTATCGGCCACTGCCACACGATTCGCAGACTTCAAACTATGAACGCTACTTTGGATGTTGAGAGTAGTAATATAGAGAGCCTAATTGATGATTTAAGTGCCTTAAGAAATAACTGGGACAAGATATTGTCTGAATGCAAACATGTTGCAAATGCTTATGGTATCGAACCGGAACTCTCCACTTCCCGTGAGAGAAAGAGGAAGACTTTTCACGATGAAACAGGCACAGAAGATGTAATGTTAAATTTACCCCCGAAAGAACGCTTCAAAACAGAAGTTTTTTACACAATAATTGATGTATTGGTGGCCAACCTGAAAACGAGGTTCACAGCACTGATAGAAATCGAAATAAAATTTTCATTTTTATGGAAGTATAACGAAATGGACGAGAATACGATCTCAGAAAGTTGTGTAAGATAAGATTCGCCGAAGAGTACAATTCAGATGTAAGCAGGGATCTAGTTGATGAATTGATTTACTTGAAAAGCTTAGTAAATCAAACATCTCAGATACGTCGCTGAAACCAGCAAAACTTTTGAACAAGCTCGTGTCCCTTAATGTGACAAATTTTTTCCCCAATGTGTGCATTGCTTTTCGCATATTCTGTTGTCTACCAGTATCCGTTGCTCAGGCCGAGAGATCATTTAGTGTTTTAAGCCGAATTAAGAATTGTTTAAGATCTACTATGGGTCAACAACGATTATCTGATTTGGGATTGTTAAGCATAGAGTCGAAACTTGCAAAAACTCTTGATTTCGACCACGTGATCCAAAACTTTGCGGATTTGAAAGCAAGAAAAGTTATGTTGTAACTAACAGTTCTATTGTAAATAATTCAAAACAAAATTTAATTGTTAAAACTGTTTTAATTTTCTTCCTTCCTGTGTCAATAGCATGAGTGTTCACTATTACATATCCCAGTTTGAGTTATCAGATTTTTGGGAATTTTCGTTCAACTGGGTTTAGGGGGGGGAGGGGCGGCCGGGTCTCAACCCAGGGGCCCGGCCTGGCCCTGGGCGACCCTGGCTTGAATTTCTGGTGGAGTAGTCATGACTAGGTTTTGCTGGAAAAACATGTAGGTGTTTACGAATTAAGCAAACAGTTTCTAGAATATATAGAGAGGAAAGAGTTAAAATCCCGTAATTTTTGAAGTGGCTTTTTCAATGTGTTATTCTACTGAGGACAAAAAGATACCGTATTGCTCTTTTTTGTAATTTAAAAATAACATCAGATTGGGCAGCTGTACTAGAACCCCAAAACGGAAGGTTATATCGAAAATGAGACTCGAACAAGGAAACGTATGTTATTTTTGAAGATGCTAAATCGATTTCTTTCGAAACAGATCTTATTGCATGGCAGGCTGAGGCTAGTTTCTTACTTAACAAATCGATATGAAGGGACCATTTAAGGTTGATGTCTATAAAAATACCAAGAAATTTTACAGAATCAATGATACTGATCTGGCTGTTATTAAGAAGCAAGGATTGAAGAGCTCCTTTATAGGATAATTCTCTTCACGTTAAAAAAAGAGTAAATTAGAGTCGGACCAGGTTTTTATTTTAAGTAGATCAGAAGTTATAGTTGCATGAAGAGTGTCAATATTAGAGTTCCTCCAGGTAATACTGGTATCATCAGCAAAAAGAAAGATTTTTCCATCGATTTTTAAGTTAGAAATGTCATTTATAAAGATAAGGAAAAGTAGAAGACACAGTACTGAACCTTGTGGTACTCCACATATAATGCTTTAGTGACTAGAGTCAGTATCATTTGCTCTAACTAGTTGTTGATTATTTCTCAAGTAAGATTGAAACCAATTCAAAGAAATACCTCGAATTTCATAGAAATTTAGTTTTTTTATCAAAATGTAGTGATTTACACAATAAAAAGCTTTGGCATAGTCACAAAAAACAGTGGCAGTATAAAAATTATTGTTTAGTGCTTGATAGACCTCATATAGTACAGAAAACATCATCGCTGGTACATTTATTAGATAAAAAGCCGAACTGACTTTGTAATAAAATGTTGTTTTCAACGAGAAGGGACATAAGTCGGGCTTTTATAAGTCTCTCAATAATTTTGGATAGGACCGGTAGTAAGGCAATAGGTCTATAAAGGAACTCTTTAAGGAATAATAATGGCTGTCTTTAAGCACTCTGGAAATATACGCTTTTCAAAGGAATCGGTAATTAGTGAGACCAGGACTTCTAACACATTCTTTGGGAGATTTAAGAATTTTTTTATGGATACTCCATCAGTACCACAGGAAGATTTGCATTTGTACTACTGATTGTTAGGATCAGTTCAGATTTATGAACTGGTCTTATAAAGAATGAATTCGAGACCTTGTTTGAATTGGGGAGATAAGAAATAGGATCTTGTTGTGGGGTAAAATAGTTGACGTTATATTTTTACTCATATTAACGAAGTATTTATTTAGATTTTCAGGGTTTGGAAGAGAAAATGTTTGAGCTGTGTTAGTTTAATTTCGAAGATCGTTTATTATTTACCAAGTTTCTCTTGAAACATTTTTAGAACTTTCTAGATGATTCTCATAGTACATTTTTTTAGCTATTTTGATAAGTTTTAGAAAGGTTCCTCTGGACTTTTCCTATTCTCAACTCTTTTGTAACATAATATCCCTCAAAAAAATTTTCTAAAATTAGATCTATATGAAGACTTGGAAATAGTCAAAGAAAAGCAAAGTAGCCCCAATTGCGTTAATCGTCATGTATCGTTCAACCGGGACTTTCAACCCTTACATCGACAACTCTTCTCTTAGTCCACGCTTCACAATATTGCCTTACTTTCTTTGCCCGTCTATCCTATACAAACTTCAACACCTTTAATCCTATACAATATTTGTGTTTCTTTAAACAATCTTCCTCTACAATATTGCCACACCTTCACCTCAAAAATTTTCGACCCCATTGTTAACTTCAGAATAATCCATATCTATCATAACAAAATATTTCAACATTTTCTCCACTCTTCACATCTACATCACATTCCTATCCATTCTTTTCTCTTTCATTATTTCTTGGTCAACTCATTTATCAAACATATACTCAATATTTTTAACTCTTTATTCTCTCAAACAATATCTAACATTTTATCAAAATTCATATTATTTGTGCTTCTTCAAACAACCAGTCTCTAGACTTTTGCCACTCCTTCCCCTCATTACTTTTCGACCCTAGTGTTAACTTTATAATCACCCACATCTATCATACCATAATATTTTATCATTTCCTTCACCCTTCAGATCTACATCACATTCCTGTCCTTTCTTTTCTTTCATTATTTCTTGGTCAACTCATATATCTAACATGCACTCAATAGTTTTAAAGTCAGTAATCATTCAAACATCATCTAACTGTTTTTCACAATTCATATATTTTTCGTCTATTAAAAAAAATCCTTATCCAACATTGCTCACCTTCTCTTGGTCAACAACTTAGTAGCACACTTATACATCAAATTTTAAGTTTTTACAAACCGAATTTATTACTACTAAAATACATTTTGTTCAGGGTGCTAGATGCTGTAAGCATAAAGGACCCCTATTATCTCTAATTGTTGATTAACTCCTTTTCTCCTTTAACCATCCCCTCCTTCTTCAGTCATTTCCTCTACTTTTATTATCATCAAGTCTCTGAGAAGCTCAGCCTCTTCAATTTTAAATTAATCACATAGGTTATAACTCTGATTTCTTCAGCCTGTAGATTTTCAATTTACCAAACTTGTTTTAATTAATTTCTTACCATACTAACAGTCTTAAATAGTCATCTAAATACAAGGTCTTATATTAGCTTCAAATATTTGCTATTAAAATTTTTACCTGTCCTAGATGTGATAAACATAAAAGGATAATTTTCATATATATAAGCTAATCTAACATAAAATACACCTTTAGACCATATTCCATACGACAAAAAGGAACATAGGTTGCCTAATACACAGGTCATCCTCTTAAACATGACTTTTACACCATTGGTGATTTCACATCGATTATAACCCAAATTTTAAATCCGATATTGCTGTTATTATTTTTTAAAATCATCAAAAATAATTTTTGAATCTTTTGGCTGTAGTAATACTAGGTATAACTAATATAGTTCTATGTTACATTGACATTTTGTTTTTGACACATTTCATAGGTATATTGTAAATCAGTTTCCAGCTGTTCTCCGTGCGTAGAGGTTTTCTCTCCGGCTCTGGAACTCAATTTTTGCAATGTATGTTACCTGAAGTCATATTTAATTTATTACTGAACATCACAGTTTTTTAACAACAAGATGCATAATCTTTTATTACTATATGTAATTTAAAAGGCTTTTACCCATGTATTTTTGGTGGCTCAGGCATTTTAACCTAGTAAGTATAGCCATTTTTGCTTTTTAACCATAGTCAAAATTTCATAACCACGTTTGTTTTAACTAAATGGTTTATACTTATTTTAGGCGATTTTAAACCTGATGATGGACAGTTTAGTCCGAAAACGTTTGTTTTTTTTATGTAGCCCTTTTAAGGGTTTTTAAATAAATATACCCACTTACGAAGACTAACCTCTTTTTTTGTGATACGTGGTATACAGCCAGCTACAGGAATTGTTTTCCTTGTGGATTTTATTCTTAACTTACTTTGGAGATCATTTATTTTCAAAATATGTTTTACTAGTCGATTGACTCAGATTTTTCACCTACGTCGTTCACGTTACCCTAATCTTTTTTTATTTTATCTTACACTAGGGCGTTAAAGTCGCTAAATTTAGACATTTGTTGAAATTTTTGTCATCAAGTGGGTGCCTATGTCAGTAAATCTATGACGTGCGGCGATAATTGCTATAGTGTAGTCACACATCGTCACATTGGGCTTGCCGGCCTTTCACTCGAAGCGTCAATTCTATATATATACCACAATTGCATCTGCCTTATCTTCACATCAGCGTCGTGTTTTTTTGTAGTAATTAAGAGTATTATGTCAACAATTCTCGCTATTTACAAAACGCAGCTTTTATTACGGACAATAAACACCAACAATAAAGTTAACAGGCGACGAAGAAACCGTTAAGTTCGCTATTTTGACGTTGGTTTAAATAGATGCTTGTAAAGTAGGCTCTAGTTGCCGAAAAATGTGATCGATTAGCGATTTGTTTTAGGACGGTTTTTATGGGTGTTTTGACCCGCAATTCGAGAACTGCATGTACGATTTCCATCTGTAAATCATAATAATATAAACATGAACAGCATGTTCAACAAACTTTATAATCAAACATAAAACCAAACAGAAACTAAAATATAATAATTGAAAAATTAGATATATTATAAATTGCTTTATTTATTTTGATCATGAGTTTGTAGTTTTTTTAGTTTGTTCTTTTAAATGATTCGAATATAGAAAAATTCACTGCAGACACCAGGTGACTATTTCATGCAAAATTTTAAGAAAATTTTTTTCTTAAAAAACTTAAGGTAAGTGCATCAAATGGGCGGGCATGTTTTCGACGCTGAAGTACCTGAGGGTCTTAAAAGTACCCTTGTTTTGGACGCTGCCGGAAGGATTATCGCAGGTACCAGATATTAGATATAATTAATGTTTAATGATGGTCATTGAAATTTACTTAGTTACTAGTTATTAGTTTGTCAGAGAATAGTGAAAAGTGAACATGGAAATTTCAACGTTAGTAAGTAATCGTGGTAAAATTTTGCTCAAAGTGAACACTTTTACTTTTTCTCAAGATAAAGTACTAAAATCGGGAGAAACGTATTGGAGGTGCGTAAAACGGTCGTGTAAAGCGAAGATATTCACGAAAGGGCCAGAAAAGTTAGTGATCCGAAGTAATCTAGAACATAATCACGAGTGTGATATCAAGACGCTTAATAGACAGATTTTGCGTAGCAGTGCCAAAAGGAAGGCTAAGGATAATTTGACCGAAAGGCCGTCCAAAATCATACATAGTGCGTTGAAAGAAAATGTAGATTGCTTGAGCCACATGTCTGTTAAAGACGTTAATTTAATACGAAATCAAATATACAGTGAACGGCGAATGACTCAACCGAAACTGCCCAAAAGTAAAGAAGAAACTATTGCTGCGGTAAATATTATGAATATCAAAACACTTAAAGACGAGAATTTTATATTTGCGGTTGAACTAAGTTCTAACATTATCATCTTCTCGTGTAACACTAACATGCGTTTTCTGTGCGGCAGTAAAACGATTTATACGGACGGTACATTTAGTTACTGTGCTCAATATTTCAAGCAATTTTTTACCATACATGTATATATCAATGGACATTATATACCATTGTGTTATTGTTTACTTCCCGACAAATCGGAACAAACCTATATAAAACTATTTAATGTTTTGAAACGCAAATGTGAAGTAATTGGTCTAAAATTCAATCCAAAAATCATTTTCTCCGATTTTAAAATTGCTATTCACAATGCTGCGCGTTTTGAATTTCCAAATGTGCACATTAAAGGTTGCCGTTTTCAGCTTATGCAAGCTTGGTATCGTAATATCGGTGGTTGTGCCTTAATTCGGGAATATAAATTGGCAGACAGTGAAATATCTAAATGGCTGAAATATATTTTTGGGCTACCATTTTTACCTCCCTCAGAAGTCGAAGAATCTTTCATATATGATTTTATGGCTATTCAACCAAAGGATTCAAAAATTGAAAAGTTTTCCGACTACTTATTGGACAACTACATTGGCGACCACGCAACATTTCCGTCTGAGATGTGGGCTGCGATGAGTGAGAGTTTACAATTAACAACTAATGCTTGTGAATCGTTCCACTCGTGTTTTAATGATAATTTTTACCATGCTCGTGTGGTCTGAGCAAGTTGTTGAACTTGGTTTTTTGGGAATTGCTACAAAGGTTGATTGCAGCCATTATCTGGGGATTGTGGCAGTCTGATATATTAGATTAAAGAGTTCAACCATTACATCAATAACATCTTCATCGATGAGTTTTAATAATTCGATGGGCACCTCATCTGGTCCAGTAGCTTTACCCTCTTTTGTGTTTTTGATGGCATAGATGACTTCTTCTCTTAATATTGGTGGTCCAGTATCCTCGGTGATTTCTAATGACAGTTCTTCTCTTTCATCATTAAATAGTTGTTGAATGTAATTGGTCCAGTGAGATAATCTCTCGTTCATATCAGTAATAATATCCCCTTTATCATTTTTAAGGATATTCGTTTTTGTACGCTTTCTAGAACCTGTCATTTCTTTGATTTTTTTGTGTAAATTAAAGCTATCGTACTTTTTATCCAGATCTTCTATTTCCTTGCATCTATCGGAGAGCCACCTCTCTTTTGCCTCTCGAATTTTCTTTCTGATGTTTCTCTGAATTTCTTTGTATTTATTCAGGTCTTTTGCTTTATGTTTTCTTCGTTCTTCCATGAGTTCAAGAATTTCTACTGTCATCCAAGGTTTTGTTTTTTATTTAAGTGGTTTGAGGGTTTCTTTTCCAACTGACACAAGGGCATGTTGAATTTTTCCCCATTTTTGGTCAATAGTTAGAGTTTCTGCATTATCTTCTTTGACTTTCCTTAAGCTCTCGTTTATTTTAAATTTGGTTTCCACATATGTGTTGTCTTGTTTGAGACGTGTTGTATCTATGATTTTCTTGGTGCTAGGGCTGTTGACCTTCTTTAGTTTCACTCTCATCGACAAAACAACCGGGTTGTGGTCGGAGGATATGTCCGCTCCTGGATAAGTTTTAGATGATATTATACAGGACCCACACTCCTGATATTCGATGGTGCAAAATCGCATCTGGACATAAGTATTGTTGAAGCTGCAGAAAATTGTGGTGTTACATTATTTTGTCTTCCAAGTAACACCACGCATGAACTGCAGCCTATGGATAAAGAAGTCTTCAAAAGGTATGAGTTTTTTGGGGTCAGGAGGTTTTAAATTTTTTGATAACTCAACCTGGGAAAAATTCTTTGTTTGTTTCATTTCATATTCTTCTATAGGTGTCTCGGGATTCTGAAGTATTTGACATTTTGTACTTCGTGTATGTCTCTTGTTTATCTTTACATTTCTCTTTTGTTTCTTTTCTGAACCCTGGTGTATTGTTGTTGTTGTCTTTTGTTTAGTATGACTACGTTTTTCTAGAGCTTCTGTTGCTGTTTTTTCAATTTATTATCTTAAAAGCTTAAACATAATGTAATATAACTATAAAACGATCCCTGGTAGAACACAACATTTTATAGAACTTCCAATGTTTTTAAATACGATTACACTTTTCATTTACGCGAATTTAGCAATTCTCTTGCATCATTCCAAATAGACACCAAGTATCATCCTTATTAACATTCTAGGTTGCTAATGACTTAAGCAATGCAAGAAGTCGTCGATGATCTAAAAGGAATAATTACATAATTACCGATTCTACGTTTGGAAAGACTGTAAACAAACCTTGTACTTGTGCGTTCGACTACTATTGTAATTAGTAGATTCCTACACACGTTTTCCTAAACAGTAGTAAATGCTTAAAGATGCATTACGAAAATAGATATACGAGTAGTAGAGACCCGATTTTCTGAACTAGCGAAGATAATTACGACGATTTGACAACTTTATAAAGTTTCGTTCAAGTATAGATAGACTTGAAAAATATTTTTTTCAGCATAAACTCGGCCAATAATGTAAGTTGCATACATTGGATTGCATACAACATACATTGGACAGACACATCAATATTTAAATAGACGAATTATTGCACATAAAAATAACTAAAATAGCTAATAAACCTAACACTACAGCTGTAGCTAAACTTTTTTTGAAGTATATTTGAAGTCTATATATATATATATATATATATATATATATATATATATATATATATATATATATATATATATATATATATATATATATATATATATTTTGTACGATATGTAAAATCGAGAAAAATATTGGTTTGCTTAAAATATTTCAAAGTTCCAAAAAAAAATTAAAATAATTCAGATAAGTAGGATAATAAACAACAAACATTTCGAAGAATGAAAGTCTTTTAATTTTGGATTACCTGTATTGAACAAAACGTAAGATATGCATAAATTATTTTCTTTGTTAAAATATAGTTGTGTGACGTGCAGTAATTAGGACAATAGAATATATTTTAGAAAGATATGTTTTTGTTAGTTCTTAAGAATTTTTAGGAAAAGATTATTTTGTAAATAAGTTTTAGGAAATTTTATAACTGTAGGTAAAAATTTGTTTGTGTTATCGAAATGAAGAAATGGGAGATGTATGACGCGTTTTGATTGGATGAGAGTGAAAAAGGTGGGATGGTTGGTTTGAGAATGAGACTTTAGTTAGTTTTTGAAGAAAAAAAGATAGTCAGTTCGTTTTCCAAGTGTGCACGGTGAACAGTGATTGTTCTCTGGTGGTTCCCGAGAGGTAGCAAGCAGTAGTGTTTAATGTTAGTGAGTTTTTGTGGAGTTAGTGTATCTAACAGAAGCTGATCCAGCAAAATATTGTAAGTCATATTTTTCTACTTATATTCCAAGAGTCACTGTTCAGGCCAACGAGAGATTCAGTTTATCGTAAAGAGAAGATATTCAAAGAGTCATTTTTCACTCAGGCCAACGAGAGATTCAGTTTATCGAGGGGAGAAGAGCCTAGCATAATTTGAATGATTCATGCACTTGAAGGAGATCATTAAGGACGATAAACTTGCAACAATTTGTTGTAAGATTGCTGATTACCTAGGGAGCTGCTAAGAATAGATAGTATAGGCTACAAGGAACAAGGATTTGGACCACTCATCATCAGAGAGAGATCGTTTTGTTTTTCTGCAGTTTTTTGTTTATTGATAACACAATTTTTACAATTACTTTAGAAAAAATAAAAATATTTTGATTAGGAGATTTAGAATAATAATTGGGATGTTGAGATTTTAACTAATATTGTTTGTACCATTAATTTTGAAGGTTCACGTACGTAGAACAAAATTTTGAGAATCATTATATGAGATATTGTTTATTGAAAACATTTGAGTGTGAATTTTATTTCATTATTTTTATTTCAACATATAGTGTTATATCATATATGTTTTTTTTTATTATTGCGGTATTCTTTGGACCTTACTTTTCACATGTAACGCATAGATATTGAAGCACGAATATAACCCTGAGATAAGAGAATTAAAAAGTGTGATAGAATCATAATCATATCATTTAAATAATTTTAATTAATTAATTAATTAATTAGCTAATTAATTGCTAGGCGCAATAAGATTTTAAATATCACATTAATATATATATATATATATATATATATATATATATATATATATATATATATATATATTATTTTTCTGTACACCGAGCCAGGTCTTTACCCACATCCACTTAACCATTCGACAGTAAAGCGAATGAGAATCGGCCGCCTGGCCCACTTGACTATAAAAATCTATAGTCTTTTAGTAGTTATTCACTCTGTCTCTCTGTCACTCACTCTTTCACTCTAGTAGTTTTTCACTCACTTGGATTTGCACTTGGATTTTTTAACGTTAATTTGTAGTCCATCTCGATAAATATTAACAATACCTCGTTTCGACATTCGCCCAACCATATTATAAACACCTCGACGAATATCAATTTTATAAGACATTTTGCAGACCACAAACCAAAATATTCTGCTTTGTTTATTAAATGTCAATAACTGATGACATTTCAATTCCATGGCCTTCTTTGTTAAATGCATTTTGCTTCTCAATCAGACCAGGTGAAATTTTTCCCAAAACTTTAGGACCATACGCTACTTTGTAGTTCTTGATATTTCTCATTACTCCCTTTGGCTTTTCTCCTTCCTTCCATTAATGCTAGAATTTCTCAAGTCATCCACTGCTTCTTATTTGTCTTTTTAGGTTTTAAGTTTTCTTCTGAAGCCTTTAGTTTATTTTTATTTTATTTTTTTTTTATTAAACAAATTTGTTTAAAGTGGGCATTTCCGAACAGAAATCTGCAAAGAAACCGAGTTAGAAACATTTTTCCCACGGGAGCGGCCTTACAACACGGACTATACGAAGTAAGATCAAGCTCAAATCGAAACCAATACAAATCTCAATTTTCTATCACTTGTCATAAAATAATTCGATGTTTACGAAGAAAAATTATCTTAAATAAAATACCTACAATCCAACAATCTATTTACTCATTTGTGTCAATTGCACTATCAGTGCACAAATAATTAAATGATTATTAACGCATTTCCGTACAAGAAAATTCTCACGTCGTCATTACAGTTTTGTTTTACGACTTGCATTGTTCAAATTTGTTTTTGATTACGTTTAATTTCGATTTATACAAAACATGTCAAAAGTTTTTTGTCTTAGTCACGTTCGCATATTTCTAAAGTAAATTGGTATTATGTGCATTATATTGTGATGATTTATTTCTTTTCGTTTCGATTCTTCTTCTTTAAGTTCCATCTTCTATCCAAGGTTGGAAATCATCATGGCTATGCGAACTCTGTTGACTGCCGCTCCAAAAAGTTCTGCACTACTGCATTCAAATCATTCCCTTAAGTTCTTAAGCCAGGATATTCTTGGTCTTCCCACATTTCTCTTTTCTCGGATTTTGTCTGCATAATAAGTTGTAATAATGCGCATATTTGCCCTCTCATCACATGTCCCAAGTACTCAAGTTTTCGTCTTTTAATAGTTAATATTATTTCCGCCCCATTTCCTATCCTTCTAGTTACTTCCATGTTTGACATTCTTTGAATCCATGATATTCGTAGGATTCTTCTATAACACCAAAATTCAAAGGCGGCCAACTTATTCAGATGAACTTGTTTTAGTATCCAAGCTTCCAAACCATAAATAAGAGTAGAGAACACGTAACATCGAAGCATTCTTAGGCGTAGTTCTAACCTTATATCCCGACAACAAAGAAACTTTTAAGTTTAATAAATGATGTACGTGCTATTTCAATGCGTGTCTTAATTTCTTTGGTTTGGTCTACATCTGATGTTATCCATGTTCTTAAGTATTTATAGTTATTAACACTCTCAATTGCAGTATCTTCAATAGTCAATTGGATATTTGCATGTGCAGATTTAGTCATGATCATGCATTTAGTTTTCTTTAAATTTATCTTCAGTCCGTACTCATGACAACGTTCATTAAGGCGTTGCATTACGTTCTGTAAATCATTGTTGTTATCCGTAATTATTACTGTATCGTCTGCAAAACGCAAGTTACTCAAAACTTCTTCATTGATAGATATACCTTCTATTGAGTCAGAGCGCTTCTTGAAATACCGCTTCACTGTAGACATTAAAAAGTAGTGGGGACAGCACGCAACCCTGGCGGACTCCTCTCTATATTTTGATATTTTCGGTGTATTGGAAACTCTTATCTTGGCAGTTTGATTCCAATATAAATTAGATATAATTTTCAGATCACGACTGTCAATATTTTTGCTTTTTAATATATCTACAAGCTTTTTATGTTGAATTTTATCAAATGCCTTTTCAAAGTCTACAAAACATAAGTACATATCCTGATTCATGTCCATGCATCTCTAAGCCAGCACATTCAAGCCGAACAAAGCATCTCTTGTACTCATACCATTTCTAAAGCCAAATTGTGTGTCACTAATCTATTATTCAAGAGTTTTAACAATTCTGCTGTGAATTAATTAAAAAAATGTTTTAACTGTGTGACTCATTAAAGCTATTGTTCTGTGGTCTGAGCAAGTTGTTGAACTTGGTTTTTTGGGAATTGCTACAAAGGCTGATTGCAGCCATTGTCTGGGGATTGTGGTAGTCTGATATATTAGATTAAAGAGTTCAACCATTACATCAATAACATCTTCATCGATGAGTTTTAATAATTCGATGGGCACCTCATCTGGTCCAGTAGCTTTACCCTCTTTTGTGTTTTTGATGGCACAGATGACTTCTTCTCTTAATATTGGTGGTCCGGTATCCTCGGTGATTTCTAATGACAGTTCTTCTCTTTCATCATTAAATAGTTGTTGAATGTAATTGATCCAGTGACATAATCTCTCCTTCATATCAGTAATAATATCCCCTTTATCATTTTTAAGGATATTCGTTTTTGTACGCTTTCTAGAAACTGTCATTTCTTTGATTTTTTTGTGTAAATTAAAGCTGTCGTACTTTTTATCCAGATCTTCTATTTCCTTGCATCTGTCGGAGAGCCACCTCTCTTTTGCCTCTCGAATTTTCTTTCTGTTTCTCTGAATTTCTTTGTATTTATTCAGGTCTTTTGCTTTATGTTTTCTTCGTTCTTTCATGAGTTCAAGAATTTCTACTGTCATCCAAGGTTTTGTTTTTTCTTTAAGTGGTTTGAATGTTTCTTTTCCAACTGACACAATGGCATGTTGAATTTTTCCCCATTTTTGGTCAATAGTTACGAGTTTCTGCATTATCTTCTTTGACTTTTCTTAAGCTCTCGTTTATTTTAAATTTGGTTTCCACATATGTGTTGTTGTTGTTGTCTTGTTTGTTAGGTTATAATATTCGTTTCGATATTCTAACCGAAATATCCCAGGAATTCTGTACACTGACGCTCGCTTCAATATATTGTTATTGGTTTCTATGATGCAAATAGAGGAATGGAACAAACTAAGGAATGGAAAGGACTCTAAAGAGCAACCATGTAAAATAATAACATAGAAACTAATATTAGTGACAATTAGTTTTACGTTTGTGTTGACGAAACCATTGATCCGTCAGGAAAATACATCGTCAGGAAGATCTTACCAAAATCCTATTTAATAGCATGCAAGCGATTAGAAAAAAAACCAACTCTGCAACAATATCACGTTTTGTACAGCCTGTTCCTAAAAAAACTGTTACGACTCTTAAAGCATATTTTGAGCAAAAATACGCTTTAAGTGTGAAAATTGAGCAGTGTTTTTTGAAGGATAACTAATTTTCGAAACCAAAATGCATTTAATATCAGATGTCGCTATTTGCGTCCATTCGAAGCCATGTTAGAGTAGTTTCCTAAGACAGAAGAGATTTATTTGTGAATTGCCGTTCTGAAGAACCCTATTAGGGCGAAATACGTATATACAGACGCACTATACGTGAAATCAAATCTTAACTGCCTTTTCCTTTATCTTGTAACACTTTATGAAGGTACAATAAATAGTCTGACCACAGTGGCAACACAGCGGACGTGGCAATTCGTGACTCAGATGCCATTGTTTGTCCATGCCGTCCAGCCTAGCTTGCAACTCTTGTGTATATTGTTTTGTATTGTTAGTGTTTACAGTTATAATAAATAGTTTCCATTGCCTTCTAATGATATTCTGATAGTCGTATACTATTTATTATTAATTTAGCAAACGTTGCATGTTTGTTACACCAGTAGTACCAGATCAACATCATGGGAGAAGCCAAAAACATCTCACCAACGAAAATAGTGAAAATAAAGACTTCCATAATCACTCCAACAGAAAAATAGCATCAATTTCTAAAGTTTCAAGGGAAACTGTGGACTATATAAAGAAAAAATTGGACGACAATTTAGATTTAACCCCACGGCACAAACAAAAATATGGTAGAAAAAAAAAATTACAATGCTACGAAATGACAGAAAAATTCGAGATATTGTCTTGGCACACAAAAAACCTTGGAGGTTTTGAACAAAAATGATGCATCTGGCACCAGTATTTTACCAATGACAGCTCATCGGCGAATAAAGGATCTGGTGTTTTCAACCTATCGCCCTGCAAAAAAGCTGCTACTTATACCAGCCATGAAAAAGGCTTCAGTGGGCAAAATATCACAAATATTGGACCGTTGATGATTGGAATCAGGTAAATAACATTGCTTAACATTGTTTTTCTATTATGTAATTTACAGTTGAATAAGACCAAAACTATAACAAATACAGACGAAGACATCACAATGAGAATCGGACAATATGAAATAGAACAAGTTAAGGATTATATATATCTTGGTCAAACTATAAAACTTAACAAAGAGAACCAAACAGCAGAGATCAAGAGACGAGTTAGACTGGCATGGGCGGCATTTGGCAAACTAAGCTACATTCTTAAAAACAAAAGATATCCGCAGCATCTTAAGACCAAAGTATATAATCAATGCGTACTCCCTGTTCTTACTTATGGTTCCCAAACGTGGACATTTACAAAAGCAAACATGGACAAAATCATAAAAACCCAAAGAGCAATGGAAAGAAAAATGTTGCACATAAGACTAATGGATAAGAAGAGAAACGAGTGGATAAGAGAGAAAACAAAAGTGAGGGATGTTAGGCAAGAAGTTGCAAAATTGAAATGGAGATTTGCTGGACACAATATAAGACAAAAAGAAGACCGATGGAACAAAATTCTTATAAGTTGGAGAGCGTGGGAATATAAACGAAGCAGAGGAAGGCCCCAAATGAGATGGGCAGTTGATATCAAGAAGCACGTGGGCTCTAGAGGGATGACTGTAGCGACAGACAGAGAAGAATCGAAAAGGATTGGGGAGGCCTATGTCCAAAGATGGACAGAAGAAGGCTAATTAGATAGATAGAATTTACAGTTGATCAATTTGTCGATGATTCTAAAATATTAATTATATTCCAGGTTTGTTTTTCTGACAAATGTACCGTGCAAATCCTCATGGATAGAGCTGAATTTGTAAAAGGAAGACCTATGGAAAAAGATAAAGCTGATTGTATTGTATGGACGGTAAAGCACCCCCTAAACATCATGGTGTGGTCTGTCATAAGCAGTGACGGAACTGGTAGACTCAAATTGTCGAAGGAACAATGCGGCAGGATTAGTACTTAAGAGTACTGCAAGCAAAAATGCTTTCCCATGCCCAGGAGTGGTTTCTGAATAAGAGTTTCACGTTTGTGCATGACTGGACGTCTTATCATAAATCAAAAACTGTTACAAAAAATTCCTTGCTGACAACCAGACAATTGCCCTGGCAACTCGCCAGATCTGAATGCAATAGAAAATCTTTGAAAACTCTATAAAAAGAATTTTCTAATAAAATTATAACTACAAAGCGTCAATTGATCGAGCGCTTAATAGCAGAATGGCACTGGAGTGGAACAATTCCACAAAATTGCCAGATATTCATAGAAAATATGCCAAGAAGGTGCCAGGCAATCATTCCTGCAAAGGATGACACTACCAAGTATTAGACTTAAGGCATAATTTTAAGTGTTTTCATGTAATTACTCGTTTCTTTTTTAATATTCATAAGCTTCATAAGATTCTAAATCACAGTAAAAATATGCTCAATTACATACCATTTTTAAACAAAAAGTAAAATTTTATGGGGTGGCTCTAATAATTTGATCAACCACTGTATAAAAATATTTAACTAAAAATGAAAAAAAAAGAATAGAATTTTTATCGTTTAAAATTTTTTCTTTCTCTTGAAAAATATAGTTTTTTGCCTTAGTTACCTTTTATCCTGTACCCTTCAATTGCTGTTCTTGGGAAACTGAGCAAATTATCTTCCTAGACTCATTTTTTGATCTGGGGTCAAATATGTCACTTTTCTTCATAATTAAACTTTTGAGTTTTTTCTTGAATTTGGGTCAGAATTAGTTGAAATTAGTTCAGTATCAGCCCCAGAATCACTATGCTCTATGAGGGTTAGGTAAAGACTTTTTCCTCTTTTATTTTCTTTAATGTAAATAACCCATTATCTCTCGGCTTCTTGTTGCTTGTATTCGTGTTCAATTAAGACTTTGACAAGTTTTTGCCTATACTTGCGTATATTTTTTTTGTCTTCGTATTTGCACGATCAACTGCGTTTATATGTCAGTAATATGTATGTGCGTTTATATGAACAATACTTTACAAATGTGGATGTTTTCATTTTCTTATTACTATAACCTTCTATTATTTTTGCTTAATAGACCAAGAAAATTACTTCCTAGAGGCTACGTCGTTTTAGCATAATTTCTCCGGTACGTACATCAAAGTAGGTAGATTAAAATCGTTTATTGCTAAATAGGCAACATAAATAATCGATAAAAATGATAGTACTAAGGCATAATTTACTGTTTAGGGTATAAGTGACTAGATAATAACTAGAAAACTTGTAAAAACTGTTTAAAGAGAATTTTTGCTAGTTTCTATTGAATTATTTATTAGACAAACTAATTATACAGGTTTGCGAAAAAGTCTAGCAACACGGTCGTATCTTTGGAAAATGTGAAACATATAATGATGTAATTGTGACACACGAAATTAAATGCCATTGTGTTCTGCATTTTTGAAGTTATACTTCTATACGCACGGTCCGCGTTGGAAATTTGCATGAGAGTGAATCTGTGAAAACATTACATATGTAAGATAACGAGTAAGAGAGAGACAGAAGATATATTGTCTCTCTCTCTCTTCCTCTCTCGAGAATAAAACCGGCAAAAACTTCTACCGGCAGACCCACTGGACTGCCATACCCGTTTTTTTAAATATCCTTTTAAGTTTTCTGTATAGCTGCGATCGTATATTAAAGCTGCCGTATAATTTCAACAAGAAAGTGCACTGCCACATCATCAAAGAAACGTTAGGCAACATTTAAATACAATAATTTATGGATTGGTCGAAGATTTGTGATTGAGTGGCCGCTACATATTACCGGAAGTGACACCACTTGATTTGTTTCTCTAGGGTTATCTCTAGAGTTAAAAACTGCGTTTATTTTAACAGACCGACCAATTTACGATGAAACGCCAAAAAATTACTGTAGAAATCATCGACAATTCTGTACGAAGCTTCCACAATACGAAGAAGTTTAAGAGTTTCACGATATTACAAATCACTGGCATCATCTTAAAACTGTAATAAAGAAAACTACTTTCGACTTACACAAAATCAAATATCAAAAACAACAGTGGATGAATGATGGTCTATTATCTAGATTCTAGATCCTCAAAATACGAAGAGGGAAAGAATTGTGGTTTAAAGACAAATGCCTAGAAATTGTAGATCTGCAAAAGAAGGACTATGTATTCAGAAGGACTTACACAAGAAGATAAAAGGGGCTACTGGTATACGAAATAAAGGATCATACAATATTATCAATAAAGAAGGTAATCTTATCATAAACGATATCTATAACCTAAAAAGAAAAGTGCATTAAAGAACTATTTAGCGATGAACATCAAGTAAAAGAAGTACAAAACTGTATTACAGGTCCCACAATAACAATATAATAATTAGAAAATGCAATAAACATAGTCAACAACAGAGAAGCTACAGGACAAGATGAAATATCGACAGAAATATTTAAGATACATAGAAATAAAGGAAAACAATTCCTTTTAAGCCTTTTAAATAAAAAATAGGTCAATCTGGTAACAGGTTTATGTCTCAAAAAACTCGAAGAGCGTAATTGTTTTTATTAAAATCAGCTGACATTTCAGCACGTAACATGCCAACTTCAGAGCTTCGTCTTATAAGGCGACAAATACCTCATGGAAGAGTGATTGTTGACAACACATTAAAAATTAGAAGGCCAACGACTCTATTGTAGGGGTGAAAACCCTTTTAAGTTGTAAAAATCACATTTAACAGGTGCTTGGTATACCAAAGGCTGACTCGTTGAAACAAGGAAATCAGCTACTCCCAAAATGTCAGACTTTTATCGTAACCTACGTGAGTGGTTTAATCAGTCTTCGTCGTCCGTCTTCAGTGCTGCGGTGAATAAAATTATGATAGCCAACATTCGGTAATAGCCATGATACGAAAAAATTAGAAAGCTGACATTTAAAAAGTATCTAATGACTAGAAACGAATTGATCGAGAGTAGTGAATCGATGTAAATAACTGCTATTTTGTGACGCTATCTGTGACGATGTCATCTTGTGGCACTAATTCCGTGACGATCGCCTCATCATTTTACTATAGAAAAAAATAATACAACTCCAGTATAGAAACTTCGCTTCAAAATACAAGTTGGCGGCATACAAAATTCATTTCAAGATAGCACTTTGTTGCCAAACTTTTTCGCAACTCTGTATGTTATTTTGGCATATCAACAACATGCAATTATTTTTCCCAATTTCTGATTCAAAACTTCCAATGTGTTCCAATTACAATAAAATCGAAAATAAAAGTTTTGAAATTAATTTCTACTATAATTATCTCGAGTGACCTTTCATGTTATTCCAGCCATAAACGCTTTAAATGATAAATAATAAAATATATCATATTTATTATATAATTTTCTTTGGTAATAAATAAATCTGTCAATTACAGCGATCAATTAATTTACCGTAAGAGATAAGTTGCAGAATATTTTTTTCAAAATCTGTTGTATCTCATTCGTCAGTAAAATTTTGTTTTCATTAGACCATTTTTTTAAATTCCTTAATGATCTGACCAAACAACAACTGCATGTGATATCTTAACAAGACTGAAAGCAGTTAGAGGAAAAAAATACTCAACGCTATGAAGAAAAGAAAAATGAGCTACTTTGAACACGTACCAAGAAGATTTGATGCGATTGGATATGCAAGAAAAGATGGGAGTAAAAAGAAGAATAGGAAGACGACGCAAGCACTGGTTGAAAAATTTAAAGGAGTGGAAAAACAACAATGGAACTCTTCAGAATTGCTGCAGACAGAGTAAAATGGGCTGTGATGATTTGCGATTATCAGCATCATTAAAGGGTGAAGCATACTAAAAAGAATAAGAAAGCTGACTGACGAAAATGGGCACGACATCAAATTTGTCGAATTTGGTACGATACCAACCAAAATAAAATTCAAGAGCGTCCAATGTTTTTAGATAAAGTCACTATTTATTGTGGATTTTGAACTGGCGGCGTCATCGGTCCGTATTTCACCATCAACGTTGAGCGCTTTAGGTCCACGATTATCAACTTCTTTTGGCCTGAATTGGATGATATAGACACCAACGACACGTGGTTTCAACAGGATGACACTGTGTGTCATACACCACATAGGACATTCTGCACGGGCGATTTGACGGTATGGTCATCTCACATTGACATGATCTGGTCATCGAGATAGGGCGATTTGTCCAAACCACAACAGCTTGCAAAGTCAAAATTAGCCATACTCTAGATTAAATTCAGCCTAATTTATGTGCTACTCAAGTAAAATTGGACATGTCACAGCGAAGCCGCAGCGAAGATTTGAACAATTTTATGTTCCATATATTCCATATAATGGCGTCGAAAGGCCTTTCAAATGAAAAAAAAATTATCATTTCACACAGATTTTGTTTGATTTAAGTTTAAAGATTTATAAACATTTATAGTAACTTTGATATTATATATGGCATGTGCTTGTAAGTAGGTTCACTAAAAAGATCGTAAAAGAACATTGATGGTATAGGTATACAGTTAACACTATACCGGTAAAAAGCAACAAAGAAACGTTTCCTATTTCACCTGAAAAACTATATTTCGCTTATTTTGGTATAAAGTTAGGCGATCAAGATAAGCCTTGGGTCCCACACAAAGTTTATTCAGTGTGTGTTGAAGAATTGAGACAAGTGTTTCAAGGTAAAAAGAAGTCCTTATGTTTTGGAATACGAATGGTTTGGAGGGAGCCCAAAAATCATAGTGATGACTGATATTTACGAGGTTTCAATTTGAGAAACAAAAAGAAAATTTCTTACCCTAATGAACCCGAAGTGCCATTAATTTCTCCTCCAAATTCTTTGGATGATATTAATGATGATCACGAGCCACTGAATCAGCAAGGTGAGAGTGAAGAAGACAGTGATTACTACGATCCTGGCACAACCGATCCCATTCCATTCTTACAATTTAAACTGAACGATTTAGTAACAGACCTAAGCCTTTATAAAGAACCGGCAGAAGTTTTGGGATCTAGATTGAAAAATAAACATATGTTGGTTCCGGATATATCCTTTTCTTGGTGTCGATATGGAGAAAAGGAATTTGTATCTTTCTTCTCCCTAAAAAATGTACTGGTGTCTTGTAGTGATGTTCCTGAACTTTCATTTCAAACTAGAATATGCTCATGAGTGGAGAATATTTTATTATACTGGTTTTAAGCAAATTCTGCTATTCAGACCACCAATGGACACTATGTGGTAAAGTGATTTCAATGCTGTTTGGTCAACAAAGTGCCTATACAAAGTTCCCTTGCTTTCTCTGTGAATTGGACAGTAGAGACAGAAAACAAAACTACATAAAGAAAGCTTGGCCCTTGGGAGAAAAGTAGGGGTTAAAAATGTCGAGAGAAAAAGCTTTATTGTGGATCCCAAAAAGGTGTTACTTCCACCACTTCACATTTAGTTGGGGCTGATGAAATAATTTGTCAATGCATTCATTAAAGAAGTGGAGTGTTTCAGATATCTTTGTGGGCAGTTTCCTGGTATATCCACGGTAAAGAAAAAGGAACGAATCTTAATCGAACCGAACATTAGGAAACTAATAACAGATTCCAACTTTGTGGACAAAATGGAAACAAATGAAAAGGTAACATGGACATCTTTTAAATTAGTTGTTACCCGTTTCCTACGTAACAAAAGAGATCCAAACTACAAGACAATCATCGCAGACATGGTCGACAACTTTAAGAAGCTGGGCTGTAACATGGGCACTAAACATTTCTCCAATCACATTGAGTTTATGGCAAACCTTGGTGATGTCATTGAAGAGTAGGGCGAAAGATTTCACAAAGATATTAAAGAAATGGAAAGAAGATACCAAGGAAGATGGCATATAAGCATGATAGCAGACTACTGCTGGATGATGAGAAGACACGATCCTCAACGAGTCCACCACCCGGAAAAGCGGTAAAAGAAGCTTCGACAGAAAGCGAAAGCGCTATTATAAGGACTTCACTATAGTGGAAAAGTGCTTACATTTTGTTATTCTATCCAAACATACTCCCTAATTTGTGAGAAAACCTGACGTGATAGATAAAAATAGTGTGCATTTGTGAAATCAGCACTGAAAAATACATGAAAATTAGTTATCAAATTTCAAACAACTTTTAAAAAGAATTTTTACAGGCCGTTGTAATCCACCAAAGATGGAATCTATGCAGAGGAAACTTCGAATTGGTTGGTCGAAATCCCTCTGTAAGGCACCGTGGAAATGGATAAGTGGCTGTAGTATTCCAGGCCCTTCCTTCCCTCTTGCTGATAAAAGTTAGCTCTTTTTCAAACTGTTTTCTTTAATAACAATTTGATAAAATGTTTGAAACATAATTTTGAAATTTAAATTTAAAAATTTAAATATATTTTGATAATTTTTTTAATATACCTTAAAATTGAAGCCTCAAAGAATCAAAGTTATATAAAATCAAGTAATTCTAATGCTTATTGCATAAAACTCTGCAGAATGTAAATTGAGCATTGGTACATGAGTTGTATTTTTTCATACTTACGGCGAAAAGGCACATGAAAAAACCTTATGTTACGAAAAATATGTTATCAAATGTGAGATAAATCGTAGACACCTGAATAAACAAATATCCAAGCAGGAAACTGCTAAAATTCTTCTCATATCTCCAATAAATAAGATGAAAGGATTATGTCGAAAGAAAAATAAGAAAAATGAAGATACGGAACGATAGAGAGAGAAAAAAACTAAAGGAGAGAATAAAATAAATAATGAAAAAACTAAAACACAAATTGTTTTAAAAGAAAAGTGAAAATTGTTCAACTATAGTAATATTCAAATCTGTCTTTGTAATGTTAATATTGACTTACATTCGACAGGAAAATCCAGTTCAAATCCTCTTTAAAATCATCACGTACTTATACATTATCAAAATCACATCGCTGGATGAGTTATCTATCACAAAGAACCCGCGGCATTTAGCGTTAGTCACCATTTAAACATTTCGCAATCGCGAGCTGAAGACAACACCAAACCAAACACAAACTGAATTAATGAAATGACTAAAGTCATGTCGCTAGTAAACGAGTCGCGACCGCGAGAGGCTGCAGCATCGGCAAAGAGTAAGTTACCGGCTTAAGATAACGGGTTGCAGGGAGGGGGTGTAGTTGGAATCGCTGGAAAGTCACGCGTGCACCTTTTGTTGTTGGTTGTACCGAACGTAAAATCGTATAGTTATCCGCGGAAATTTCTATTTTCGGATCATTCTTCCGTCTGTTTTATAATTCGTTCATTGATACCTGGCGCGTTATTGTACTTGGTATTGAACTCTGCATCGTGATAATCATCCTATTCTTAAAGAAATCATCTTTTCCTAAAAGAATATGTGTTAGCAATACAGAAATAGTCCAGGGAAATAAGCAAAAAAATACCCTGTTTGTGACACTGACTCAGCCAGAAAAACGACAGTTCTTTTTGAATAGTATGGACCTCTATAACAAAAACTTATATGACTTAATTGGTTATTAACAAATTAAGGTCAGAAATTGTGAATTTTTGGCTTTTTCGTCTATTAGCAACAAGTAAAGCATTTGAATGAAATTTGAGAGTAAGACACTTGTAAATCATAATAAAAATCTTCAAAATGGCGTTTTTTTTAAATGTTTCTATCCTTATTTATTGCTTAGAAAGTCAGACATATTGGTTCTTAATGTTTGGAAAAGTATGTAGTATTTATTTTTATATTTTACATTTTTTTACTTTCTTTTACTTTACTATAATATGATCTAATTTAATGTTATATTCTAACTTATTTGTTTTAAAACATATTGTTTCCTTTTATTCAGTAAAATCTCATTGTCAAACTGGCTTAAACACATTTAGTCTGTTCAGAGAATTTGACTTTTTTTTTGTTTATTTGTGCCGCAAACACAGAAACTGTTGTACAGTATCATATTTCTGTGACCATGTAGTTAGAATTTATTGCCATTCAAAATCGCAATACAATAGAGTCGATTTATGGACATGCACTTGATGCACTTGTCCCATAGACCACCTAAGAACAGGCAGAGGGTTCCTGACCATCTCAAGACGACAGTTTAATTTAATATTAATACTAATTAACTAATATACTATACTAAAATACTAAGACTAATTTAATTTAACCAGCGACCTCTAAGTCTTATACAAAACAGAAGAGTACAGAAGAAAAAGGAGGAATGTCAGAAATTTTCATTTTTTGTTTTAATAATTCATTAGATAGGTTCAATTTTGTACTTCACTGTACGTAAATAACACTGGTTAAAATTGGGTTTGTCATGAGATAACACGAATAATAAAATACCTGTACAGGAGAAGGGGAATGTCAGTTGTAAATCATGCAGAATCAAGTTAAGATGCTTTTATTGTTACTCATTGTTTTAGAGTGTTGTTTTAAGGTGTCGTTTCTTCGAGTTGCTGATACAAAATCATTTTACTATGCCAAATGATGAAGAAATAAGTAATACGGATGTAAGCAGTTCAGTAAATGTAAAGTTAAGGAAGCAAAGAAAATCATTTGGCCGCATGACTGATGTAAGTAAAAAACTTCCATCCATGGTATATCCAAGAAAAAGATGGAGGTATTTCAAAAATCTTTAAAAGAATTTGGCATGTTTCCAAGAGATCCAAGAGGAAAGCATTCTTCAAGACCTACTAAACTCTCCAAAGAACAAAGAAAAGCAGTAACGAACCACATTCGTTCGTATAAAGGCAGAAAAGGTCATTACAACTTGGCAGAATCTTCCAAAATATACTTACCAGAGGAGCTATTAATAAAATGCACAAAATGTATATTGAAAAATATCCAAATTTAAAAGTGTCTTACGAAACTTACAGAGCAATTTTCTCAACTGAATTTAATTTGTCATTTATGTATTCCTAGGAAAGACACATGTAGTACCAAGATGAGTTCCAAGTGATAATAAAGAACCTAGAAGTTGAAAAGGGTAACATTGTTTCAGGAGATAATCACGGTGCTCTTAGGCTGGAGAATGAAATAAGACGCTTAGAAAATGAAAATAAACTCCATAAATTGAAAGAAGACACATTTTATAACAGGAAACGAGAATCTACAAAAAGAAAGCAAGAAAAGCAGCAATGAAGAAGCAATTTGTTTTGATTTCCAGAAAAACCTGTCAACACCTAACATTTCTACAAATTACGTCTACTACAGGCGCCAACTTTCTTTGTATAGTTTTAATGTCCACACTTTTCATTTCCACACTTTTATCAACAAGTACATTAAAATTTTATAGTTATCCTAAAACAGTAGAAAAAAAGTAGTGATGATGTGTGCTCATTGTAGCACGATTTCGTATACAATCAACTTAACATAAATGTCCGACGTATTTCCATGCTCTGTGATTCATGCGGAGGACAAAACAAGAATTATGCTGTTTAGATTTCTCGACAACCTATTGCACAAGGAAAAAGATTTGATAAAATAAAAATATATTTTCCTATAAGAAACCATTTCTATCTTCAAACAAATAGGTATATGGGCCTAATTAACCAAAAAGCTAAAGTAGAGCAGCCAAATGAATGGTTTACATTTTTCGTCAAGCCAGAGTGAAACCTTCTCCATTTAATGTAATAAAGGTGGATTAGCTGCTTTTTAGGAAATGGTCAAACCACCTGAAAAAAACTTACACCAAGAAGTGTCCCTTTAAAACTAAACCTCTCCGAGAAGGCAATGTTGTAAAGTCGCAATCTCGTTTTATTTATTGCCGAAATTCATTTAATGGTCTTTTTGAGTCTGCAGTAATCGCAAACCGCCGTCCAATAACAAAGCACCCTAACTTGCAGGGCAATGAGTTTGAACTACCAGACTATCTTTATGAAGGTATGAAATAGTAATAAATTAATGTAGTAGTATTGGGAACTAAGTATTCTGTTTGTAGGTTTGATTTTTATATCGAAGGCAAAGTTTGATGACGTTGTGCACCAGTCCAGATTTTATACAAAGAATGCGGAGAAGTATTGCAAAGCACTACCACATATTGAATGAGGACAAGTTGGATTATACGCAATTATTATATTATTATTATACCAACTAAGCAAAATTGTATTATCCTTTTGTTGCTTGTCTTAAATTAAATTCACTATGCACTAAAACAAGAGACATTCCCCCTTGTTAATCAGCGAAAGTGTACTTCTTAGGTATTTCTTTCAATGTGGTGTTCTACCGCTATTCAAATTACATGAAAATTTTTAAACCACAGTTTAAACTTACCAAACGTATGATTTAAAAAAAATACCATATATAACAATAAATTAAACAAAAGTGACATTCCTCTTTTTTCCATTGTACCCTTCAAATGTTAATATTTTTTTTAAATAAACTTCATATTACAGAAAATGTTTGGTCTTATGGTGTTAAAAATTTGATCAAAATTTCAAAGCGATCGATTAAATAGTTTTTATTTATTTATTCCAAATTAATTTTTTTTGCAACAAAATAATACAGAAAATAATGAAGTTACAGTACCTAACTATACGGGTAGCTTATGAAAAAAAAAAAAGATTTGTTAGACCAATATTATTTAAAAAACGCTGTGTCTGGGTACACGCTAACTTACGCAAGTCGAAAAGTTAGATACACGCGACCGAAACGTCATTAAACCAGTGACGTCATTTTTTAGCGAAAATTTAGGGTACGCTGTGACTGTATTCTGTGCGCTAACTTGTGCCACATGATGGCGGCGTGATGTAGTCAACCGTTCTTGGGCGGCGTGTATCATCGAGCAAAAAGACAAAAGAGGGAATCTAATCCTTATGAAAAGGAGACCAAAAAAGTGGCCTCTGATGGCGGACATATCCGGAAATGCGAATGCACCAAATTTAAATTTTCCGATACTTATCAACAGTAGCTATATTTTTCAGAATGTGTCTTATAGGAGAAAGTTTTAATTAATTATTAACGATAATAGTCTAAAATGCGACACAATTGTTAAAAAAACTTCAATATAAATAAGATTTCGTGTGACATTTGGGACAAACAATAACATAACCCAACTAAATTTGATGTCAAACAAGGAGAGAGACTCTCTTTCCTTGTTTATTGTGGCCTCTAAAGATCGTACTTCCTGTCTAACAATATGTTTGCCCCCACTACCTTTACATTCCCTCTTTTGTCTTTTTGCTCGATGGCGTGTATGCTGTCCTAATAACATAACAGTAAAACCATGATACTATGACTATAAGATAAGATATTGCGCATGTTTTTGTGACGTCATTGGAGACTTGCACGTTCAAAATGTCAGTTTTTGTATATGTCAATAAATAATCTTTAATAAATAGTTTGGAGATATCCTTATGTGTATGATTATTGTAATTATTAAACCTCTTAACTTATTTTCGTCTAGTAATTTCATCACAGAATGCATACAAATCTCATTTAACTTTAACAAGAATTCAAATTCTAGTCTCCAATGACGGCATGCGCGAACCCGACCGATTTTGAGCTACGGGAAGATCCTATCTTGTTATTCATAGTATCATGAGTAAAACAGTGGTCAGTGAGTGCCAAAGTGAGGTTAGATATGTTTGTTGTTTATGTTTGTACTTACACTTCAGAATATTAATTAGTAAAGAGTTTTTCTTCTTTTTTGGTTTGTTTAAATTTATTATGGAGAGAGGACAATTATTTAATTGTTTTAATGAGTTTAACAACATTTTAAAACAATGAAAAGATTACGAGACAAAAAATTGTGATTAAGGGTAGCAGAATTATTGAGATGACTGAAAAGGTTTTAAAGCAAAAATTAAAGGAAGACCTTAAATATTACAAAGTTCAATACATTTGTGTTAATGGTGATATACTCCCAAAATCAGAAAATTAGCGTGTACCACAAATACAGTCAGCATACGCTAAATAATGACGTCACTGTCTTGAAGAGTTTTCGTTTAAGGTAAATGAAGTAAATTAACACAAGGTTACATTTTCTAGTTTTTTTTTTTAATTAAATTTTATTTAATTTTATTTAAATTTTTTTTAATTTGTTAAATATTTATATTTTATAATTTTTTAAAAAATTTTAAAATTTCTTATAATTTTTATAATTTTATTTAATTTTATTTATTTTATTTTATAAAAATATTTAAAAAAATATATACAAATTATCCAGTCGTTCTAGAGTTGTAATAAAAAAATATATAAAATAAAATTATAATAATTATATTTAAATATATGTATGTATGTATGTACGTATCCTATTTAGCGCTACTCGATGTTTCGAGACACGCTAAATAGAATTTCTAGTCCGTCCAAAACACCATACCCAGCGATAACAAGTATTCACTTAAATACTGAAAAATAACTGAAGACACAAATGTACTAACGTTTTCTCAAACATTTTTGTTAATCTATATCGACCCCGATATACTTCGCATACTTTGACTTAATTTATATTTTTATGTAAATTACTTGTAATTAAAACAGTATAGCTATCATTATTTTGTTTTTGGCGGTGTTAGTGATGTGGAATTAGGTCAATACTGATAACAAAGACCCAACACAGAGATATTTCCTGTCGGTAAATCAAAATAAAGTCAGTTTACTGGAATTTTATATTTTGGATTCACTATAATGTTTAAAATTTGAGAACCGTTCAAGATAAATGATTTGTGCAACGATTTAAATCTTAGTATTAATTGTATCATAGTAAAATGTGTTATACATACTTACAGCTACTTTTTTTAAGCATGATTACTAAAAGTTGAATGCTTTGTTAATAGTTTTTCTCGCCTATGAAGTCATAACAAAAGAACTATTAAATGCAAGCTCAGAAGTGGCAACTGCTAACAGAAAACGAAAATCCAAAATATGTGTAGAATCACAAAACATGCTGAAACAAAGACAAGATCTTCTGAGACAAAACAAAAGAGACACTGCAGAATTTAAGAAACTTAGTCGAGTAATAAGAAAACAGATAAAAGAGGACATTAAAAAACATTAAGAAGGCCGTATAGAACAAACCATAGCACACCAAGTCTCAAATACACCAAAAAAAAAACTAGAAAATTAAAACATAATAACCATTAAAAATAAACAAGGACAAGTAGAAAAAAGTAAATCTGATATTGCAAACTCAATTGAAAAGTTTTACGCCGATGTGTACCGTTCCAGAAACGATCCCCCTAACTCCTCAAAGCAGAACTTGAAAAGGCAGGTAACAAATGTCAAGTCAGAAGTGATGCCCGAAATGAGCCACGAATAAATAGAAAGAGCAGGAAAAGAAATAAAAAGGAATAAATGGTGAAGGAAAATGCTGAAGGAAGGCGGAGAAGAAGCCATCACATATCTAAAAATACTATTTTTCTTCAAACGTCAAATAATGATGACATTACTTATCTAACTTGATCCTGTCAAAGTTTGATGTCTCCGCCGCCGGCAGCAGTTTTTTTTCCCATTTCTTTACGGCGGGGGGAAAAATGTTGTCATGGCAACAATATGAAACATGTCACAAAGCAACAATACAAATGTCATTAACAACAATTAAACATCATTTTATTTATAGTAATATTAAAAGTATAATTAGTTAATGAGGCATTTTCAAAATTGAAACCGTGCAAAAATGTTCCCGACTCTTGATACGCATTGGTAATTGTTGATGATACTGATGGTCGAGAATAACTTTCAGCAATTATTCCCAATGTTAGCGAATCATGAGGGTTTAAAATTTTTGAGCATTATCGTTCTTATTTCTTATTGAATCATCTATATATCCTTCGGCAACCGTGCTTGATTTCCAGCCCCCATGTCGTTTGAGGCATTCTAGATTTCCGCCTCCATCAATTAAAAGTGTTGCTGAAGTTCGTCGTAAAGAGTGACCCGTGTATGTGCTTGCATCGTTTAAATTTAAATAACTAGCTACTTTTTGAGCTACTGCGCTGATCGAATGTATTCCCATGACGCTTCGGTAACATTTTCCATTTTGGTACTTGATAAAAAATCAGTTTTCTGTGAAATTTTCATGCCGCAGTGATGCATACTTTTTATACAGTTTATTGTAGTTTTGACCAATTATCGTAAAAGATCTAATTTGTCGTGTTTTACTGTCTGGGATTTTAATAATTATTACATTTTCTTTATCCTCAATGTCCACAGTCTTCATTTTTACCATTTCGTCGCATCGACAGGCGCCGGTAACCCCAATTAACAAAACAATCTGAAATATTTTTATAATTTAGTAGAGTATACTATATGCTTTGCAATATAATTTTTTTACCTTTAATCCTAAATACAACTTATCTGGCGCTTCAAACAAAAATTTATCAAACTCGTCTTTAGTGAAAACTTTAGACTTCTTTGCAGTATATCCTTCGCTTGTTTTTTTCAGAAAGGCACGTAACTTTAAAAATTTGCTTATATCCACATTTTTTCTAATAACTAACTCGGATTTTATCATAGAGTATCGTGACCACATTGTAGAAGATTTCCATTTATTTTCATTTTCTATTATATTAAAATATGCCAGTAAAACGTGTTCGGTAACTTGCCGTACTCCTCTTGTATCGCACCACTCTTGGAAGTGCTTGTACGCTAACCGATACTTTATTCCGGACTTGGAGGGCAACAAACGTGCTACTGCATCATTAGCCGCGGTCTTAATTTCGTTTAGGTTTTCCATTTTCGCACTAAATTTGCGCTTGCGGTTGCAACAACAATAAGCTGTCTTTAATTATTGCAAACAACTGTCAAACAACTGTAACCAGGGAGACGCAAATCCCACCGACGACGACTTAATTATTTTAATTTCTAACATCTAGACGACTTTGATAGTTAGTCACAGTTAATTTCGAGTAAAAATAGCGTATAAATTGTACTATTTATGGTTGAAAATTGCTACGTTTGAAGAAAAAATAGTATACTTTATTCGCCAAAGACTTTTCTTGACTTCTTTCTTGAAGAGAAATGCAAAGAGATCGAAACCTTCAAAATAAATAATGATCTCTTTAACCTACACAAGAAAGTTAAAGAACTGAGAGGACTAAGAAAACAAAATCCTATACTAAAATTGGTAAGCATTATTGGGGGTTGGGTTGAGGGGGCGTCGCAAAAAAAGCAAAGTCCCAAGGGCGTCACAGTACGAATAAGTTTCGGAAACCCTGGCCTATAGGCTATTTTCAAATTTTCTCTACGAAAGAAAAAAGTTATCGCTATGCTCTCGAATACGGCGTCTATGGGTCTTAATTATTATTCATGTAAAATAGAATTAAAACGAATTGACGTACTGCATGCCACAGCTGCTGTCGATTGCTGGTAAAGTAAAGAGTAAAGAAGTAATGCAACAGCGATAGTATATCAGCAGGAGTGAATGGACTTCCCTTCCGAGACGAATACGTTGTTTATGTTGAAATGTTTGTAGCGTTTATCGGGGTCTTGTTCCGTTTCTCCACACCGAGCAATTTTAAGAAAGGATGCTGTAAATGTTGGACGAAAAATTCCGTATACCGGGTGGATTGTATCGTTCGAGAACTGCGTAAGTTAGATGTATTTGTGTGATTGGTCTTCTATGTCTATAAAAATTCGTAAAAAATATGCAATTTTAAAATAGAATAAAACTGACTTAACCACTACAGACACGTATTGAGATACATTCTTGAACAAATTGAAAATGACGAACACGTTCTTTAAAGATATTCTTAAATATACATTACTAGGCCACGAAATGAAGCTGAAAAAATGGCAAAACCTCGTAATTTTTTCGTCCAGCATCGATGTGTACAAAAATTAGGCTCATTTCACCCTCTATAGTAGTCACTGAAGGTTTTCACTCCGATTTCGTTGAACCTCCATCAATTTTCATGAAAATTGGTGAGTAGTTAGAGGATACCTTAAGAAACAAAAGTGGCATGGTGTCAATTTACGCATTTACCCTGGGAGTGGATGCCACCCCTTCTCAGGGGTGGAAATTATTTTATTAAAAACAACCTCAGGAATCGATAGAGGGACCAAATCTAAACAAAATTTATCTTATAAAGTTATTAAAATAAATCAATACTTCTTGAGTTATTGAAGATCAAAGATTTTGATATTTCGTGAATAAAATGCATGTTTTAAAGCGGTTTTTCATAAATAACTCAAAAACCAGTAAGTTTTTATAAAAAAGCTGTTATTACCAAAATTAAAGCTAATAAAAAATTGAATAAATTCATTTCTTGAAAAACCTTTTATTGTTAATTCAAAATGAGTTATAGGTAATTAAATGTATTTTTGTTTTTTTTTTTCGGCGAGTACTCAAATCTGAATATTCAAGCTTAAATAACGGGAAAACAATGCATTTTATAAAATATACTTCTTCTTCCTATGCCGTCCCCATTAACGGAGGTTGGCGACCACATTTTTAAAGCTTCTCTGTCTTTTGCAACGTGGAATAATTCGTCTACAGTCATGTTTGTCCAGTCTCGAATATTTCGCAGCCATGACTTCCTTTTTCTACCTATTCCCTTTTTGCCATAGACTCTACCCTGCATGATGACCTGCAGAAGACTATATATATACAAAATATACTTATTAAACAATTTTCAAATTACTCAGAAATACCTATAAAATGAGCTCTAGAAGAAGTTGATAGCATAAAATTTAACCAAGTTATGATGAAAATAAGAGAAATTTAATACTACTTTATAGCCCTTGAAATTACCTTTCAAATGGTTTTTGAATGAACCTGATGTCATAAAAATTAACGGAGTTATTGTAAAAAAATCAATTACATTTTTTTAGAAAAATTTTTGGAGTAGATATTTTGTATGTATATATAGGAAAAAAGAGGTAATAAGAAGTAGACGTGTAGATAGGTATATGCTCACGAAATATACATGCGTGGGTGTGTGTATGTACATTTTGAAGATAGAAGAAGCTGGTGAAAGGAATTCTGTATATCTGCTCAAAAACATAGTCGGACTTTCTAGTATGCTGTGTGTCTATTGAATATTTCAGTATAACTCAACAGATATAGTTGCAACGTTCAAGGTCACTTCATCGATAGATAAAGGGAGGTGCCAAAAGTCAGTTATATGCAAGCGGCAGAAGCGTAAACATCCATATATTTAACATTAGAGATTTTGTATGTATATATAGGAAAAAAGAGGTAATAAGAAGTAGACGTGTAGATAGGTATATGCTCACGAAATATACATGCGTGGATGTGTGTATGTACATTTTGAAGACTAAAGAAGCTGGTGAAAGGATTTCTGTATATCTGCTCAAAAATTCCAAAAGTCAGTTATATGCAAGCGGCCGAAGCGTAAACATCCATATATTTAACACTAAACATAAATTCTACTGTGTTTGCTTCTGCAGTTGCAGAACACTGCCAAGAAACCGGCCATTCCATATTGTTCGAAAAAACCCATATTATTTCTAAGAGCCCCTTCTTTTATTCCAGGAAAATCCACGAATCTCTAGAGATCCGAAAAAATCCACATAATATCAATCGAGAGGAAGGATACTACTTGTCTCCCATCTGGAAATTCTGGAATCTCAGTCTAGAGCCGCCGTCCGGTCCCGCTACCACGATGCAGCCACATGATTGGCCAGCGCGCGCTTCTTGACGTTCGCGCCACGGAGTGTGCCGATACGTCCCGACACGACAGGTCACCGCGACTATAAATACAGCGGTAGCGGAGTAATCGTCGGATTCACTCCCCGCCTCTCGACGCGTTAGTGTTCTGAGCTGTTGGACGTGAATCCCTGTCCTGGCATTTGGTTTTCACCTCTGGCTGCGTTGAGTAGTTGAGTTACTGTGACCAAATGCCCATCTTGGTAGTTAGTATTCGCCTCTGGTTGCGTTGAGTAACTGAGTTACCGTTGCTAACTACCCATCTTCCTGTCTTTTGTTTTCTTTTTCTTTGTTCTCCTGAAGAAGCTACATACAATTGTAGCGAAACGTCGAGATGAACCCACTTTTGGGTCACTCACAAATGACACGGTCCAAACCCGGAAGACGAATAAACATAAATTCTACTGCGTTTGCTACGTTGTCGGATAACTTCGATAACATCGGATTCTGAGTGCACAAGATCGTGAAATTATATGCTCAGTTTTATACTGATTAATAACTTAGCAAATAACATATTTTATTAATTACTTCAAACATTTTAACTTTGATATTAGTGCTCTGATAATAAATATAATTATAAACTCATTACAGTAATTATGGAGTATTAATATTACAGTTTAATAGCTCTAAAATAATATTCGATTAGGCAACACCGCATCAACGAACGTCTGTCGTTTCTGGTCGTGTCAAATCGTCACCGTTGCAGTTAAATGTAAAGTTTCTTGAAACTAATGATTATAATCAATGATTCTGCTTTAAGGGGGTGGTTTTTAAGGGTTGAAATTTCACAGTCAATCAAAATATTATCATTTTTTATCATTTTTAACAAAAGGGGTGGATTTCATCCCTAAAATGTAAAAAGAGCAAGTTATCTGCTCTGTTAAACATCGTTATTTAGAGCTGCTGTCAATAAAGTCACGATAGCGAATATAGTAGCCAACATGATATCCAACGATCGATAATGGTCATGGAAGTAGAAGAAGAAGCAAGTTGAGCATATGTCACTTTGGAAGTTGGGGTAAGATAACCCAATCCCAAATTTTCATGCAAATCGATGGAGGTTGAGCGAAATCGGAGGTAATAGTTGATTTTTACCTTCATTCACTGTACTACTAGTTCATTTTCTATATTGAGCCGTTGTACGTTTTTGATTTTTTAAGGATGAAAACTACCATTAATTGTAAAAAATTATGAAATAACATTCTATGAGTATAACCTTGCTAGAGATCAAAATTAAGACAATTATAAAGATGAATTCTAAATGAAGACATTACTGAACTTTTGAAGTTGAAGATGTTTGAGCAAACCTTTTATAATATTTTAGTGTTATGGAAAAACCTGAGAAGAATCATTAAACATCTATTATTTTTTTATTCGTTGTTCAATTTTTCTTTATATAATTTAACTTATCCCTGCCACCACAATTGTATAATCAAATGAGATATTAAAACATTATTGTAATTTTTTTGGCAATAATTAAATATTGGTGTGTTCCGAAATAAATTTTACATTTATCTTACAGATAAGTAACCGCAACATAATTTGACGTGAAAAGATGGGTACATTTTATTTTATAAATAAATGTCTATCCTTCAGATAACTATCTGTCAGATAAGACAGTATTTACCACAATGGAGGTGAAAAGACCGGCCCTTTCATGCAAAAAGGTTATTATTTTAAAAAATTAATTTTTAATTCTTTTGAAAATTTTGTTGATCCTAAAAAATTGGTAGGTCGGTAAAAAATATAATACAAAACTCGAGCTGTCCCAACAAATAAATTACGAAACTAGAATTACGCTGGTTTTATTACGTACGTCGATTTCATAGACGACTTTACGCAAAAAGTTCAGCGACTCTCCAAAAGTCACTTATTTGTTATGAAAGTTGTACAACAGATCAAAATATTATTCTGTTGTCATTTAGCCTTAAATAGGAGAAAGACAGAAAAAATTAAGTGGAGTGATTGTAGATGCAATTGATTGGATCCCCCATCGTATGGTGAGGGGCCAAATCACTAGTTATCCATAACAGACGAGGAAACGCTCATAGCTATAGAACAGCTAAAAGACGGGAAACCTTCAAATCCCAATGAGATTCACGCAGAACTTCTGAAGCTGCTTGACGTTGAAGGAACCAAACATATTACCCATATTCTCAATAATATATACATTACTGGAAATATGCAAAGAAACATTTGCCTAAAAACCTAAGCGCATAAACATGTGAGGACTACCGAAGAATTAGTCTTACGAACCATCTCCTTAAGACAGTATTGAAAATCATACACTGTAGACTATATAAACTAATATAATCTCAACTGAGCCTACTGTTACAATCGATCTTGCATGGAAAAGTAATGGGAAAAAGAGGTCCCGGAAGCAGATGGATCTTCTGGTTTAAACATTTACCCACATGGTTTTCTATGGCAACTACTTGACTGTTTCGGTCAATAGTCAACAAGGCACGAACGCCCATGATGATTGCCAATATCCGAAACGGATAGACAACGAAAGAAAAAGAAGACACATAGATATTGTGGCCAGCAAAAGCACCAATTTTGATCTAAAGAGTCTTCACACTCGATGAGCGGTGTCCTAGAAGACGATTAATTGTGACTTAAGGTCAATCTTTTAGTAAGTAGATAGTTTGTTCTCAGCCCATGGGCTTCCGCAATTTTGAGTAAGTTGTTTTATTGTACACAGTCTGGAGAATCCAGACAGCAATACGGCTTGATTTGGAGGTATGGTGGCAAACAAAAGCATCCTCTGATCTTAAGACTCATTCATAATCGTAATATATATATATACAGAGTTAAATTTATAAAGAGGATATTCAATAACAACAGAAACCGCTTTTAAAAAATTAAAATAATGAACAAATATTAATTTTCAAGCTTACCAGTTCTTTTAGAAACACATAATTTTATTTTCACACTGCTGATTGAATTACTGATCGGGTAAAGTGACGGATAATGATTATGGACTCTTATCTCCTTATCATCGTTTATCTCTATTAGGTATTTGTTTAGGCAATGCAAATACAGGGTGCAACTGTTTGCAAAACCGATCAATAACAAAAGTGTATCGGCAGAAAGATTGGCGTGACCTCATTCATGTTTATGTTTAACAAAGGAAGCTCCGCTCCAGGAAGTACCGACTAAATCTGTAGTACTATTTTCACTTAAACTTTAATATCTTATTGGGAATAAATTGAAAATTTTGAAGTATTTTTTTTATTTAGGGACAATAATATTGTACATCGATTGAGGTTATTGTTATTGTTTGGCGTTTTTAATGCTGCTATATTCCGTTTTTTTTTATACAGAACACGACATTGTTTTATTGACCATACAACACAATGCCAATGCTTAGTAAGGAATAATTATATTATTATTATTATTATATTAATCATGTTTCACTAATTGACATATTTAAATTCTTATAATATTTTTATATTCTTATTCCTATAATAATTTAAATTATTTAAATAAACTTATGTTGATCGAGACTGGCTGAATGACAATTGTTCAAGCCAAACAAAAAAAACACAATGGCAATCGTTATGGTTACATGTTTCCATCTCTATATTCATTTCACAGTAGGTACGAATTGTCGTAATTGTCACATTGATGTTAAAAATGTCAAACGAAGTTCTGAAAGAATAAACAAATAATTAATAAAATGCCTATTAGGTACGTTGTATACCGTCCAAGAAAAAGTGCAACTTGTAACATGGTACTTTCAGGGTCATTCGATACGCGAAGTAATTGATTTATTTATTGTTGCCTTCGAAAATAGACCCCACCAAGTGTTACAACAGTTAAAAATACCATTAAACATTTTCAAACTTCGGGATGTGTAAACAGTTGTAAAAAGTGTCATGAAGGTAATGAACCACGTGTTAGACCTGTCAATGAAGAGCGACAAAACAGGGATATTGATATTTGTGCATTTGTGGAAGCTAGTAAACCCTGCAATAGTGTACAAATTGCTAGAGAAGTTAACGTGAATGCTCGAACTGTCCAATGAGATCATGCGGTAGTTCGGCACCTTCCCGTTAATTTCCAGGAGGTTTAGCGCCTAACGATTTCTTTTTTTGGGGTTTTCTCAAAGAAAACATTTATAGGCATCAGTTTGAAAGGGCCACAAACCCAGTCGAATTAAGGGCAAAAATACTTCATTTCTCTGCAAGAATTACACCAGCCCTTCTCCAAAATATGAGGAGAAATCTGTATGACAGATTTGGTTACTGTTTAGCACAAGGAGGTGGAATATTTGAGCATTTAACTCATTAATCTGCTTTCCTAATTTTTATTTTTTTAGGTACATTTTACGAAGTTTGTAGGTTCTTAATTAGGTAGATGTTTTGGTTTTTATGTTTAAGTTTGGAAGAATTTTATTGTTTTTTTTTATTTAAAAGTACAAACTATTCTTATTCTGATTTTTTTCTTCTTTCTTGTCCTATTGTTAGGAGCTTTGTCCATAAAATTTGTACAATTTTCAGTAACAATAAAGCATATTACTTATTTACTAACTTACCTTAAAAAATAACCAAAAAATTAGTGTTACAACATTGTAATAAATATACTCTAGAGATTGGAGAATTAATCTTAATTCCTATGGTCAGCAAAACAATGTCGTTATCAGTATATTAAATCTTCTGAACTGTCATAAGAGAAGAAAATATCATTATTTAAATATAATACGGTTTTTTACATCGGTTAATGAAGATTTCCATGCCTTGGCTTTCTCATCAATGATGAAACCCATCCAAAATAATAATAAAGAACAGACTCACCTCGTCCCATGCATTGCACAATAAAAAAACAAGGACTCTGCATAATAATCTCGTTAAGACACATACTTTGTATCAGATCGAGATTTTTAATTTCTCAAACAGCCATTTAACGAATCATTATCATCTGAGACAAAAAATATCCTTCATAAACTGTGAGATAAAATAGTGCAATAACGAACGACTGCGGGAGAAATTACGCTGAGACGGAAGTTGTAGATTAAAAAATCATCAGCCATAAAATCGAATAATTCATTCTGTAGAGAGATTTAAAAACTGTAATATTAGAGATGGGTTTGGCAGCGACCGCTCAATAATTTGGAACGGTTCTTTAGAATATGAAATAACGTGTAGTCTAATAAAATTAATATGGGATATTTCCCACGACACAAAAATTGGTATTAAGCAAATATCACGGCGAGTGTAAATATTCTCCAAAGAGACAGTAATATAAGTGGCAGAACAGAAATAGAATTCGCTTTCGGACGTACTTACGTTACTGACAAAGAAATTCATAAATGTATTTGTATTGCACCAAATGGGTAGACAATTAATCAAATAGACCAATAACTAATGGAATAGAATTTATTTAGTCAATATACAAAAATAGTTTTATTTTTGACAAGTCAAAGGAATAGTGAAAATAATTTTTACATACGTAAGTACATATAAAATTTTTGCGAATTTAAACATAAAGAACAGATCTTTAATATTAGGGCAGTATTGAGGTAGCGGGTAGCATGCTTTGCTCTCAATTCCTTACTGAGAGAAATCATGTCCTATTCCTCTATCCTTCCTATCCCTCCCTGGTGAAGGGCAGCAGCGATCATCAGTACCAGTTCAAGGCGTAGAGGAAATGATCCTGGACCGGCTAGAAACTGGACTACCACAAGCATGACTGGAGCAGTTTAAATGGTTATGATACTGCGATGGGGAAGGCAACGGAAAAACCACCCCATTATATTTTCCACAAATCGAAATGGCAGACGAGAAAAAGAAAATGTCCTCAGTCCGGGGCACTCCTTAAATGGGGAGAGAGTACCCTGCTGGAATATACCCAGAACCCAGACCCAGAACGTCAATATGGAACTGCTATATTAGTGTCGAACAAAATTGCTTAATCAGTCACAGACTTCATCCCTCTAAATGATAAAGTAGCAATGTTGAAATTACAAACAAATCACAGAAAACTAAATATTATTCAGATCTATGCTCCAACAAGTGACAAGTCAGACGAAGAAATCGAAAAATTTTATAACAACATAGATGAAATAATGCGACTGACAGAAAGAGGTAAGATAACGATGATCATGGGTGACTTTAACGCTAAAATTGGTCGTGGTGCCGAAGGAGAGGAATAATAGAGGAGATAGACTTGTACAATTCTGTGTAGAAAACAATCTGTTAATAAATGAAATGAGGTTGAATGCTCGAATAAATGAACTTTGAAAATAAGGCTATTATCGAGCACAAGTTAATTAAATCTAGCCCAAGTACTTTCGCTTAAAATAGCATCTTCAGGGGCATTTTGACGAAATGCCCCTGAAGATGCTATTTTAAGCGAAAGTACTTGGGCTAGATTTAATTAACTTGTGCTCGATAATAGCCTTATTTTCAAAGTTAATCTGTTAATAGCCAATACCTTCTTCAAACAACATCCTAGAAGGCTATACACATGGAAATCACCTACAGACAGAAAAGACAGAATTGTTAGAAATCAAATTGACTTCATTTTGCTCAATAACACCTTTAAGAAGTACATACAATCTACGAAAACATACCTTGGAGCTGATATACATAGCGATCACAATCCAGTTATAATGGATTTTAGATTAAAAAGATTTCTCAAAGTCAAAAAGAAAACAGTGACAAGAAAAATAGACATCTCACAACTGAAGAACCCTGAACAGGAAAAAGAAATAAGTATCAAGCTTAAGGAAGAAATAAAAACGATCGAAAACTTGGTACAGGCAGACATTGAAGTAACATGGACTGCTCTAAAAACAAAAATAACAAAGATACAAGAAGAAGACATTGGGTTCATAAAACACAACAAAAAACAAGAATGGATAACGCAAGAGATCATGGACCTCATGGACCTCGGACGTAAGACGAAAAAATAAAACAAGCCCAATAGAACAACAAAATGCCTAAAAATCGAACAACTTCAGGAAAAATACGACACCTTTAATATTCATAAAAAAATAAAAGAAATCACAGATAGACACAAAAAGAGACAATCAACAATATTAAAAAATAATAATAACTAAATAATTATGGATACAGAAGACAAACTAGAGAGATGGAAAGAATACATACAAACTCTTTTTGACGACAATAGACCTTGTTCTCCACCATCCACAAATAATCGAATAAATGAAAAAGGCCCAGAAATAACCAAAGAAGAAGTGATTCACGCAGTAAAATCTCAGAAAGATGGAAAAGCCACCGGTCCAGACAATATCAATGTCGAAATACTAAAACTAATTGCAGATAACGAAAGTAAAAGCCTAGATTTAATAACAGCACTATTCAATAAGATATATGACAGATAAAATATATATATATATATATATATATATATATATATAAATATATATATATATATATATATATATATATATATATATTATATAAAATAAAATGGCAAGATATGGGCATCAATATAGATGGAAAAAGATTAAATCACCTAAGATTTGCAGATGATGATGTATTAATCGCAGATAATTTACATGATACAGTTTCTATGATGCATTCTGAACGTGAGCCTTAGAGACCACATAACAAACCAACAAATCAGGCAAATATCAGAAGTTTAAGACGTCATCGAAAGAACTACGACGCTTAAGTGGAACTGGGCAGGGCACTTAGCCAGAACACAAGATGGACGGTAGACAAGACGTATTATGGAATCGAGGCCCAGAAACTATAAAAGAAGCCGAGGACGACCACCGACTAGATGGACCGATGATATAAAACTTGTAGCGGGAAACTGGCTACAAGCGGCCCAGTGTAGAGAACACTGGAAAGAACTGAGGGAGTCCTATGTCCAGCAGTGGGCGCGATTGGCTGATTGATGATGACAGATAAAATACCAACAGACTCATGGTACAAGAGAACCAGTTCCATTAACTGAATTTTCTGAAGATAGTATTGTAGAACATGACTCTTGCGATATGCATTAAAAGAGTTTGAGTATTTCTATGATACAGAAGATGTTAAAGAATAAAATCTAACTCCTAAAAGAGCCTGTGATAATATTTTAAAGTTAGACGAGAAGGTGAGCTTTATCAAAATTGCAAATAAATCATATTCTTTGCTTGGTAGTAACAATTCGTCATTAACATGTGATCATTCTGAAAATGATGCTATCGTCTGAAAGACCATATTCAGTAGAAGAGATTCTTAATAAATAACTAAGAAATTATAGTACCTTTATGTACCAGTAACTTAAGTATTTCTATATATACTTCATATCTAATTTACTTACCGATGCACGTCATTATCATTGACAGAGATCGAAGTTGACATAGTTGCCAAAGTATAAAAAAATCCTGAATCCATTTTAAATCAAATAGGTCACATAATTATTGCAAAAGTATTACCATCTCTTTACAACGACTATTTAAATTCTTACGTGACATTTTTGAAATAAAACACACTAATTTTGTTCTAAAAAGCACAGATTTTATTAAATAGGTAAAAATATAAAACAAGAGGTATTCACTTTAAAATTCAAAATAATAAAGTACAAAAAGTGTCAACACCGCAACTGTCAAATAAGTGTTACCAATTTATGCCAAAATATCACCTTCGTTCGATTACAGTTACAGTGTGTTCCGAACAAATGTTCTTCATAAAAACGCTTTATAATGCATTTATACAAATTAAATGAAACATATTATTGTGTATTTCTTTAAGTTAACATTAATAGAAATCTTTAAATATTATTTCTACGCGTATATAATAAAATATGTCTAGTGGCTGTAATGCCAGTGTACTCGGCAAAGTGATTCTAAAAAAGAACACACCTACCGCCTAAATATTTCATGTTGGTATCATGTGACGTCACGGGCTATGACGCCGATGACGTGCATCGGTATGTAAATTAGATGAAGTATATACTTGGGTATCATACGCTGCAATTTCAAATTATTAGTTCGTAATGTTTTATTATGAAATTTGCATTTTATCTAAATTTTGCAATTATTTATTTTATTATCTTTTATTTTGCAATGTTGGCGATTTTCGTAATTTCAGTAAATTTTAATTATTGTTATTTTCTGACTTTTTGTAAACTTTGTTTATTCTAGTTTATTCTATCCTATACTCATACGATATAAACAGTCATCTTCAAAGTCTTTTAAACATAGTGTTACGAAGTTCGTAACGAAGTTGTTTTGCATCGGATGGGAAAAGTTACGGAAGTCGTCCAAAACAGTTAAAAATCGCAAACTTGAATATTTTGGCCATGTTATGCGCCACCCAGGGAGATATACTATACTCCATTTAATAATACAAGTCAAGGTAGACGGAAGAAGGGGGCCAGGTCGAAGAAGAACGTCATGGCTTAGAAACCTGAGAGATTGGTTTAACAGATCCTCTGCATCTCTTTTCCGAGCTGCCGTCAACAAAATTACTATAGCCAATTTGATAGCCAACGCTCGATAATCGAGCACGGCACATGAAGAAGAAGAAGAAGTTAAAGAACTCTTGATTTATCACAGTTTCTATTCTACTGATGAGTATATATCTCATGTATTGTATTATATTTTTTATGTTTGACGATAATAATGTAGAAATTTACATGAATAAATCTGTATTACTGTATTATTATTTACAAATCAACGGAAGTCACTTTGAACATTTACTTCAACTTAAATCAAATTTTTAGTTCAACAAAAACCTCAATAAATTTTCCATTTAAGCCAAAGTTTCACAATTATTGCTTCACCCTGTATAATTATTATTTATACCATTGGATAGCATTTTTGATAGTCTTTTCAATGATGTATCACAAGTAGGGGTTTGCAATTTAAACTTTTTTGGTTGTGGTGGGTGGGGCCTAGGGGGTTGATGGCGGTGAGTTCTCTTTCATGTCATTTTAGTTCTCCCTTACTATCCTAGAAAGAGTTTTAAGCATTTTTCGATATTAGCTTTTGTTCGTGAGATATAGCCCATTGTAAGTTTTAAAATTGACTCACTGTATATAAATGACTCCCGTTACACACACCTCTAATCGCTAGTCGTATAATTTTATAATAATTCTTACAAGATTCAGATTTAAAAACGCCGTCACTGTATATGGTTATAATAAAAGCCGTACCGTGAATTTATTACAAAACTGGTTTTCAGAATTATAAAAATTGTTAGCACTGCTCGGGTCGTGGACTACAACTTACTTAATAATTGTATTTCATACCTCGATACAAACGCGAGTTGCGTAATGTTTTGTTGTTATCGTCATCGAAGGAGGTATAACTATTTTTATTTGTGATTAAATTTATAGCCTTTTGTTGATCGATGTTGTTATCGGTACTTGCGGTGTAGCATATTGGTTTAAGCCACAGAAATGTATTGAAAAACAGTAAAATCCATATCTAAAATAACGTTAAACATAGATAAAATCTTTATCTTCTCCTGTAGAACTGTAGAAGCTATATTCTGCAGATATTAGTTCATTCTAAAGCTTGCAGTAATAATATACTGAGCTTTGTCCAGGAGTTGAGTTGCCTCAACATTCAAGTATTGTTTATGTGACAAAGCACATCTGGTTAATCTGTTTTACTTCAATGTTGTTCTTGATAACGCATTCCCAAAGCTGCGCGCCGTATGTCCATACTGATATGACAACAAAATATAAATAACAACATTGAATAACTACAGATCGTAGAAAATGTTTAAAGATGTTAGATATTTAATTATATTATCATAGGAACACTCCTGACCTAGAGCTTCTGCTAGAGAGTTCGAGATATTGTAACGATGTCTTTCTTGTTCATATTTACCACAATTTGTTAAAAAGTGTTTCACTGTTAATCGAACGTTACACTGATCACATATGGTGGGTTATTCTTTGTGAAAAGGTAAGAACTTGTTAACTTGGTATATCCTAGACGTAGACGCGCAAGTACAATTTGTTCACGCCTGTGAAGCGACGATGAAATCCACTGGAAAACAGTACCTTGATCTTATTCAGCTTAGAATTAGTTTGACACCACTCATTTCGCTACAAACACAACACTTTATTTTTAAAATAAGATTTTAAGTTACTGGAAGCACACTTGTCTATAGGTTCTGAATTATCGCTTAAAATTACCTGCCATGCAGTCTTGTCAGCTTCTTCGTTTCCCGTTATTCCGACGTGTGAGGGTACCCACAAAAATTGAATTCTTCTTCCCTGTTAAGGAGCTACTGACAGCTGGTATTTTAGTAACTTTTGTTTCGGAATGTTTCGGAGAAATATGTTTTAATGAGTTTAGAGAGCTAAGGAAATCTATTATGTTCAGGGCTTTTGTGAAGTTAAGCTCGTTAAAACGTACAGCACGGTATATAGGGTAGAGCTCAGCTGAATATGTGCTACATACTGGGGGTAGACGGAAAAATTGTTTTCCAAGAAAATGATTGATGCTCCCACTCCGTCTTCGGACTTGGTTGCATCTGTATAGATTTTATGCCTCCACTACACATCGGCAGATAGATTTTATGCCTCCTACGGACGCATCTGCAGATGTGTCTGCAGATGCAGATGAGACAAATTCCCGAGAGACGCAATATCTGACGGCCGCACCGAAACCATTTGATCTGTGCTAAAAAAAACAACAACAATCGGATATCATGCAGACGCATCCGCGGGCGTGATATATAAACAACAGATGATCAAATTACCCCATCTACACATCTCCAGATGCATACGTAGATGTCGTCCGCGGACGCGTCTGCCGATGTGTAGAAGAGCCATATAGTAGTCGGGGTACTTTTCTAAGAGGGCTTCGAACTTTAGCCGCATAAGGGAATTGTTTGTACTGGATTTATCGAAATAGGCCAGAGATGTATCACAGATTGGTAAATCGATCAGCCAAGGCTCAGGGTATTTAATATCCGAGAGAAAACATCCGGAAAATTAGTGTTTAGATTTTGAAGTATGGATTTAATTCTTTCGTAATATGGTTTTTTAGTATAGCGAATATCTTGGAATTTGTTTACATATTTATTTGTAAAAGTATTTTGATATATTGGTTTTGAAATATTACAAGCGACTGATGCTGCATGTGATAGGGCGAGGAACATGCGGCGGTGATGTAGCGCAGGTTCTACTAAAAGAGCATAAATGCTGGGTACCGGTGAAGTTGGAAAAACCCTGTAATTAATCTAAGACTTATATTATGAATGACATAATGATTTAAGAAGAGATTGATTAGCAGTGGAATAGGCAATTGCTCCATAATCTAGCTTAGAACGTATTAAAGATTTATACAGAAGAAGTACAGTGGATTGGTCTGAGCCCCAGTTTTTGTTACAAAGAGATCTTAACACATTTAATCTTTTATTACAGAAAAGGATGAGTTGTGAGATGTGATCTTTCCATGTAAGATTTGAATCAAAGATTAAACCCAGCAATTTGTGATGTTCTCTAAACTCCAGCTGTTTCTCATAGATTTTTAGGGTTGGGGGTTGTGGAAGGATTTTTCTATTGAAAATTGAAAACCTGTAAGGTGAGACCAATTTTCGAGAGTATCTAAAAAGTTTTGAAGAATTGAGGACATTAAGGAGATATTTTTGCCTTTAATAGATATCACTAGGTCGTCAGCGTATAAACGAGCTTGTAAGGGTTCTTGAATATTTTTGATTATATCATTTATTGCCACTAGAAATAATGTTGGACTGGACTGAGCACGGATCCTTGGGGTGTACCATTTTACAAACGATAAATATTTGAAAAGACATTATTTATTTTTACTTGAAAAGATCTGTTGTTTAAAAAGTTTTGGATGAAGACAGTGACCTTGAATATTCCAGTTATGAATTTGTCTCAAAATGCTGTACTTCCAAGCTTTATTAAATGCACGTTCTATAAAAAAATATATAGCAACGCATTTTTGGTTTGTAGCAAATCTTCATGTATCTCACTTTCCAAGTCTAAAATGTTGTCTGTGGTTGACCGATCTTTTCTAAAGCCATTTTGCTCGGAGATTAAGAAATTTGAATTTTCTAAAACCCATAAGAGCCTGGAGTTAACAATATTTTCTAGTAATTTGCACGCTGTCGATGTCAGAGATATGGGTCGGTATGATTCTGGGTCATATTTAGGTTTGTCAGTTTTTAGGAGAGGAATGACTATTGCCTTTGACCAAATAGCTGGCCATTGGTAGTGAAGCCAAATTTTGTTAAATATGTTTAAGAGATACGTTATGGCTGAAACAGGAAGATGTTTCAGAAATACTGAAGGAATATCATCAGGTCCAGGACTAGACTCCTTCAGGTTAAGAAGAGTTGAGTTTATCTCTTGAAAGGAGATAGGATGGTTTAAGGAATTATTTTTTTGACTGTAAGAAAATTGGCTGTATACTGTTGATTCGATGAGTGGCTTTAATAGATTCTCTCAAAAACGTTTGCAATATCACTGCTCGATGTTATGAAATTATTATTTTATGTTAAACCCTTGAAATTGTGTGAAGTGTGTAAACCAGAAAATTTTGTTCCAGTCATCAGAGAGAGGGGTACTGCTATTAATTTCCGATACGTACTTATTCCATGAAAATGTTTTAGCAGTTTTGACAGTTAGCTGGGACCTTGCTTTTAGCATTTTAAATTTTACTTTATTTTCGAGTTATGTTTTATGTTTTTTGTATCGGTTTAGGGCTGATTTACTTTCACGGGTTGCTGTAACACAACGTTCGTTCCACCACGGTACAGGACATCAACCTTTAACAGACTTAGATTTACCAATAAATTTCTGGGCAGCGTTTAAGATAAGTTGATTAAACTGCTCCATTGTTGAGTTAATATAGTCTGTTATTTTTAAAGTGGAAATATTAATATCGATATATTCGGAGAATTTTTGCCAATTTGCATTTTTTAGGCTCCTTCTTCTTCTTAAGGTTCCATCTTCTAACGAAGGTTGGATATCAACATGGCAATTCTTATTTTACTTACAGCAGCTCTAAATAGTTGGCTAGAGCTCAGACTAAACCATTCCCTTAGATTTCGTAGCCAGGAGGTTCGTCTTCTTCCTACATCTCTTTTACCTTTTATTTTGCCCTCTATAATCAAACGTAGTAGCCCATAACGAGGACCTCTTAATATATGACCGAAATATTCAAGTTTCCGCCTCTTAATTGTCTGTACAATTTCTTCCCTCTTATTAACCCTATCAAGGACTTCAATATTGGTAATTTTGTCTACCCATGCTATTCGTAGCATCCTTCGATAACACCAACGCTCAAAAGCTTCCAATTTCTTAATCTCCAGTTGTTTCAATGTCCATGCCTCAGATCCGTAGAGCAAAGTTGTAAAAATGTAGCAGCGCAATAACCTTATCCTTAGATCCATTCTTAGGTCTCTACTACACAATAGATGTTTCATTTTTACAAATTTTGCCCTTGCTATTTCTATACGGCTTTTAATCTCTTGCGTTTGTTCTGCGTTTTGACTAACCAATGTTCCTAGATATTTGTATTTATCTACCCTTTCTATCTGGATATTATTAATATGGAGTGTCTCGTTGTCTTTTGGATGTTTTGTAATGACCATGAATTTTGTTTTCTTTAAGTTCATTTTAATACCATATATGGTACACTTTTCATTCAGCCGTTCCAGTATGTTTGTTAGACTTTGCAGAGTTGAAGTGAATATGACAGTATCATCGGCATATCTTATATTATTAATAATTTCACCATTTATTATCATTCCATCGTTACACTCTCCTAAAGCTTCTTGGAAAATGGCTTCGCTATATATATTAAACAGCAGTGGTGACAATACACAGCCCTGTCTCACACCCCGAAGAATTTCTATTTCTTCCGACATTTGATTTTCAATTCTTATTTTGACTTTCTGGTTCCAGTAGAGGTTCGAGATTACTCTGATGTCGCGGCTATCGATGTTTTTCATTTTTAAAATATTAATTAGTTTATTGTGCTGTACCTTGTCAAATGCTTTTTCAAAATCAATAAAACATGTATACATGTCTTGGTTCATATCCAGATTTCTTTGCATGAGCACATTTATACCGAACAATGCTTCCCTGGTTCCCGTGCCGTTTCTAAAGCCTAACTGACTATCACTAATTTCATCATCCAGCTTTCTGTAAATTCTGTTGTGGACTATTCGTAGAAATACTTTCAAAACATGGCTCATTAATGCAATTGTACGGTGTTCTGAGCATTCTTTTGCATTTTGCTTTTTGGGAATAATTACGAATGTGGATACTAACCACTCCTTTGGTAAAATACCTGTTTGATAAATATGATCATAAAGTTCTACTAGAATGTCTATCATTTCATCATCGATCAGTTTAAGAAACTCAATCGGGATTTCATCCGGACCTGTGGCCTTTTTCCCTTTTGTCTGTTTTAATGCGTATTGAACTTCCTGTTTTAAAATTTTTGGTCCCGATTCACCAGAGTCCTCATCTATGATTTGTTGTCTGTCATCCCCGAATAGTTCTTTTATGTATTCTGTCCATCTGTTTAGTTGTTGTTTTGTATCTGTGAGAATGTTACCATTCGAGTCTTTTATAACATGTATATTATTTTGTTTTCCCGACGTCATTTCCTTCACTTTCCGATGAATATTGAAACTATCATATTTCTTTTCATATTCTTCTATTTCGTGACACTGTTCAGTTAGCCATCTTTCTTTTGCTGTTATTATGTCTTTTCTAATCCTGCTGTTTAAGGATTTGTATTTGCTAGTGTTTATGTTTTTATATTTTCTTCTTTCATTCATGAGAGTTAGTATTTCGTCTGTTATCCACATATGTCTTTTCTTTGGTATTGGTCCACGTATTTCTTCTCCCGCTTCTTTTAAAGCTTCTTTTAGGCTCCACTTAGATATAAATATGGGACCTGATGAGGAAAAATTATGGTTTCTAATAAAGATTGGGAAATGGTCATGATTTGTTAAATTTAGCTCATGTAGATGAGAAGTTATAGTTGCATGAAGATTTGCAATATTAGAGTTCCTCCAGGTAATACTGGTACCATCAGCAAAAAGAATTTTTTTCCTTGGGTTTTTAAGTTAGTGATGTCATTTATAAAGATAAGGTAAAGTAGAGGACTCAATACTGAAACCTGGTGTTACTCCATATACAATGCTTTTGTAAGCAGAGTCAGTATCAATTGCTCTAAGTAGTTGTTTCCTATTCCTTAAGTAAAATTAGAACCAATTCAAAATACCTCGAACTCCGTAGAAATTTAGTTTTTTTATCAAAATGTCGTGATTTACATAATCAAAAGCTTTGGCATAGTCACAAAGAACAGAGGCAGTGTAAAGATTATTGTTTATTGCTTGATATACCTCATGTAGCAGAAAAACATGGCATCACTGGTACATTTATTAGATAAAAAGCCGAACTGAATTTGTGATAAAATGATTTTTTAACGAGAAAGAACGTAAGTCCGGCTTTTATAAGTGTCTCAATAATTTTGGATGGGCTTTTATTAATTAGGCAAACCATGCTGCTTGCTGCGAAAACAATTTCGAAATATATTTTTTTAAACGTTTCCTACTTTTTTGTCAATTGTAATGTTATTCTGTTATCGGTACGCCTATGATATACGAATTTCAGTCGAATCAAGCAGGAAATGAACTACTCAATACCGTACAAACCTAAAGGCATTATTGTACGCCATAAAAAAGGATAATATACAAGGAACACCTTTTTGTTTGGCTGCAAATAACAATATGAAAGTTGAGTTTTACCAAGGTTAGAGGTCAAGCTATCAAAAAGTCCTCATCGAAGTGTGAAGAACGAGAAATTGTGTGATTGTGTGCAAAAAGGATTTCACGGAATAAAATCGGTCTTTTATGGAATGGTTCTCGATAAAACGAAACTCTAATTGTACATTTTAATAAAATAGAATATAGTAATGTGCAATAACATTTTATATATTCTGGCAAATATTAAATAAAACTATAAATCGCAAATCACACGTCGTCAGTGGTCAAAAGTAGCCGAAATCACGTGTCTATCATGCATTACATTGTAACAATAGAATATTTTATTTCTGCTTATAATAATATAAATAATACATTATTTAGATCTAGTCTATAAAATAATTTTTAGCGAGCAAGATTTTTGCGGGAGTCGACCATCGAGCAAAAGAGACAAAAGGGGGAATGTAAAGGTAGTGGGGGCAAAAATATTGTTAGACAGGAAGTGCCGTCTTGAGAGGCCACTTTAAACAAGGAAAGAGAGTCTTTCCTTGTTTAAGAAATCAAATTTAGTTGGGTTATGTTATTGTTTGTCCCAACTGTCACATGAAGTCTTATTTATATTGAAGTTTTTTAACAATTTTGTTACATTTTAGACTGTTATCGTTAATATTTATTTAAAGTTTCTCGTCTAAGACACATTCTGAAAACTATTTTATAGCTACTGTTAATAAGTGTCGGAAAATTTAAATTTGGCGCATTCGCATTTCCGGATATGTCCGCCATCAGAGGCCACTTTTTTGGTCTCCTTTTCATAACGATTAGATTCCCTCTTTTGTCTTTTTGCTCGATGGAGTCGACTATATACTTAAAGATGTCCTCCTCCTCAGTCCTAATCTCTTTTGGGATGTGGTGACACCATCAGGCCTTTACAGTTTTTTCACGATTTCCCTCCATCCTTCTCTGTCCTGGGCTAGTTGTTCGGCTTCATGTAACCCTTGGTTAATCAATATTTTTGTTTGATCTACCCAACGGCTTGGAGATCTTCTCCTAGGTCTCTTTACTTCAACTCTATCCTCGACTATTAGTGTTTCCATATTACCTGTTCTTCTAGCAATGTGTCCAAAATACTGCAAATATCTATCTATCCTTTACTTTAAGTTGTTCTAATATCGATACGTTAGTGCGATGATTAATCCAGGATATTCTTAACATGCGGCGGTATACCCACATTTCAAAAGCGTCCAGTTTATTTTTATCCTCTTTTTTTAAGTTTTTTAGAGGTAAGTTTAATTTAATAATTTTTCCAAATTGTTACCATTTTCATGATAGCTTTTCTAGCAATGGTCAGTCTTCTACGTATCTCTCTGTCACACCCTCCGTCATTTGTTATTAGGGACCGCAGGTATATGAAACTATTTACTACTTCAAAGCTCCCAATTTCTTTAATGTGTTGAAGATTATTCCGAGCTCTGTCTACTATCATGATCTTTGTCTTACTCCTATTTAGCTTTAGTCCATATGTTTTGCTTTTCTCCTCCAGACATCTCATTATGTCTTCCATTTCTTCTTGATTTGCCGCGATTATTAAAGTGTCATCAGCATATCTCAAGTTACTGATTTTTTGACCTCCTACTGATATTCCACCCTTCCATCCGTCTAGTACCTTTCGCATAATGTGTTCGCTGTAGATATTAAACAGAGTTGGCGAGATTATGCATCCCTGCCTGACACCTGCCTCTGTTCTGAAATGATCGGAATGGGTGTTGTTTATTTTTACTGTGCACTTATTATTTTCATATAGACTTCTAATTAGTTGAATTAAGTGGTGGGGTGTTCCCATTTCCGCTAGTATGGACCATAGCTGCTGCCATTTGACTTTATCGAAGGCCTTTGTGTAATCCACAAAGCACATAAGCATAGGAGTATTGAATTCACGAGTTTTTTCGATTAGCTGTCTGACATTAAGGATGTGTTCTCTTGTGCCTTTTCCTGGGACAAATTCCGCTTGTTCTTCTGATATCTGAGGCAATAGAAAAGCTTTTAGTCTTTCATGTATTACATGAAGTAGAACCTTGCTTGCATGGGATATTAGGGTTACCGTTCTGTAGTTGCTGCAATCTAGCGGAGTTCCTTTTTTGAATATAGGGATGAAAGTGGATGTTGTCCAGTCGTTGGGCCACTCTCCGGTTTCCCAAATCTTTTTGCAGATCATATGCATAACATTTACTCCAACATCTCAGTCTCTTTTAAAACTTCTGCGGTGATCTGGTCTGCGCCAGGAGATTTTCTATTTTTTAACTTTTTGATTGCTTTTTCTACCTCTGACTTTAGAATGTTTGGTTCTCTCTCTGCAGTGAACTCATCGTGATTTGCATTCTGGGGATCATCTGCATATAGACTTTGACAATATTTTCTCCATACCTCCGCAATCCCTTTCTCGTCATTTATAATATGTTGGTTTTGATCCATTATTGTTTGTGTGATTGGTTTAAATTTCCTGGATAGATATCGGACTTTGTTATATAGCTCATGGGATTCATACCGGTTTGCATGTCTCTCTAGTTCTTCGCATTCTTCATTTATATGTTTATTTTTATCATCCCTACATGCTCTTTTAATTTCTCTATTTAACCTTGCTAATTCGTTTTTGTTGCTGTCGTTTTGATATATGAGAGATTTGATTCTCCTTCGCTCTTCGAGAAGTTGCAGCGTTCTGTCTGTCATCCAGTGTTTTCTTTTGATGATCTTTTTTTCGGTTCTGGTTCTTTCTACAGAGGTTTCTATGGCATTTCTGAAACCTTTCCACATTTCTTCTGGGTTGTCTTGTGTGTTCAACATACTAGTTTCCTTTAATGCATCTCTAAATGTTTTCGGATTTGAAGTAACATAACATAACATAACATAACAATATCTTTATTTTTAGAAAATAATATACATTCAGTGAACATAAAATTATTTAAAAAAAACAGTGTCACAAACGAAAATATTATTTACTTATTCCTAACCGTTACATATGCAAATAGTCCTCCACAGAATATGGCTCAAGAGCTACCAGTAATTTAAATATTTGATGTTTATACACACTTAATCTTTCCTCCCTTTTAATAGGTTCAGGCAGTTTATTAAACAATTTGATGCAGCAATAAAGAGCGTTTTTTTCTGTTATACTTAACCTGTGTATTGGAATTTTATAATTATATAACCTGGTATTTACTATACTATTGGGCTCAAAGTTCCTAAATAGTATTTTATTTTTATATAGAAACAGTAAGCATTCTTGAATAAATACAGCGTAAACTGTTAAAATATTATTACTCCTAAAGTGCCCTCTACATGATTCCCTACTTTTTAAGTCAAACATAACTCTGATTATTTTTTTCTGAACCAGAAATACATTATTTATGTCCCTACTGTGTCCAAAATTTATTAGACCATATCTAAATTTTGCTTCAAAAATAGCATGATACACTGTTTTTAATGAGTTACTATTCATGTATTTTTTTAGAATTCTAAAGCTGTAAATCACTTTACTCAAAGACATACATAACTGGTCAACATGTTTATCCCAACATAAAAAACTATCAATATATAATCCTAAAAATTTGGTACTGCTGCTAATATTTAAAGTGTCATTATTTACAATAATACTGTTTGGCATATCTGAATGTGCATAATTTGTCTTAAACAAAAGAAGATCTGTTTTATTTTGATTTAAAACCAACCTATTCATAGAAAACCAGTCTTTAGCTTTCTGGAACTCTAAACTAGCATTAACGCTTAGAACAGACATGTCTTTACCACTGACTAAAATGTTTGTATCATCTGCATAATTTGTTATGCTGGAAGTAGTATTAGCCACTAGACCATGAAGATCATTGATATAGATCACAAACAGTAAAGGACCAATCACACTTCCTTGTGGTACTCCAATATTGATAGTGCTTTCAGATGAGATGCCTATTTCAGTGTTTTTATGTATTTTTACTAAATGTCTCCTATTTGCCAAGTAGGACTTAAACCAGTTCAATGCTGGTCCACGTATACCATATTTCTCCAATTTATCAAATAATATGTCATGCACTAAACAGTCATATGCCTTTGATAGGTCCAAAAAGAGACCCAAAGCCATATGACCAATCTCAGTACATTTCAAAATATCCCAGACAAATTGAAAAATCGCAGTCTGAGTTGATTTTCCCTGTTGATAACCATGCTGATTTGCACTAATAATATAACATTTTGTTAAAAATTCTGTTATCCGCCTATACATAGTCATTTCTAAGATTTTTGAAAAGGAACATAGAAGGCTAATTGGTCTATAGTTATTAATTAATTTAGGATCACCCTTTTTGTAAACAGGTGTTACTATGGCAGTTTTCAGGCATTCAGGAAATACACCAGATTTTAGTGAATTATTTATGATTGTAGTGAGAGGATTCACTATCTCCTTTATACAAAGTTTAAGGATTTTAGTGGGTATTTCATCAATTCCACAACTCATTTTGTTTTTTAAATTTTTAGTTATATCCATAATTTCAGTTTCTGTCACAGGTGCGACAAACACTGAATTTATGTTACTTGCAATGTTGTCTTTATATTCAGTGTATTGTAATTGAGATAAAGTGTTATTTAAAGAAGTATTTAAGTGGATCATGTATTTATCAGCAATCTCTTGAGGACTACCCTCTACTTTTATTGAATTTACACTTTTTAATTGACCATTAATTTCACTAACAATTTGCCACATGCATTTATTTTTATTGGCAGCTTCAGATATCCTGTTTTCATATAGCTTTGATCGTTTTGTTATTAGTTTCTTATTATATTCTTTTTTTACCTGTCTATAGGAATCATAGAATTTATGGTTAACTCTGCTCATTGTAAACAAGATGTCTAAACGAGTCTTACATTCTATTATCTCTGGATCATCTCTTTTATTAAGGCCTTTTTTACGTTGCCTAGAATCTAACTTTTTAAAAGGAAAGCACTGATTGAATATATACAGAAACTGATTTAAGAAAGTATTCCATTGATCATTTACACATTTGTAACTTAAATTAAGCCAGTCTTGATTATGTAATTTACTTATAAAGGTTTCAATATTATTTGTACTAAAATGTCTTTTCATTTCAAGAGTATTCATTTCTGCTTCCTCTACCTGAAAAGTTAATTTTTGGGCAGAATGATCAGAGATTCCAGCGTGCAAGACTTCTACTGACACATATGAAGTCTTCAGTCTGTTTTGATTTTGGTGCGGCATTGTTCTTTTTAGCTTCATCTTGAAGCAATCCCATAACAATTTATTATCAGATCCACATTCATCTCTTGGTCTAGTTTTCACGTTTGTAAAACCTGTCTTCTATCTGTTTCTACTCAATATGTAGGCGATTTGGTTCTTATATTCTCTATTTGCGTTGGTTTACGTCGATAAACGACGGGCACGGTGTTTGAACATTGTGTTTACAATGGCCAAACTGTTTTCGATTGCAAAATCGATTAAACGTTCGCCTCAGCTGTTTTTAATACCCAACCCAAAGTTTCCTACAATTTGGATGTTATCATTTCTTGTTTCTCCTACCTTAGCGTTAAAATCTTAAAGATGTAAGACAGTCAAATTAGTATATTCTAGTCTGTCAATAGAACGAGTGCTAGCAACCGCAGATGCTTGTTTGGTTTGTATGTAAGTACATAATGTGTTTTAAAAACATGTCAAAACGTTCGCACCAGAAGTTCTAAACATGAACGATACGAGGTAGAAGGACTTAAAAATACAAACAAAAGTAGAGAATATAAAAAAAATATAAACTTCAAACTAGAAAAGAGACATGAAAACATAAATGAAGAGTGGGAAGGGTGCCGAAACATCATGAAAGAAGAAGCTGAAGAATTACTAGGCATGAGACTGGACAGGCACCATCTAAATGACCAAAAACAGAAGTGTATTATCTTTAAAAGATATTAAATTAACAGAAAACGCTCATACTAAATTGTTACCTATCTTTGTTAAACAAAAATCCAGGTGAAAGTTTTAATGATTTTGTAGATTCAACCGATGCTTTGACGTATGTTATCAAATTCACAATATGAATGTAAAGCAGAAATAGAAAAAATCAAATTTTTATTTAAAATATAAACACATTTTACTATGTTATGAAAGAAAAATCATTTAGAAGAACCAGTACTCTCGGAGCTCTCTTTAGCTGTTGTGCAATAGGCCAAGGCCACTAACAAACTACTTACTGGTGCATTAATATAAGATAAGTGTCAAATATATTCCATAGGCCGACTTGATTTCAACAGGTGAAACAGGTGAGATTTTATTTCATGGGATTATAAATTGTTTTATTTAATTCTAAATTAGTGCCGTTTTGAAACTTCTACCGCTTAATACGCATTAAAAGCTTACAGATAAAATTAAATGCTGACAATTTTCAAATACATAAAATAACATAGTGCATATTCTTTCTCATTGGGATTATTTTACAAATCTCTTCATTATCAATTTTATCTACCTGTCCTGAAACATCTTAGCATTTATATTTTTAAGTAGATGTTTATTTATTTATTTATGAAAGTTAGATTTTTGTATGATTTCCTCCTTTTGCTCTTTCCAGCAACCTCTTTCTGCTTAAGCAAATCTCAACATTTGTTTTTTCCATCGGTCTACATCTGCCCTTCTCAAAACTCAAGTTTTTTACTGTGGCAATTGATGTTTTTGAAGTTTGCCATAAGTTCTGATGATTTCTTTTTCATCTTCTGTAATTATCAACATATTTAATGAACCCCTTCATTAAATATGTTTTTGGGGAATACATTAAACCACAGAGGGGATAATCCTTGTCTAACTCCTTTGATATTTTGATCTCAATTGTTTCCTCTCCTTCCATTTACCTAACTTTTAGGTCTTTATCATTTATGTCATTTTTTATGAAGGTTTTATAATATTCTATGAAACAAGCAATAGACAACGTAACAATTTTTCTTTCAAATCCAAGTTGTGTTCTTCCCGGCATATTTCCACATATCATTTATATTCTTCTTCTTCTTCTTAAAGTACCCTCTCCTAAATGAAGGATGGCTACTATAATTGCAAACTCTTCTCTGTCTTCAACTGTTCTTATTAACTCTTCAAAATTTAGCTCTGCCCAACCTAACCATACTTAATATGTTTTCATTTTCACATTAAGAAAAATTTTGAATCAGGATTTGGCCCAAATCTGTATTTTCTAACATTGCAAAAACAAACAGACGACGAATGCACAGAAATGCACTGGGACGGGGATTTATAACTTGTATCCATGCCATGCCAATTCGTCTAGGCAGAAATCCCTTCGTGCAAACGATTTCCTAATACTCCATACTACAGTAAAATGTAAAATAAAATTGACACCCAACGTTTGATTTCGCTACAGCGTAAAACCATTCGCTGATATTCATATTTCTGCCTCTTGGCGTCCTCAGATTGGTGTCCTGGCGACCAGAAGGTTATAATAATAGGAATGTAAGTCAATCGGCTAAAATAGCGGGAGTACAAATAGGCAGTTCGAAACAGTTAGAGATTGACGCCAGTGCACGTAATCCTAGTGTAGAGTAATATACACAAAAATGTGTATACAAAAGAATGTATAGTTTCCTTAGTAAATACAATATATTATGTTCCAACCAACACGGATTTCTACCTGGAAGATCAACAGGGAGTGCTAGCAGTGAATTGCTTAGTTTCATTCACATCGCACTGGATCGGGGAGATTTTGTGGGGGCACTTTTCTTTGATCTCCCAAAAGCATTTGATCCATAAACGTAAGAGTTGCTATAGAGAAGTTAAAAAATCTTGGTTTTAGAGGTCAGTTCTCATTATGGCTGTCATCTTATTTACATTCTAGGAAGATCCTCGTTAAACTTAGTGACACACGATCAGATTATGGTGATATTGATATTGGGGTTCCTCAGGGTTCAATATTGGGGCCATTAATATTCCTATGCTATATTAATGATATGCCCAGATATGTCAGTTCAAATAACATATTTATGTATGCAGATGACACAATCATTGCTACATCTGCTTCAAGTGCCGAGGAATTAACTGTTCAACTGAATGTTATATCAGAAGATTTTACAGAGTGGTGTAAAAAAATGCTTTGATTGTTAATGCTAAAAAAACCACAAGCATGCAATTCTACTATAGATCAAATTCAAGTTACCAGTTTTCTATAAAAGTAAATGATAGCCTGGTTCATTCTACAACTTCCACCAAACTTTTAGGTTTGTATCTTGATAGTAACATGAGCTGGGAATCTCAAATTAATCATGTTTGCAAAAGAATAAATAGTAGTTATTACGCAATATTGCAATTAAAAACCTTTCTTAAAAAGGAACAGTTATCTATAGAAAGAACAAATAATGAATGTGCAACTGTCATATCGAAAAATAAATATTTGAATTGGTATTGAAACCAAAATAAAAGATATTTCTTTTCTTCCCGCTTACGCTGTCTTTCTTTACATTTTCATGTTTAGACGAATAAAAAAACTATTTATAGTCGTTACCTACTTCTAGTCTACGTAATTTTCCGCAATTAATTATAATACATATTAAAAACCTTGTAGAGTTCCTTTACATATATTAGTTTTAGCCATATTTTTTTAATAACCCATAAATCTGCGATCTTATTCATCCTTTACCATTCCGAGACGTACATGTAGGTGCATATAAGAATGAGATCACACAAACAAGGACCAGATGTTTGGTCTGCTGTTGGAAAGTCCATGTAAATGTTAATTACATTGAAATTAAGTTTAAAAATATACGTACACAAAAAGCCGTGATGGATTGATAGGAGCATTAGCATTACTGTAAATAGAGTCGAAGCACATTTGACAGAAGTTCGCCATAAGCGGCGCAGACGGTTTTTAAACGGGATGGGTGAGCAAAAATGATTATAAATATCGTCGGTTTTGCTAATCTTATTCAATTTCTAAAGTTAATATGGAATGAAAACGAAGATGAATAGTGATAATGACATTACTGTGGACGAGTGATCAGTAGACACTCTCTAATGTCAATGTTCAATTGAGTCTTCTCAAAAATCTTCCCTGATGAAACTTAAAAGTTCAAACACGTCTAGGAGAATGGTGAAACACTCGAATTGAATCGAAATGCAACCATATATATTTATTTTGATCATCAGACACTTCAAAAATTAAACGTATTGGTAACATGAAGTATCTGCAAAGGATAATTGAAAAAACAAATTGGGATAGAACAAGAAATGGGATACTTAATTAGGGGAATGACCGGTCAGATATCATTAATAAATAAAATAACAGAGACAATTGAACTGGTATAGAAAACGGATCAGAATGCAACTTATTAGAATAACAAGAATAATAAACGAAACAAAGAATAACACAAAAAGGAAAAGTGACAGATCAAGACAGAAATAGTTACCGCAAATTGTAGAGGTGGAAAATATTAAGCGAAACACTTTGAGGAACATCGATTTCCAGCAGTTTTATTTTATCCATTTTATTTCGTTCTTTGTTAACATTATATGTCTGTAAACATAGCATATCCATTTTATAAGGCCGAATTCAGACCAACACTATAATTGATTGCCAATTTATTACGAAAAGAAAAAAGTTATTGCTGTAGCCGTTTCCGAGAATCAGTGGGTATGCTATCTTTTCGATAAAGCTATCATAGCCATAGCTATATCTCGACAAGGATGGGTATAGAGCCCATCTTGGTGGTAAAATTTCTGCTTCTACTTTCGTTAAGTCTTGGCGAAAACTTTGGGCCAACATTGAGGAACTTGTTGAGTTTCAACAATCACACGAAGAAGATCTACCACCATTCTTCAAGATCTCCAAACGTTATCCGAAAATGTCCAATTGCAGGCCGAAGATATTGAAGAATGGATGAACTGTGACGAGGAACTTGAAAACGAATTTTTGACAGACGACGAAATAATTACACTAGCAACACATGAAGAGCCCTATGAAAATGAGGAGACTGATGATGATGATGTTGACGGAGAGGAAAAGGTCGGCCACACGAAGCGAGGCTGCAATGGAGGTGCATTGAAGTATATTGAACAACAACCTGGGTCATCTTCAATAGACGTCTTGGTTTTTAAAAAATGGAGAGATATAGCTTTTAAAAATTCACTTAATGTCAAGAAACAGAAGAAAGTTACCGATTTTTTAAAACAAGTTTGTAAAATATTTAAATATGTATATGTACATAGAAATAAATAGTATTTTTCAACTGTATACTCCGTGATCTTTATTAATATACACCTTCCTGTACATGTGTTTGATATATGTATGTATGTACTTGATTTTTCTCATGAAAATGCCTGCACATCGGATTAAGCGGCCATTTGGTCAACCAGCCAGGCTCTGGTCCCGAGGTGGCCAGTTAAGATGAAGTCTAGTGTACAGTGTTTTATACTTCTTATTCCTTCGCCCATTTCTTTAGCTACCTCAGCAGCTACTTTATACAAACAGAATGAATTTTCATATTCACCTCTTATACTTCTAATTTCTTGTAAACTTCTTAAACATTAAAAACATTGCTTCTGATTTTAGATTCGTCACATTTTAATAGTGGAATTATTATGGAGTAAAAAACGTATCTTCAAGGACAGAGCAAGCCCGAAAATACAATTCGTGCATATAAACAAATATTTAAAGCACATTTAAATGACTTTAAGGTTAAAGAAATTGAACACAAAGAAAATGGGGATAAACCACGGTATGCTCGGATAAATACTTTATTTTCCAATTTAAAAGAAGCAGGGAATCATTTCGTAAAGAAGGACAGGCACTGAATAGATTCTTAAATACAAATGATTACAAAGGATTCTTAGAAACAGTTTCATCTTTAAAGGGAAGAGAATTTATGATAGACATTTCTGTTCCCAATCTGCTAGTTTTTCCTTCCAAAACGGAATTTTATCAACACCTAGCTTATACCAAATACAGGATCAGATGAAACGAATGTACTTAATAAGGAAAGGAAAGATAATAACGCGAACATTGCAAAATACAAATGATTACAAAGGATTCTTAGAAACAGTTTCATCTTTCAAGGGAAGAGAATTTATGATAGACATTTCTGTTCCCAATCTGCTAGTTTTTCCTTCCAAAACGGAATTTTATCAACACCTAGCTTATACCAAATACAGGATCAGATGAAACGAATGTACTTAATAAGTAAAGGAAAGATAATAACGCGAACATTGCACAATTACATAACAAATCTTTAAGACAATAGTGGAAGGCGTCTCTTTGTATTGGTCAAAAAATTAAAAATTTATTTAGTAGTGGTTTCTTATAGAATTGTTCCTGTTCTTTTCAACGGTGATAATAGTTTCATTCCAACACGGACGCACATACGTTATTTTCAACTTCACAGTTGAAGGTGTGTTTCAAAAACGGATTCCTACTATGAAGGTTTATTTCAAAAACGGACACCTCTCCACAACAGTCAATGGGAATGCTGTATTATGATCATATGACTGAGAAATCTACAATGGCTGCCATTGCTTTCAACTTGTCTGATGTTAATCGTATAGAAGAATGCTGAGAATATAATGGACAGCAAGGATCAGAACAAGGAAGTTCTAGGAAAAATGAAGAAGGAACCATAGATTGTGTTTACGATCAAACGCATAAAATTGCAATATCTGGGACACGTTATGAGAAATCAGCACCGTTACTCCCTGCTACAGTCTATATTGCAAGGTAAAGTCAAAGGTAAGCGAGGACCCGGTAGAAGGAGAATATCATGGCTGCGGAATTTAAGAACATGGTTTAAGAAAACCTCAACGGAGCTGTTTCGAGCCGCAGCGAGCAAGGTTATGATTGCCAATATGATTTCCAACATCCGAAACGGATAGGAACCAGAAGGAAGAAGAAGATGTTAATCGTTTTATTTGTGTTTATCACTAGATTAAAATGTTTTTTTTGCATATTATTAGTTTACAAAGTAGATTCATGGAGTCAAATATATCTGTCAATCCAGGAAGACGCGTAAGAGGAAAGAGCGATCCCGAAAAATGAAAAAAAACATCCAGAAACGACAAAGGTAAGTCTAATCATTGAACTCAATCATGTACTTAACATTTGATTGCTGTAACAAATTGTCAATAGGTGGGTGGAAGTTTGATATGTTAGAAGTTACTGTATATGTTCATCCGAGTTATGAATAGTTTTTAAGTGATATGATAATGTCTGATTTTAAAATATGAATCTTGAAAGTTAGCTGTAAAA